>OY755205.1:39331236-39931236 GCA_963576765.1 Draba incana
CAAACACCCAGCTTGACGAGAAAATCTTCTAATTCACGACGTCCTAAAGCCTTCGTCATGATATCCGCAAGTTGAGATTTAGTAGAAACATGCTTTGTAGCGATCGTGCCTCGAGTAATCTCATCCCGAATAAAATGACAATCTTTCCTAATATGTTTTGTGCGCGCATGATAGACCGGAGTTGCTGCTAGTTTGATAGCCGAAAGACTGTCTGAATGGACCATAGTTGGAGCATCACATGAAATGCCAAGTGAAGGAAGTAGTTCGCGCAACCAAATAATCTCACGAATAGTATCAACCATGGCGCGATATTCAGCTTCCGCCGAGGACAAAGAGACAACATCTTGTTTATGTGTTTTCCAAGATATCAGAGACCCGGCAAGTTGAATAAACCACCCCGTAAGAGACCGACTCGTAAGAGGACAAGATGCATAGTCAGAATCACACCACGCGGTAAGTGTTAATTCAGGGTTGGAACGAAGGAGAATGCCTTGACCAGGGCTATTCTTTAAGTAACGAACTACACGAAGTGCGGCTTCCCAGTGTTCTGCTTTCAGACTATTCATGAATTGAGAAAGAATATGAATCACATAGGATAGTTCAGGACGAGTAACCCCAAGATAGATCAAACGACCAATCAATCGACGATATTGAGAAGGGTTTAAAAGTGTATCGCCTTTAACCAGAGCGAGTTTATGGTTCTGTTCAAGAGGAAAAGAGGTCGGCTTGACTCCAAGTAATCCGGTTTCGGTAATGATGTCTAGCGCATACTTACGTTGGCAAAGATACATGCCACTTGGACTACGAGCAACTTCTATACCCAAAAAATAACGAAGAACCCCAAGATCTTTCATACGAAAACATGAACTCAAATATTCCTTAAATTCACAAATCACGGCTTTTGTGCTACCAGTAATAATCAGATCATCAACGTAAACTAAGACATGAACGCGAGTAGTACCTCTCTCAAGTGTAAAGAGGGAATGATCAGAACCATTTTGATCGAAACCATACTCTATCAAAGCCGAAGTCAACTTAGCAAACCAACAACGAGGAGCTTGTTTCAAGCTATATAATAATTTATGAAGACGACAAACCTTAGTCTTGTCATCCGTATGAAAACCCGGTGGGAGTTGCATGTATACTTCCTTGTCGAGATCACCATGTAAAAACGCGTTATGTACGTCCATTTGATGAACTTCCCAATCTAAAGAAACAACTTGTTGAAGAAAAACTCTAACGGTGACCATTTTTGCCACATGGGCAAAAGTTTCGTTATAATCAATTCCTTCTTTTTGATTATTTCCAAGAATAACTAGACGAGCTTTATGACGTTCGAGATCACCATCGGCTTTGAATTTTAACCGAAAAACGAATTTACAACCAAGAGCTTTCTTTCCAGGAGGAAGATCAACAATAGAGAACATACCAGCTTCATCAAGAGACACCATCTCATCTTGTATTGCGAGACGCCAATTTTCATCAAGAATAGCTTCTTTGTAGTTTTGAGGTTCTTTGCCTGTAGTGATAGCCAAAAGATAAACTTGATAGTTTTCTGAAAATTGAGAACTAGATATATAATTATCTAGTGGATACGGTGTGGCTGAAGGAAAAGGCTCGTGAAGTAAAGTAGTGATATAATCAGGGAGCTTAGTTGGGGGATTCTTCTTGCGATGACCTCGTCCAAGGGGTTCAGGTTCATTCATTTCATCAATATTGCAAACTGGTGGAGATAATACAATCGTTTACGACTGAGCCAAAGATGGAGCAATTGTCGAGCAAGGAACAAGAGGCGAAGGAGTTGTTGAATCAGTAAGTGGAGAAGAGGCAACAAGATCGGTTTGTGGAGCATATGGACCAATTCCTTGGTCAGATTTAATGTCACGTAATGTAGGCCCAATAGGAGAAGATGGGCAAAGACCTTGGTCAGATTCAAAATTGTGTGTATTGACAATAGCTTCTTCTTCACGATGTTGTAAAATATCGGGTAAAGAAGAAGAAGGCGTGAGCTGAATCTTGTCTTGAAAAGGGAAATTACTTTCGTGAAAAATCACATCCCTTGAAACAGAGACAGTCCGAGTATCAAGATTATAAACACGCCAACCCTTCTTTGCAAACGGATACCTAATAAAAACTGATTTATTACTCCGAGAAGCAAACTTATCACCACCATGTTTTTGGTTATGAACATAACATAGACAACCAAAAACACGTACATGATTCATTGGTGGAGGCCTGCGATAGACGAGCTCAAATGGTGTTTTACCATTTAGTAGTTGTGAGGGAGTTCGGTTGATTAAATATCCTGCAGCAAGTGCACAATATCCCCAAAATTCTATCGGAAGATGAGCTTGAAAACGAAGAGCCCTTGCGACGTTAAGTATATGCCTATGCTTCCTTTCTACACGACCATTCTGCTGAGGCGTTCCCACACATGACGTTTCATGTATAATGCCGCGTTGCACAAAATAATTTGACAAAGTGATGAATTCTGAACCATTGTCGCTTCTAACGGTTTTAACTTGAACTGAAAATTGGCGATCGATGAGTGAGAGGAAATTCTTAAGATGTTGCGGTGCTCCTTTTTTCGTTTTTAGTAAATAGATCCAAACGCCGCGAGAATAATCATCCACAATAGTGAGAAAATATCGGGAACCACAAATAGCAGATGTCCGATAAGGACCCCAAAGATCGCAGTGAATCATTTCAAATGCAAAAGTCGTCTTGTTATTACTTAAAGGAAAAGAATCTCTTGTCTGTTTGGCGCGAAAACAAATATCACATGCTTTTGAATCAAAACCAGAAGTATTACTAAAATCAATAAAATCCAACATCTTCAATGCTTTAGAGGAAGGATGCCCCAAACGACGATGCCAAATTGACAAAGAATCATCTTTTTGTACCGTCGCTGCAACTTCAAATCCTCTAAAAAAATAGAGTCCATTTCTCTGCTCACCCGCTCCAATCAGCATCTTCGTGATGCGGTCCTGAATAACACATAGTCTATCAGTAATCTGAAACATACAACCACTCTCTCTTGTCAACTGTGAAACTGAAATCAGGTGACACTGTAACCCATCGACAAAAAATACGTGTTGAAGACTAAGAGATGATCCAAGATAAACCCGTCCATATTTAGTAGATGTAGTAAGTCGTCCGTCCGGTAATTTAATCATAACCGGAGCCATATCACAAATATCAAGTAAAAATTCAAGTGTTCCAGTCATATGATTTGAAGCACCAGTATCAAGAATCCAAGATTCGATAAAATACTTACCGGAAAGACGTGAGTTGGAAGGTGGTTTTCGTTCAGCAAGCATATTGATCAATGTCTTCCACTGATCATCATTAAGACCGCTTATGCCTATGCGATCTGCATCGGTCAAAGGTGGATAAGCACTAACGTGACTTGCTTGAACATGATTTGCATGACTCGGGCCAGAAGGTTTGCTCTTCATAGATCCCATAGAAGTAGAACTAGAGCCACGATATGTACCATTAGTCACCGTATTACCACGAGAAAAATTATTTCTTGATTTTGTTCGTGGATTATCTTCCCACCAAGGGGGATAACCGATTTTGCGAAAGCAATTCTCTGCCACATGACCCGTACGTCCACACAAAGTGCAAACAAACGAAGGTCCTCTGTTTTGTGTAGAGTTTCGCGAACCCGAGACGGTTTGGACTGCGAAGCTAACACCATCGTTTCTTTATTCATGCATTCGACCCATGAGTTTTGATTCTTCATCCTGAGTCAAAACATTATACGCTTCTTCTAGCGTTGAAAAAGGAACTCGAGAGAGTAAAGCCGATTTAACCGCACCATACTCTGTTTCATCAAGACCCATAAGGAATTGATGGGGTTTATCTTCTTCTCGTTCTTTTCGAACTTCTTCCATCGTCTTGGCTTGTTGGTAGTCAGCAAGACTTCTCCATAGTTAAGTTAATTTTCCGTAGTACGATTCGATAGCAAGACCTTTCTGTCTACATGTAGCCAACTCCGTCTTGAGACGTTGAACACGTTGTCCATTCTTAACACCAAAACGTTTTTGAATATGTGTCCAAAGTTCATGAGAGTCATCTATATGAGACATAGATGTGGAAAGGTTCTCATCGATAGTGAGTTTCATCCATGAAACTATGAGAGCGTTGTTCGCAATCCAATCTTCAAAATCATCGGATGTTTCGACTGGTTGAGGTATATATCCATCAACGAATCCGAATTTCTTTCTAGCTTTCAAAGCCAAACGCAAATTGGTAGCCCACTCATCGTAGTTGGGGCCACGCAACAAGGGTTTGGAGATGAGTGTTCCTGGATTATCGCCGGAAGTAAGATCATAGGGCGAAATCGTTCGACGAGTTTCAGTCTATGCCGTTTCCGGTGTGTTGATCAAGGCGGAGCTTATCATTGTAAACGAATAATTGATAGAGAAAAAGAGACTTTAGTATTAAAGCAACGAACAAGGACAATCGCAAGATCGTAAAACCGAAAAACCTTGAGTAGTTAGGTTTTAAGGCTCTGATACCATGTCAGAAACCCTAAGAAGTGGTAAAAAGGTTTCTTGTCTTATTAAATTTGGAGGCAGTGCCTTTATATAGCAGTTACAATGTTTATCTAATATCTTAACTCAATACAAACCATAGAACCTGCATTTACCGGCCCAATAAATCTCATGTATATCTAATCTCTTGATTTTCTCCAAGTGATTAAAACGAATCTTTAAGTTAAGGATCAAGCGCCTTCTAGAATCTTCAAGATCGCCCAGCTCAGCTCCCACCTTTACTGGGCCAACTCATCCATATGTTCCACGTCAATCTCTTCATAGTTGCTTCCTGAGGTACTTTGGACTGACTCAGGAATGTACCTGACGCTTCAACTTGTGTATTCTAAAAACTCATTCAAAATGCACTTTCAATCTCTGAGTTTTAGAATCCATGCATGCACTCAATACTTCACACAACACAAGTCTAGATGTTCTTTAAACTCCCCTTTAATCTCATAACATCGAGCTTGTTGCTTTTCATTGAATTTGCACATCTTCTCCCCATGCTTGGTTGTTACAAGTAAGAATAAAATTTCTCTTGTTTTTTTTCAGATCCGCTTATATGCCTCTGTTGTGCTCCATGTTCATTTTTAAAGACTGGCACCTTGATTTCTTCTCTTCACGTTGGAAGATTTGGTATCTTTCCTTGAAGGGCTTCGCACTATGTAGACTTCCATGCGTCTTTGCAGTATGACGTGTGCATCCCTGTCCCAATACCATGATCCGTCTTTCCTTTTCTCCGTAGAAAGAAAGGCATGCTGCACCTTGGACTCTTTTCTCCACTCGTTCTGAGTTACTTCCTGATGCAGTTTGATGAAGCTCAGCCTAAACCAGATCTTTCTTTGCGTCATCCTCTCCCCATGAAATTTCTTTGACTTATGATCTCCATAGTTCTCCATTTTTCTCCACAAGATCTCACTTGTATGTATACGGACAAGTGCCTCTCTGATACCAATTGTAAATTCGAGAACTCCGAGTAAGACAGAAAGTAACACAGAGTTTGGCACAAGGGTTTCTTCATAAAAAAATATTACTAGAAATCTTTTAGATGCACTTACAAGTTTCACCTAAAACAATCTATCTAGCATACATATTCAAGGATCTATACATGATCCAAGAGCCTCTCAAGAAAAAACCCTAAGCCCCTTTGTTTATGTGTTCTTACAAGAACCCCCAAAACTCTAGACTAGGAATTTTCTCACATTGTGAGGGTTGGCGTATACAAACACCTATGACTCCTATTTATACACAATAAGACGTCACTTTTACCCTAACCAACTACCCAAAAAGAGATAACACCATATCTCTTAATCTCATGTATATCTAATCCCTTGATTTTCTCCAAGTGATTAGAACGAATCTTCAAGTTAAGGATCGCCTACAAGCTTATCCTTAAGCCTTCTAGAATCTTCAAGATCGTCCAGCTCAGCTCCCACCTTTACTGGTCCAACTCATCCATCTATTCAACGTCAATCTATTCATAGTTGCTTCCTGAGGTACTTTGGACTGACTCAGAATGTATCTCAGCCGCTTCAACTTGTGTATTCTAAAAACTCATTCAAAATGCACTTTCATTTTTTTTATTTTCTTTATAAAGAATTTCTTATATTGTAAACCACATAATTTGTGTTTAATTGTTTCTTTCAGTTCAGTATATACCGTTATTGATTAAAATCTACTTGGAGCTTAGATTTCTCTCCCTTGGTAGGAGGATCCTAGGATAAACTTTGGCTAGGGATTTGCGGAAATGTCATTTTGGTTGATCGATTCTAGATTCGTGCAAGATCGTTGGTTTTCTTTATGGTTTATACATTGGTTTCCTTTCACGACTTAATCTCAATTTCAAATCAACAAAGATTTCATATGACCAAAAAAGTTCCATTTATAATCATTGATACGAGATCTTTCATATTATAATGCATAATATAGATATGAGTATTGTATTTGTAAAACCGTGAAAGATAGGAGATTTTACCATATAACTAAACGAGATTTTCTTGCTAACCATATGGCTATAAAAATGTTCTAATCCTTCTTATTTGATCAAATTATCGCTAAAATACAAATAAAATAACCAAAAGCCAAAGAACTCGTAACTAAATAGATATCATAGATATCGTAAGAGTCATAAGATCTAAACGTAACGATCCAATTTATCTCGCCGGAATAAATACTCACACCGTCTCATATTTCCGAGCAACGTACCAATCACATTCCCCGCAGGATCCACTGTAAATTTCACTGGTAAACCACCGCAAAACACCATCAAGATACCATGTCCACTGTCTGCCTTCACTCTAGCGACAATCTCCACCCGAAAATCCCAAACCACGCCGCCGATAACTCCCGGCGTCACCACGTTTTTGAAACCAACACTTGTCACCGTTTTGTCGGAATCAACAAGTTGTCCGAAAGAATCAGACGTTAGAGATACCTCGGAGATAACCTCGTCTCCAAGAAGGAGACGAGATTTCATTGTATATAGAGAGATTTTACAGCCGGTGACTGGAATCTTGACAACAAAACCGATTCTCCAATCAGCGTTTGAGGCGTTTGCGTTTGGAGCGTTTGAGATGGTGATCGAGTTAGTAAAGAACTCCAAGTAACAAGCTTTGCCGCTGAAAAGGCTTCCAATACCTGCCAAAGTGAGAGGGACAAGGAAGAAGAAAAGAAAGCTGTAAAGGTAGCAAGAGCAACAATAAGATGGAGTTATCTCCTCCGGACCGAAGCATTGACAATTTTGGCGATTGAGGCCACAAGTGGTACATTGAGACGTTGCCATGTTTCGAAGTGTTGGCAACTTTATGAGAAAAATATTAACATAGTTAGTTATATCAAGTTTTTAGATAAATATTGAAAAGTTGATTTTTAAAAAATATATATTAATCTTGTTTTTTTGGAAGATATAAAACCCGCAAACAAATCTAAGAGCATGGTTATTGGGAGGTTCTTAGTGGGATTCTTACACTAAAAAAATTAATAGATTTTAAGAAACTTAGAAGAGAGAAGAGAAAAAGTTGCTAAAATTAGAATTTAAGAAACAAGTTTAAGAAACTCAATTCACAAATGTCAAATTATGGTTGGTTGAGTTTTGCTTTTTATTTAAAATTTAATTTTTTAATTAAACTATATTAGAAAAGTTAATTTTATATTTGATAAGATACTTTCATTAACAACCTTCCAATAATAATGTTCTAAGGGAAGATTTTTTGTTTATCTACATTATAGTTAAACGGAAATCGAAGCTAGTTTTATTATTTAACACCAAATCGGAACTACTTAGGAAATGACAACAATTTGTATATTTTTTCTTTTATTTTTAGAAAACAGCGAAAAATAAACTTTAGGTCAAGTATTATTAATTTTTTTGCGTGTGGCTGTCAATGGTTATTGAATACGTACGAGTATCTTTTGGACTCGCAATCACTCACTCTCTGCTAACTCAATAAAGTGTTTATAGGAAACACAACACATTTAGAATGCCTTATCGAAATTATATGAATGTTTTTTTTTTCTTCAAATAAATCATATAGACGATTGTAAAGAAGTGATATACTTCATTGTAGGAAAGAGGACAAAAAAGAGAGGGAATTTGTATCGGCTAATTCTACATTTTTCAATATTTAGCTAAGTAACATTACCACTGTTTTTTCCTTTTCGTAAACCCATATGACTCCTATAATTCTGATTTGTTATATGTAGGTAGGATTATATATGTCAGATTTTTTGTTAGATTTTATTTGAATTTGAATTTTTTTTAATATTTCCTATTGCTCTCTCTCTCTCTCTCTCTCTCTCTCTCTCTCTCTCTCTTCATCTTTTTCTGCAACTGAACTTATCGAACAAAAACGCGACGGCGTGTCTTTTGGTCAGGGCCGATCCTGTAGTTACACCAACGACACCTAGCTGTTGGGCCTCAAAAAATTTCAATTTTTAAGGGTAGATTTTTTTTTTTTTTATGCAAATAATATATATTTTACAATTTTGTCGTGGAAATGAGATAATGGGAAAGAGAACTAAACTGTGATGGAGCCCATATTAATATGTAGTTAAATAAGTGAAAAATGAATTATTAACTTATAAAAAAAATCTTAATTATTAATCAAACTTACGATTGAAAGAGGCATGGTTAAAAACCTTATAATGTAGATAATTTTGTAGGAAAAAATGCAAGAATAGTTATTTTTCAGAATAAATATATTTTAATGGTTTTAGAACTTTTGAATTTTCTTTTTTAAAAATAACATGTATTTTTGTATTTTTTAAGAAAAATTTGTGGGTTATGTTTTTATCTTCAAACATTATGCTTTAGATTTTTTTAATAATGGGGCCTCTTTTTTTATTTCGTGTCGAACTTTATATATCTCAGGACCAGGCCTGCTTGTGGTCAAAGAACAAAGATCAAAGATAATGATTAGAAGAAATCTTGTTTTTGATGATTCAAAAACATCAAGTTGACTCGGTATGGTGACTCAATGAGTTGGGTATGAAAATGAAGGAATTTGTGCTAACTCGGGAGTTGAACAAAATTAAAAATCTAAATCCGTCGGAAATCCGTCGTATATTTAAGACGGATTTCCGACGGAATTGTTTTTTAATGATTTTATTCAAGGTTTTGTAAATTTTAAAAATAAGGATTCGACAGTATATGATGTTGTTTTTAGGTTCTGTAATTATAAGGGGTTTTAAAGGTGACTACAAAAATATCTATAAAAATTTTCGTTGTTTTTGAAGTTGGTTATGAGGTTTATTAACTGTGGTGTATAACAATGTTGTAACAAATTTACAATCTTATACCTTTTTAAAATCCTTATAATCGACCGTTATTAAATAATGTTGGTTTGAATAAAATCATTAAAAATTTTAAATTCCGTCGGAAATCCGTCGTAATGGTACGACGAATTTCTGACGGATTTGGTTTTTTTATTATTTAATTTAATTATTATTATTAAAAATCAAAATCCGTCGGAAATCCGTCGTACATTTAAGACGGATTTCCGACGGATTTTGTTTTTTTAGTGATGTTAGTCAATGTTTTGTAAATGTAATTATAAGGATTCGACAGTATATGATGTTGTTTTAAGGTTCAGTAATAATAAGGGGTTTGAAAGGTAACTATAACAAAATTTAAAACACTTTTCAGGACACTAACATATAAGAATTACATTTTTTTTCTTACATAATCGGTAACTTCTACGCCCATTCGAACACCCTGATGGTTTATCCAGTACTCGACGGTACTAACGATTAATACATTTTTGTTTCTTATGTTTTGAATTATTTTAATCACAATTATTTTCATCAGAATCCCTAACATGAAATATAACACATTACTACATTATATGATCGTACAATACATACTATGACATTATTTTTCGATGAAATCAACAAACAGCTATTATCATAAAATTATTATTAATCATGGACTAGTGGGCAGTTTATTCTTCCTCGGAGTCTGGCACTGTTTCAAATTCGTACCCAGTTGTTCCTCCATCTCCCTCGATGCTCGATGGTCCCACTGGTTGGTATTCAGCAATCACAGAATTAGCACCGATAATCTGTTTCGAAAATGATTTTAGTTAAGCATTCCCATGAATATTTTTAAACGTATGGTGTATCAACCTTAACAATGTTCCGCTCGGTGATGTTCAGGTACTTTGGGTTCCTATCAAAACGGCAAACGGTAACATTTTTCAGGATGACCACCGCACCTACACCAGTCGTGAGTCTGTACTCGTCCTTCTTGAAGATGTTATGGTGCATGGTTCCCTCGATTGTTCCTGAGGGATCTTTTAAGGTTACCAGGAGATCTCCCTGGTCATTGGGGGTTAAACTACAGAGCATAGCCACAATCTGGTAATGAATAAAATTATAGACTTGTCAGATAAATTGCTAAACTATATGTTAATAAAATAGGTCAAACACGTAAACCTTTTTGACTTTTAAAAAGTGTGAACGCGGGGATTGAATTTCTGCAACCTGGGTCCAGAATGGTGTGCTCCTTTTGTTATAAGCTCCTACATGTATGAATCATAGATTTAGTATATTCAGGTACAATCATTATTGTAATTGTAAATGCGGTTATTAATTAAAAAGTATATATATATATATACCTTCACGGATGATGTAATCAATTGTAGAAGTCCACCGTGGAGAACTAAAATTTTGGTTGGCCTGTGGTGCCTCATTAATGGCCTCACGAATAATGTCTTGTGTAGGGCGTGGTTGAGAACTTTCACCTCGCATCACCTTTGCATCATGAGACCTCTTTCGAAACAACCCTCGCCGTACCACTTGGCCAGGTCCCGGTATTACGGGCGGTTGGTTCTGGGATTGTTGAGTTGGATGGAGTGATATTGTAGGTTCACCAACAGTAACATTTAAGTTATCATAAGGAGGGCTTGAAGGAAATAGATTTGTGGTTGGAGAGTTTTGACCGGGGGCTTGGTTTTGCATATAGTAATTACACATATCTCTGTTAGCCATAACGAAATTAAATTTTTCTGTCTTTTAAAATTGTGTTGAAATGTGTTAATGGTCGTAGTACAAAATGTGCAACCTTATGTAGAACGGAAATCCGTCGGATTTCCGTTAGGAAACCGTCAAAACACTCCGACATAACACCCCACCAATCCCATCGACCAATGCACTTGATTTATTAACCAGTAAAACTTTGCCGACATCGGAAACTGTCGACAATCCGTCGGAAATCCGTTACATAATTCTGACCACAAAGATTCGTCGGAAATCCGTTGGTATAGCTGACCAATGAAACGTTGCCGACATCGGAAACCGTCGACAATCCGTCGGTCATCCGTTACATAATTCTGACCACATTTATCGGTCGGAAATCCGTTGATACACCTGACCAATCAAACTTTGCCGACATCGGACCGTCGGCAACCCGACGGCAATCCGTTACATAATTTCCGACGACTAAGGTCCCTTGGAAATCCGTTGGTACAGCTGACCAATCAAACTTTGCCGACATCGTGTAGTCAGAATTTGGTCGGAAAAACGGACGGAATATTGACGGAATACCGACGGTTTATAAACCAAACTTTGACTATAAATACACCGGATTGAGTGTATATCTTCGACACCTCAAAAAAAATGTCTTCTAGGGATCCTAATGAAGACGGGGAAAAAACATACGATGAAAATTTTTTTAATGTTCCAAAATACTCGTGGGAAATCGAATCTCATTACGACGAATCCACTCAACAGATGCCCACCTACTCGTGGGAATTTGATACGTGCTCACCAATCAATGAAGAAGATTCCACATCAACAGTAGTGCCTGACAGCCAGTGCTTGCCATTCATTCAGAACATTTTACAATAGGCAACCACAATGTCCTGATCATGAGCGGGTTACCGAAGGCGCACAACCATGTCAGATCAAGGAAAAGTCAAATACTTATGGTGCAAGTACTTCAAACGTATGTGAGGATCAGTTCTATGCTTATGAATTCGCCCAAAGCCCAGAAAAGCCAAACTTAAATTTAGATGTTGATGCAATCAAAAGAGAATTGTGCGACGGATTTATAGATTCTCCACCAAAGGAGCATTACTATGAGTTCGAATTCGCCCAAAGCCCAGAGAAGGCAAACATAAATCTAGATGTTGATGCAATCAAAACCGAATTGTGCGACACATTTGTACAGTCTCCACAAAAGAAAAAAAGGGAAAGAACATCACCAAATGGTTCTAGTAAATGGTAAGTTCTGAGTGCAAATGGACATATGATTGTCAAATTAGGAGTTTATTATGTACTTCTACGATAACCGTTGTGTGTTAAATAATTGCAAGTCTCTAATGTACTTGTTTGAGAATAAGTGTTTTAAATTTTATGTACTTGTACGATAACCGTTGTGTTTTAAATTATTATGTACTTGTACGATAACCGTTGTGTTTTAAATAATTGTAAGTCTCTAATGTACATGAAAAACCAAACATCTTTTCCCAATTATTATTCAGAATCTCCGGAGAAACCTTCGCTAGGGTTGGAGTCTGAATCGTCGTCAAATTCTCCACGTGGTTCCTCTTCGTCCGAATGAACTAGATCATCCCCGACATGTGTGACATCAATGACAAGGTTTATGTTATCCATCTCCCCCACAGGTGACATTGATACACTTCTTGATGGTTGTAGAGCATCTTGTTCTGGAACTCCATAGATTTTTCCTCTCGGGTTTATTGGAGTTACTGTGATCCATGGATCTGTACAGTACGCAACTCGAGGATATGAAATGTAGCAAACCTATTAATAATTTGTGGATATTGTTATTATACATGAACAAAAACCTTAACTATGAGTACCTTGGTTAAACATATATAGTGTATTCAATTAATACCTGGTCTGCTTGAGACGCAAGGATAAATGGATCGTAATACTGTAGTTTCCGGCTTGAATTTATCGAAATAACACCAAGAGGGTCAACGCGAACCCCTCGACCATTGGATGGATCATATCAATCGCATATAAACACAATGCACCGCAAGTTCAACATTCCTTGATATCTGATTTCCAAGATTTCTTTTAAAATCCCATAGTACATTGTATCGCCAGATTGCGCCGAAATACCATAGTCCGCAGTTGACCTTTGACGTCATTCCTCACGGATCCTGAACGAATATCCCCTAGTGCAAAACTGGGGATATGAAATCGCGGTGGTGCGTAAGCCATGAACAAACTCCACTAACCATGTTGGAATTGATCGACCAGTTGCTAAACTTTCGGAAACCTAAAAGTGATAAACATAAAATATAAGAAAAATATGAACGTCAAAACATGGAAATGTAAAACGGATGTAATTATATTAAACTTACATAACATTTCAACCACTCTGGAAATTGTTCGTCTTTCAAGACAGCAAGTTCGACATCTGTCTTATCACAATGGTAATCACGTGCGAGAGACATGTATATCCTGTAACATAAAAGTCTTTAGTAGATAAATGCAAATAATTAAATAAATTTAGTATGAAAAATGAAATATATACCTTTCGTACTCCACAATGTCGTCACAGTTTCTAAGAATATACGTATGCAAATGTGTGACCTCTTGTGGTGATAGTTTGCGTTTCTTTACTTTTCCACTTGGTCGACCAACTTGGCCAAACAACTCAGGAACAACCACGAGATACACTGCTTTCTCACCTCTATCATCATGTCTGGGAGGCCGTTTCGCCTTAGTACTAAGTGCCGGTGGAAAGTAATATTCGGCAAAGTGTGAGACTTCCTCGTTTAGGCTTTGTGCGACAATAGATCCCTCAACCTTGCTCAAATTTTTAACCTTTTTCTTCAGGTGGAACATGTAACGCTCAAACGGATACATCCATCGGTATTGAACAGGGCCTCCTAAGACTGCTTCTCGGGGGAGGTGAATAGGAAGATGTTCCATAACTTCAAAAAAAGACGGTGGAAATATTTTCTCTAGATTACAAAAGAGAACCGGGATATTGGCCTCCAAGTTACGTATCCCGTGGGAGGTAAGCGTTCTGGAACATAAATCTCTAAAAAATGCACCAACTCCTATAAACAAAAATTACACAAGTTGATACATATATGGTAATATTATGGTAGTACGAAAAAAACTACTGGGAGTAAGAAATATACCTCCGACTGCTTGATGAATAGGTTCTGGAAGAAAATAGGCAAATACGAATGGAAGAAGACGCTGCATCACGACATGACAATCATGACTCTTCATTCCTATGAACTTGCCTTCCGTCGAATCCACGCAATTACGTAGATTAGATGTGTAGCCGTCTGGAAATTTGACAAATTTTTTGAACCATTCAAAAAATACTTCTTTCTGGGCAGCATCTAACCGGTAAGCAGGCATGAGCAATCTACCGTTCGAAACATGAAGAGATGGCCTCGAACAAATCACTGCCAAGTCGAATCTAGACTTCCAGTTGTCTTTGGTCTTTCCTGGGACGTTTAATATGGTGTTCATGATGTTGTCGAAGAAATTCTTTTCCACATGCATGACATCTAGATTATGCTGCAGTAGATGGTCTTTCCAGTAAGGCAAATCCCAAAAAATACTCTTCTTGTGCCAATTGTGATATTCCCCACAACCGTCGACGGGGTAATGACCATTACCCCCACATTCAGGAGTTCGCTCTGCACCAAAATCTCGTAACTGTTCCAATATGCTGCGGCCAAATATCTCAGGAGGTGGATCATGTTACACTTGTAGATTCTTCCTGAAATATCTTTTAGACCTACGATATGGATGATTTGCCGGTAAAAAATACCTATGGCAATCAAACCATGAAGTCTTCCTTCCGTGCTGCAGTTGGAAAGCTGAAGTATTGTCTTGGCAATAAGGACATGCCAATCTTCCATGGGTAGTCCATCCAGATAACATATCGTATGCCGGAAAATCGCTTATGGTCCACATAAGAACCGCACGCATGTTGAAATTCTGCCGGATTGAAACATCATATGCCTCAACACCATGCTCCCACAACATCTGCAACTCACAGATCAATGGTTGGAGGAAAATATCGAGCGACCTTCTTGGATGATCTGGCCCGGGAACTAGAAGTGAGAGAAACAGGAACTCTCGCCGCATGCACATAGATGGAGGCAAATTATAAGGTGTTACGATGACCGGCCACAACAAATATTTTCTTCCATGCTTGCCAAACGGGTTAAAACCATCAATGGATAAGCCTATGTATACATTCCGTGGTTCATATGCAAAATTTGGATATAGGATTGAAAGTGTTTCCACGCTTCCGCGTCAGAAGGATGGGTGATATCTCCATCTTGACTATGCTCTGCATGCCATCTCATAGCCGTAGCTGTGCGGTCAGATTCGTACAGCCTCTTCAACCGCTCCGTTAAAGGTAAATACCACATCCGTTTAAATGGAATCTTCACCCTGCCACTTGACTCCTGGAACCGGGGTTTCCGGCAAAATTTACATTTATTTCGGTTCTCGTCTTCTCTCCAGTATATCATACAGTTGTCGATGCACACGTCTATTACCTGGTAGGGCAAACCAAGACCGGCGACAAGTTTTTGGATCTCGTAGTATGATGCGGGGGCTAGATTATCTTCTGGCAAAATATCTTTCACGAACTCGGCGAATGCATCAACACATTCTTCGGACAAATTATAATCTGTCTTCAGGTTCATCATCCTACTAGCAGCAGATAGCGGTGAATGACCATCCCTACATCCGCTGTATAGTGGTTGCTTTGATGCGTCTAACATATCGAAAAACCTTCGAGATTCTAAATTAGGTTCTTCAACCCTATCACCCTCATACCCACCCGACTGCAAATTCTCTCTAAACGCATCGTTAACCATCGCAACCGTGCTTACCCCAATGTCCCCTATGCTATCCGGAAAATAAGGTGCATTGCTACTAGTACTACCATATTCATAACTGGTTTCTCCATGTAAATACCAAACCTTATATCCAGTCCTAAATCCATATCTATATAAGTGGTTCCAAACAGTAGGAACCGCAACAGTACTTCTATTACAACAATTAGAACATGGACATTTGATATCCTGACCTTTGGTGGCCGCCTCTTGATTTGTAGGTAACTGCATGAACCGCAAATACCTTGAGCGTATTTGTCCGTTAATAAGTTAGACCCCTCTTCCATCATTGGCTCGTCCATCCAGGACCAAAAATATGAAGAACTCATTTCTAAATGTTTATTTTTTTGTGTTTCAAATGTTGTTATGTACGGCTAAAGAAATGCGAAAACTTATATAGAAATGATTACCGTCGGAATTCCGTCGGAAATCCGTCTTAATCCTCCGACATAACACCCCACAAATCCCATCGGCCACCGTCTACGATATGTTAACCACACAACCTTTGCCGACATCAAATTCCGTAAAAAATCCGTTGGAATTCCATCGGCAAAATAGAGACGGAATTCCGACGACTTACCGACGTTGTTTACAACCGTCGGAATTCCGTCACATTTTCCGACGGAATTCTGACGGTTTTGTACTTTGTCGGATTTCCGTCGGCTAGCCGTCGGAATTAAGGCTGTTTTCTTGTAGTGCGTGAAGATCTTTTCCCAATATACTATTTCCACATGAACCAAAGTGTTTATATAAAAAACATGTCCTCCCTACCGGCCAACCTCCAAAATGGAATATTTGAGAAAGCCAAGACTTGTAGAACGCGAAAACATACCAAAGAAAAATACTCACATAAAAATGTCTTCATCTCATGGAAAATATAAACAAAATCCTATTACAAAAATTCATAAACAAATAGAAAAAATCAAAAACAGGAAAAACATTGAATTTCATAAACCAAACGTCGAGCTAACTTCCTTCGACATCAACCACGAAGGTGTTTTCTACTGGAACCTCTCAGACATATCACATGATCCATCTTCATTACATCGAAAAAACTAAAACTATTATCGTCTTTACAAAACTCAAGAATCTACTATGTCTTCACGCATTTCATGATGAAAATAGACAGCTATAAAATTAACTGAATCGAGATTGTTCATCTTTGAATGGACAATATCATCAGAGAATATAAAAACTAAAAGAGACTTAACATGAGATGAAACCTAGCAAAAGAAGTAGAGATGAAAATTGAGCGAACCATGAATTGTCCCTATTGAACATAATCTGCCATATAATCACTACTGTGTCCGTATTTATTCCATGTATGAAACCTATCTTCAAGCTTGATCCAACATTGGTTTATTTTTCTATCAAAGTTTAATAAAGTTAGTTATGATATTGAAGTTGAAACAATTGAGATAAAAACAAAAAAACAAACGTTTTACAACGTACACTAACCAAACATGCCGAGAACATCGTCACTAACTAATTAAATAGAGATGTTAAAAATCAGTTAGTTATACATATTATTAGAAACTAATATACTAAACAAAAATAAGGATAATATAATATAAAACATGAAACATATATGGCTTGGAAGATGTTACGTACATGATACCATGCCCCCTAAATTTAAATAAAAAACAAAGAAAAATAAGCTATAAAGTGCTAATAATTAAAACTCAGACAATGATACGGTATTGGAAGAAATTTGTCACTAACATGTCTCGGAAGAATTGGAGAGAGAGAGCCGCCTGAAAAAGAAAAACAATAACCGGAAACTTTTAAGAAACGTTTTGATATATTGTAAAAAAAGTAGAAAAGTGAGAGAAGAGCTAAATTAGAAAACCTAAAACAATAACATAAAAATAAAAACATCATATGCAATGAGGTGTGCAAGAACACGTATATATACAACAAAAAATTAAGGGTATTAACCATAAGATAAAGAAAAAAGAAAAAAAAAACCATAAGATAAAGATGGAAGATTAACAAAAATTCAATAATAGTATATAGATATAAACGAATATTATGGGATTGCTCCACTAACCGAGTGATTGTATTCATCTAAATTGCTTTACAAGTAAAAAGACCATTATAAAGGTTTATAATTATATATAAACTCTTTAGCGATAGAAGTATGGGATTGTCCACGTATTATTCCATCAATACTAAGAGAAGATGGATCCAACCTGTACGGTACCAGAATAATCCGCCTTGTGTATCCTCCATAAAACAAAAGTCCTACAAACACATATTATGAATGAATATATATTAAACCACGATTTGCTGAATAAACAATAACCATACCAGACATGATGATGGATGATAGATATAAGATAACCTGCATATACTACAAAAAAACAGGTCCATTTGTAACGAAAATTTGCGAAAACAAAAACGATAAAATAAGAATAATAATAGTAGTAGTATGAACTACACATAGAACATGAATACAACATGTAAGCAAGACAAACTGCATAAACGAAAACGAATGTAAAATTAGAATAACATTAGTTAGCAATATATACGAATAGAAAGGAACTAATCATACTAATCAGTATGAATCACAAGGAATAAGAAACACGATTTTATAATAACGGAACGAAATAATAAACCACACAAATATGAACAGAAGAACAAAAGAAATAATATGAAAATAAGCACCTAATAACGGAGATGGTTTCGGATACGGTTGAATGTAGTACTCCTCATCTATATATACACATACACACACGGTAAATTTAGGGTTTTATAAATCTGGTAAATCTTAATGCAAGGAAAAAAAGGAAAAGATATAGACGATAGTTAAGGATATGTTAACAAATAATAACAAATATTATACAATTAACCTTTTTAGATGTGAACGAATAATTTGTATTTATCACAAACGTAATATTAACTTTTTTAGAGGATATATTATAATTAAGTTCCGAGTAAATCCCTAACCGAATATACAAACTAAATATTCCCAAAAGAGATTAATACACTACAAGAAAAAAGGAAAATATCAACGGCCTAATCAGTTGGAAAATCGTTGGAAAAGGGGTATTTCCAACGGAATTCCGTTGGAAAATTAATCGTTGGGATCTAGGCGTTGGAAATATAATCCGTTGGAAATTTCCAACGGATTTCCAACGGATTATTCCGTTGATAATACGTTGGAAATTTCCAACGAGTTTCCAACGTAATTTCGTTGCAAATTTCCAATGGAATTTAGTTGGTATTTTCCAACGAGTTTCAAACGTAATTTCGTTGCAAATTTCCAACGGATTTTAGTTGGTATTTTCCAACGAGTTACCAACGGATTTAGTTGGTATTTTCCAACGAGTTAGCAACGGATTTCAGATGGAAATTTCCTTTTTTAGTATTATTAATATTAATACCAAATAAATTAAATTACCGGATTTTTTTTTAAAAAACAATTTGGTTCCCAAAACCAAAATTATTCGGAAATATGCAAATTTAAACGTCTAAATAGAATATTAAAAGTAAAGTACAATAGAAACACAAATTTTGTTCTTAAAACCCGAAACCGGGATCGAAGGTTCTTGGAAAAAAAAACCGAAAGAAGATAATATCATTCAAGTGTCTTGAGATCCGTCTCCTGCATTCGACATCGGTGGGAAGGGCGGAACCTCGATATTCAGCTTCTCGGTAACGACCCCACGAAGCCAGTCGAATTGCGAAGATATGTTGACCAATTGTTGCTGAGTGGTGCGGTATTGTTGCTGAGTGGTGCGGTATTGTTTCTGAGTTAGCCGGAGCTCCTGTTGGGTACTCTCCAATTGTTGAATCGGTACTTAACCGACTGGTGGAGACATTGGCGTCGTCCGCCTGGAGGTTGCGCCGTGGTCGTCGCCATAAGAGCCATATCCGAACCGATATCCCTTCTTCACGGGAACCGTCTGCAATGATATGTAATTAATATTAAGTTAGTATATATTTATTTTGAGTTATTAAATAAAAATTGTAAATGAAAGTTAATACTGTATATTTACATATATATACCTCATCGTACAGCTGTTGGATGTCCGCGGGCGTGAGCTCGTTCGAGCATTGTTCCGACCCTTCGGGTTGAGATTGAGTGCGTTGGGACTTTAACTCTTCCGCTTTTGCTCTGACATCGGTAATGATCTTCTCGACTTTTTTGGAAACTAGTTTCCCCATTTTTTTTGACATGCGGGAAGTCTCCAGGAGAGTGACGATGTCAGGCTCAGCTCCAGTCTGTATGTGCTGAAATATTGGAAAATAGATAATAAATATTAATTAGAAAATAATATAATTTAAATTGTAATCGGAAACTTGTGTTTGGTAATTAAATACTTACAATTTCATTGGCCAGTCGCTTCATTCCCTTTGATCCAAGTGTATGGGTGCCATTCCCGTTATCGATATCGGTCATCTTGGCTTTTTTGCAGCTCTCGCTCTTCATTTTGGACGACTCGGAAGTCCAAAACTCAATGTACTTCTGTTGAATACCAAGTCCCATCCACTCAGGAAACACCGGCTTGCCCTTAAACCATTTGTCCTTCCATGAATTGACGTAGCCTTTCAGGTTATTCGTCCCAAATTCTTCGAATTCCTTCCGAGCCAGCTAGTCGTAGCGGTGGTCCCAGTTGAACCTTTGCTAATAAAAAAAAAACCATTAGTAAATTAAAAATGCGTAATTTTAATTAAATATATAATTGAAAAGTAAATAAATTATAATTTTGACTTACCGCCAATTTGCTGAACCACTCGTCCCTGACCTTAAGTGGGACTTTCGACCAGCTCGGATATGCATCGCGCCAATTCCCATAAAAGATTTTCCAAAGGACCTTTTTTAAGTCGTTCGAGTATCCAAACCTGAAATAAATAACATCAAGTTAGTAAACAAAATAAATAAAATTTAACAGTATGAACATATTATTTACTAGTTCATTAATTTTTTTAATTACCACATTGTTTCGGCGTACGGGTTGGTTTTGATCGCGGGATCGAGTCTCGGCAATTTTTCCCGACTAGGCGCATGGAGAACAGCGTAAAGGTCGATATAAGTCTCGGGGTTGTAACAAGAAAATCCAGAGCCACTGAGTCCCTGTACGGCGGTTGGTTCGGATGAAGACGGAAATTGGGTCGACGTAGAAGGACACGTCGCCGGGACTTGGGTCGACGTAGAAGGATTCGTCCAATCATTGCCGCCGAAGTCGTCGGAAAGCAGATCACGAAGTAGGACGGTATCGTCATGAGTCCACTCGGTTGTGTTGTATTCATTATTATCCCTATATTAAAATCAACATTTACTCAATTAAGTAAAACATTAAGGCCCAAAATAAAATATTAAGGGCTATAATACCGATCCTAAAGCTATAATAGTAATGTCCAACATAAAAAATTAAGGCCTATAATTCCGATCCTAAATCTATTAAATAATGTAAACACTAAGTAAAACAACAACAATATTTTAAAAAAAAAAACCCTTACATCGTTTTAAGCCGGAGGAGAGGAGGAGAGAGCCGGAGGGTATGAGAGGAGAGGAGAGATCGTGCAAATGAGAGGAAAAAATTGGGTGTATATATAGTTTCCAATTTTTCCAACGTATTTGCAACAGATATGCGTTGGAAATTGTATCCGTTGGAAAATCCGTTGGAAACTATCCGTTGGAAGTCCGTTGGTATTCAAATTTTCCAACGGATCTCCGTTGGAAATCCGATAGAAAATTTATCATTTCCAACGGAGATATCTTTTTTTTTTCAAAATTTCATTAATATTTTACTTTATGTTCTTTTGATTATAAATTTCATTAATATTTTCCTTCATATCCGTTGGAAATGAAAATTTCCAACTGATTTCCGTTGGAAAACCGAAAGAAAATATATAATTTCCAACAGATTTCCAACGTAGATATCTTTTTTTTTTCAAAATTTCATTAATATTTTCCTTTATGTTCTTTTGATTATAAATTTCATTAATATTTTCCTTCATATCCGTTGGAAATCCGTTGGAAATAAAAATTTCCAACTGATTTCCGTTGGAAAACAGAAAGAAAATATATCATTTCTAACGGATATATCTTTTTTTTTTATTTCTCTAAATTTCATTAATATTTTACTTCATGTGCGTTTGTTTTTAAATTTCCTTCGGTTTCGACATAGTAAATAAATTTCCAACATTAAAATATAGGGATTCATAGTAAAATAAGTTTCGACATTAAAAAAAATTACATATATATCTCATTCACTTGAATCAGAGGAGTAATATGGTTCCGGTGAAGAGTCTTCATCTGATTCATAGTCACTTAGCTCGTCATCTTCGGACACCCAATCCTCTATAACATCGATATGTTCATCTACATCTGCTAAAACGAGTTCTTCAAGGGATTGGTCAATTATAGATAGGTCAGCGGCTGCTAGTTGTTTCAAGGGGTCTTGCTCAGTAAGCCCAACAACCCTTCCCCTCGGGTTTATTTGTTGAACTGTAACCCAAGGATCCCTCTTTTGTGTAACCCGCGGGTATCAGATATAACATACTTAGTCTACTTGAGAAGCTGTACAGAACAACTCATATATAGGTAACTTCTTCGAGGTATTCACCTCTGGACCACCGAACTTGGTATGCCTCACACCGACATTGTCAATGGGATTATACCAATCGCAACGAAACATTACGCAACACAAATTGACTAGTCCAGGGTATTCAACCTCAATGATTTCCTTCAAAATACCATAGTATTCAGTTGAACAAGAGCGAATCAACACGCCATTATTCACAGTGACTCGCATCCGACTCGGCCCCTGAACCTGAAACACATATCCATGTGTACAATATTGTGGATAAGTGGATACATGCATCCTTGGACCTCAGCTAACTCAACTAGCCAAGTCGGGAACCTTTCACCCAAGTTCATTCGTTGAGATATATGCGTCAACAATGATTTGTCAAAGAGTTAAGACACATGTTAGTAAATTTATCGTTTTATTCTACAATTTTTCGCTACACTTACATGTCCCTTTAACCACAGACTGAATTTGTCTTCTTTCAAGGCTTCCAACTCCTCGTCAGTTATATATGGTCGTAAGTTCCTCATACCAGCACAGAACATGCTACAATATACAAGTATACATCTTTCACTTTAATAAATGGAGAATCATGGAAAATGTTTAAGTATCCGTCCAAATAAAAACTTGAATTACCTTACGAATGGACCGAGTTCCTCGCAATCCGCAATGATATACTTATGAATGTGTGTGTGCTCCCTCGTGTCTAAGAATCTTTCACTCCTTTTACCGCTAAGGCGCCCTATTTGTTCAAACATATCAGGTACTGCACTCGGATATACTGGCTTCTCCCCCCCCCCCCCCCCCATCATCGTAATGGCCCGGTTTTGTTGCCTTAGTTTTAATTGTCATCGGGAAGTAGTGAGCCGAAAATGCGGTGGTCTCCTGTCTCACCTGTTGTGCCGCTATTGATCCCTCGACCCTGCTAGGGTTCTTGATCTTTTTCTTAAGGTGAAACATGTAGCGTTCGAACGGGTACATCCATCGATACTGAACTGGGCCTCCAAGCTCGAGCTCACGAGGTAGATGTATTGGTAAATGTTCCATAACATCAAAGAACGACGGAGGGAAAATCTTCTCCATGTTGCAAAGAATGATTGGTATTCTTTCTTTCAAATGATTGACACCTGCTTCAGTATGTGTTCTACTGCAAAGATCACGGAAAAATGCACCAACACCGGCTATTGCCTCATGGACATCTTTTTGTAAAAGATGTGTAAAAGCCATAGGCAGTAGTCGCTCCATAAACACATGACAGTCATGGCTCTTCATCCCAGCCAATCGTCCGGCGTGAGAGTCCACAGAGTTCGAAATGTTTGATGCATATCCATCTGGGTACTTCACACAAAACCTCAACCATTCAAAGAATTCTGCCTTTCCATCGCCATCAAGTCTGTATGAGGGTATTGGACCCACACCATCTTTTACATGAAGACTTTTTCGACAACACAATTCTGGGAGATCTAACCGACTCTTCAAGTTATCCTTTGTCTTCCCTTGAACATTGAGCACAGTGTTGATGATGTTGTCAAAAAATTTCTTTTCGACATGCATAATATCTACATTATGTCGTAGCAAATGATCCTTCCAGTAAGGGAGATCCCAGAAGATGCTCTTCTTATGCCAATGATGTTTGTCACCGTAACCGAATGCTTTCTTATGGTTGTTTCCTCCACAATCTGCCGTCCGTTCTACCCGATGCTGGTTTAACTGGTGAAGAAGGGCTTCACCACTTAACTTTGGCGGTGGTGGCTCTGGTACTGCTCTTTTTTTCCTGAATAACCTTCTATATTTACGGTAAGGATGTCGCCTGTCAATAAAACCTTCTATGACAATCAAACCAACACGTTTTCCGGCCAAGTTGGAGCTGAAAAGAATCAGTTTTGTCCCCACAATATGGACACGCCAACTTTCCGTGTGTTGTCCACCCGGACAACATCCCATATGCTGGAAAATCGCTAATAGTCCACAACAAAACCGCTCTCATTTGAAATTTTTGTGACCTAGACACATCGAACGCTTCCACACCTTCAGACCATAGAAGTTGTAACTCTTGAACCAGCGGCTGTAGAAAAATATCTAGGGATCGCTTTGGATGATCAGGACCAGGAATGATAACAGAAAGATAAAGATATTCTCGCTTCATGCACAATGACGGTGGCAAGTTGTAAGGCGTCACAATAACTGGTCACAACGAGTACTTTCTTCCCGTCTTCCCAAATGGATTAAACCCATATGTGCATAATCCCAAATAGACGTTTCGACTCTCACGGGCGAAACTCGAATGTAACGCATTGAAGTGCTTCCACGATTTTGCATCCGATGGATGACTAATTTCCCCTTCCGGGTTGTGCTCTACATGCCATCTCATCGCTTCCGCCGTAACCTCTGCTTGGTATAATCTCTTTAGCCTAGGCGCTATTGGTAAATACCACATACGCTTAAATGGCACTTTAGCTTTCCCTCCAGTAGCCTGATACCTTTCCTTATGACAAATTTTACAACTCAACCTATTCCTGTCTGTATCCCAGTAGATAACGCAGTTGTCCCTACACACGTCTATCACTTCAGAGGGCAAACCGATCCCACCAACCAACCTTTCGACCTCGTCATATGTCTCCGGTGCCAAGTTACCCTCCGGTAAGTAATCTTTTAAAAATTCAAGTATTTGATCCACATAATACTCGCTCAAATTGTTATCAGTCTTTATGGCCATCATCCTAGTTGCAGCTGATAGAGCAGAATGACCTTCTTTACAACCTTCATATATAGGCCTACTTGCTGCATCTAACATTTCAAAAAACCTTCTTGCTTCACTAGTTGGTTGATCCTCACTCATATTTGTGTCCATGTTATCTATCCCGGCTTCCCGAAACACTTCATTCACCATTTCTATCGTCCCTATGGCCTCTGTCTCCATTGTTTCCGAGACCACATTGGACTGTATATCTGATCCGGATACATACTAAACACCCGCCTTTCTCCTACGTCTACGCCGTCCGACCAGTTCTACAGTTCCACTAATACTACCGCCACCTAGACTTTCCCCATGAGAAAACCAATAGTAGTAACACTGCATAAATTCGTTTCTATATAAATGCTTCCCTACAACACTAACCTCTAAAATTTCATCATTCTTGCAATTGACACAAGGACAGCACATCATACCAGTTTCTTATGGGAGCGGTTGATTGGAAGCAAATGATATGAAATCTCTTAGCCCCTGGTTGAATTCCCTTGTGTTTGCCTTACTGACAAGATCCCATTTATTGTACATCCACGCCCGGGCAATCTCAATATTATTCATCGACGACATCCGAAAATCTATTTTAAGAAAATATTGTCGATATCAAAGTTTTAAAAGGTGTAGTGAAAAGTGTAAAAGAGTGGAAAATTTTCAGAGCAAGGTTTAGTTATATACAGAAAGATTTCCAACGAAAATCCGTTGGAAATCAACAAATGCTAAATTTTCCAACTAGTTTCCAACGAAACATATTTTTTAATTATTTTAAATTTTATTTTAAAGTTTCTAACGACATTCCAACGGATCCGATCGTTGGAAATTTCCAACGAATTTTCCAACGGATCCGATCGTTGGAAATTTCCAACGGATTTCCAACGGATTCTCTTTCCGTTTCTAATCCGTTGGTAATCCGTTGGAAACGTTTCCAACGGATGTATCCGTTGGAAATTCATCGGTTGGTATTTTCCCATTTTTCTTGTAGTGATATCGGCAATAAAACAAAATTTTAATTAAAAAGTTAATAATTAGTTGAGAAGCTCTCTGAGGCTGACACGTAAGCAAAATCACATCTCATTTAATAGTATGATTATATTTGGAATTTTTTTTATTTTTCTAATTTGTATTTCGTTTTTGAATTATTTTGTGTGTGGATAAAAAGATATCAGTTTGTTAAGATATTTCAGGGATTAACATAACTATAATTATATGAAAAAATCATCACTTTCATCACTACAAGAAAACACTGATTTAGCGTCGGCATATTTCGATGCTAATTCGACGCTAAAACAAATTAGCGTCGATTTAGCGTCGAAATACATTTTGACGCTAAATCGTACACGCTAATTCACTTTCGACGCTATTTCGACGCTATTTTAGCGTCGCAATTCATTTCGATGCTAATTCGACGCTACTCCGACACAATATTTCGACGCTAATTCGACGCGACATAAGCATCGATTTAGCGTCGAATGATAACATTTAAAAAAAAGAAAATATTATAAAATATTTATAAAATATAATAAAAATTAAACATATTATAAAATAAAATTATCCGATACAAATGAAAATAAAACGTTAATGTTGTTTAATAGCGTCGACGCTAATGTTTTTTAATAGCGTCGAATTAGCGACCAATTCTGTGATTTCGATGCTAATTCGATGCTAAATGAAACAAATTTTATGTTTAGGGTTTAGGGTAAAGAAACTGCAACATATACGATAACAATCTTAACCATTTAAAGATTTTAAAACCGCAACATATAACGATAACAATCATATGAATTTTTTCATATCAAATTTCCTAAAATCTATTTCCTACATATTTGTTAAATCCATTTCATTACAAATTTATAACAAATATATAAAAAAATTATAACAAAATGTACATATTGATATTTCATCACTAATATATAAAATAAAATTAACATTAAAAAATATCATTTAGCGTCAAATCACATGAATTCGATGCTAATTCGACGCTAATATTGTTTAATAGCGTCGAATTAGCGTCGAATTCGTGTGATTTGACGATAATTCGACGCTAAATTAAACAAAATTTATGTTTAGGGTTTAGGGTAAAGAAACTTTGTTACCCATTTAAAAATTTTATGTTCACAACATATAACGATAACAATAACATGAATTCGATAACAATACATTGAATTAATTAGTGTCGACCGGAATAAGTTTTTTTAAAAAAATTAAAAATATTCATAAATAATAATATTCTAAAAAATTAAAAATATTCAGAAAAATAAATACAAATGAAATAAAAACACTAATATATGCTTCATTCTGAATCGTCATTTGAGTTGCCGTCATCCTCATCGGTTTTCTGCATCGGTAGCATCCAGAAGTATTTGAGCTTCTCGATTTTGCGGATCTATAAGAATGATGTTGTCTATATCTTCTTCTGGAGTTGTTAGATCCACGGCAGTTTCATTTTGCATAGGAGCATCGTCGGATATAACTATCATTCCTCTGGGTGCTATTTTAAGCACAAATAACCATGGAATCCCTGTTTTTCTGACACGTGGATATGGAATGAAACATACTTGATCCGCTTGTGATGCAAAGACAAATGGATCATACTTTCCATAAGAACGCGATCCATTAACATCGATGACACCAAACTTTTCTACTCGAACCCCTCGCCCGACAACTGGATCAAACCACTCGCATTTGAAAAGGGTGCACTTTAAGTTAACCAAACCAGAGAATTGCACTTGAATAATGTCTTGTATAATGCCATAAAAATCCGTGTCTCCGGCTCGAACTACCACACCATAGTTCGTAGTTGCTCTATTTTTGCCACGTTTGAATGTATGAAACACATAACCTCATGTAAAATACATTGAAGATGACGTAACTTTCCCCAACGGACCTTGGATCAACTCTCTAAACCATACAGGGTATGACGTGTCTCCATAATCAACCTGGCAAATACAGATGACACATTGTAAATATAGTAGTATATACACAAATTGTATATATAATTTTGTGTTTAACTTATATACCTGAGTCCTCAACCATTTAGCAAAGTGTAGATCTTTACGTTTTTCAATCTCACCGGCGGATGCATTTGGGAAAGCCTCGTTAACTTGGCGAATGAATTCACTAATAGAAAATATGGTTATAACAAATGTTTCAAAGCATATATAAGTACGAAAATAACCCTTTTGACCTCAATCCATAGTTGCTAATTATAATATGTACCACAGAAATGGGCTAACTTCGTCGCATTGTAAGAGAATATATGTGTGTGCACAATTGTAGTCTTCGTGCGAGGACCAGTCTTGTTCTCTTATGATTCCGGCATGCCTACCAACTGCACAGAATATATCTGGAACATCTGAAATTGGATATGTTTGTGCGATGCCACCATCGTCGTACATACGTGGAGCTATTTTTTGTGTCCGGACAGTTGGAGAGAAGTAATATGAGCTGAAATGAGAGGTTTCTTCGGTTAAACTTCCCGCAATAGTTGATCCCTCAACCCTAGCCAGGTTTTTTGCCTTTCCTTTTAAGTGTTTCATGAATCTCTCGAAAGGATACATCCAACAAAATTGAACGGACCCTCCTAAATCGGCTTCATGAGGAAGATGGATAGGAAGATGTTCCATCACATCAAAGAAAGATGGAGAGAATATCTTCTCTAAGTTGCACAACAATATTGCGATGTTATTGTTTAGTTGTTGAATTCCATCTTGAGTCAGAGTTCGCACACACAGATCTCGAAAAAATGCTCCAACACCTAAACCCAAAATCCAATATCAACCAAAACACAAATGTAATTTTCCACACATAATTTGTTTAGATATTTAAATATCGTCATAAAAAATATACATGCAAGTGATTCATACACGTTCATTGGCAAAAGTTCTCCAAAGGCGAAAGGCAATAATCTCTGCATAAACACATGACAATCATGACTCTTCATACCAGAAAATTTTTTCCCTTGCTCCACAGACTTAGAGAGTTTTGACACGTATCCATTTGGGAACTTAACTTTGGTGGAAACCCAGTTGAAGAATGTTGGTTTGCCTTCGCTTGACAATCTAAAGCTAGGCACTAGAGCTCTCCCATCTCCTGTGAGATGTAACTCAACTCTAGAGCATATAAGAGGCAAATCCAGTCTAGACTTCAAGTTGTCTTTAGACCTGCCTGGAACGTTTAAGATGGTGTGCATGATGTTATCGAAAATTTTTTCTCAATGTGCATAACATCAAGATTGTGGCGCAATAGATGATCCTTCCAGTACGGTAGATCCCAGAAAATGCTCTTCTTATGCCAATTATGTTCTTCAAGGTATCCATCTGGGAGATTGGTCGGAATATTAAGCCAGTTACCTCCACGTTTTGCTGTGTATAGAGCTCCCCAATAATCAAGTTGACCTTCAATTTGTTCTCCTGAAAGATATGGAGGTGGGGGGATACGTACACGATTACCCTTTGTGAACAACCTCCTGTTCCCCCGGTACGGATGGTTCATAGGGAAAAACCTCCAGTGACAATAAAACCAACAAGATTTTCTACCATTTTTTAGTTGGAAGGCATCTGTTTCATTTTGGTAATACGGATATGATAACCTACCATGTGTTGTCCAACCAGATAACATTCCATAGGCTGGAAAATCGCTTATCGTCCACATAAGCACAACTCGCTTGGTAAAATTCTTTTTCCTAGAGTAATCAAAAGTACAAACCCCATGAGACCACAACATGTTCAACTCGTGAATCAGCGGCTGTAGAAACACATTAATAGATCTTCTTAGATGCTTCGTACCAGGGATTAAAATACTCAAAAACAGAAATTCCCTCTGCATGCACATATCAGGCGAAAGGTTATAAGGTGTCAATATAACCGGCCACAAAGAATATTGCCTGCCAGACATACCGAACGGACTAAAACCATCTGTACATAGGCCGAGATAAACATTGCGCTTCTCTTTAGCAAAATTAGAGTGTACCGATTTGAAGTGTTTCCAAGCTTTTGCATCAGAAGGATGATGAACTTATCCTTCAGTAGTTGAATGTTCCGCATGCCATCTCATTGATGCAGCTGTGCGTTGTGAATGATATAACCTTTGTAGCCTATCTGTTATGGGCATGTACCACATTCTCTGGTACGACACTTTTCTACCAGCTCCTTGGGGCTTAAATCTTGGTTTGTGGCAAAATCGATATTCTTGCAGATCTTCATCATCTTTCCAAAATATCATGCAATTGTAAATGCAAACTTCTATCACCTGCTAGGGCAATCCTAAACTAGAAACTAGTTTATGTATGTCGTAATATGACTCAACAACTTGATTACCTCTGGCAAATATTTTCTTAGAAGAGATGCCCAATCATCCATGCAACTCTCAGATTGATTATGATCAGACTTTATTGTCATCATCCTAGATGCCAACGATAATTTAGACAGACCTTCCCTACAACCTTCATAGATTGGTTGTTTTGCACAATCAAGCATATCATAAAAAAAATTTGCATCTAAATTGGGTTTCTCAGCAACATCAGGAGTAGACATAACTCCAGGAAATGCATCGGTTACCATTTCTTCGAACCTATTATGCTCTAACCCGACATTTTGATCATCATTTTCTATAACAAATTGATGCCGATCATATTGCTCATTCGAATAACCCTGACCCTGATCCATAGGTTGGTAACTAGTACTACCTGAAGTTTCATCTTCATATCCCTCTCCATGATAAAACCAAACATAATACTCATGTGTGAACCCTCTATTAAATAAATGCGTACCAACTGTATCAATTGTCTGTGGCCTCGAATTTTTGCACTTCCGACACAGGCACACCATCACTCCGGTCCGTTGGATTGTAGGCACACTACTCGCTTGAGCCATGAAAATTTCAAGGCCATTGAGGAACTCTTCTGAAAGGCCTCCATTTTCATCTTTACGTCGATACATCCAGCGTCTTAGTTCGTATATATATCACCCATTTTAAAAAAAAATTTGGGAGAAAAGATTTTTTTTTTCGGAATTGAATTTTGTTTTTTTAACTTGTGAAATGATTTCTTACGGTGGTGTTGGGTGGGTATATATAGGAGATTTTAGCATCGATTTTGCATCTAATGTTAGCATCGCATTAGCATCGAATTCATTTGCGTCGATTTTGCATCGAATTAGCGTCGTTTTTGTGTCGTTTCTAATCGACGCTAAATAAGTAGGTGAACCCGTGTTAAATGTGTCATCTACCTACCACATTCGAGGCAATATTCGACGCTAATTTCGACGCTATTTTTTGACGCTAAATTTGCATCGATTTAGCGTCGAAATTATACTTCCGATGGAAGTTCGACGCTAAATTGATGCTATATAGCGTCGATTTAGCGTCGAAATGTTTCGTCCCTAATTAGCGACGAATTAGCGTCGAATTGTGTTATCGACGCTATTACGACGCAAAATCGACGCTAAATTAGCGTCGGAATAAATTCGACGCTAAATTCCGATGCTAAAACACAGTTTTCTTGTAATGCATATTAATTTGTTATATTAAAACTTATAATGCAACGACATATTTTTAAGTAGAAAAAATAATATTTTGAGCACGTCCTAGCGTTTAATTTTAATTTTATCTAAAATTGTTTTTAAGTTGTTAATATTGTACATTAATAACATATCAGATACTCAACTGGAAGCGGATGAATGGACTATTTTGCACATTAAACCACCTTCAAGTCTCGTTCTTGAAGTTGATGTTCTTGTAACCTAGCATCGGACACAACCAATCCGCGTTGGTCCAGTTGGTAAAGGGCTCACAGCTGTGAGTTCCCCCACCTGGGTTCGATTCGGGTTGGCCACCTTGCCGCGCCCTTTAGGTTGGGATTTACGTACAACCGGTCGCAAGGCCTCGTGGGATTAGTCTTTGGGCCTAGACAGTCTTTAGGATCCCCACGGTTATCAAAAAAAAAAAAAAAAAAAAACCTAGCATCGGACACCTCCATGGACGGGTTGGCTAAAATACAACCATGATACAAGCTTCCAACATGCAGGTCCTCATATATAGGATCAAGTTGGATTATTCGGAATGCTATAGGCGAATTCGTTTGCGGAGGATCTTCCTTTCTCCCGCAAACCGGTAATGCGCTTGAAGCCGAAGCTTATAGTATCCATCATACTATTCAAACTTCTTGGTTTCGTGGATATCGTTGGATAATATTTGAAGGAGACTCAAAGCAACTCGTTGATTTATTTCATCACCGCAAAAATGACATATAGTAATAGACAATTTAATCCTTGACATTCATAATTAGATCAGTCCATTTGCAGGTGTTCGGCGTCGTCTACACTGGACGAACAAACGATACTTTTGCCGATAAACTTGCAGATGTATCAATATCATTCATATTGTATTTACAATGTAATTCCATCTTGTATTCATCATTTGATTGCTCTACTTGAGACCTATGTAAAACTTTCTCAATGAATAAAAAGACGTTCACACAAAAAAAAAAGAAAAAAAAACATCTCAAGTTCTTTTTTACAAATTTGATCAGATAGATTACCAAGATGATTTTAGCAACAAAAAAAAAAATTTCCAAGATGACAAGAACAAAAAAAATAAGACAAATTACCGAAACTTGTATACTCGGCCCATTATTGGAAACTTAAAAGGCCCAAAGTTTCTTCAACTTCCAGAAGAAAAGAAAAAAAAAACAGAAGAAATTGAAATGGCGAACATCCGCCATTGACGTATTCGATGAGGTAAGCGCAAAGGAACCTCCTCAGGATTCTTCTGCAGGTATCAAAGTCACTCCACACGTCAATCACAAATTCGTTTATTCCTCTTCTTCAATCGGTCTGTACATTTCTGTATCTATATATATATATATATCGTCTCCTGAAATCAATTCGAAAGTACAAGAAGAAGAGAAACCGAACGAAGAAGAAGAAGAACATTCGCTAAATTCGAAGCCTAAATCGCGAAAATGGAAGGTATAGAATCAACGTCTCGACAAGGACGGAGAGTCGTGGTGATCGGCGGCGGAATCGGCGGCTCTCTCGCCGCGAAATCGCTTCAGTTCGATGCTGACGTCACCCTCATCGATCCGTAAGTTTTTTCCCATTTTCAAAATCTCAAAATCATCATCACGAGCTCAAAAATTGTGTTGAAATTTTCAGGAAGGAGTACTTTGAGATTACATGGGCAAGCTTGAGATCTATGGTAGAGCCTTCGTTTGCAGAGAGAACAGTAATCAACCACAAGAGTTACTTGAAAAACGGCCGTGTTGTTACTTCTCCGGCGATTAATATCACAGAGACTGATGTAATCACTGGAGATGGATCTGTGATTGGATATGATTATCTAGTGATTGCTACAGGTCACAATGACATGTACCCCAAGACTAGACAAGAGAAGCTTTCACAATACCAAGCAGGTAACAAAACACTCAAGATTTGTTATTAGGATTAAGTGTTGAGATTGAGATATGGTATATATTTGGTTTGTGTAGAATATGAGAAGATTAAAGCTTCTGGATCAGTATTGATTGTTGGTGGAGGACCGTCTGGTGTGGAGCTAGCTGCGGAAATCGCGGTTGATTTCCCGGGGAAGAAGGTTACTTTAGTGCATAAAGGACCAAGATTGCTTGAGTTTGTTGGACAGAAAGCTGCTGATAAAGCATTTGATTGGTTAGAATCAAAGAAAGTGGAAGTGATATTGAACCAATCTGTGGATTTGAATTCAGCTTCGGACGGAAACAAAACATATCGGACTTCAGGAGGAGAATCTATACACGCGGATTGTCATTTCCTCTGCGTCGGGAAACCTCTGTCTTCTCAATGGCTTAATGGAACTGTTGTGAAAGATAGTTTGGATGGCAAAGGAAGGGTTATGGTTGATGAGCACTTACGGATTAAAGGTCGTAGTAATGTTTTCGCCATTGGAGATATCACTAATATCCCGGTAAGGGAATGATAGTGAGAAATATTGAGTTTTCTTGGTTAGTATCTTGTTTTTAATTGTATGATTTTGTAATGACAGGAGATGAAACAAGGATATATAGCGGAGAGTCATGCTAAAGTGGTTGTGAAGAACATAAAGGTAATGATGATGTCGAGTGGGAGAAAGAAGAAGATGTCGAGTTATAAGCCCGGACCAGAGATTGCCATTGTATCTTTAGGAAGAAAGGACTCTGTTGCTCAGTTTCCGTTTGTGACGGTTGTTGGTTGCCTCCCTGGTTTGATCAAGTCTAAGGATCTTTTCGTGGGGAAGACTAGGAAGGCGAGAGGGCTAAATCCTAAGCTTGCACAAGGTTGAGTCCTTTTGTGCAATATGTAATCATACTTGTGTTGTGTGTTGTTTGTTGTGTTTGATCTCATTGTTTCAGTGTGGAGTGAGTTGTTTGTTGCTGTTGTGTTTCTGATGTATAATAGTGGTTGTATTTGATTTCCAATATTCACTTGCATTCCAATCACTACAAGAAAACAGGTCATATTCCTACGGCCAAATCCGTCAGAATTCCGTCGGAATAAAGCTTATTCCGACGGATTTCTGACAAAATTGGTCTGCCGGTTCTATCTCGTTGGAAATAAAAATCCGTCAGAAATCCGTCGAAAAATACCGACGAATTTTTGACGGAATATGGATCACCGGATTCCGTCGCGACGTCGTCGGAATCCCGTCGGAGCAAAGAATTCCGACGGTATCCCGACGGTGACATAAACTGACAGATGTCCGACGGTCAACCAAACCGACGGATTGAGAGACCGTCGGACATCTGTCAGTTTATGTAACCGTCGGAATTCTTTGCTCCGACGGGAATCCGACGACGTCGCAACGGAATCCGGTGAATCCGGTGATCTATGTTTCGATAGAAATCCGACGGTATTTTCCGACGGAATACTGACGGATTTGTAATTATTTTAAAAATTTTATTTTTAATTAAATATATTAAAATAAATGAATTATTTAAAAAAAAATAATTAAAATTAAAATTAAAATTAAATTCAAATTGTTTTAAAACAAAATTTAAAGTTTTACATTATAATTAATAAGTCCAAAAACATAATTTACGACCCATGAGTACGGAAGAAATCGTTAATCTTCGCCTCCATTGCACGATATCGTTCCTCCGCCTCCTTTCTCTCTCTCTGGCGCCGTTCCTCCACCTCCGCCATATCTCTCTGGCGCCGTTCCTCCGCCTCCGCCCTCTCTCTCTCGTACCGTTCCTCCAAAGAGCTAACCCGCTGGGTCAGCTCGGCGTTTTGTGCTGCCAAACTGCTACCACCGAGATAGCGAGCCGACGAAGCGGATGGGCAACTGTCTTCGGGGAGGCCGTAGACACGACCTCTGGTCTTAGGGGTTACCTAAGAAAAAAAATTCAATCAATTTCAAAACTTATTAGTATTAAAAGGTATTTTAAATGTGTTTAAAATTGACACGTTTACTAACCTCGTAAGTGAACTCGTTGATCTTCTCCAATGGAACTTCGGTTGGCGGCAGAGTTCCCTCGACGATCGGTTGCGATTGGAGGCACTGCTCCCCGAGCTTCTCCACGGTCTCCACGATTTCCCGAGCAATGGCATCTTGGATTTCACCCGTCTTTCTGTTGGTGTGGGCATCTTTGATCACATCAAGATGTGAAGGATGGACACCGGTCTTCTCAAACTGTTAGCATAGTCAAGTACGGAAAATGTTAGCGATAATTAAAAATGTATGGAAAATTAAGAAACTTACCAGTTGCTGAACACGTGACGCCTTGCTCGTTACACAGAGGTTGTGGGTCGTCGGTCCCTTCCCCTTCCGCTCGCTCCTCCGGTTAGTCGAGTTTTTCCCGGAAGTCGCTTGAGTGTCCTCCCGTTCCCAATGTGCAAGTAGTCTAGTCCATACTGCTTCGTTGTTTTTAAGAGCCTTAGGCACCTTCTTCTTTTGGAACCACGCGTCCTTCCACTCGTTCATCTTCTGCGAGTACTTTCTATGCACCTTAGTGTCGAATTCTTTGCGGACGATACGAGTCAGCTGTGGCTCCCACGTAAATTCTTCTTGAAAAAAAAATTACCCAAATTACTATAAACAAATGGAATGCAATATAAAGGAAGAATTTTTAATTTAAAATACAAATACATACCGCAAATTACTGAAACCATGGGTCCTGGTCTGCCACCGGCATCGACTCATAAGTGGGATACGGCTTAGTTATCAGGCTATTGATCATTTCGTTTATAGAACTCGAAATACCGTTTCGCGAATATTGGAACCTACACGGTATTCAGTTTTATATTTTGTTAACAATTTTATTAAGCTAATATAATGCTATAAATTTTAAAAGTACTCATTACCAGGTTGTGTTCGGTGGTACATCCGGATCAAGGTGAGTCAACTTATCCCGACCGGGTAGCGCCACAAACTCCTCGATGCTCATTGCCGTAGGAGCAGAGGCAAATGTACCCCTAACAGGAGTCTCGGCGATCTGCGAGTGACTCGGACTCCCACCTCCCCTAGTGGAAGTACCGCCTCCGCTACCCTCATGAAATCGGCCATAATCCCTAGGATTTAAATATTTTTTACATATTCTTCAAAATTTTTACATAACTTTTAAATTTTCTTTGTCATCGGAAATTAGTATGTCAATTTAAAATTTAAAATTTACAATCTTAGGTTTTTTAGAGATAGTAATTTTTTGATTGTTTTCTTTTTAGATATATAGATTAAGGGATTTAGGAATTGTAAAAAAAATAAAAAAACATTAAAAAAACATTTAAAACATTAAAAGATTTTAAAAATAGGTGACTCGCTCAATGTTGGGAGTTTATGCAACAATTATTGACAATGTTAAGTATTAGAGATTTATGAAAACTAAGGCAACATAGATAGAACTTCTTGTATTGACGGCCTTGGATCTTTGATTGGCAGAACATAAATTATGACGGATTATGTTGCCATTCGAAGAGCTAATCCCGTGAAAACCAAAAGTTCTACCTATGCAACCTTGGTTTTCATAATCTCTAATTACTTAACATTGTCATAGGGAATTTGGAAAATTGGAAATTAGGAATTTCGGCATTTAGGGATTTTTCGGTTTTTAGATATGGAGGTTTAGTGATATAGGTATTGTAGGGTAATTGGGATTTGGAATTTGTATATTTTGTTACAAAATAAATTTAGAGAGGATTTATAAATTTCAAAAGTTTAAAATTTATTTTTAAAACTTATACATTTTAAAAATTTTAATAAATTTACATGTTTTTGTTAAAATTTTAAATAAATATTTTTTTTAAATTTTTAATTTTACCATTTTATGTATTATTCATATCATAAATCTATTAAAATCCCTAAAAACCAAAATCAGTTTTCCAAATCAAAATCAAAAATTTTAAAATTTTTTCATAATATACTAAAAATTTCTATAATCCCAAAATTGTTAAATTCATAAAATTATCAAACAGCCCAACATTAATAAATTTAAAATTTCCAAAATTCCCTAAAATTCTAAATTTAGACAATTCCACTAAAACCAAATTTCATAAATCCCTAACAATCTCATACACCCCAAATATGTGAATTCCTAATTCCGTGACTTTGTAAATGCATAAAATTATCATAAACCATTATGAAATCGGATTCGCTCACAATAACAATCAAAATCACTTTTCTAACTTATAATTTGAAGAACAATAATGAAAAACTCTTAAAAAGTTACAAAACTTACATGTGTGGGTTCATTGGTGGTTGTCGTACGGTCGTGGAGGGGCAACGGTGGAGGACCGGTGTACTGGGCGGAAAATCGGCGTTGAATCAACCGGAAATCGCTAAAATTTTGAGTGAAAACCAAAAATTTTCGTTCTGACTTCGGGAAGACGAAGTGTCTGGTTTTAATGAAGTACGCCGACGGGATTCTGACGGAATCAGATATTCTGACGAAAATACTGACGGATTTTGCCACGTTTTCGATGATACCAAAGTGTTTTGGCGGGAGGAAATTAGGGTTTTCCGTCAGAAAAAAAGCTGACGGATTTCTGACGGATATTAGGTTTTTAATTAATTTTTCATTCTCCGAATATTGTAAACATAAAATAAAATATTCCGTCAGAAATCCATCAGAAATTATGACGGAATTCTGACGGATAGGGGATTTGTATTAATTTTTTCATTCTCCGTACAAGAAAACATTAATTCTAAACTCCGTCACAAATCCGTCAGTAGTTATTACGGATTTTTGACGGAATTTGGTATTTAATTAATTTTTTATGTCCGCAATGCACAAATATAAATTTAATTTGAGCGAGCCCCCAAATAATCCTATGAAAACATGAATTTTGTTATAAATGAACGGATTTCCGTCAAAACTCCGTTAAAACACTTAGACCGAAACTTTGATTCCTAACAGCAGATTTAGCCTCATAATTGGACTGAAACTTTGATTCCTAATAGCGGAATTGTGAAGCATCTTTCAATTAATTTCGTTTCCTATCTCAAATTTGTCATAGGAAAAAATAGGACCGAAAATGGTATTTTCTGCAGGATTTCTGACGGATTGTTATTTTTATTTCAGTTTTTTCCAATCTCAGAATGGAAGAGAAATTATTTTAAAGATCCGTCAGGATTTCGTCAGAAAATACTGACGGAATTCTGACGGATTCTTTAATTTATTTCAATGTTTTCCTTTCTCTGAATGCAAAGGAAATTAATATAAATATCCGACAGAATTCCATCAGAAATACTGACGGATTTATGATGGATTATTATTTTTATTTCAGTTTTTCCGATCTCAGAATGGAAAAGATTTTATTTTAAAGATCCGTCAGAATTCCGTCAGAAAATACTGACGGATTGCTGACGGATTCTTTAATTAATTTCATTGTTTTCCTATTTCCGAATGGAAAGGAAATTAATTTAAAGATCCGCCAGAGTTCCAGCAGAAACTACTGACGAGTTTCTGTCGGATTCTTAATTGTATTTCAATTTTTTCCTATCTTAGAATGGAAACGAAATTAATTTAAAGATCCGTCAGAATTTCAATTTCTGACGGATTTCTGACTGAGCTTTAATTTTACAAAGTTAATTTGTAAGCTGAAATCCGTAATATGACATATAAAATCATCGATAATCAACACATTTTTTTAATAATTTTATATTACATTACACATTTGAAAATATGACATTACAAATAACATATGACATTAGAAATAGGAAATATGAAATATTACACATAATTAGGCGGATAAACTCGTACAATATTGTTGCTAATATCCATTAATGGATAGTAGGAAAATTTAAAAATCATGGACGGGTCGGATGTTTATTCATCATCTGATTATGGGACTGTTTCATATTCGTACCCAGTAGTTCCTTCTTCTTCCTCATCGATGGTAGATACTTCCGTTGGTTGGTATTCAGCAATCATCGAATTAGCACCGATTATCTGTGTGGAAAATGATTTTAGTTAAGTCTTCCCAAAAATATTTAGAAACGTATGATATACATCTACCTTAACTTATAAAAAAAAATTCGTTTTTTGCCTTGAGTAGGTCTGGTTTTGTTAGTCTATCTGGAGAGGGCGCATTAGAGAAGGCTGTGCAACTTGATGGAAGCGACATGGAAGGATGGATTGTAGCTGTGAAGAACGGTCTTTGTGGTATGCGTGATGCTAGGGTCGTTGCTAGGAGTATGAATAATGGCTGGGAGGGCCCATTTGGTACGTACGTAAACTTGTTATTTGATTCTTAATTGATTATAAAGTAAAACTTGTTATTTGATTCTTGATTCTTGATTACAAAGTAAAACTTGTCATTAATCGAAATCCTGGGTCGTTGTGTCAAAATAGCAAAAGAGGTGGTGAATTCAGATTCTGGTGGAACATTGGCCAGCTTGCAGGGGCAGAACGAACAAATCACAGGGGTGCATCGTGAAGTAGCTGAATTCAATCGTAAACTTACTACAGTAAGATTTCCCTTCTCTCTTGTTTCCCTGTGATTATGATGTTTATTGATTATGATGTTGAATTGTTTGGCTTTGGTCTCCAGGGTGAGAAGCTACTTGGACGCCTTGGAGGGATGTGTGGTAAGCGGGAGAGGACTGGTGATATTATTGGTCCTGTCGAAACCAGAGGTTTGCTTCTTTCTTGATAATTGATTCCTCATTTTTCTTTCAGCTATTTAGTTTTATGTAGGATTCCCATTCTCTGTGTTAGGTGTAGATGACTCAACAACGAGAAGAGTTAACCAAGCACGTGAAGGACAACCAAGAGCTCGAGAATCGCTCCTTGAATCAGCTGATCTCGACCAAAGACTGAGGGTTAGGACTCCTCTTGATTCTTTGATATTTGAGTAGAAAAGTTGTCTTTTGCCCGTAATCATGCTAAAGTGTAATTGTTTCCTATAGGAGGAAGAAGGAAAGCATGAGGAAAGGATAGCAGAATTGGAAGGTTTGGTTGGTGATATGAAGAGGAATGCAGACATGAGAAGTAAACTCGATGAGGACTTGATCTTCTTCGAGGTGAGGTCGACAAGCTTAAGTACAGATTGAAAGAATCAATCAAACGCCTTCGCCTTACGCTCTAGAAGTAGATGAAGAGACAGTCATATGTTCAGTACATTACTCTCTTTCCCCTCTTGTTTGTTTCGTTTTTGTGAAATTGTTGCTTAAAACTCATATAATACGGTTCTCAACATGTGATATACATTTCTGCATGTGATTGCAATTCACTTTTGATGGGTCAGTGAGACTCTTGTTTATGCGGAACCCATCCATGGTCCTTCGCTTTACATAATGTTGTAGTCATTGCTTCTAAGCAGGGAACGGCAGAGTCTGAGGACTTGAGATTTTGATACCATTGCATTGCAAGCTTGGAAAAACTAACCCTTTATTGTAATTAAACTAACCCTTATGGGGATACCTGCTAGAGTTCAAGGGCTTAAACGTCTTTTTACAACTATGGATGGCGAGTTTGGTGTTTCAGGCTGCAAACACCTTTGTCCTCGTAAAAATCATACAGCGCCATCGATTCTCTCCTCTCTTCAAACCGTATGAATCTTCTTCTACTCCGAAGAATGTTACGAAACTTGACTGATACTAATCAAAAGTTCTTTGCTTCATTTGTTTGTTGGGTGGTCACTTCATATATTGAGAGAATTTCGAGTTATGGCTTTGTATATGATTCATGATCTGCAGATTTTGTTGGTTTTCTTAGCATTCTCTCAAGAATAGCTTATAAACATTGATGGAGAGCAAAGACTAAAGAGTTGTACAAAATACAACAGGTCTCTCTCGTATTACTTGAAGCGAGATTGCTATGATGATATCAAGCGTAGATTATTCTTTAAAGCTATACAAATATGAGATTGAAAATTTGGCCCCGATCAATAAGATGGAAATAATAGACTAAAAACTTTTATACAAACTTGAACATATAATCTTCATTCTGTATGTTAGACCATGTAAGCAAGTGTTTTAAGTATAAAAAAAAATAAACTTAAGACTCAAGTGTCTAAAATCAATACACAAGTCTCATTAAATTTTAATTAAAAAAATTTTAGACAGTAAGAATCTCCATTGCATATGCCTTTACCTCGTTTTCATTACTACTTCTCTCTATACAATAATTGTGGCATTTGTTTCATAATCTTCTTATATTTCAATTATTTACGGGCACCTTTGACGTGAGAGTGGAGTTAATTTTTGTTTACTTTAATTTCACTAAATTTTTACATGTTTAAAATTTAAACTGATTCGGATGATATAAATACGAAACATAGAAAGAATTATCGTCTTTTCCTCTGGCTCGTGGAGACCTAACTATGGAGAAGAAAAGTACAATCGAAGAAGACGATATCGCGGGACAAGGAAGACTAAGTGAACCAAATTGGAGCGAGCGAGTGGAGGATCTTGTCGCCGCCGGAGACGTCACGGCGGCGATCTCGTTTCTCGAGTCTTTGGTGACCAATCTTCAGTCGCGACTCCGTTCTTCTTCGTCATCCTCCGATGATAATCACGGCGGAGATAGAACGGAGATTGGGCTTCAGTTAGCATCCGCTCTCACCCAATTGGCGGATCTCTACTCTTCTCAGGGACTCTCCCTCCAATCCGATGAGATTCGCGTTCGTTCTTCCCTCATTAAGCAACGAGCGCTGGATTTTGATCTCGCCTCTTCAAGGTACTATTGCTTTTTTTTGCTTGATCCAAAAATTAGGGGAGATTCTGAGAAATGCAGAAAAATTAGGGTTCATACTGTGATTGCAGAGGTTCCGGCGATGCAGAGAATCAAGCTTTGCAGCAAATTATTGTTCCGATTCCAATGGCCTTAACTCTGACCCAAATGTCTCTCGTGCTAATGGTTGGTCCTGCATCTAGAAATCCCCTTGTTTTCTATCTAACTTCGACATTTTCGAGGCGTTTACGGATCGAATTTCATGATTTTTTCAAGGGAAAATGGAGAATTTGACAAAAAATTCCACCAATAAGTCGGCTGCTCAGGATTCTTCAGATGATGGTAAGTTTCATAAACAGATATCCAAGAGGTTGCAGTAATCTGTTGTATGTTTACGTGATCTTGATCTTTGTTGCAGACTGGGAAGCCCTTGCAGATCGTGAACCGAGTAAATTACTCTCTGTGGAAGAGTTGCCTGAAATATCAAAGCTTTCGGTTGAAGAACCTAAAGTTCAAGGACCAAAGGCGTGGAAGGGGAACGTTTACTTATAAAAGGGAAGACTGATGAATCACTGAAATGTGAGTTGTTACTCTCGATGTCTTCTTTCTATTTTTGGATTGTAGTATCTGTAACGAGCAGGATTAGTCTGTTAGATTAATTTGATTAGGGTTTGTTCTTACGCACGATACCTGAACTTCTTTTTGCTATAAATGCAGCCAAGTATGGTACACGCCATGTCCTCATACTTGCTGATTTTTCTCCAAGTTTGCGGACTACTGATTTGGAGAAGCTTTTTGAGGATTTCAAAGACAGTGGATTTATCATTCGTTGGGTCAATGATACAACCGCACTTGCAGTCTTCAAAAATCCGTCAACTGGTATGTATTTACTTCATATGTGATGATTAGCTAGGAAGAATTTGGGGTTTAACCCACGAAAGCACTTGAACTTTCATGTTCTGATGTTGCGTTGGGCTATAGACGTTGTTACTGCGTATGACTTGAAAAAAGGTTGAACCGCATATGAATGATGGCTTAGTTAAGAAGGTTTAGTATTGTGATAGTTGAAGCTCAAATTTAAGTCCTGCCTTGTTGCTTACTGAGTTTAGAAATGAGATTAGATTATCCTATACAGCTAATTGGCTCTGGTTTTGATAATTGATACAGCTCTAGAGGCTTGCAACCGTGTTCAATGTTCATTCACCATACGTGTTCTCGATGATCACGATTCTCTTTTAAGCTCAATTCGGGGAAAAGGTAGTCTACTGTTCTTTTATCTTTTATGGTTCTGCAGAATTATTCACCTCTCATTAAATTACGAGCGTTGAACATCGTATTTCTTTAATCTGCTTGATCAAGCTGTCTACTAATCAGTCAGACACCAAACACACACATAGATCGGGTCAAATGTTGTCACTCGTGTTTCTTACCCATCCTATGTTCATATTTAACTTCAGATTTGGAACCGCCGACTCAAAGACGAAAGACATCAGCAAGAACAGCTCAACGTTTGATTGCTCACAGCATGGGATTAAAGCTACCGGCTTCTGGATTCGGGGCTAAAGAGCTACGAGACCAAGAAGCTGCCCGCAAAAACCGGATTGTGTCCAGGCAGAAACAACGAGACAATGCTTGGGGAGATGACTAACATTAACCATTGTACCATATGGTTTCGTTTGCCCATTTTTTCCGGCTTTTGATCTTTTGTGTGGTGTATACAAACCTCAATCCACTTGAGTGATCCTTACATAAGCCATTTTACCAGTGTTTGTACTTTGTAATGTGTTTTGTACTTTTGTGTTAAAATTAAATCGTTTGAAAATCTCAAGCCGGAAAAATCTGGATCGGTTATTATATAATATCATCATCCAATTCCAAAGTTCTAATAAACCCATCCGGTTAAGCTTCCTTGACACTTGAGGGGCAATAATGTAAAACACTTATAAAGCAAAAGCAAAGATTTTCACCGATTAGGGCTCTTTCGATAATTCGTTTCCCGCCGATTTGGAGATTTTTCAGAAGATCTCGCGCACAAAAATAGAGAAGAAGAAGAAGAAGAAAAAGGTTTCACAGTCACAGAGATTCAGAGAAACCAAAAGAGAGAGAGAGAGATAGCGAGAATGAACACAATCCAGAGGAAGAGGAGGAAGATGATACAGAAGAAACTCAACAGCAATGGCTATGAACTTAAGAGCGATGCCCTAAATGAGATTCTACAATTCGCCCCTGATGATCCCGAAGACCCAGTATTCGGAGAAACTATCGATCTTCTCCTCGAACACCTCAAGGAGGGATCGCGTATGCTCTCAATTGCTTTCTCGTATATCCTGCGTATTGATTTTGATAATCGATTCTGATAATCGTTTTGGTGATTTGTGAAATAGTTGCAGTTAAATCTTCCTTACTCGATGCGGAGACAATTCGACGAGTGATTGATTTTCTTTCGGGAGGTAGTAACGCACCGGAGGAATCTACCATGACTGCTACTTCCTTGGCCGTAATCGACGCGTTTCTCGTGCCGAAATATCGATACGATCCCGTTAAGAAGCAATTCATCGAGTAAGGCCTTTTCTACTTAACCTAGTCTTTTTTCCAATCAATTTCGTTGTGAAAATGGTGAATTGAGTGGCCTTCTTGTTTAGTGTTGTTCCTCGATGAAGCTTTTATAGTGGTGATCAAACTAAGATTTTATTGTTGTTCAGGCATACGAGTAGTCTGCCTATTCACGGCGAGGCTTCTGCGAAAACGGAATTATACAGAGAACGGTTCATGTTGCTGAAGCAGAGAGTTTCTCGCGCGGAGCATTTTTCTAGGCAAACATTCAATGCTGAAATGTCGCAGTTTGAGAACGACGAGGTTGGTCTTAGTTTCCTGTCATTTCCTTTTGGGTGCTTTGTGGTAAAGATTGAAACTAAGGGGTTTTATTGCATCTTCTTCCAAGTAGATATCTTCAGTCCAGTCTCTGATTGGTGAAATTGGAAGGAAATGGGTGATGGGAGTGATATCACAGTTGGAAGATGGACATTTCTACCTCGAAGACGATTCAGCTTCTGTAGAGATTGATTTGTCCAAAGCAATATCCTTTTTTTTCTTAAGGTGATAATCAGCAAAGGCTAACATTGCATTGCAAGATAATACTTATAATTTCATACATTATAAAGGCATTGCATTTGAGTTCTATATGTTGTGATTAGATTCATACAGTATTTAGGCATTGAATTTGAGTTCTATGTGCTGTGATTAGTTTTCTTTGACAATCAGTACAAGATAACAACAGGATTTTTCACCGAGAATACTATAATTTTGGCACAAGGCAAAATGCAGAATGGTATCTTTCAGGTAAATTAGACCAGGGAGATATTTGTATTATATGCTGAGTTACACATTCATATGTTAGCTATAGGTAGGAATATATAACTAAGCCATGTGTAAGAATGTGTACACAAATTTCTGAAAACACTTAGATAGATTTAATGGAATATGCAAATGTATATTCTCATTAGTTGAATGATGACTCGTACCAAGCTCAGCTTTAAAAATACATTCTTTGCCTAACTCGTCCTCTTCTAAAAGCTTTTTTCTGATGTGTTGGTGAAGGTGATTACATGCGGATTTCCTCCTAAAGAAGACAGGGATAAAACACTAAAGACGCATTCTGGATACGACTTCTTTGGAGGTGGCACGCTAACTAAAGAAGAGACGGTAATCCCTGAGTTGTTGTTTGTACTCTTGGATTGAGAAAGTTATATTAATTTCTAGTCCAATTTCTTAGATTGGTAAGTCACAGCAGAAATGATATGTTCATCTTGCCTCTGAACAGATAAGACTTGCAGAACTAGAAAAACAAGCGGAGAATGACACATATGTCATATTGTCTGACATATGGTTGGATGATGAAGAGGTGAGTCGGAGTACCAATTACGGTATTTTTAGTATCAATCTTTATGCAGTGCCTTCTTTTGTGATTTGAGAGCATTGTTTGATCGCGTAAATATGTTATCCGTAGAGAAGGTTCTCGGGAAGCTAGAATTGGTTCTTGATGGTTTTGAAAATGTGGAGATAGTACCTTCCTTGTTTGTTTTCATGGGAAATTTTTCTTCTAGCCCATGCAACTTATCCTTTGGTTCTTATTCAAGCCTTAGGTAAGGGATCATTGTAGTTACAAGAAATTTGTGCACATATATTCTCAATGACATGTATCTGTTTCATTCTTAGGGAGCAATTTGGTAAACTTGGTAAAATGATTGCAAACCATCCACGGCTAAAAGAAAATAGTCGGTTTTTATTCATCCCAGGTCCTGATGACGCAGGTAATACCATCACCACCATTACTATCTAAATAACCTTAAATAACATCCATGAGGCGGCATGACTTTTAAAATGATATTTGACAGGTCCCTCGACAGTCTTGCCAAGATGCGGTTTACCAAACTATTTAACCGAAGAGCTTCAAAACATTATTCCCAATGCGATATTTTCAAGCAATCCTTGCAGGTGAGTTTTCTATACGATGTGCGTGCGAGCTCTTTATTGCTCATCATTGATCCTGACTTTTGTTAAATGCAGGGTAAAGTTCTACAACCAAGAGATTGTGTTCTTTCGACAAGATCTTCTTTATCGGATGCGTCGTTCATGTTTGATAACTCCTTCTAAAGAAGAAACTTTTGACCCTTTTGAGCATGTAAACACCTCGTCTCTATTCTTTTTTGTAACTTTTGATTTTAACGTTCTATTCGACTTAAGACCCATGAAATGTGTTGGTACAGCTTGTCTACACAATAATTCATCAGAGCCATCTCTGTCCTCTACCTCTCATGGTGCAACCCATCATCTGGAACTATGATCACACTCTTCGACTATACCCAACTCCTCATACGGTATTATTCTTAAATCTTCTTACCGCCTAGTGTTGGAGCATGAAATTGGTCTTAAAACTGAAAGAATTGCTGTTGTTTTGAAAACAGATAGTATTAGGTGACAAGAGTGACCAAAAGGTGTGCAAGTATGGTGGAACAACATGTTTCAATCCAGGCTCCTTCTCAACCGATAGCACCTTCGTAGCTTATCGACCTTCCTCTCAAAGTGTCGAGCTCTCTGCGGTGTGATTCTCTTTTTATACATTTTTCAGAAAGAGAGTTAAGTGACATAGCTCCTCTATGCTTCTCTGTTGTATCCCTCCTATAAGGACGTCTTAATTTAAAGTTAAACCATACATTATTCATAAACTAATCATTCAATTTCATCATAAATTAGTGCATATGCATGTATATAAGTCGAATAATTAAGGGAAGGGTTTGTAGAAATCACATATATTAAAATGTAAAATTGCCATTATAGTAAGGTCAAAAATTACACACTCATTTAAGCTATAGAAAAGTGTTTTCCTGAAGACAAAACTGTAAAAGCTGGTTGTGTAAACAAACACAAGAAGAGAATTGCGAGAAATCAAGACAGCTTTCTAGAGAGGTTAGTCAAGCCACTTCCAACGCAAGTAAGTATAACAGTGCTGGCTCTAGCAGGTGTGATCACGAAGGTAACATCCAAAAAATCCTTTAAGTTTCTCAAAGTCTCCACTCCATAAGGAGATAATTTTCCCACTTTAACCTTTGACACATCTTGTTGACATAACGCACATAGCGTAAACAACAATCCCTGGTAAAAAAAAAAACCAGAGAATCAGTTAAACAATCGATTTTTCCGTGTTGTTACGTTAATAATTAGAAATTTTAAACTCACCTGGTGTGATGAATCAACAACTCCGCCTTTTTCAACCTCGGTAAGAAGCCATGAAGCTGTTTCAACTCCAGTGTCATCTGCTGGTAATCTCACTTCCTTCTCTGCATCGAGCTCTCCTGTTTCGTCTCTTCTTCCAATAGACACTGCTGTATCCGCAGAGATGAAACACTCTGTAGTTGTTTCCGCATACAACGATATTCCGTATCCAGGAGAGCTGCAATCAAGTTTTTTTTTTATATAAAATAAGCTTCAACTCTAATTTAACACAACAAATTGTTCATAACGTTTCGAAAATGTTCTTACTTTCCAGCTTGAGGTCCGGATTTGTGATCTTCGAAAACGTGAACATCAGGCAAGAGGTTATTAAAGATCCCACGAGCTGCGAATCTCATGGAATGTTCAAAGTCTCTAGACACTCTACAAGAGAAAGTACAACCACGTATCTTCTTCACCATTCCTTCATCTGTCCATTGAACCGCCTGAAGCAGCGGATATATAAACAAATAAGAAAATCTTGATGCAGAGAGAATAAGCAATGGGAAAAGAAGAGATACGAAGAAGTTGCATACAGTTAAGGTCTGAACATTTGGAACTGTTAACATAACTTCTCCACCTCCACCTGGAGCTACACCACGAGATACGATTTTAAGCTCCAAACCTTCCGCAGGGACTCCAAAACGCTTTAAGATACGTAAAGTAGTGGAACGGAATGTGTCAACGCTCGGGTCTTTTGGATCATTTGTAATTCCTGCAAAAGTAAATATATACTTGCTTGATCATAATGAATCCACATGCTTCCGAAAGAAGCTCTAAGCCGTCTTATTATCTTCAAATTTACTCTACACAAACTCGGAAATTGCCAGATTAAGGATTCATGCCTACGACTTGGGTTTCATTTGGTCAAACCAAGTTCGTCAATCGATACAATATAGGTTTATAGGTTTTTGCAGATGAAAATGTATTCATTGGAAAAGAAAAACTAACAAGAATATGACAACTTACCTCTAAGCTTAATAGAAAGAGGCTTCTTTCCAAATAAACCTAACACAAGCAATGGCTCCAGAAAATAGCCTATTGATCGAGTCACTCCACAGTCGTGAACCAAGTTCTTCCCTCCCATTATAATTCCAGGCTTGTACTTAAATTCACTCCCTGCAAAAGAGTAATATACCAAATTACAAATTCTGATAGACAAACGTAACACATTCTTCAAAGAATCTCTAGTTAAACTACTCAAAACAACTAGCAAATCATCAAAATACAAACTTTGATTCCGCACTTGTCACAATCTAGATTCCAATCAATAAGGCAGGTCTGATTTGAAATCTAATGTATAAAATCACAGAGGAAGTTATCAAAATCAACGAATCAGTTCTAAAATGAGCGCTGGAGTTTCCTGAGCCGGGAAAATTCAATTTTTTAAGAAACCCATAACCTAAATCTCAAACAGTACTTACCGGTCTCGTTAGTCTCAATAACGCCATCGTCGGTGACTAATTCGAAGAGTCGGAGAAGAGAAATCTCGTGGGGACGGAGACCAGGACACTGGTCCTCGTCACGAATATCGGTAATTATGATAGGCGTTGAAGAAAGGGTCGCGAGAAGAAGCCTTTGCCTCAAGCTTTGGCTTCCTTTGAGCCGCTTGTACGTCGTCTTCCCCATTCTTCCTCTCTCTTTTTTTTCAGACGTTTACTTAAACCCTAAATCCTAATTCACCAATCACGATTGCTCTATGAGGTTTGTTTCAGTTTTCCCTGGGCTTTATTTCCTTTGGGCCTTAGGCCTTTTATGGTTTCAGTTTTATTTTGCTTTCCAACTTCTAAATTCCACTTTTATAATAAGAGGAAAAAAAATTATAATGAACGCTCAGTTTGTTTTTTTTAAGTAAATAAAAAAAAAATTGGAAAATTTGAAGAAAAAAAACCATTTTAACTTTTTTAGAATCCTTTGTTTTGATAGTTTATAAACTTAATGATATAGTGTACTGATTTACTAATAATTCGAGTTTAGGTTAGTGGTCGAATGGTTCGAGTTTCTAATAATGATTGTAGTTATTGTTGATAATTATAAAAAAAAAAATCCAAAATGTATCAAATCATGAGGATTAGTCTGGATTTCGGTATTTTATTTTATTTATCAAAACATATAAATTAACTTGTAGTCACAATATATTAGAAAATTTATTTTACAAAAACTAAAATTATCTTTTCAACAACAACAAAATTGTTCAAAACTAACGTTTTTGTGGTTGTATGTAATAATATATTTAACGCAACAAAACAAAAGGCCTATTTTCTTTCTCAACTTTAAAGATTTGGTGATTACCCACCATTTTTTTCCTGTCGATTTTATGCTAGCTCGAAAAGTAGTCACCAATTAGATTTAGACAGCTATAAAGATAATACACTTCAGTGTACTATAAATATTTTGCATGGAATCGGAAACAGGCACGCGGAAGCAAAACGTTCGGAAACGCGGAAGCGATTTTTTTGAAAAAATTAGGAAGCGGATACGTTTTGAAAGCATATATATATATAATGACAATATCAAACATTCAAAATTAAACCATATTAAAACATCGTTTAAAAGTTTGATCATAAATCCAATAACTTAATAATTAAAAAAAACCAGAATGCTAAAAATTAAAGATTTTGACCATGATCTTTATATGTGTTTTCATTTGTTCCATCAAACAAAACCGCCTCAACTTCTATTCGTAGTGAAAAAGATTACTAAACTTAAGTCTTAAAAATTACTCTTATCTAATGAATCAAATTTGTTTCTTTTGGGTTTTTTTGTCTTCAAAGTATAAAAATATGAAAACAGTCCTTAAACTTTCTAATATTTTTTGTTTCTTTTTACGTTTCCAAAAATAAAAATAAGCTTGCGTCGCGATTCCAAAATGGAATATAACGCTTCCACGATGCTTCCAAATTGGTAATTTTTGGAATCGCGCTTCCGCGGTGCTTTTAAGAGATTCCAAGAGATTCCGATTCCGGAGCGCAAAACGTGAACGAATGGAGTTTCCATGCAACGTAGACTATAATAAGAAATAATCAATCTGCTTGACTTTCTATAGCTATGATTTGAACGGAATAAAATTTGGGTCATTGTAGGATCGAATTCCATTCCTAAAAACAACTAAGTATGGATGGAACCGATGATTCAATAAACCGACTAACCGATGATCATGTCAGGGAACCAGGAAATTAAGCGGCTAACCGAATGAAACCGACATTCTAAAATCTATGAAACCGCGGTCCAATTCAAGTCTGCTCAGAAATCAAGCCCAGAAATCTAAAACCTATTAAAGACCCAGCCTACCTAACGGCTACCGCAGAAATGGAAAACCTAGAAGAATAATGAAAACTTCCTTATTCATTTAGAGCTAGGCACAAACCGACCTAAAGCACTATATATATATCTTTATACATCCTCATAATGAAGATATCACGAAATTTTGTCACCGAAACTTTTTGTATTACTCTGAACACTTTTTCAGCTAATAAAACTAACTTTAGATCTTTGTCTTTGTTTGTTAGGAAGCGTTCTACTTCCTAAAAAATATTACAGATCTAATTGTAAGATCCACCTCCCACAATCATTCCATTGCTAAAAGTACTTACGAACATACAATTGGCAGGGAAAAGAAAAAAAACAAGAAAACATTGGTGTGACCTATTATTACCAAACACCAAATGTTACCAAACATTGATATATATTTTGTTAGGAAAACAGAAAACAATAAAAGTGATGTCTCGTCAACAAAAGAGCAAATGATATTACATTACAAAGCTCCTAAATTACATTTAAACCCTCATTTTTGTACGGACAAAATCAGATCTAACGCATCGTTTTGTCCGTACTTTTCATAGTTCATTCTCTCTAATCCTCGCTTTCCAATTTTATTTTACATCTTGGTCCTTTACTTTATTATTTCCTCTTGCATTCGCCACTTTAAATTAGAAACAACCACCAATTTCCTATCGATCGGTTACATCAATATTTCGGTTTTGGTAAAGCTAAGGATAAAAACAAAATTGTGTTAAAAATCACATTAAAAACCCCAATAGAAATAAATTTAATCTCCAAATTTTTTTTTTCTCCTATTATTCTTCGATTTTGCATAGAAGGTTTTTGAATATTAGATACATCTTATAGGTTATTACGCACAAAATATAAACAGTACAACTCTTGCAAACAACTAACAAGGACCAACCGGTAACTAATCGGATTTGGGGACAAACAAATGAAACATTTGCACGGGCCCCTAACTTGTAGGGCCCCCAATTAATAAAAAAAAATTATTTATTAATTTATGAAAAATATATTTATTTTATGGGAAAAAATAAAGATTTAGTGAGATTGTATGTTAAAAACATTAAAAATTTTAAGTAGTTTTTTCATAACTTTATGAAAATAAGAAATCACGAGTGTATGTTGTTAAAAAAATTAGATTTTCTGGAAAAAAAAATATTTAAATTAGATATTTTTTTTTGAATAGAGCCTCTGAGATCTCAGATCCGGCTCTGCCTAATACACTCACATATGGGTATCTAAACACTATAAGCATCAAATTGAATATTATTGTTAAAACTTTCTAAAAAGCTTTATGCAACTTGCATGTTTAAAAAACTACTTAAATGTTATTAAAAAAAAAAAAACTACTTGCATGTTTATCTGATAAAATCTAGGGCAATTCTCAAAAATACCACAAAAAAAAAATTTTGTTCCAAAATTACCATTTTTTCAAAAGTTCCAAAAATACCATAAATTTCAAATTAACTTTAAATGTTCAAAACTAAACCCTAAACCCCAAATCTAAACTCTATCCCCAAAAACTATACCCTAATTATGTATTAGTTAACACAAACCCAAAAAATTTAATTCGAAATTCTTTAAAATAAATTTTTGAACTTGTGGTATTTTTGGAACTTTTGAAAATTAATGGTATTTTTGGAATAAAAACTTTTTGACGGTATTTTTGAAACAAAAACTTTTTTTGATGGTATTTTAGGGAATTTCTCTAAAATCTACTTGCGTTACGTGCGGTAAGGTGTTATTTGATCCCATACTTCTTTATGCTCAAAATTAAAATTTTGATTTAGAAATAAGTTGTAACCACAAACAAAATATATTTATAACAATGAAAGCTGCTTTTTGATCTTTTATTGTATGCCTAGTCTCATGAATCGGTGCCTTCTGAATCCTCATTTGTTGTCGGCCACATTTATACTTCTTATCTTATTGGTTTAATTACACTATATCTTTATAATTGTACGTATTTCAGTATATATATATATATATATATACTCCTATTAGTTTTTTTTTCAGAGTATATATTTTAGTTACAACTTACAAGCTCTATTTCTATCAGTTATACTTATGTTTCCAATAACTTGATAAGCTGTTTTCATATAAAATGTTAGCTGCATTACAAAAATGACAATAAAAATGAGTTTTACTATTCCAAATCACTCACAGATTTGCAAATATCTTAAAATACATTAGTCCGTATAGGATTTTACAGCTCATGAGCTAAATGAATCGTGCAAGATATTGGATATAGCGAAGTCGATTTTCAACAAGTTATAGTACAATTCCATCTAATCCATAACACGTGACATTACAAATATGGCAAATGACTTAGGATCTACGAGACTCACGTGGGAATATATAACTAATGTTTTTTTTTTGATAAAGAATATATAACTAATGTTACCGTACGAATTTGCGTGGGATCATATCCATGTTTTAATTGGATGGTGGAGAGAAATGGTAAAGTGATAATATCATCTCTTTTATTTTAATTTTCTCTCCAAGATGAGATAATAAAGAATATTATGAAAAAGATTAAATTCTTTCAGGTTGGACACCATTTAGCATATTTTCCGGCTACGTATGTTGCGTTCGGTCCCTTCATTTCAAATGATTCCTCCAATTAATCAAATTAATTTGAGCCGTCGATATCACCGCCACTGGAACGGTAAAAGGCTCAGGCCATGGTTCGTATAACTTTTAGTAGATGCATTGACGCTATGTTATTACTAATCATAGCCTTCTAGGTTGTTTGACAAAAAAAAGATGCATTTATAAGTTTTTAAAAACATATTTAAAACGTTTTGTAATATAACTTAGGTGTGATAAATTTTATAGATTTTTAATCCAAAATCAATCGGTAATAAAAAGGATAAATTCATATTTCTCATATATAATTTAATATCTTATATTATTTCTGCATTCTTAACACGTTTTATTGATAACTTTAACTATTCATCTCGATAATTTTTCATTATAAATTTAATTTTGGATAGAATCGTTCGAACATGTTAATTTGATCAAATCTCTCGGACAAACTTTGAGTTAAAATGGTTTTAGTTTGGACTGGATCACATGTATTCTTTTTTTTTCTTCTGTTCAATAGATTCAGTCCATTTAATTCGATTAAAGGATTACATTAGTCTAACTTTTCATTGCATTCTTTGCAAGATAATTAATCCGCAAGCATGTTTTTATCTCGTGACACATAACGAAATTCTATAGAAGAGAATAGGGAGATAGAATTCATGATGTCTTGGAGAATTCTATAGATCTCTTTACTTGTATTTGAGGAGGCCACAGCTTCGACGAACTCCTTACAGTCTGATTGGATGTAGATCTTCGAGATCCATAGATTTTTTGCTTGTATTTGAGGATAACACGTATTTAAACTCTAATAATATGTTAAACATTATATAGTTTTAATCTAAATTGATTGGCCTGGAAAAGAATTAAAGCAAAGCAATGCTTACCACCAACGGGTATAGCCAACGGATCACTAGCACCTTGGATCATGTGGGCATTATGGAGCAGTCGCAACAAATGCGTGTTCACGGATAAGATCCACACTGTGGCAGAGACTTTGTTGACAGCTATTACTTTGGCAAAGGAATGGCTAGATGCACAGCAAATAACTGTTGCTAGAGGCAAAACAGCGCCACAGCAGTTTCGCAATGTTACGCCTGACTTGGTGATATGTCAATCAGATGCAGCGTGGAAATCTGATGGAAAAATCGCAGGTTTAGGGTGGGTTTTCCGAGCAACACAATTCAGAGCAGTGGAACAGAGCAAAATTAGCACACACGTTAGCTCTCCTCTTATAGCGGAAGCGCTCGCTCTCCGGGAAGCAGTTTACGACGCAAGGGAACGGGAATTCACAAACATGAGGTTTGAGTCAGACTCGCTTCAACTCATCAACGCCTTAAATTCAGATTCGTCTCTTCTGGATCTCTACGGCATTATCGCAGACATCAAAGCTTTAGCTAACTACTTCAAGCTTGTCTCTTTCAACTTTATTAACCGCAAAATCAATGTAAAGGCAGATAGCCTAGCAAAACAAGCTCTTAGCTTGGTTGTAGGAACCCTCGGGAATGTATGAATGAAATTATCTTTTGATCAAAAAAAAAAAAAAATCTAAATTGATTGGCAATAAGTAAATCGTCATATATATTCCTCTTAAATTATACTCGTAAATATCTAACAAGTAACAAGGGTGATTAATTACTTGATTTTTCTATTCTACGCTAACCTAGACGTGTTTGGTCATTCCATTTCCCCGACGTGGTATCCTCTCATTTGTCAAATTTGCTACTCTGAAATAGACAACACAGGATGGAAAATTCCATCCAAAAGAAGAAAAATTCTCCGCAATCTTCTTTTTCTTTTTCATTTCCACCTTGGTATTTTGCTTTCCTTTTAATCTGAACTACAAATAAATAATTAGTTAAATAAATGAAAAATGATTTTTAAATTCTAAATTTGCTTCCCTCCTCAATATCCCTCTCTTTGTTTCTCTGCCACTCCGTTATAATAAAAGAAGATCCACTCAGTTAGAATTTAGAAATAAATAGCTATACATGCAAGTAACCACTCTTGTTCAATGATTTTAGGAAATTACATAAAACTCAAGATTTATAAGATACCTTTTTAAATAATGTTTTCAAAATTAAAGTTATAAATGAGTAACTTATCGTGACCAAAAAAAAAAAACGAGTGAACTATCATATTACTCCTATAACAAAAATTAAGGAAACAACGAAACAACTTTGAAAACTTGGAAAGTACGTTTTACAAACAAACAGAATTTACAATTCTACAGTAACAGCTCCAACTTGGGGAATCAATCTCTAATCTAGACCAACATGACCACTTTTCCTCAAGTGAAAACCACTAGACCACCTCCACTTGGTTAAAAAATATATTTGCATTGTTAGTTAACACTCATTTGGTATAGATGTGCAACTATTTTAACTGGATAGCGTAAATTCTTTTGTTCAGTCTGCATTATCACAATTATAAACGTTGTTCTCACTGTTTCATCAAGAACAATGTTTGTTTAAAAATATCCATTAATAATATCTATAAAATTGTAAATTATTTATAATCATTCTTCATTAGATATTTTTGCAATTAAAAAATATTACCCTACTTGTGGCCATCAGAATAATAAGGTGTCTATATATATTCCCCTCTTTCAAAATAAATATATATATTTTTAAAAAAAATTAACGGAAAGTTGGAGCTTCACGTTTGATTGGCCTCCACTTGTTCTGGAATTTTATCCTAGCCTATGCCTAAACCTCCTATTTGTTTATAGATTCACCGTCCACGAACCCCTTTTGTTGACAAAACTAATTTAAACAAATAAAAATCACAACCCTTATCTAAATACTAATTTTCGTTTCATTTTAATGATTTTAAAGAAAATCTTATAGGACAATGGAATCTCAAATAAAATAATATTTTCAAGAATAGTGTTGACTAGAAGAATAAAAAGAATTGATAAGTTATATGTATCATTAACAGATGAATTGTTACATGAAAAGATAATTTACAATTCTTAAAAGTGTTTTCATTTTTAATATCATGAAACAAGAGTCAACTAGCTACGAATCGATCCATATGGTTGGAGACAAGTAAATCGCATTATAAATAGTGTACAGAAGCGACATTTAAATAAGCGAGCGGTACTAAAACAACTGTGTATGCATTAAAAATATTTGCAATTTGATTCTTTTTTTGGGTTTAAACTCCTATTTTTGAAGAGCTAACATTTTCCAGCCATGCAAAGGGAGGAAAGCGTGCCTATGCGTCATCATTTTCTCATCTACCAATTAAATTATCAGTATGTTCGATGTTCAGTACTCCTCGACTCCTTGTTAGGTATACATATAATATACTATTTTAAATCCATATTTGTGTAGATTATGTTCGTTTAGATCAAGATAAATACTTTAGATCATGTTCGTTTCGCAGTAGTCAATGATAGTAACTACTGATAGCTACCAATTGATCATCTACATGCAGGGCCGGTCCTGAGCCAACGGAGGCCCCAAACGAAAACCGAAACGGAAGCCCAATTTACTTACAAAAAAAAAAAAAAAAAAATCCCAAACGTAAAATGGCTATCGTAAAACGGAGGCCCAAAGCGCAGGCTTTGCTGGCTTTGGCTCAGGACCGGCCCTGTCTACATGCAAGGCCGTCTCAATTTTCTATATGATCTTAAGCAAAAAAAAAAGAAGGCTATTTTTAATCAAAAAACCAACATAAAATATTGAGCCAATTTTTCTAAAAACACTGTAAATACTTATGTAAACCCCGTGCGATAGACATCACTTAGACCATCTCCAACGCAAGGATGTTTAAATAGTCTCTTAATAATTGGAAAAAAGTGAAGAAGGAGAGAGAAGAAAATACTTTTGACTCTCTCCGTTAGAGAAGCTCTTACTATCTCTCTTAAACGGAGCGTGTACATATTTTATTATTTATTTTGAACACTAGTTAAAACATAGTTGTCTTCGTAGAACTCTATTAATAGTCATGGTATGGTTCAAATTATTTCTTTTTCTTTTTTATTAAAAGGAAAATATCATTAAGAAATGAAAGTAGAATTTACAAAAATTAAGCTCTATATACTATACTTCCTTGGTAAACAAAAATGAAAATAACAAGAAAATGCATGATTTTTTTTTGGGAACCATTTAAGCTATTTCAACCAAAGAGCAATAAGGTTATGGAAATGCTTCTTGTGTATTCGAGCCGAGATGATGTTACGCACTTCACGTTCAAATTGTTTCTATTTTGACGAATACTCTATGAGCGATTAGTTTTTGTAAATTCATCAAAACGTTGTCACTACTTGGTTGACTTAATGAACATACTGTTAAAAGTTGTCAAAATAACAACCAAAATTCTACAAATATAAAACTTAATAAAAAAATTCACAATTTTTAAATATTCACTTTACAAATGTACTTATGATAGTCTAAATGTTGCACACTTAGGCCCATTAGAAAATCCGATGATTGGTTCTCGATGGTTACACTAATACTGGAAGATTGTTTGGATATAAAAGCATGAATTACCTCATGATTATAAAAAAAAACATGACTTTACAAATGTTAACTTTCTAAATAGCAAAAATGTTGGCGTAAGCTTGAAGATAGCTTGAGCAACAAGCTATACCGAAAGAGTTTAGGAAAAGTGGTATGTTTAGGAGTTATCTAAATATGTAAGATTTCCTTTTAAGATTAGGAAACTCTCTTTTATATAAGGAGATGCTAAGTTGTGGCATAACTTATGAGTTTAGAAGAGAGATTGTGAGAGCTTAAGTTTTGAGTTATGTTTTTAAGCAAATAAAGAGAGTTATTCTTTATTAATCTTTGTGTTCTAAATTCTAGATTTGGTATTAGAGCTTCAGGAATATCGATCGAATTGGGATTTACTCGTGAAACTTTTTTGAGGAAATCGGTTTTCTTTTGTGAGAAGAGGAAACTTGTTTTACATAGAATATCGTAAGCCATGGGTGATCTTACGATACTGACACCATCGATAACAAAACCAAAAGAAGGAGGATCGTCTTCAATTTAGTGCCATATGCTGAATACAACTAATTATACAGTATGGGCCATGAGGATGAAGATTTTACTCAAGGTGAATAAGGTTTGGGATGTCGTCGACAAGGAGTCTACTGACGGTGAGAAGAATGATATGGCCACAACTCTACTCTTCCAATCTATACCCAAGGCACTTATTTTGCAGGTTGGAGAGTTAGATACGGCAAAGAAAGTATGGGAAGCCATCAAGGCAAGACACATGGGAACTGAAAGGGCAAGAGAAGCTCGGTTGCAAACTTTAATGGCTGAATTTGATCGGATTAAGATGAAGACCACTGAAACAATCGATGAATTTGCTGGAAAGTTATCAGATTTTGCATCAAAATCGGTTGCTCTAGGAGAAAACAGGCGAACCAAAACTGGTTAAGAAATTTCTCAATAATTTTTCTCGTAGAAAATACATACACATAGTGGCTTCGTTGGAACAAGTACTGGGCCTCAACACAACGAGATTCGAAGACATCATAGGTCGTCTAAAGGCCTATGAAGAACGTATATCTAAAGAAGAAGAAGAAGCCCAAGAAGATCAACATAAACTTATGTATGCAAACACGGAGGCTCAACCAACTCAGAGTTACCGAGACTTCTAGTGGAATTATAGAGGCAGAGGTCGTGGAGGACGCTTCTATAATAGAGGAAGAGATTGTGGACGATTTAATGGTGAGAGAGACATGTCAAAAATAACATGTTACCGGTGTGACAAAACTGGTCACTACGCATCGGATTGTCCCGATAGATTGCTTAAGCTGCATGAAACATATGAGAAAAAGGATGATGACACACAAGAGGCCGATGGTTTAATGATGCATGAGGTGGTATACCTTAATGAAAAAAACGTGAAACCAAAAGACTTTAAAGTATGTTCTGACGGAGATAATGTCTGGTATTAAGACAATGGGGTGAATAACCATATGACCGGAAATCGCGATTACTTCAAAGAAATTGACGAATCTATCATTGGGAAAGTGAGATTTGGTGATGATTCTCATATCGACAAAAAGGGAAAAGAATCAATTCTCTTTATCAGTATGAACGGAAGAAAGAAGATCTTAGTCGATGTTTACTATATACCGGACCTGAAGAGCAACATCATCAGCCTCGGACAAGCTACGGAGTCAGGGTGTGACGTTAGAATGAGAGAAGACTACCTTACATTGCATGATAAATATGGTAACTTAATTATGAGAGCCAACCGATCCAAGAATCGTTTATACAAAGTTATCATGGAAATAGTTGATTCAAAGTGTCTACACATTATGACACTAAACGATTCATCTAAGTGGCATGCAAGGTTAGGACATATTGGAATAGAGTCAGTGCGATCAATGGTGAAGAAGGAGTTGGTCATCGGAATACCTAATATTACAATTGAGAAAGAAACGTGTTCATCATGCTTACTTGAAAAACAAGCAAGACGAATGTTTCCAGAAGCAACTTCATATCGAGCTGCAAACTTGCTTGAACTTATGCATGGAGATCTTTGTGGACCCATTACACCTTCTACAACTGCGATAAACAAGTATACATTCGTGCTTATTGCTGATCGATCGCGTTATATGTGGTCAATTCTTTTAAGGGAAAAAGGAGAAGCGTTTGAGAAATTCAAATGTTTAAGACATTAGTTGAGTAGAGACAAGGACTACTATCAAAACGTTTAGAACGGACAGGGGTGGAGAGTTTATGTCATCAGAGTTTCAATCTTTCTGTGAAGTATCTGGGATAAAGAGACATCTAACGGCTCCCTATTATCCACAACAAAACGAAGTAGTAGAGAAGATACATAACTCTTTTGGAGATGACCAAGAGCATTATGAAGCACATGAATATACCGAATTACTTATAGGGAGAAGCAGTGAGACATGCTACTTATCTCATAAACAGAGTTGCAACGAGAGTCTTGATTTTACAAACCCCTTATGAAGTCTTTAAGAGCAGGAAGCCAAATGTTGAACACTTGCGAGTATTTGGGTGTATCGGTTACGCTAAGATAGTGACTCCACACCTCAAGAAGTTAGAAGATAGATAACAAACAGTGGTATATCTCGGAACTGAACCAAGATCAAAAGCTTATAGATTATTTGATCCAACGAGCCTGAAAATAATAGTAAGCAGGGACTTGGTTTTTGATGAGAGCAAGAGTTGGAAGTTGAATGGCTTAGACTTGGTTTTTGATGAGAGAAAGAGTTGGAGAATTTAGAAATCACAGTATAAGAGAAGATGGAGATGACAGGGAGTTAGAAAGAAATTGTAACATCCCAATTCCATTTTTTGGTATTTGGAAAGGGGGTGTCGATCGACACCACTGGTGGGTGTCGATCAACACCATATTCTTCAGAATTGTTCGGTTTTAATAAAATCGTCTGGTTTGCGGGTCGGTTTAAGGAGAAACCTAGGGCTCTTGTATAAATACGTTTAGAAGTATTTGTGGCCGTGTTTTTCAGAGTAGAAAAAGATAGAATATTAGTGGAGAGAGATTGTTGAGAGTTTTGAAGAATTGTTGCAAAGAAATCCTTCGAAAACCTCCTCGTGTGATTCTAGTGGCGTAGGGTTAATCATGTTGCGTGGCTAGCTTCGTTAGAGCCTTATTCCTGCGAGTTTTGATCGATGTTCATCGCTGGTTTAGTCCATTATCATTCCTCGTTCTTTCTGAAATCGAGGTGAGTGCGTGATCGCTTAGGAAATGCTAGAAATCGATTGTAGGTTGAATGATGAATTAAGAGATTGATATTTTGGTGTGGTAGTGATTGTTTGGTCTCTGTATTATGTGTGTATCGTGTTGTGCTGTGTGGTTCATGTGATTGTTGTGTCCCGAGAAAGAGCCGAGTGAGGAGAGGCTCGAATTCGGAGTTCAGGAGCAGAGTATCGATCGACGCCTTGTGGCTGTGTCAGGAGCAGTTCCAGTTCAGGCTCCAGTGGTGCTCCAGTGGCAGAGGTGCAGCCGAGGGCTGCGGTTGCAGAGGTGCGTCCGTCTTACGTAGAGATGGTAAGTTAGATGCGTCAGATGAGTACGGCATTCTTTTCGGGTGGTTTTAGCTCCGAGGATGCAGATGAGTGGCGTATGCGCGTAGAGCGCAATTTTCACTCGGTTCGTTGCCCTGTTAAGTACCGAGTAGAGTTGGCGATCCACTATCTAAGTGGTGATGCACACGCGTGGTGGAGAGATATTGAGGCCAGGAGGCCTGGTGCAGTGTGGACCTGGGGGGAATTTGTGGCTGAGTTCAACGCCAAATATTTTCCTCAAGAGGCTCTAGATCGTCTCGCAACAAGATATATTGATTTGGTTCAGGCAGATCGTTCAGTGCGCAAGTACGACGCTGAGTTTGGTCAGTTACTGGCTTATGCGGGTATAGGAGTAGTCGTTCAGCGGACGCAGGTCCAAAGGTTCCTGAGGGTGACTGAGTATGCCTTGAGGGCGAAGCAGGTGGAGGTTGATGCAGGGATCAAGGAGGACCTAAGGAGTCATACTGCGGCAGTGGTTCCAGTGGCAGCTGCTCCGACGGTCCAGCCGTGGAGGCAGCATCAGCAGGGGAGTTCTGGTTCTGGCAAAGGTGGTAAGCCTACGCAGGGTCAGAAGAGGAGGTTGGATGATGATATATCATGATTTTTACCTATTTAAGACCATGATATAAGTCCAGTATTTAGAGTCTTTTGGTGTTTTTCCTATGGTTTTAGAATCTTTACAGGTACTAGGACGATTAGAGCTTAAAAGATGTTTACTGGAAATTTTGGAGCATTGCGGAATGAAGTGGCGAAGATGCGAGTTTGGAGTCAACAATTGGAAGCTGTGTCGAGTGACGAGGACAAGTGTGTCGCTCGACACGAAGACTTAAGAAACAAAGAATCCGATTTTGATGATGGTGTCGATCGACACCATCTATGGGTGTCAATCGACACCCTGTTCGACCAAGCCCAAATTCTTATCAGAAGAAGTCCGTTCAAAGCCCAAAAGTTCCAGATGTTTACTTTTAGGTTTCCAGTCGGTTTTGTACCTCTATATATATGTTTTCCAAGCCATTGTTTAGGCTTATGCTTTCTTTTACTGATTTCTTAGACATATTTTTTTAATAAAACCATGTTTTCTTCTATGATCATGTCTGAGTAATTCTCTTGTTAGGTTTATGGATTTTCAAGGGTTGTTGATGATTTGCTAGATCTTATCTGAATTGCATAGGATTAATATCTTTAGAAGTTCTTCATCTTAACTTGTTCTTATTGCTGATTTTAACCTCGCGAACTAAAATCTGATCTTAGGTTAATTAATAGAAACAACAGTTTTATTAATTGCTTGAACTAGTTTTTGATGAGAAAAATTCATTTTCGCAGAGACATTTGGTTTAGGGTTTTGTGAACAATTGAGCCTGAATTTATTACTTATTTAGATTCATAGGATTCGCAACGACAGTTGGCTTTCTAGGGTTTAGGCATAGATAATCTTTGCAGCGATAGCTGATTGGTTTTACATTCGTGTTCATATTTAGGAACTGAGCTTCATAATCCTATTGTTAATTTATCATCTGCATGCCTGATTCACATGAGAATTCCATGTGCCTAGCTTCTTTTTAATTGATTTTCACAACCGTTCAGTGCTTGCTTTTGTTTACTTATTTTTATCATTCATCATATCCTGCTTAGCTTAATCTGAATTTATTGATCTATTGTGCAATTAATTCCCTGTGGATTTCGATACCTAAAGTACTGCATTGATCTCTTAATTTGAGAGAGTAGCTCTAGGGTTTAATTTGAGTATATCAGATGACACTTCTAGGATGAGTTCAGGTAGTCACGACACTCATGGGTGTTTTGGATGCGGGAGTTCAGAGCATCGTGTGGCGAACTGTCCTAAGTTTTTCAGGGAGGCTAAGGTTTGCTTCCATTGCAGAAAGCTGGGGCATATCAGGCCGATGTATCCCAAGTTGCAGTCGTTGGCGCTTGTAGTGGTTAATCCGGTGGCAGCACATCCATTGGCTCAGGTAGCGTAGGGTCATATTGGAGGAGCACAGGGCGGGTATGAGTAGTAGAGGAACAGAGGTCAGAGTAGGTTGAAGTTGCGGCAGCATTGGATGAGGATCTTGGAGATTAGTTCAAGGATTGAGTTGCGTTCTTTTTTTCAGTTGTTGTTCTTTTTTATTCAGTTAGGGAATTTTTGTAACTTCAGCTTGATGTTTCGGATTGTAATTAATTTCGTTTGTTGTTGATCGATTATATCAATTTAAATTCATGAGATGAATTTATTTAATTATCGTTGGCTTATGACGAACTCCATATCTAGTTCGGTGGATTGGTAGGAGCGATGTCAGGTTCATCTGGATTGCCACCAAGACCGCGTGATGTAGAAAACCTAAAGGTTCGAGATAAGTTTCTCCAAGAATAAAAGCAACTTCAGGAAGTTCCAACAGAGAGGGCTAAGCTAATAGGACAGCTAGAGGATTATGCGAGTAAGAGTTTATTTCGACAAAATGTTTCTATGGGGAGCACCGGTATTGGTTGCAAAAGAAGCATATGGGAGTATCTGGAAGTTTTAAGGTTCATCGTCATGGATGGCAATACAATATTTTGAGGAGTTCTTGGTCTATCGTGTTATCATCATATCCAGATGAGGGGAACAAATATTCACAGGACGGTGTTCAGAACGAGCGTTGAGCATTTTTCAGTTATTGAGAAGTTATTTGGGTTATCGAAGGGAGCGGAGTTCACAAGGATGAGGAATAGCGTATTCCCTAAGAGTACTTAGAGGTCTTGGTGATTCTAGTCATCAACGATGTTTAAATGTACTCAAGAAGTCCTAAGGGTCACGTAGTGTAACGGAGGTTGGTACTGGAAAGATTTTTGGAACACAAGCGTTGGTTTTTGAGTAAGAGTAAGTTGTGGCGGTGAGAAAAGGTATTTTCTCAGGCACGTAATGTTGCAGAGGAAGTTTCAAAGGATCGATCTAAGTTTGGAATTATGGAAGGTTGGCGTAGGTTGCGTAACGCCACGCGTTCAGGAGTGCATAGAACGTTTCGTGTGGCTCAGGAGAGGAGTCTGAGTTCATGAAATGTTTTGAGGCAGTCGGTTCAGTTTTTCAGGTCTCTTCAATGGGACATTCAAGTATAGACGAGTGTATCGGCCGATAGGTGATTACGCTGAGGCGTCATGAGTGGTTTTGGACCCTTATTGGGAAGTTCAATTTTGATGTTAAGTGCTCGGTATTTATTGCTCTAGGGACTGCGGTCCCGAATAACTCATGTATTTTTGAGGAGGTGTGAGCTCTCCTGTACGTTGATTGGGGATATGAGTTTCCCAGATACCGTTGGCTCGAAGGATGGGTCCAGAGAGTACGAGCGATATGTTTTCCTGATGAGCCACATGATGCGTCCTATGGGTGTCAGGTGTAGTCTGAGTTAAGAACAATAGATATATATGGCGCGCGGGGAGTATTGGTTTAGTGGTGTGATTCGAAGATTATGCGTGGGCCTTCAGGAAAGTCAGTTGTGTCAGCCAAGTGTTCGGTAGGAGCAGTGTTGTGATGTCAAAGTATTAATGTCGGGTCAATATCATGGGAAGTATTCTAGTTCCAGATGCTTGTACACGTATGTGTTGATTACTCTAAGGAAGTATTTTCCTATATAGAGCCAGAGCTTGAGGGAGACGTCCTGAGAGTAGAGTGGCATCAGCATTGTTATCTCGAAGGAGATGTCCTGAGAGTGTGATGATAACGGTATAATTATGAGTAATTAATATATGATTGTGGCATAAAAATGAAACGGGATATGGACCTTTATGATTTTTCTTTTCGTTCGGTTCCGCCGACTTGGTATTAACAGGTGCAACGTTCTTGGTTGTGCATGTTCTTGTTTGATTCTTGCGCAATCGATCTATCCAATTTTGGGTCTATAGTTGGTCGTCCATGTTCTTGTTTGATTGTTGTGCGATCAATTGGGCAGACCTAGTCAGGATTAATAAATGTTTCATTTGCATATTCTGAGTCAGGAGCCGTGCATATTTTAGCTATTTAGAGTAGATTTTGGATTTTTTTTATTGAGGATATGGGTCGTGCTGGGTGGTTCTTACCCGAGATATTTATAGGCATTTTAGAATTTATTACGGATGATTCATTATCCGGAGACGGTGGCTTTCTAGAGTATTTATCGGGGACGTTGGTTTCCTGTATACATACTGAGAGACGGTGGTTTTCTCCAGGAGACGGTGGTTTCCCTATGTAATGATACTGGGACGGTGGTTTCCTTTATGGTACTGAGAGCCTATATTGAGATGGTGGTTTCCTCTATAGTGCTAAGATACGGTAGTTCTCTCGAAGGGACGGTGTTTTTCCCTAGAGTATATGTGTGTGTGTGTTTGGATGAGTTAAAACATAATAAATTTCTGAAAACATGCATATAAATGTGGATTTAGTTGTAGACTTTAGAGATTATGTGAGAATCTATGATGGCATTGGCCAGTGCGGGCTGAAGTGTGGTCCGGTATGGACTCGTGTCTTGGGATTCGAGGTCGAATCCAATTTAGTGGGGGAGAATTGTAACATCCTAATTCCAATTTTTGGTATTTGGAAAGTGGGTGTCGATCGACACCACTGGTGGGTGTCGATCGACACCATGTTCTGCGGAATTATTCGGTTTTAATAAAATCGTCCGTCTTGCGGGTCGGTTTAAGGGGAAACCTAGGGCTCTTGTATAAATATGTTTAGCCGTATTTGAGGCCGTGTTTTTCAGAGTAGAAAAAGAGAGAATCTTAGTGGAGAGAGATTGTTGAGAGTTTTGAAGGATTGTTGCAAAGAAATCCTTCGAAAACCTTCTCATGTGATTCTAGTGGCATAGGGTTAATCGTGTTGCGTGGCTAGCGTCGTTAGAGCCTTGTTCCTGCGAGTTTTGATCGCTGTTCGTCGCTGGTTTAGTCCATTATCATTCCTCATTCTTTCTGAAATCGAGGTGAGTGCGTGATAGCTTAGGAAATGCTAGAAATCGATTGTAGGTTGAATGATGAATTAAGAGATTGATATTTTGGCGTGGTATTGTATTATGTGTGCATCGTGCTGTGCTGTATAGTTCATGTGATTGATGTGTCCCGAGAAAGAGCCGAGTGAGGAGAGGCTCGAATTCTGCGTTCAGGAGCAGAGTGTCGATCGACGCCTTGTGGCTGTGTCGATTGATTCCCTGCGATGAAGATGATACTCGTGTTGTCGAGTGTCGATCGACACCCGTTATCTGTTTGCCGAATTTTGTGAAAAGTATTGTTAAACAGGAATTGGTTTATTTGCTAATCTGGATATTTAAAGGAATTGGTTTAATTGTTTAATCATTATATTTAATTAATGGATAAACCTGGTTATTTATCGTTAAAAAAACTGTTTGTGTAACCTGTTGGCGGGATGACCGCTCCACTGAGTATTTATGATAATACTCACGCAATTCTGTTTTACCCTTTTGAGTTGCAGGTAAAGGAAAAGTGTGATCATGGAATCGAGGCGTAAGAAGAGGATGATTGGATTGTTTGTTGCTGTTTTAGACTAGTGAACCGAATAGTTTAGGTTGCTAGTTTATTTAATTGATCATTCCTGAATTCGGTATTTGATTTATTGGTTAAAGGAATTATATTTTTAATGGAATTATTGGATTATTATTTTGGTTTAAATGTTTATGTTTTCCGCAGTAGAAATGCTTAGTTTTAAAAAAAAAAAGCATGGTTGTTTCAGAAACGAGGAAGAGAATATTGATAAGGTCGCCGTAGAAGATGATGATTCTCCTAATTCTGAAGGAGAGAATGTTGAAGAACAAGATCAGAATGAATCTCCGTTGAGAAGATCTACAAGGCTAAGGAAAACTCCGAGCTACTTGAATGATTACATACTCTTGGCTGAGCTTGAGTGTGAGCGTCTTTTGGTGTTGAAAAATGAAGAACCGTGGGATTTTAGTGAAGCAAAAGAAGAGAAACTGTAACGAGAAGCAGGTAAAGAAGAAATTTCTTCAATAGTCAAGAACAAAACGTGGAACTTGGTTGACCTTCTGATGGAGCTAAACCAATCAGTTTAAAATGGGTTTTTAAGATCAAACGGTTCTTTGATGGAAGCATAAACAAACATAAAGCAAGACTTGTGGCTAAAGGTTACGTACAACGATATGGTATTGATTTTGAAGAGGTATTTGCTCTAGAAGCACGCATTGAGATGGTTCATTTCATAATCGTCCTAGCAGCGTCAAACGGGTGGGAAGTGCATCACCTAGACGTGAAAACCGCTTTTCTTCACGTCGACTTAAAGGAAGTGGTTTATGTTGCTCAACCAGAGGGATTTGTAATCAAAGGAAGCGAAGATAAAGTGTACAAATTAAATAAAGCACTTTATGGATTAAGACAAGCACCAAGGGCGTGGAATGAGAAGCTAAACAAAGTTCTTGGAGAATTGAATTTTGTGAAATGCTCAAAGGAACCTTATTTGTATCGTAAGCAGGAGAAGGGGCATCTTCTTCTCGTGGCCGTTTATGTGGATGATCTCCTTGTTAGAGGATCAAGCCTTGAGATAATACTTGAGTTCAAAAGGGGAAAGTCAGAGAAATTCGAGATGAGTGATCTAGGAAAGTTGACTTATTATCTTGGTATTGAGGTTTTTCAACATGAAGGAGGGATTACGCTTAAACAAGAGAGATATGCGAGCAGGGCTGGCCCTATATCATCTAACACTTAAAGCAAATCAGAAAAATGATGCCTTTACTCACCCAGTTTTGTTATAACAAAAGAAAACTGAAATTAAAACTATGTAAAACATCATTGTAACTTACAAAATAAACATCGACACATTGTTTGCCTCAATAGTAACATCAAGATTTTTGTCTTCCTTGTTTACCTCAGCTCCAGGACTAGATGTTTCATCAATTCCAGAATTTTTAATTCTCGTCACAAACCTGAACATATCACCGGTTTGAGATTTCACCAATTCATCATGTCTTTACTTTATCTTCCTATTTTCAGATCCACATGGTTGCTTTCTAATTCTCCCTGTTGGTGGCATATTTCTACAAGATTCACATATTTTTCAAATCAAAGGTATAAGCCTTTGATTAACAAAAAAAAAAGAGTAACAATGTCCAAGAATAGAGAAGAACAGAGCATCACATACATTATAAAAGAAAAAGCATCGATCATGTATTCATGTAACTTATGTGAAAGACTCAAAGAAGTAACTAAGAAAACTTGACGAGGAAGAAGAGAAGAGAAAACTCACATGGGGAATCACTAAGAAGGCAATAGAATTGGATGAAGTAAAATTAGCAAGTAGATAAGATCGGAGGAAGAAGAAAAATAAGATTCATGGGGCAGGGAAGAAGAAGAATAATATGAATCGTCTGCGGAAAAAATAGGTAATTAGGTTATATCTTTCTATTTTTTAATTTTGATTATAATTTTTCCTAAACCGTTCTGATTTAGTGATCTTAAATTTCAATGTTACCATGTAAAAAAAAAATCACATGTTAGTGGTGGGTTTCGAACCAACCAACTTGGAGTAGATGAGGAAGATTACTGACCACTATACCAAAGGAACCTTTTGGAAATTGATGCCCTAAAAATATCTTTAAAATCTGATGCCTAAAGCCCTTGCTTCATGGGCTTTAGGCCAGGGCTGGCACTGTATGCGAGAAAGATTCTTGGAGAAGCGAGAATGGAAGATTGCAATGCAGTTCATATTCCAATGGACTCCGAGTTGAAACTATCTAAATAAAAAAAAAGAACGAAGCATATATGAGAAGGAGTATAGAAGAAATATTGGGTGTCTTCGGTATTTACTTCATACGCGACCGAATCTCTCGTTCTCGGTCGGAGTACTAAGTAGATACTTGCAAGACCTAAAAGAATCTCATGGAGCGGCGTTAAAGCAGGTCTTAAGGTATTTACAAGGAACTCTTTCTCATGGACTCACGTTTAATCGGATAAACAAAACAGAGCTGGTAGGATGTAGTGATAGTAGTCATAACGTAGATGAGGATGATGGAAGGAGTACTACGGGTCACATTTTCTACCTTAATGATTGTCCTATTACTTGGTGTTCTAAAAAACAAGAAATTGTTGCTCTATCCTTTTGTGAAGCTGAGTTTATGGAAGCCACTGAACGGCTAAACAAGCAATTTGGCTTCAAGAGCTCCTTCGAGAAGTCACTAGAAGACCTTGTGAGAAAGTAGTTGTTCGAATTGATAATAAGTTCGCGATAGCTCTTACGAAGAATCATGTATTTCATGGACAAAGCAAGCATATTCACAGGAGGTATCACTTTATAAGAGAGTGTGTTGAGAATGAGCAACTAGAGGTGGAGCATGTTCCTGGAAGTATGCAAAAGGCAGACATTTTAACAAAAGCACTTGGAAGGATCAAGTTTAAGGAGATGAGGGATCTTCTCGGGATTCAAGATGTGTCAAAGCAGGAATTCAAGCTTAAGGGGGAGAATGTTGGCGTAAGCTTGAAGATAGCTTGAGCAACAAGTTATATCGAAAGAGTTTTGGAAAAGTGTTATATTTAGGAGTTATCTAAATATGTAAGATTTCCTTTTAAGATTAGGAAACTCTCTTCTATATAAGGAGATGCTAAGTTGTGGCATAACTTATGAGTTTAGAAGAGAGATTGTGAGAGCTTAAGTTTTGAGTTATTTTCTTAAGCAAATAAAGAGAGTTTTTTATTTTTTTGTCAAACAAGAACTTCATTGATCTTAAAATAGTAATCCGGTTACAAGGGCATTCAATGCCAAAATGAAACTAAAACAGATAGATTCAAATCTTTTGGAAAGAAGAGAAGTTTCATGGTGTGAACCATGTAGTTTGGAAACCATTGAGCCTAAACATAGAGCTCGAACCAATTGTAAGAATTCGGATTCTACCGAGATTGTCTTTATTTTTACTTCTAGAGCATGTGACCAAGCCAATCGGACTTCGGGTCGAATCACCAAGGACACAAGAATCCTGGATTTACATTCATTCTTTAAGTGCAATTTTCCGGCACTAGTCACAGCTACTACCACCACTCTTGTTGTCGTCAAACCGATGAGACTAGCTAAAATCCTAGACATTTATACACTAACAATGGAGTCCAAAACCATTAAAGAGCAAGAAACATCAAAGATTAAGCCCTCACACTTAACAAACAATCCCATTAACACACAGACAATAGGAGGAGAGCTTACAGGGGAAGATCTAAAAAGAGTCTCTAGGTTGGCCGTCGGAATGAACGTCAAGCTTCCGGACCACCGCCAAAGGAGAGATGAGCTTGGCGGATTTATATTCGGATTAGGTCTAGAGATGTTATGGAGAAGATAAGACGCCTTGGCGGTGCAACATTCATGACAATGGGTGGCCATGACAGCTGAGACAGGATCGACACCCATGATTCTCGGTGAGAGAACGAGATTTACATTCACCAGTGTAGAAGATGATACCGGATCTGTTGGCTTCAGTGAGGGACTTCACCCTAGCTCTCGCTCTCGAAGAGTGAGGAGGTTTGCTTTCACCAAAGACAGAAGGGATTGGCCATTTCGGAGGAGACTGCCAGAGCGACGGGAGGTGACAGCTGAGACGGGATCGACACCCTTAATTCTCGGTGAGAGAGCGGGATTTACAGTTGCCGGATCAGGAGTTGATGTCGGATGTGGTGGCTTCAGTGAGAGACCTAGCTTGTTTAGAGCGACAGAACCAGAAGTTGAGGAATAAAGGCCAAGAGCATTATCACCGGATCCGCCATCTTGATCTGGTTTTCGATGCACCGGAGACAAGAGAGATCGGTTTGGCCGGAGGAGATTGTCGGAGCGGAGGAGATAAGTGACAGCTTCACAAGCGAGGAGCCTTGCCGGCGGTAAAGCTACGCCGAGACCAGGATCTGGCAGTTGTGGAGACGGGATCGGGGCTGCGGCTAGCGATTCCATGAACCTGAGTGAAAGCAAGGACAGAGGCGGTGGAGGAGGAGCTCCGATCTGGTGAAAAGCTTCGTCGGCGGCTGTCTCGGTCGGCGTGCCTGGGAGCGTCTCCTAAGGCGAACTTTTTTTATTAAATAAAATGCAAATAAAGAAAGTTATTCTTTATTAATCTTTGTGTTCTAAATTTTAGAAAAAAAAACATACAAAATTTGGAAAATTCTTTTGAACGCACTTATAATGTTGGGTAGGTCGTCAAAACGCTGACTAATTTTGGTGGACATGTTCTTTGCTCAGGAAATTATCTAGAAATTTACTCATATGGATTAATTATCCAGATCGAAGTTTAGACGGCCCAGCGAACCACATGTCACAAATTTGTTCGAAGTGTGAATGTGAATCGAACACCAACATGGCAAATTTATGCCCTAGTCCAAGTTCGGTTACCATTATGCCACTAACGCGTTAGTTAGACTTAAAATTTTAGTTTTTGATAGATGGTTAAAAAAAAGTTTTGATGAATAAATAATTGAAAATTGAGTGGAATTGCTTTGGCTTACAGGTAGAGACAAAACGCATCCATGTCTGGCTTTAATTCCCTTCTCTTCATGTGTGGCGTTGCTCTCTCTATCTCTCTCTACGTCCTAAAAGCTCTCTTCATCATGCAACTTTTTATATATATATAATATATATATATATATTTATACATATACTACTATTAAAATTCTATAATTACTTTTTGGTTTCTACGTGAATATTATAAAAATACTCAGAAAGGGATCAACATCGAAACCTTTTTGTTTAATTATACTGTTAATTGTTTATATTCTAATGAACGACGCTACGTATATGAGCATCTTGTGCACATCCTTAGAGAGAGAAAAAGAGAGAGAAAAGGACCCAACATGCATACTACAAGATACGAGCTTTCGGTTGCTTTCCACTTTCGTGATTCTTCTGTTGGGTAAGCTCGTGTTTTTTTTACTATTTTTATTCCTTGCTTTTTCTCTAATCAGCAAATTCCTTTTTTTTATTAATACCTAAAACACACAAAAACTATCATCTAAGTTTTGTTTTCAATTTCAATATCATCGTATTGTCCCTTCATAGAATTTAATTATAAATTTTTGGTTTAACTTTTCTTAATTCGTGAAAGTTTAGCTTTTGTTTTTGCTAAAGTTTTGATTACGAATGGCCAATGATAAGGTATTTAATTCGTTTTCCGATATAACCATGTATCCTTGTGTGCATTCCTAGCTACTTATAGACCCTAAAATCTAAAATGCTTTCTAGAAACAGTATAAAACGAATCAATTATCTTGATTAAATTGTATCTAACACGAACAGCATTTTGGTAATTTTGTGTTATATTGTTTGAGAATAGATTCCATAAACATTGAACTAGATCGGTTCTAAACAATATGTGGTTGTTACATCATGATGCTACGTATATTTATATGGATGTAAGAGTATCTCCAATGTATTACACCATATTTTACACTAAAATGGTGTAGGGTTTTACCCCAATGTATTACACCATTTTCTATATCAGAAAATGAATATTCTAAATTTATTCTTTTATAAATTTACAGATTAACCCATCTACTTTTTTTAGTTTGATTAATTATAAAATTATTTAAATTTAACATTAAATATGAAAAAATATAATACATCATATAAATGTATAATAGATTTTTGTTTTAAACATCAATAACATATTAGATTTGAGTTTAATTGTCATCATTTACATATGTTTTTCACTAAATTTAAAATTATTTATAATTTAAAGGACCAATTTGTAAAAAAAAATTCTACACCAAAATGTGTAGGATTTTGTGTTAGGTTGGAGAAGATTTTACACCAAAATGAGATTTGGTGTAAGATTTGGTCAGAGCCGGTCTTGTAGTATACCAACGATACCTAGGTGTTGGGCGTCAACAAAATTTTAGATTTTTAAGGGTAGGTTTTTTTTATGCAAATCATATATGTTATACAGTTTTGTCGTGAAAATGAGATAGTGGGAAAGAGAATTAAATTGTGAAGGGGCCCAGATTAATATGTAACCAAATAAGTGAAAAATTAAATATTAACTTATGAAAAAAGAGCCATAATTATTAATCAAACTCACGATTGAATAAAGCATGGTTAAATACCTTGATTATGAAAGTTTGACTGGTGATTTTGCATGAAAAAAATGCAATAAGAGATATTTTTCAGAATAAATAAATTTTAACGGTTTTAAAAACTTTTGAATTTTTTTTTCTTCAAAATAACATGGATTTTTGTATCTTCTTTTAAATTTGTAGGTTTTCTTTTATCTTCAAAGCATTTTTTTTTTATTTCGTATCGGATCTTATAAATCTCAGGACCGGGCCTGGAATTGGTGTAAGGTTGGAGATGCTCTAACTTCTCTATAATACTATATATATAGAGAGTGAAAGTATATTCCACGTATATATGTATAACAAAATAAAAGAAACTATACAAATAGATAAATAGGAATCCAAATCTATCGAATAAACCCCTTATGCTGTACTATCTCTATCGTTTTAGGTCTTTTCATTTCTATCATCTTATAACATAATATTGTTGTTAATCTAGTTGATTTCATGCATGATGTTTGAAGACACACTTACACCTTCAATTGTTTCTAGTAAAAAAACAAGAAAGTTTCTGAATGTTGTGGCTACAACCGGAGCTGAAATCGAAGAAACTCATACTCAATATCTTTTAAAATGTAACCAAAACTTTCTAATGCATGTGCTCTTCAAAATTTATGTAGGTTTTACATTTTCTTAACCGGTAAAGCGACCATGATATATATACATTAAATCAAACGATGGCTTTGACTAGGGAATTCAAAATATTTAGATGATGCCCTTATATATATATATATATGGATAAACAATTAATTTGTGGTAAATTAATTGGTCCATCCAATAGAATTTGGTCCTTTAAATGAAGAAAGGCGATTCCTTTGCTTCCACCTTAAGCGATGTTTTGCCCACAATGAGTGTCTCTCGCTATCTTCCTTTAACCTAATTGGAAATGTTTGTTCTTTTTGGATGTCTTTGCCTTTGTGTTTTCTGTTTCCGGTAATTCTGATATTATCAAGGTTTATGTCTCGTGTCCAAAAGTATTAAATAATTTCAAAATTTTCAAACGTACCCCAAAATCGTTTGAGAAGCATTCTTTTATTTTTTGATAAACCGTGAGGGCTTCGAACCTTTGGCGCTCATAAAATTTTCGGCACCCAAAGCCAGTCTTTGGATATTTCGATTTAAGGAATAACCAATCTCCTCATAAAACTGAGGCATTTCTTATGGCAGGTTATAACGGGATGTATTTCAGTGAATGTCAATTTGCTGAATCAAGGAATTAGATGTGATCCACAATGTTCCCGTTGTGGATTGGAGGAGACAATAAACTATGTCCTTTTTGAATGCCCTCCAGCATTTCAATCATGGGTATTGCCAACTACGCCTACAACACCACGGTAACATCAATCTTTACTAATATAGACTTTCTTTTCTAGAGGATGCCCACTGGCTACCAGGATAAAACTTTCCCCTGGATTATATGATATATTTGGAAAACACGTAATGATAAGATCTATAACATAGATGTGGATCCCAATATTGTTGTCCGAAATGCAACAACAGAGGCTCAAGCTTGGGAAAATGCTCGCTTGGAGGACCTTCCCCCAAATACGGCAGATCAAGGACCACTATTAGAGGCTTTACAATTCTCAGAGTTAAAATGTTATATAGATGGATCTTGGACGAATACATGCACTGCTTCCGGTATTGGTTTGCTTTCCAATGTGAGGATTCAGTGCATTTGATGAATGCTCGTAATACGAGACGCAACCAATCCCCTTTACACTCAAAATTAGAAGCATTAGTTTGGGCTATGCAATGTCTTCTACACAAACATAAGATGGAGGTAGCTTTCACAACAGATTGCTCAGATTTGGTGAAGATGATGCCTGCACCGATGGAGTGGCCGGCGTTTGCTGCATATCTAGAAGAGATCGATAGGCTAAAGATGAAGTTCCACTACTTCACGTTATCACTCATTCCACGCACACTTAATTCAAGGGCTGATAGGCTGGCGAATTGTGCACGCACGGTTGATTACAATGTTTGTTTCATCAACTCATCACCACCTACTTGGATCACTGATTGATGGTAGAAGAGTACGATTATCCTGTTGACCAAAAAAAAAAAAAAACCAATCTCCTTGTGTTATCAGTAGGCCACCACACCTTTGGATTTGAGAAACATTTAGAAAATTTTCTTAAGGCTGAAAAAGGTTTTAAGAGGCTTTTCGGATTATATTTTTTGAAATTCTTATCATTAGTGTTTTAAAAAAATTGTATTTGTGTTATAGCAAAACAAAATAAAATGCGTTTCTTGCAATTTCTTTTTAATTAGTAATTTTATTTATTTAATGAGGCAATGTTGACAGTGGTTTACAAATTTAAAAACACATAAACAGTACATAATATATTACTCTTTACTTTCAATTTTAATTAGTACCATTTTCAAAAAAAAAAAGATGATTTTTGTAGGATTTACGGGCAATAATCAGTAGTGGAATAAGTTTGTGTGCTTGCTTTTAAATAAAAAAGTGACAAAACTTTATACTTCACAGTCAATAATCAATGGTGGAACAAAATTTGTGTTTTGGTCTTATTCTCATATAACCAATGGATCCGAGATTTACACTGCAAATAGCTCTTTTTAACATCCACAGAAGAGAAAACTTCTTTTGCAATCAGGAGAAATAGGATTAAAGATTTTTTTGACAGATTGTATACATGCAAATTCATAAAAAATTAAACAATCATTCATAAGTGCATTTGCTCTCGATATGACATCATTTCACACCATTTAACAAAATATGTATGTATGTACATATATTATAAATCAATGTAATCAGACAACACATGTACTTGATATTTTTGGATACTTTTAGAAAATTGTTTTCTGGATAGGACCAATAATGATCTCATCATTATCATCAACATCATCATAATAATAAATATACCGATATGCATATATACGCACGTAGACATGCAACCACGTACACTTGAGAACAAAACATTATTCAGTCTTCGTGTCCCCATGCACAAGTCTCTATCTCTCGGACCGGATCCTACTCCTACCCACCAACTTGTATTTTGCCCCAAATAAATTTCAAACGATACTTTATATTCTTTAAAACAAATGCTACTAAATATTACGGCTATACGGCCATATTCTTTTGGGAAAAGCTTTTAGGTACACTAAAAAGCATCCAAGTAGTACTTATACTATTAAACTTTGATGCTCGAGTAATTTAAACATTTTTGAATAAACTTTAACAACGTATTCAAACTACGATTATATGTATTAAAGTTATAACTTTAATCAGTGTCAAAACTTTAATTATTTTTAAAATTCCAAATGCATAGATGATAAAATTAGATATGAATTGAAAAGCTTGAATTATGTGAATTAGTTGTGTTTTGGTGAATTATGTGAATTATTTGTTATTGGAACCACTTTTTCATCATATATTTTTGTTTTACGCACCAATATAAGTACTTTGATTTTTGCAAAAAAAATTGGTTATGGGTTTCAAAATCTTAAAATAACAGTTTACATATATATATGGTGTTATTTTTCAAAATTTAAAAATGAAATATATAATGTTTCGAATACATGCAATGTGATATTTGAAAAATATGAATACCTAATTTACCATGATACTCTACTACATGTTTTGTGGTATTGCTTATATTGATATAAATCTTAATTTAATTGGTTTAGATAATATCCATGCATAGAAACGGATTGGTGTGGTTAGGTTACGATTTTGTAAAAAAAAAAAATATCTTCAGTATAAAGAAACCCATATGGTAGAAAGGTAACTTAACTAAAAAAAAAAATTTGAACATCCCAGTAATGGGATCCAGCTTTCTTTGCATATTTTTGGAACATTCTCATCGTTTTAACTCAAGCAAGAAGATGAAAATTGTGACTTCCACAATGTGCCACGTTATTGGTTCAACAAGGTATCGATGCCATACGTCAACATTTTTCTTATCTTTTTGACATAAATATACATTTTTCCATATTTTTCGTTTCATATCCGTTACTTTTTTTTCCTTCACGACACAGGCGTTAGTTACACAACTGAATATATCATTTTTCCTAGTCCTTACTATAAGAGGCAGATTTTACAGTTGAGACATTTGTTCATTTTTAAAAGGTAAATATGACATATAAACCAGTCTACTAATTTGTGTTTACTGGAAGAAAAAATGAATGGGAATCTTTTACAACTACATAATTCACACAACACACAAAACTTTTAACAAAAGAAACACACTGCACACATACTGCGGATTGATGAGTCGGGTGAATGACAGTATAACCACAGTAATAGAAACCAGGTTACTACAAACTTTAGTTAATTTTTTTCTTCCATCAAATAAACACACATAAGGAAGATGCTTTTTTTTTTTGTGTCGTCAGATGCTTTTTTATTTTATTCTGGAAAACATATGTTACTTACAGTGGTTCTTAAGAAAGTTTTTTATGTTAAAAATGAAAAATGAATGCTAAAAAGATATAGTATTAAAATAAAAAATGCAATTAAGGAGGACCCCACAGTACATGCCTCATGCTCTATATATAAAGCACCTCTACACTCCCCTCCCTTCATGTCTCATTCTTATCAAAACATCATCTCATCTCTTAAGAGCAACACTTGAATTATCACCCCAAGTTTGATTCTTCTTCTCAAAATCTCAGGTATGTTCACTTGGTTTGTAATAATCAAAGAGCTGATTTCATCTGTTGTATTAATTGTACCTTGTAATGTTAACATTCTGATTGTTAATTGTGCAGGAAAACAAAGGAATAGTTTTGAGATTCTTTTGAGATGATGGCTTGTGGCTTAAGCAAGAGCCTTGGCTTCTCTTCCTCCTTGAAGAAGCAACAAGGCATAGTGACAATCCTTGGTGGTAGTGACTGTGACATTTCGTCGAACATTTTGTCTGCACCTTCACTAAGGCGTACCTTTTCTGCTGATTTGTCCTCCAAGAACTGGGTTTCTCAAAACGGGTTTTCTCCCATGAAGAGGGTTTCTTCATCGGAGAAGCTTCGTGCTTTTGGTACTGACCCAGAACCAGAGGAAAAAAGGACAAGATCCGGATCCGACATTTGGGCTCAGATTCAACAAGACAAGAACAACAATAAGAAGGAGAATGAGATCGAGCCTGGGCAATCCGATGTGTGGAGTTCGATTCTATCGGAGAAGAAGAAGGAGACGGAATCGGGCAATCCTTCACCGTACGTTCACCCGTTGATGAAACGCGCGAGTTCCTTGAGCGAGAAAAGCCTCGAGATTTGCACTGAAAGTCTCGGATCCGAAACGGGCTGCGAAGTGTTCTCTTCGTATGCATCTTCGGAGACCGGAGATTCTGAGATCGAGGAGACGAATCTCCTTCTCATCGTGACAGAGACCAAGGAAGAAGAAGTAGTAGTTACAGAGACTGAAGCTGAAATTGAGCAAGAACCAATCACGGTTCAAAATCACGCGATTGAATTGCCACGTGGATCGTTTCCTCTTCCGATTCGTTCTCTCACGACCCAGTCCGGTTCGTCTCTGCACATGAAAACTCGCCGTGACAATGGCCGATTGGTTCTCGAAGCTGTTTCGATGCCTTCGCACAACAATTTCTCCGCCAAGCGTCAAGACGGACGTCTCCTGCTAACTTTTGCAGAAATCAGCAACGAACCCATTAACGAAATCGACATCGAGGAAGACGATGAGATTGATTCGGAGGTTAAGTGGTTCGACGAGGAAGAGGAGGAAGAGGAGTTTGCTTACAAGCCCAATGGAGTTCTCTATAAGTTGGCTCAAAAGCCCATTGGGCCTATTACTGTTCACAGGTTGGCTCATAAGGCTATTGGTGTACCGAAAAGAAACTTGGGATGGGCCGTGACGAACAAATTCGATACCAAATCCGATATGTCTCCTCCGGTGGTTCACTCTCTACCGCCAAGGCCAAGGGTGGCTCAGCTCGCTCGGTCAACAAAACCGCCTTCCACGGTGGACGATACAGTAGGAGCCGCTTGTTTCAACACATGTGACTACTTTTGGAAGCCCACCAACGTTGAAGTATTTGGGGTAAACACAAAAACCCAATTTCAAGCCCAAAAAATAGTCAACGGAAATGACGGTTGGATAAATGGGTGCAAGGAACGAAGGAGGTCTCTTTTGTCCGTTGAGGCTTTCTGCATTGCCACTTGACCCTAAGAAGAGAGAAATTTATGAGAAGCATATGATATATCTAAATATGTGTTTGAGTATGTATACTCGAATGTATATGCATATTAACCTAAGAATTGTTGTTGTTGTTGATGGTTTTTCTACCTTATCATTTTTTTCCTCTATATGTTTTACCACTTGCCTTGTTGGTTTGTGGGTAAAAAGAAGAATAAAAGAGAGAATAAAGAATCAAGAGTAGGAGAGACTGAGAAAGGAGAAAGTTGAGGGGTGAAATTTTAGAAAGTAATTTTATTGCTTTTAATGAGGTTAGAGACCTCGTTGGAGCAAGAAATATTTATGATGAGTGTTATGTTTGTACAATTTTTTGTTGTTCTGTCATCTATATGTTGTTCCGCGAAATAAGACGATAACTGATACACAGAGTTTTAACCCTATATTCTACTGCAAGTGCACAACAAACGAAGTAGTTATTTAGGGATCGAATCCTCGAGGACCAAATTCACTTACACAACTTATTATAGAAAATTGAATTAAACTAAGCAGGAAACAAGAGTTGAAGGTGATGTTAAAAATAAAAGACAAGATTGCAAATGAAAACGGTTTTAATTCCGATTAATAAAAACGCTAGGCTTTAGAGAATCTCAGGAAATCACTTTAACAAACCAGACAACTATTCAGATTCAGATATGCATGCATCTAGAACTCAAAAACACAGTTTATAAATTATTCCACTTTCATGATAATAATTACTATCCCTAGAGATCCAAGAACCTATACTTTCGCATGGTCTCGGCTATCCTAGGCAAGCAGTACAGTTCATGTTTTGATTTGTTCACAATCAGTTTCTAATTCACTTTCGAGACTAGAACCTAATTGTTCATCAACAGTAGTTCCAGTGATTCACAGGCTTTTGGAATGTAAATCAACTTAAGATCTAGGATTAAGTGATCAGTTCAATCCTAGCTTTATGCCTAACAGTGATGAAGATGATAAAGATTAAACAACCTATTTGCGTCTGATTTATTGTGTGAAATCCATCGAAACCCTAAAACCTAACTCAAGATCTACTCAGACATAATTGAAAGAAAAGCAATAGCAAAAGATGAAGAATGCATAATAATATAAAAGAAATCAATAGGGTTCAGAAATCTTCTCAGGAAAGTAGTAGATCTCTTCTCCCTTGCTTACAATTGCGAAAAGCTCTCAAAAGTCTCAGTAAAAACGTGCTAGAAAAGTGATCCTCCTTTCAGTCTAAAAGAAATAGGGTTTTTATATGATAAAACGCAGAGAAAAGGAAAATCCCATAAAATCAGGGAAACAGACCGGTCGGTCCGTTTGATGGACCGGTCGGTCCTCTTCAGAATCAGGTTTCTTCGTCTCGCCTGGACCGGTCGGTCTGATGGTGGATCGGTCGGTCTGAGTTGTCCAGTGGGTAGACCGACCTAACAGACCGGTCGGTCCATGAATCGTTTGATCGGTCTCGGTCTTCACGTGCAAAAAGGGACCGGTCGGTCCAACCACTGGACCGGTCGGTCCAGGGCCTTCATTTCACCGATTTTCGCCCATTTGCTTGAATCTTCGTTCCGAACGCGTGTAGCTCCAAATCCTCATGTATGGACCTAAATAAAGACTAAAGACAACTCAAAAGACCCTAAAACCTCATAAAAAACATAATTAGGGAAGTCCAAATTCTCATTATATCAACTCCCCCAGACTTAGATCTTTGCTTGTCCTCAAGTGAAGACAAACTAGAAACAAGTTCAAGGAAGTCATAAAACCAAAAACAAACCTTCGCAAGATGAATGCAATCCTTTAAGACCCCGCAGATGTAATACTAACAACCCTCATAGACAGATCAAAAACCAAGATGGTACTTCATGTACTTTTACCAAATACATAGCAATGTCACCCTACTCAAGTTCCTATGTCTCAGCGACTTTTATACCAGGGTTCATAAATCTTACCAGAGGGAAAATGTCCGTCGCATAAGGGTTAAGGTTTTTGGGCTGTTTAGTGGTGGTGATGAGTGTTTAGGCTAACCTTGTCGCGGCCGAATGCAGTCATGGCGCAAAAACCCAAGAGAACTAAGTCCAAGGATGATGCACAGCTTTGCAAACTTAAGACTATTTCATTTAGACAAAAACTTTCTGCTTAAGGACTAATACAAAGAACTAGAAATATAAACATGCTTATAATTATTCATGGAAAACCTGAGGTTTTATTCTAATCCCTTTCAGCTTTATTATTATTATTATTATTATTATTATTATTATTATTATTTTTTTTTTTTTTTAATTTTTTATTTATTTATTTTTTTTTTTTTTAGCTGGGGATTAGTTCTAACCTTTCCTAAGTACAAATGATGCAGAACAAAAATGAGTAAAGAAATTAAAAATCCTAAGCAGAAAAGGTTTTTAAGTAGTACCGAGTCTTTAGAATGGTCAGCTGGCCGGACTATCTCTCCGGAATTTTTACGCTTGAGTGCATGTCAATATCTTGGACATAAGGCATGGAGTTTAAAAGAAAAGGTTAGGGTAATGGTGTGGTACCAGACTAAAGATGAGCCTGGCCATTAGGAGTCCTGAAAAGAGGAATGTGTTTGAAAATGGATAGGACTCCTAACGTTGTTGTTACTGCTTATGCGATTTCGAATTCCCTCTGTTAAGAAAAACAAAATAGCATAAAAAGTGTCAGCGTTAGCTTTCAAGGAGACGAGAGCCTTCAGGTAACATTGATCCGCCTAGGGTGTTTCTAATCTTCCCATTAGCATTGGTTTGTCACTGTTAGAGGGGTTAGAAAACATCATGTGGTCCTAGAAATGCATGCAAATCACAAAAGGTTTAGTACAAACTGACTCAATAAAACTGAAAACGACTCAAGAAAAACCAAAGATAAAATAAGAAAACAGAAAACATAATTAGTACCAATAGTACTCCCCCCAGACTTACTTCACACCGACCCGGTGTGAGAATGAATCCAAGGGAAATGACTATTAAAAGAAAGAGAATAAAAATGAAAGCAAAAAGAGAAAAAAGAAAAGCTAACTCGTCATCAGAAAGTTGGAGACTCATCATCAGCCATGGTCTCATCGCTGTCAGGAGCATCATCAGCATCCTCAGCATCATCGTGTCTCACCTCTTTAGAAGGTCCAGAAGGTGGAGGCATGCGACTCCTAGCAAGCTCTGGTCCACTAACTGCATCTGTGCCATGCGAACAAGAAAGGGCACCCCAAATTGCAGCCAGCATGTTGTGAATCTTATGGGAAGTCCTGTGCTGGTGCTCTCTGTACTCAGATTCGGTCCATGTATCGCGAAGCGGAGAAGGGCAGAACTGGCCTTCATAAGGCTGGAGCTGGTAACTCTGCGCATGCGAAGCAGTACCACTGCTAGTCTCTGCAGTGGCAGTGGCTCGGGTAACATGGCGGCGCTTCCTGCGCTGTAAAGGTGCCTGAGGCTCTGCGTTCTGAACTGGCTCTGTAGTCTGAGCTGAGGATGATGGCAAGAATCTCACATTGGCGATGGAAGTGAGAGGTACATGGTCACTAGGTAACCGAATAGACAACATAGTACCATCCAAAGCAGAATAACGCCACTTGCCACCAACTATCCATCTACACGTACTCAAATGCCGCATGTTGAAAAGTGAAGGTGCTAGGATCTCCTCAGTGTCCTCGAGATCAATCCCATGAAATGCAAAGATGGGGGTTAGGAGACTCCCACAGACCTCTTTCTTCCCAGGTCCCTCGAAAGCTCTAAACTTCCTCTCTGTCAGGATATTCGCAAACGCTGCTCCGAAATTCGTGATCTGGTCGCGAGGAGGATCAGAGTAGATATCGTGCACAAACTCCGGCATCCCATAATGTAACAAGAGCAACTCATCATGACGCAAACCTCCTGGATCCGCTTTGCAAAACATAGTAAAACTCAGAGCTTTAGCGACAATGCGGATAATGGGGTTCCGGATACGGGTCAGTTTCATGGCTCGTGGTGTGGCATCACCCATAGCTATATTGCCCCATAGAACATGACTCTGACGAAAGAACCTGTTACCAGGAAATTCAGGACGTGAATGACTGTCATCAAAGCCGTAGATGTTACACAACTCGCTCATCGAAATCTCGTATGACTTGCCCTGTATCTTGTACGACAAAATTCCTTTCTCAACGTTCCCTTGATCATTGGACGGATAGTAAACCTCACAAGAGGCCAGAAACTGCCTTACAAGCTCGGGATATAAGGGATACTGTGTCGTCACCATTTTCCCGAGTCCTATACGATCTAAAACAGTAAGCACCTCATCCTCAATACCCAATTCCTCCAACATATCAGTACATAAAAACCTAGTCGGCGCTATTTCCACATTAAGCAACCCATTATAGCAGACACTATTGTAATGAACCCAACCATCCGTTTTCCGTTTGTTCGCGTAAGACGATTCCTTAACAAACTCTTTCTTATCTATCACAGGATGAAGGTCAATTCTAGGGAAAGGAATACCGTCCGGTCGTGGCCATTGATCACTAGGAATGGAACGCGAACTTCGCGGTTTACGCGGTGCTTCTTGTTGACGAGACCCAGCTATTCCTTTTCCTTTTTCTTCTCTTGTAGGACGTCTTTGTTTGTCATGCTTGCGTTTGGTTTGAAGTTCATGTTCCTCGTCTCCGGGAATCGAAGAGGTGGAGCGACGGTCTGTAGTACGAGCCATAGCTGCAATACCAAACCCAATCAAAGTGAGAAACAACCAAATCAAAGTCAAGGATCAAAATTCGGAATTTCATCAAAACTACCCAAAAACCCGAAATTTTAAGACCCAAATTCGAAACCCATACCTTGCAGATCGACCAAATTGAGGCTAGAATTAGATAGAGGGTGAAAAACTAAGCAAGCTAGGGCCAAGAATCGTTCAATTTGGTTAAGAATTCAAGGAGTTATGGTTTGTAGAAGTGTTTAGGAATTTCTCTCAAGAACACTTGAAAGAGATAAGGGGATTGAGTTTTAATCGTGAAAGAGGGGTGGGTTCAGAAAATTGGGGGTTTTTAATTGGAAAAACCGGTTCAATTCAAATAATTTCGGTTCAAATTCAATGAAATTAAACCGGTTAGGATACTTACCTGGCTTGGACCGACCGGTCTGATACAGGGACCGGTCGGTCTGGGATGCATCGTGGATGGTCGATCCGCGGGACGTGGGAGGATCGGCATCGGGACGTGGAAGAGACCGACCGGTCTGAAGTTAGACCGACCGGTCCAGGGTCTCCAGTGAGTAGACCGACCTAGGAGACCGGTCGGTCTGTTTGGGACCGGGCAATGTCAAAAAATCGAGACCGACCGGTCTGTTGGGAGACCGACCGGTCCAGTGTCTCCAGTGGATAGACCGACCTAACAGACCGGTCTGTCTACGGGGAGACCGACCCGTCCAGTCCTGGCTCCGATTCCAAACTTCTGTGACGAGAATCCTAAGGAAAAATCAAAAAGAAAAACAAAAACCAAGGTAAAACCGAAAAAAGAATGAGAAAGAAAGAACATATATATACACTTACAAGTGGGTTGCCTCCCACTAAGCGCTTTGTTTAACATCGTTAACTTGACGTGTGCGCCTCTTAGGCGGTAGGTGGCTCAGCAAGAGGGATCTCAGCACCCTCTGCTATGGTGGTATCAGCGAGGTAAGGCTTCAGACGCTGACCATTGACGACGAACTCATTCCCAGTTGGATCCAATAACACCACTGCTCCGTAAGATCTCACCTCTTTGATGGTGAAAGGTCCAGACCACCTCGAACGGAGCTTTCCAGGGAACAATTTCAAGCGAGAGTTGAACAGCAGAACCTGGTCATTCGAAACGAAGTCCCTGGAGATGATTCGCTTGTCATGGTATGCCTTGGTCCATTCCTTGTAGATTCTAGAATTCTCATAGGCCATGTGCCTTATCTCTTCCAACTCGTGCAGCTGGATGATTCTCCGTTCAGAGGCTGACTTGATGTCATAGTTCAGCTGCTTGATCGCCCATGCCGCCTTGTATTCCAACTCCACTGGGAGATGGCAAGCCTTGCCATACACCAAATGGAATGGAGTGGTTCCCAGCGGTGTCTTGTACGCAGTGCGATAAGCCCATAGAGCATCATCAAGCTTCATCGACCAATCCTTCCTAGTCGTGTTCACCGTCTTCTGCAAAATGCTCTTGATCTCCATGTTGGAAATCTCCACTTGGCCACTCGTCTGTGGATGATAAGGTGTCGCGACCTTGTCTCTAACTCCATTTTTGCTCAAAAGATTTGCAAGCACCTTATTGATGAAGTGAGAGCCTCCATCGCTGATCACTACACGCGGAACACCAAATCTTGGGAAGATGATTGACTTGAACATCTTCAGGACCACCCTGGCGTCATTTGTTGGGGAAGCCAGCGCCTCAACCCACTTTGATACGTAATCTACAGCCACCAAGATATACTTGTTCCCATATGAAGAAGGGAATGGTCCCATGAAGTCAATTCCCCATACATCGAACACTTCCACTTCCAAGATGAAATTCTGAGGTATTTCGTTTCGTTTGCTAATGTTTCCCTGTCTCTGGCATGAATCACACTTAGAAACAAACTCATTAGTGTCTTTAAACAGGGTAGGCCACCAAAAGCCTGCCTGCAATACCTTCGAAACAGTTTTAAAAGTTGCAAAGTGTCCTGCATAACTGGAACTGTGACAGTGAAAGAGTATACCTGGAATTTCCTGCTCTGAAACGCACCTCCGAAAGATACCATCTGAGCACTGCTTGTAGAGGTACGGTTCGTCCCAGAAGTATCTCCTTACATCTCTGAGGAACTTCTTCTTCTTGTACTTGATGAAGTCTTTCGGTTCTTGTCCCACAGCCAAGTAATTGGCATAATCGGCAAACCAGGGTCTCTCAGGGGGGCGTGTGGACTGAATGGCAGCAGCAAACTCATATGAAGTCCCAATGCTAACCAAATAAACTTGTTCCTCAGGGAGTCCAGCATCGAGTGGGACTTGCTCTTCAATTCGCAGTCTAGATAAATGATCTGCTACTCCATTCTCAATTCCCTTCTTGTCGCGAATCTCTAGATCATACTCTTGCAGCAAGAGAATCCAGCGAAGTAGTCTTGGCTTAGCATCTTTCTTGGTAAGGAGATACCTCAGAGCAGCGTGATCCGTGTGAACGACTACCTTAGAACCCACCAAGTATGACTTGAACTTCTCGAAAGCAAACACAATAGCAAGTAGCTCCTTCTCAGTAGTGGCATACCTGCATTGTGCGTCGTCAAGGGTCCTGCTAGCGTAGTAAATCACGTGTAGCTTCTTGTCATTTCGCTGTCCCAAAACAGCTCCCACTGCATAATCGCTTGCATCAGTCATGATCTCAAAGGGAAGATCCCAATCAGGCGGTTGGACAATTGGTGCAGTCATAAGAGCTCCTTTGATGGTGTGGAAAGCCTCAAGACAAGGACCATCGAAGTCAAATTTCACGTCCTTGCAGAGCAGCCGAGTCAAAGGTCTTGCTATCTTGGAAAAATCCTTGATAAACCGCCTGTAGAACCCGGCATGTCCAAGAAAACTGCGCACTCCTTTAACTGAGTTGGGTGGCTGCAGACTAGCCATGACCTCTATTTTTGCCTTATCCACCTCAATCCCATTCTCAGAAATCTTGTGTCCCAGTACTATCCCATTTCTGACCATAAAATGGCATTTCTCCCAATTGAGCACTAAATGTTTCTCCTCGCATCGTTGCAAAACTCTGCATAGATTCGCCAAACAAACAGAAAAAGATGAGCCATAAACTGAAAAATCGTCCATAAATACCTCCATGATGTCTTCAATGAGGTCAGTGAACCAGCTGATCATGCATCTCTGGAACGTGGCTGGGGCATTACACAAGCCAAATGGCATTCTGCGATATGCATAAGTGCCATATGGACATGTGAATGTTGTCTTTTCCTGATCATCTGGGTGGATGGGAATCTGGAAAAAGCCTGAATACCCATCTAAGAAACAATAATAAGGGTGATTAGCAAGTCTTTCAAGCATTTGATCAATAAAAGGCAACGGGAAATGATCTTTCCTAGTTTCAGCATTCAACTTTCTGTAATCAATGCACATTCTATGGCCAGTTACGGTTCTAGTGGGAATCAATTCATTCCTATCATTTTTCACTACAGTAACTCCACCTTTCTTAGGAACTACATGCACAGGACTAACCCAGGTACTATCAGAAATAGCATATATGATTCCAGCTTCTAACAATTTCATTATCTCTTTCTTAACAACATCTTTTAGATTCGGGTTTAACCTCCTCTGATGTTCTATAGAAGCCTTGGATTCATCTTCTAAATGGATTCTATGCATGCACAAGTTAGGTGAAATTCCAGTAATGTCATCAATTGAATATCCTAATGCCTTACGATATTTTCTAAGTTCACACAACAGCAAAGCAGTTTCAGCATTATTCAATTCAGCATTGATGATGACAGGATATGTAGAGTTTGGGCCAAGAAAAGCGTACCTCAACCCAGCTGGGAGGGTTTTAAGTTCCACCTTAGGAGCTTTCAGCTCGCTCCATGGATTATCAGTGTGAGTGGTGGACTTACCTGGGGGGTTTAGAGATTCTGATGGCTCTGGCATGTCGGCTTTGATGTCTAGAGAAGCCACCAACTTTGTAAATGTCGCGCTTTGGTCCAGCTTCTTCACAAGCTCATTAGCCTCATCATTCAGAAATCCATCCTCCGTCTTGGCTTTGGTTAAAGCAATCTCCAGTGGATCATCTATCAAGATCTCCTCCGTAACTTGGTCGGCGATGTCTTCTGGATCATTGATGGAAAAGGCTTGACCATTTATCATGGGTCTCTTCAGCAGCTTATCCATCTCAAATTGCATTTCAATGTCTCCCAGTTAGAGATTAATGCGTCCTCGCTTGACATCTATCATTGCACCAGCTGTGCAAAGAAATGGCCTTCCAAGAATGAGAGGATCTCTTGGCTCCTCGTCCAGTTCTAACACCACAAAGTCTGCAAGGACAAAAACATCGCCAATTTTCAGTTGTAAGTCTTCTAAAACACCTACAGGAAGTTTAACAGAACGATCAGCAAAGATTAAGGAGATTTTAGTCGGACTAAAGTCCTTAAAACCCAGTCGTTTGGCGACAGAATACGGCATGAGATTGACGCTTGAACCCAAGTCGCATAGGGAGCAGGCAAAGATGGTAGAGTTGATCTGAACTGACAACACAAAACGACCCGGATCTCCAAGCTTCTTGATTGTCTTGTTCTGCAACACCGCGCTGCACTCCTTAGTTACTCTGACATAATCCTCTTCCTCGGTTACATTTGATGTCAAGATCTTCTTGAAGTAACGCTTAAGCGAAGGGCACAGATGGATTGCGTCCACTAAAGGGATCTTTACCGTCAAATCCTTAACCATCTCTCTGCACTTTGCTTCTTCCAGGTCTTTCTGAGACCTCTTAGGTTGAACCGGATAAGGAGCCTTGGGAACAAACGAGCTTTCCGGTGCACTGTTGACCGGACCGACCGGTCTGGTAAGAGGACCGGTCGGTCCCTGAGTACGATCGTCCAGACCGACCGGTCTGATAGGGGGACCGGTCGGTCCATCGTCCAGTGGACCTTTCGACGCGTCTGAATCTCCTGCAGAAACTGTGCTTCCCTTCACTGCTCTGGGGACTGGCTCAAGAACCTTACCACTCCTAGTAGTGATAGCTTCAACGTCCATTTCAGAGATGGCATGACAATCTCTCTTAGGATTTTGCTCCCCTTTTGCTGGAAGGGTCCCTTGCTGCCTCTTAACAGCTTCTGCATTCTGAGCTACCTGAGTATCAAGCATCTTCAGGTGAGTTTGCACAGCATCTAGACGCCCATAAATGTTGGTAACATCCGTGGAAACCTTCTGCTGATTAGCTAACATGAGCTGCATCATGGCTTTCAACTCGTCATTGGGGCTTGCAGCTGGAGGTGGGGGAGGAGGAGCTTGTTGTCTCGGTTGGAATTGATTCTGATTCTGGTATCCAGAGCCTGATCCTTGTCCATACTGCTTCTGATATCCTGCATTGTAGCCTGTATACCCCTGAGCCAGTGGAGCTGTTCCTGATGAACTGATGAAAGGTTTCTGAGCTGGGGCTGGAGCTTGCTGAGGGTAAACCTGATCCTGGGGGTTTGCAACATTGGTGCTCCTGTAGGAAAGGTTGGGATGGCTGCGGTAATTGCTGTTGAAACCTCTGTTCTGCCCAGTCCCTTGACCACTCACATAGTTAACCTCCTGAGCATCATCTGAAACTAAAGCAGCATCCTCCGAATAACAGATCGCATCAGAAGCGTCTCCAACCAAGTTATTTCCCTGTTGGCTGGCCTGCATCAAATCCCTAAGTTTAGCAGCTGTCAGCTCTGCTATTTCTGATGCAGATGGTGCCTCAACACTGCAGACTCTCTTAGACCGATCATACTCGGGACACTCATTGCTGGAGCTATGAGCCATGTTCTCAATTAACCTGTATGCTCCTTCCAAGCTCTGAGTCCCGAAGTCACCATTACTTGAAGCGTTGAGGCTGGTCTTGTAATCTCTGTTGACTCCATCGTAGAAGGTCCTGAGCATCTGGTTCTCTGTAAATCCATGGTGGGGACACTCTCTGCGGTACTCCTTAAATCTGTCCCAGGCCTCAGCAAACGACTCTCCGCCTTTCTGCATGAAATTAGTGATTCTGCTCCTGAGCTGGGCTGTCTTGGTCTTTGTGTAGAAGTAGTCCAAGAAAGCAGCTCTAGCTTCTGTCCAGCCATTCAGAGAGTTCGGAGGAAGTGATTTCAGCCACCTTAGAGCTTTATCAGCAAGGGAATGCTTGAACAGCTTGCATTTGAGGTAGTCAGATGGTACCCCATTAGCCTTGGTCGTCTCGCAGACCTCTTCAAAACTCTCTATGTGATCCATGGGGTTTTCAGAGGATAACCCATGGAAAACATGTCTCTCCACCAGATTGATCAGCTGCGCCTTAATCTCGAAATCGTTCCTCTGAATCTCAGGCACCCGAATAGCTGATCTATTCTGATAGTACTGATGGACATTCTCCCCTTCTCCAATTCCTCTGTGTGGTGGAGCATTTTGTCCCTGTGGTGGCACCTGTTGTGCCAAGAGCCTAGCAAACTCCTGCTGCATCTGCTGCATTTGCTGTTGAGCCACGAGCGCTTGCGCATCATTTGCAGCACGAATCTGCTCTATCTGGTCGAACAGAACTGTCTGAAGATCATTGTTACCAGCTGGGTTTTCGTCCTCCATGGCTGATTGAAGATTCCTCTGAGCTCTGTTGGTCCTTTCAAGTCTTGCTAGTTCTTCGTTAGTGTACGAAAGTAGAGGTTCAGTGCGATTACTTCTCCTCTGCATACACCTGGAAACACAAGCAAAGACAAAAAAAACAAAAAGAAAAACTAAATTAGAAAATACTTAGATGAAATTCGCAATTCAAATAAGATGGCAAACGTAATATGGTCCCCGGCAACGGCGCCAAAAACTTGATACACAGAGTTTTAACCCTATATTCTACTGCAAGTGCACAACAAACGAAGTAGTTATTTAGGGATCGAATCCTCGAGGACCAAATTCACTTACACAACTTATTATAGAAAATTGAATTAAACTAAGCAGGAAACAAGAGTTGAAGGTGATGTTAAAAATAAAAGACAAGATTGCAAATGAAAACGGTTTTAATTCCGATTAATAAAAACGCTAGGCTTTAGAGAATCTCAGGAAATCACTTTAACAAACCAGACAACTATTCAGATTCAGATATGCATGCATCTAGAACTCAAAAACACAGTTTATAAATTATTCCACTTTCATGATAATAATTACTATCCCTAGAGATCCAAGAACCTATACTTTCGCATGGTCTCGGCTATCCTAGGCAAGCAGTACAGTTCATGTTTTGATTTGTTCACAATCAGTTTCTAATTCACTTTCGAGACTAGAACCTAATTGTTCATCAACAGTAGTTCCAGTGATTCACAGGCTTTTGGAATGTAAATCAACTTAAGATCTAGGATTAAGTGATCAGTTCAATCCTAGCTTTATGCCTAACAGTGATGAAGATGATAAAGATTAAACAACCTATTTGCGTCTGATTTATTGTGTGAAATCCATCGAAACCCTAAAACCTAACTCAAGATCTACTCAGACATAATTGAAAGAAAAGCAATAGCAAAAGATGAAGAATGCATAATAATATAAAAGAAATCAATAGGGTTCAGAAATCTTCTCAGGAAAGTAGTAGATCTCTTCTCCCTTGCTTACAATTGCGAAAAGCTCTCAAAAGTCTCAGTAAAAACGTGCTAGAAAAGTGATCCTCCTTTCAGTCTAAAAGAAATAGGGTTTTTATATGATAAAACGCAGAAAAAAAGGAAAATCCCATAAAATCAGGGAAACAGACCGGTCGGTCCGTTTGATGGACCGGTCGGTCCTCTTCAGAATCAGGTTTCTTCGTCTCGCCTGGACCGGTCGGTCTGATGGTGGATCGGTCGGTCTGAGTTGTCCAGTGGGTAGACCGACCTAACAGACCGGTCGGTCCATGAATCGTTTGATCGGTCTCGGTCTTCACGTGCAAAAAGGGACCGGTCGGTCCAACCACTGGACCGGTCGGTCCAGGGCCTTCATTTCACCGATTTTCGCCCATTTGCTTGAATCTTCGTTCCGAACGCGTGTAGCTCCAAATCCTCATGTATGGACCTAAATAAAGACTAAAGACAACTCAAAAGACCCTAAAACCTCATAAAAAACATAATTAGGGAAGTCCAAATTCTCATTATATCAATAACCCGTTTTATTCATTTCATTATGTTTAAAACCGTAAGGTACATAAAATAAAGGTTAAATATTTGGGATTTTAAAAGTTTGTGAGTTAGAGGGGGAAAAGATGTTTAAGATGATAACTTTGATTAATAAATCTTTGAGTAATGTATTTGAAATTGGAAACTATTATTATTTTGTGAACTCCAATAACGATACTAGACGTGAATATGTTTTTACATGAACTAGATGATTTCGAGACGATTACATGAACGAGTGAAGAATGATCGGAAACGATGATGATGTTGTAACAATACGAGTGTAATCTTAATCCAAAATCAGTATTACTAATTAATTTCGAGGCGATTAAACATATTAGATCGCATGAAGCTGATTATACATACCAGAACGACGACTGAAGAATGATCGGAAACGATGATGATGTAAATTTTTGTCTTACATCTATAGAGGGTGAAACACGGTGAAAAGAATTCGAAGCAGAAACATAATTACCTAATTTGTAGATATTTATGCATTATGCATATAGTGAAGTGTGGTGAAGAGAACCGAAGCATAAAAAAGAAGTCCCACAATAACTACTCCCATTGTTTACTTTATAATTTTTTAAATAATTCAAATAGGTAATTGACTTCCATTAACAATTACAAAAATGTTAAGATACATTCTTTACGACACATTTTTTCAAATCATGTAAATCTTGATGGAATGACTAAAAGAGAATGGAACGCCATATGCGTAAGAACGCTAGATGTACACTTGATTGGAATTTGATTCACTCATTGTATTTGTACGTTTAAGTTGATTTAAGGGCATGGGACTAATCGGAAACGGAAGCATAAAACCATTTCTCAAACCAAACGAGCATCTGATTTTAGAATCGATGATCTTTTTCAGTCATTTATCAACTAGTAATGTTGATATAGTTTTTCACTCATTGTACTAAAATAAAAAATAAAAATTGAAAACAATAATGTTAAGTGATCGTGGTTTGTTTGATATTCAAAAATTCAAGAATATCAGTCGACAATGTGAGTGCTTTATCAGACCAGAGTTGTGTAGCACAAAATCGCTTGTTTTTTCTCTTCAAATATAACTAGGTGGCCCACAACGTCACTGTATACTTCTCATCCTTGGCTCTATTAAAAGCGACTAGATTTCCACCCACGTCAACCACATTCAACGGGAATTTCTAGAATCTAAAACCGTCTACGCACGATGAAGACTAGATTATCATAATTCCATCTATGTTGATGGAAGAATATGATACAATTTATAGTCTCATGTTGTTTCATACACATCTGATTCAACAGATTTGGAAGTATACCTTGTAGAAAAAACATAGAGTTGTACATATCATCAAAGTTACTCCCAAAAGTGTGTATCCAAACTTTCAGTTACTTCTTTTTGTGACTTAGTCTAAGAATACAAGAGCAATACGTTTCTTGTCACATTTATGGTAAGACAGGGATGTCTACAGAACTGAAAGAAAAGAAACTGACACGGCCCTGAGAGATAGGACAGAACATCAACGGTGCAGCTTCGCGCTTTTGCAGGATGTTGAATTCTTCTTTGCTTGGTGGAGAGTCCCTGTAAAAGAGGAGAGTATATTGAGTAAGAAGTATAATGAAAAACTTGCTTTCATGGACTTCAAACTAACGAAAAAAAGCTTACCCAGAGAAGCAAGCCACAAAGCTCGGTTCACGAGGACTAGACTTCTTGAACCGGCTATTTGGGAAATACACATCACACACCGCTCTTGCATCACATATTTGCATATCTCCCAAGAGTTTCTTTACAGTATCCTCGTATTCACGGGGACAAACTGACTCATCTTTACGGCTTGGTGTGGTAATTGCAGCGTCTTTTGAAGACCAAGGAACTCCATGCCTGCTTAGGATATAACCTAGACCCTTTAAGTATCGATAAACCTCGTAGTTTTCCCAACAGCAACCGCTTTTCCCCTCTGCGATTTTCTCATACAAGTCCTTCAATTCGATCACTGCTTCATCCTCATCACCCAAGAATTGCAACTCTCCTATTTCACTCAAATACCTGCAAACACAAGAAGAGAATGAAGAGACATTCATAATGTGAATTTCAAAAATCCAAGATAAATAAAACTTGTAAACGTTTACAAGTTTGCCACATACAGAGCATCTTCTATGAAGCAGTATGATTTTCCGCTACGAATGATTCCAGTTGTTGTCCAAAGTTTTCCCCTTTTCACCACTACTTGAGTCATTCCCAATTCTGCAATCCAACGAGCCTTAGAAGATCCAACTCTACATTGCAGTGAAAACTGTCATAAGAGAATAATAAGCTTAAGGCCCAGAAAACGAGTTGCTGAATTGAATCCACCTGAATTGTAACCTGGGTCCTGAATTAAACTCTTCGTCATCATCAATTTCGTTTTCGCTTAAAGATGAAGCTTCCCAGTCCTTTTCCTCCATTAGCTTAAAGGATCAACCCTCGCTTCTGTCGAAGAAATTCACTGGGGCAACAAGAGTGTACTTAACAAAGAAAGCTAAACTACAAAATCAATACTCCCAAATTCTTCGGGAATCTCTCTATTCACAAACGCGAAGATAGCTCAAGCACAGACCTAAAGCAAACAACAATAATCGCATTCCGATAAGATTCGAAACGAAATCAAGCTAATCAAAACTCAAAACAACACTCAATTTCAGAGAGATGAACATCAAAAAGACCCTAAACCTACGCAAAATTTGATTTCGCCAATCGGTAACAATTGTACACCGCAAAGGAATGTGATCACCGATTGAAACAAATTTCTGGGGTTAAAGGAATAAACCATTATCGCCGTTGCTCTCTCCTCGTGAAGAAGACCAAGTTGTGTTTTTACGGTGAAGAAGACTTGAAGCCTCTCCGGTGAGTATAATAATATTAGCGTAAAAACGACGTCGTATCGCAAAGGGTATTTTCGACATTTCAGTAAATAATTTTGGTGGTATAATATTCCGTCGAAGAAATTCTTTGTGAAATAGCAACCGCATAATGCGAATTAGTGAGAAGAACAAGTAATGTAATCGTGCATTCAGTTTTTGCTCGAATGAAAACTAAACTCTTCCATAGCTTTCGTGATTACCACTTTGACAATGTTGAGTTCATGATTAATTAGAATTTGGTGGGTAGGATTAAAAGACACGGTTACTCAATTATAGAGCTTTGCATAAACGGGATATAATCAAAATTATGTTTCCATTGACGACAAATAATGCAAACGTCCTTAGCAACAACAACAAAAAGTTTGAAACCGTCTCATCAGTTTGTATATAATGGTTACTTGGTAATCTCTTTAATAATAGTATATCAATAATTAGGTGCTTGGAAAGCGTTCAGTGTAAAAGTCTCACATTTGATCCATAAGTTAGCAATCTGATCATGTTAACTACAAAACACCCATCATAATTGCATTTCAACTATTTCGGTTGTGGCCTAGACCAAGATTCGAAGATGGAACTTGGGGTTGTTTCACCAATTGTTCACAAAACAAAAGTATGCATTCACCCACACATCTTTTCTGGTTTGAATTCCATATTATTTTGATTAATAACACAAGAGAGTGTTTACATGTTGATATATATATATATACTAAAAAAGCCTTGGTTTTAATAGAGAAAATCATCATTTCACGGTACTAGGAATTAGAAGCCAACTATAATCGAATCTAAAACTTTGTATGTGCAAATACATATATCATATTATATCTTCTTTGAAGAACTGCACTTTCTAATCCGTGTATAACATTTCTTTCTGCTTTCTTCTTTCCTCCTCCTTCCATTACCTCGCAACTCAGTCTCCTCGGTGCCTTGTCAACAAAAACAACAAAAAATGTAAAAAAAGCTTCAAATCCGAAAAATCACAGAGTTTTAATTCAATATGGAGATAAAAAATTTAAACACTAACCTTGTTCCAATACTCGTGATCCATCTCCTCAATCTTCTCTTTGGTTACCCGAGAATGCTCACTCTTAAATTAGGAAATTGTTCACTAAGCATAAAAGCAGAATTAAAAGTCTACTTGACACAATACGAAGCAAAAAAACATCTACGAACCAGGAGCATACACAAAAATAAACCTTAATTAGAATAAAATTTGAATTCGATCAATAAGAAGCTACTTTTATCTCAAAACGAAAAAAGCTTGGACTATTAAAGAAGCTATGAGTAACACTCTTATCCCAAGGCCATCCGAAATAGACCGAATTGAGAAGGAAAAGAGTCATTTAGGAATGGCCTAAAAAGGTGGAGACCTAGATTTCTCTCAAAATTTTTGACGGTCAAAAGTTAATGGTTTTTCTAAGCCCAAACAAGCCTTTAACCACTTGACGCTTTATTATCACTAGGTCTTTCCCCGCGTTACACGCGGGATTTGTAACGCGGGATTTGTAGTGAATCGTTAAATATATTTGGACTCAATTTCTTTGTTTTTTTGTTTTTTTGGACCGGTGTATTTATTGGTTTTTTTATTTGTATTTGATTAATTTATATTTGTATCTATGTTGAATTGTTTATTTTGGGCTTGTCAAGATTTCATAATGATTTATATGTTTTGATTTTGTATTTGTTTATGATATGTTTTTAGAAATATTTTTTTTGTGTTTTCTTTTGGAGTTTGTTATTTGGTTTTTTTTTTTAATTTGGTTTAGTTTACTTTAGTTTATGTAGTGTTGTTAGTGATATTATTTTCTTATGAAAAAATAATAATTATCGATTGACCTTATGTTATTAGTCCGACATAATCAACTAATACAATTATGTTTTACAGCCATCTCATTTTTTTTTTTTAATCTCTTTAAGTAGTTAAAATCAGTGGAGGATATCGCCACACCTCCACATATACATTTATTTTTAGATTGACTATATGATTGTAATCAATTATATTGTACATTTAGTTGAATCATTCATTATACATTCATTCAAGAAATTTCAGTTACATGGGCAAATTTTGGTATAAGAGGAAGTCTAAAACATTATTAGTTGTTTATAAATTGTTTCCAAATTTTTGTATGAACAAATTGTATGATGGTTATGTTTGTGATTTGGTAGATCGAAAAGAAATTTATGTGTTTATAAATTAGATAAAAAGATTATAAGTTGATCTTTATCAGTTAAGTGTTTGAACTGTTTAAATATTCAATATTTATTAATGAAAATCATATCAACATACAAAAATAAAATAAAACAAAACAAATACAAACTATTTGAGAACACTAATCAACTACCTTACTAAACAGAACTCCAAGTGAGTACAACACACGACAAATCTAACACCAGTATATGAAATCAAGAAAATGTCATACCAATAGAGGAAAGCAAGAATGACTAAACTGAGATTAAGGGAACATCAAGAATACCTTCATTAGGTCAGGTCCAAAGGACCCAAATTGAAAAGCATAAGCTTTAGAAAGCTGCTACAGAAAACATCATGAAAATTATACATTCATAAATTTACAGGAGAATTTAATCACATTCTAGAAGATACCCACAAACCTACATTTAGCTATGTTTGCCATCTCATTGCTCTTGGAATATCTCAGATTGCTATAGAAAACGTCATTATGAGAATTGATAGATAAAAGCCGTGAAAATCATATGAAATTGTGGGTATGATCCCCAAATAGAAAAAATGCATTAAGCCGTGAAAATCGTAACTTTGTACTTGTTACCTTTTAACATATCAAGAGTCTTTATAGCTCAGGTGATCGACCAATGAACCAACTCTTCTTTATCCTCTTCATGGCAACATATGTTTCTCTCCGTTTTCCATTATCCACTATACTGAAGGTGCTAGAACCAAGCTCCTTTAGCACCTCAATATCATCATTCATAATGATCTAGAAACATTAGAATTACCATAAATGAAGCTATAAGCATAAGGGATTAAAACTCTGCGGTTTGATGTATGCAGTTTCATGCCCATGAGACAATGTCTAGTCTAAACTTAATATGATTACTAAAACATATTCTTATTTTGCTAGGTAGATCGATTAGTATAAAAATATGGAGAGTAGCATATCACATATAAGATGTTGCAAATGAAAATGGGACATTCTTGCCAAAAAATAGTTAAACGGATTGAAGAGAACGATACATATATTTATACTTACTTAAATGAGTATAAAACATACTTGACATATTGAAATCATCATTAATGAAGGAATGTTGAAGTAAAAGAAAAAACTATAGACTTGAGATTTCGAAACCAAGAATCCAAGCACACCTCAACACAGAAATCCAAACTTGACACAACTTGAACCTCACATTCCAAACCAAATTAGCAGCCACATTGCTATAACTCATACACTTCAGAGGCTTCGAAATTCCCTTCACGCATTTCTCTAAAATACCGGAAAATCTATTTGATCTCTTTAGATTATTGATGCTCAATGAAATCAAACTATATCTGATCAACCTTAATTGAACCAAGAAGGTCAATTGCATTCTCATAATCATTCTTGGGCACACCATAACTTTGACGACAGAACTTGTAACTTTATCTATCAAACCAAGAATGTCCATATGCCACACCATACAATAACTGAAGTTCCGAAAATCTCTTCTTAGACAAATCCTCACCTACAAGAACACCTTCATTCAATCTTCAAATTATGAAAAAGCTAAATCCAACAAACCGAATTACGATAGATAAATGTTTTTTCGTTACCGTGCTCCGAGGTAATTACAAATCTTATCCCAAAGGTCAACGATTTCTCTTCCACACAAGTATTTCTATCATCCTTACAAACCATTAATGCAGATCAAATGACCAAACCCATTACTATGAATCAATACATGTAAAAGATGTGTTTGTATATCGAAAACATCATCGTCTAATGGCATATTTCAATCGGTATTATGAAATGATACTTCCTCTTCGAGACAAAGTGGTTGCTCTACCATATACCAATCCAAAAACAAAGTTAGATATTTACAGAATCTCTGTAATTCAATCTTTAATCATTACCATAAACAGAACTAAATACAAAATTTAAATACATACTAATCTGAAACAAATACTCAGAATCACAAATTAACATTTTATAAGCAAACTTATCAAACTAATACTCTTAATCTCGATTTAACAACATCTTACTTAAGCTGAAACCAGTACTCGAAATCTCAATTTAAAAACAAATTCGTAAACCATAACTTAATACGAAAACCCAATTTTTGAAAATCTCCAATTGCGCCCAACACAAAAATCAAACCCAGAAATCTAAAAATCCAAAAAAAAATCAATCACAAAACCTGTGCACCTACATATTAATCTGATGAGTATAGATTGAGGAGAAAGAACCCATGAATTAGAAACTCATGTCATTTAGCCAAGGAAATCCAGTGGATCACCTGCTTTGGGCTCTCGGAGAAAGATGTCTAAGACCTCCATCAACCGTATCCAAAATCTCACACTGCACAATTTCCCAAATTCTTGCACTGTGGAAAGTAATTCCTTTTTTTGTACCCATCAACACAATAACCAAACTCTGGAAAACTAAAAACGTTCAGTAACCTAAGTTTGCACAAAAATATCCACCATCGAGCATAATCAAAAGATAAGAGAGATGATGACATACCATCATGAAGAAGTTTTCCATTGAAACATCTTTAGCTCCACTTAAACCAAAACTAAAGAAACAAATTTTTCCAATGAGGTTATGTAATCGATAACTAATGACTGAACAAAAAATGATTATTTTCTCAGATTATCATTACCTAAAGGCAATAGCAATGTCGTTTCAAAATTTCTCAAGAGCTTGGTCCATAATTTCAAGAGGAGCACTCTCTAGGTTCATTGCTAATTCTTCAAAATCTTCAACCTCAATCACATCTACTTTCTCTGTAACCTTTGTTTTGTAATAAAGACATAAATATCATTAGCATAAAACCTTAACCAACGAACATAATCAACTATCAATTGAAAGAATTACTTAGAACTAACCAGAAACCATAATTGATGTTGATTCCTTTATAATTGACCGTACATTTAAAGGTTTCACCGAGGATCGCTTCCCGTACAAACTCAGAAACATTAAAACGATCTCGTGGTCTCAAAGATGATATTTTTGGAACTCTTTTGAAGGAAAAATCAATCGAATTTCAGTTTCGATATTGATCCCTATTTACTAAGAAGAAAAAATCGAATTTGAACAAAATTAACAACTTATACTCGAGCTTAACCACATAACACAATGACCCATCAAGCAATCCCTAAGAATTTCAACATATTTGAGCTCTGATTCTATTGAAAATGAGTTTTTTTTAATGTTATTACCTTTGAGTGAGAGAGAAGATGTGACTGGTGTGTTTCGGAGGAGTGGGGTTCTATATATATAGGTATGAGTGGTTTTGGCGGTGGAGGAGCCTTTACTACGGCATTGCGAGTGAGAGAAGCGGAAACGATTGGTACTCAATGAGAAGAAGTGAGTGGTAGGAATTTGAATCGTGTGTAGAAGTGAGTGTAACCATGAGTTACGAAGTGGAAGAGGCGAAGGATCGTAACTATGAAGCAGATGAACAGGTCAGATTACGTTTGTCTCGACGACGGTTTCAGTGCAGAGAAGAGAAAGAAAGGTCGTGGAAGAAGAAAGAGGTTTGGTGGAGTGGGCCTTAGTCAATTTAAGCTCAGAACTAAAAAGTATGAACGTGATATTGGCCCAACCCAAAAGGAAAAACGAATCTGACATGTTTGTTTTAAGCAATATGATTGGATGAATATTTCTCCTGATTATTTTTGCCTATGTGGCAGCATGCCTTAGAGCTCACCAAATCTTTCCCTTTTATATAAAGGAGATGTCTCTCTCATCGCGTAAAGCCACCTGTTTGACCCGAACCCGACCCGATTGACTCAAATCCAGACCCATAAATTCAACCCGCCCGAGTACCCGACACTCAATTTGCAGAAAACATCCCCAAGAATCGCCATTTGGTTTCCTCTTCTTCTTCCTTGTCTAACTCTTTCGTACTTGAAGAGCGAGAGAGGCATAGAAAGAGAGGGGAAGAGATCAGCCATGGGAGATGTGAAATTAGACGACGACGCGATTCTAAAATCCTTCTTCGCTGAGGTCGGTGAAGTCGAGAGAGACAACGAAGTCATCAGGTTCCTTCAAAACCCTTTTTTTTCGAATTCCCCAACTCTGTTCCTGATCCGAGCCGTGTATAAGCGTAATTATGCAATTCATAGTGAATTAGGGTTTCTATAGCCGCTTATCAATATGTTAATCGGTTTAAGACGATGGTAAATTAGAGAACTAGAGGTATGGAATTAGCAGTGTGTTAATATGCACTTGATTACGAACCGGATCTTGTGAAAATTCCATCAATTTCTTCCGTTTCCATAGGCAATAACTGGAGATATCATCTTTCATGTGTAGTGATGATTACTTTTTATGTTTAGATTGTTAACACTATGTTGCATTCATGTCTCTTATGATTATATCTTTTTAAAAAAAATTGATAACTTTGTAGGATTCTCTCATGTTTCAAGCTGAACCCGTTTGAGCATCTTAACCTATCTTTCGATTCTTCCACCGATGACGTTAAAAGGGCGTACAGAAAGGTATCTTCATGATATATCAACTTTGCAGAAACGAAAAGCTTGCTTGGTGATTTTTAATTTGTTGGGAATACACTAGAAACTTTGTGATTGATTTGGACTTTTTTTTTATAGATATCTTTGATGGTGCATCCTGACAAATGCAAGCATCCACAAGCACAAGAGGCTTTTGGAGGTTACTAGTTTTTCAAAATTTCTTTACCCAAAAATGCTTTGCCCATCGATAAAAGAATTGATTCGTTATGCTTTTGTGGGTTTTGATTTACTGAACAGCATTGGCGAAAGCACAACAGCTACTATTGAATGACCAAGAAAGAGATTACATTCTCACCCAAGTCCGTGCTGCGAAAGGTGAGAAATCCTAGTTTAAAACTGGAGTAATTAAGAGCTCCTTACAAAAAAAAGAAATTCACATTTTGCAGTTTGTCTTCTTCTTTATCTGGAAATTATACCAGAATCTCTAGTTTACCTTTTGTCTTACTTTCTGTCGTGGCAACCTTATTTCCTTCAACTGTGAAATGCAGAGGAGCTTAAGATGAAGAGAAAGAAACAGTTGAAGAAAGATACCGCCTCTAAACTAAAATCCTTGGTTGATGAGGTAAGATAACCATTTAGTTTTGGGTTTAGATATAAGCTAATTTCTTTTTATATTTGGCCAACGTGATTGGGTTGTTCATGGCTCATTGTAACCAGAGAGATCAAAAGTATCAGTTTTGAAACTGTAGATTTTCTTTTAGAAGCATAGCTTTTGTAGAAATTGGACTTCCTCTGGAGTGAACCAATTTCTGTTGCTCGTTCAGCGAGTATAATATCTGCGTTTTACTGGCAGTTGCGATTTTTATATAACGTTGTATACAGTTGCTAGATTAAGTTGTTTGTAGATGGAATTTGGACATATTAGTACATTCTGAAAATGTCGTGCTTCTCATACATGTTCTTGTTCAGTTTGAGTTTTCTTTTTCTGGCTGGACATTGTTGTAATGTAATCACCAATTGCTTCTTAGATTGAAATGGAAAATTTTACTTTTTTTGGTGTACACAGGGAAAGCATGAGCAAATATATGAGCAATCTGAAGAGTTTCAGAAGGAGCTTAAGTTAAAGGTCAGAGAGATATTAACAGAACAAGAGTGGCGTAGGAGAAAAATGGCAATGCGAGTATGTAGAGTTTCTACTTTACCTTGCATGATAATGATTCCATGAGAAGTCACACAATCATTCATTCATTTCCTTATGTTATTGCTTCTTGACATTTAGATATCAGAAGAAGAAGGAAGACTAAAGAAGGATGAAGAAGAACAAAAGGAGATGTGGAAGAAAAAGCGGGAGCATGAAGCACAGTGGGAAGGGACCAGAGAAAAAAGGGTTTGTTCTTTTGTCAACCCTTCATCGTATTTGTAATTCCTTACGTGCGTGTGAATGCATCTGTTTAGAACCAGTATAGCTGACTTGTTGACTCGTATATATGGTTAGTAATTACTTTAGAGAAGAGAACTCATCTAAGAAAACATTTGGGTTTCAATGTGCAGGTATCAAGCTGGAGAGACTTCCAGAAAGCAGGAAAGAAGGTAAGAGACACATTGTTAGCTAGGAAAAAGCCGTTGTTGAATTATTGTAATTTTTTTCTTTGGAAAGGTATCAATCTAAGCGTATGTTGATCATCCCGCAGGCTAAAAAAGGAGAGATACGTCCTCCAAAATTGAAGACAGAGGATCCGAACAAATCATACGTCCAAAGGCCGGTCAAGAAAGGCTGATTTCTCTGACTCTCTTCTTTTGCTGTTATTGACATTCATAGATTGGTCTTGACGAGTATGATTTGCGTCTGTGTTTCTCTTTTGTACATCAGCAACTTGTTTCTGTCTTTTTAAATTCAGTAGTAACATGAAAGAGATATATATATCTCACTTTTCACACGCTTATGACCTTATCTTTGTATCAGTCTATATTGTTTCGGTAATAACTCTTGAATTTAAATGAAACAAAATACTCAATAAGAGGGTCCATAATATCCATATTACTTGTTGTCATGTGACAGAAACAAATTACACAATGCTGGTGAGACTGATGATAGGTTACAAACTTACAATAGTGATGTTTTTATTTGGTGAAATGTAACACAAATCAATCACTACAAGAACACAGCGAGAAACCGACGGAAATATCCGTCGGAAGTCTGTCGGAATATGCGTTTTCCGACAGATTTCCGACGGATATGTCCGTCATTTCTATCTTGTCGAAAATGGTAAGTCTGTCGGAAATCCGTCACAAATTTCCGACGGATTTCCGACGGGTTCCGATTACTTGTAAACCGACGACTTTCCGACAGACTTCCGACGTATTTATTTCCGACAGATGTCCGACGTATTTATTTCCGACGGATCAATTTCCGACGTATTCGTAGAAATTATTAAAAATGATAATAAATTAAATAATAATTAATTTAATATAAATTTAAAATTTAAAATTTGAATTATTTAAATTAAAATAAAATTAAAAGTAGAAATTAAAATAAAATTAAAAGTAGAAATAAAAAGTAATATTGTTTTACAAAAACGTTGAAAATAAAAATCTAAATGGTGGGCCCCAGAAAATTCGGGTTGCGCCCCAAGTACTCCATCATCCGTTGCATCATCTCCCTCTCCTTGTCCCGCTCGGCTCTCTCCTTCTCCCGCTCGGCTTCTAGGGCGGCTTGTGCATCTCGTATCTGTTGGACCGTCGTCTTCAAACCTTCAATTTCGACGTCATTTTGCTGCATCTGGGCTCTCAGGTCGGATGTCTCGCTGCGGAGCAACCTGCGGAACAAATTAAATTGTAAATGAAAAAGACTTGAAAACTATTTTAAATTTTACATACCTTTAAGACGAATTGGTTGATGATGTCGTCTGGGGCTTGGGTGAGGGGAGGGGTTCCTTCGATGGATGGCTGAGACAGAATGTACTCGTCTTCCATTCTTCGGACGCTCTCCTGAATCTCCTTAGCTACCTGATCCTGGACGACACCATTCTTGTCGGTGTGTGTTGCTAGCAGAAGTTCCAACTTGTTGGGTTCCCGACCCAACTCCTTAGCCTGCAATTGTTAGATATTTATTTGATAATATAAATGTATAAAACTAAAAAAAAAATTAATAAAAATCAAGACGTACATAAAAAACTTACCATATCCCTAGCCTTTGTCTTCTTACTGGTGGCTCCAAGGTTGTGGGTGGCTAAACCCTTGCCCTTGGGCGTGCTGTTCCGGTTGCTAGAGTGATATGTAGAGCTCTCCTTGGTAGCCTCTAGTTGCCAATATGCGATGAACCCGTTCCACAACTCCGTCTTCTCTTTCATCTCCTTTGGCACCTCACCGTGTAGCCACTTATCCTTCCACTCGAACAGCTTCTTCGAGTAGTGCAGTCCTGCATAAGAGTCGAATTCCCTCCTGACCAGAGCGGTCAAGTGTGGTTCCCACCTAAATTCTTGCTGCAAAAAGAAACATTAAATATAAATAATAATAATTTAAATGAAAGTAAAAATTGTGAAAACAGATGACTTACCGCAAATTGGCGAAACCACATTTCTTGATCCTCCAGTGGCATGGCGGTGTACGTCGCATAAGGACGGCTGTGCAAAGAGTTTTCCATCTTGTTGAGGGACTTCGAAATCCCGCTGCGAGAATCACCAAACCTACGGGAAAAAATGTAACAATATAATAACATTAGTCACAATTAATTAAATTTGTTAAAAAAAAACAGAAATGGAACAAAAAACTTACCATCTGTCTCTACCGATTTGGTCTGGATGGAGATTAGTCAACCTCTCTCGTCCGGGAAAACCCATGAAGTTCTCGACGCTAATCTGCGACGGTGCTGTGGTGGCTGGTGGTGTCACCGGCGTCTGTAGAGGTGTAGACGACGGTGTAGGTGTAGACGTCGAAGTCGAACGAGATCTACTCACACGACGACGACGTTCGCCGCTGCCAGATGCAGCAGCGAAACCACCGTAATCCCTACATTTATATGAAAATATATTTTAAATATATGAAAAATCTATTTTTCAAATAATGGTAAAATTAGTAAGAAATTCTAAAATTCTTAAGTAATTGTTACATAATTTAAAATTCTCTAATTCTAAATTAATACTTAAAATTGTTTAAAAATTAGTTAAAAATGCTAAGAATTTTTTAAAAATATAGCCAAATTATATTTTCCCTAAGAATTATAATTATAATAATTATAAACTTATAAAATTTATAATTATAATAATTATAAAAATTATAAAAATTTCGAAATTGGTTAAATATATAATTATAAAAATATAATGGTTTAAAAAAACATTTCTTTAAATTTCCAAAATTCTAAAATTTAAAATTAATCCTTAAAATTGTTTAAAAATTAGAATAAAATGCTAACATATTTTTCCAAACTAACCAATTTTGTTTAAAAATGCTAACAATTTTGAAATCCTAATTCACAAACATTTCTTAAATTTCCCTAAATTCACAAACTAATTCACAAACAAATTTCCCTAAATTCACAAACTAATTCACAAATTCAACAAATTAATTCACAAACTAATTCACAAATTCAACAAATTAATTCACAAACTAATTCACAAACAAATTCACAAACTAATTCACAAACTAATTCACAAACAAATTTCCCTAACCTACAAATTCTCAAACAAATTCAAACAAATTCCAAAAAAGCTAATTTGAGGAAACTTATAAATGAGAAGGAAGATCCGCCATTGTAATCTGTCGAAGAGGAGGACGCGGCGGCGGCGGCGAATTCCGGCGAAGAGGAGAAGATGAAGAGGCGGAGGAGGCTACGTACGGCGACGGTCGGTGGGGGAGAGGATCGGAGGAAGAGATGTGCGGTCGGGAGCGATTCCGACAGATTTGTGGTTTTAGGGTATGGGAAATTTAAGAAATGTTTTTTTTGTTGTTTTAGGGTTAAGGAAGTGAAGAAATTTAAGAAATGTTTATTAAATTTAAGAAATTTAAGAAATGTTTATTAAATTTAAGAAATTTAAGAAATGTTGTTTTTGGAAATTAATGAATTATCATTTTGGAAAAAATTGTATATTTTTAAAAAATATTTTGCATTGTTAGCATTTTTAAACAAAATGCTTTTTCAGGAAAAATTGTTAGCATTTTGTACTTATTTTTACCTCAAATTCCCAAACCCGTCGTAAATCTGTCGGAAAAATGAATATTTTTCCGACAGATTTTTGACGGGTTTGGGATTTAAGCTTGTTAATGATCCGTTTTCGTAGTTACAAGTTAATAGCATTGTTGGAGCAATATTTGGATGATAAAATACTTGATAATGGTCATTGTTACTTTCAAATTCTAAACATTTAGTATTTTCCGTAAACATCTATTCTTTTGTATATGTAACTGTATGAAACGCTTTTGGTTGAAACATGACAAAATCGCAAATCATGTTCTGTATAACATCGAGAAGGTTATTTACTCACTTATCTTTCACTTTAGTTGTCAGAATTGTATGCCGAGATTTTGTCTTCTCGAAATTCAGGAATTTGACCTCAAAACCCTAAATCTGTTGGAACTCTGTCGGAAAAATAGATATATTTCCGACTGATTTCCGACAGATGTAAGAGGAACACGTGTCGTCTTTTAAGATTAGCATGATATGAATATTGCGTCAGAAATCTGTCGGAAATATATCTATATTTCCTACAGATTTCTGACGGATGCTTCAAAATAACAAAAAAAAAACAGAAGAGCCAGTGTCGATCGACAACCCTATACCGTCGATCGACACAGGTTTTGGCAAGATATACGCATATGAATTTTTTATAAGAAGATTATATAAATATCCGTTTCTGTCGGAAATCTGTCGGAAATATATATATATTTCCGACATATTTCCGACGGAAAATCATTTTAAAAAAAAAAAATAGAAAAATATAAATTATCTGAAATTCTTGTTTATGTTAACAGATACAAACATATAATGTAACTAATCTGAGTCTGAGTCTGATCCTTCCGAAGGAATTGTGTCTTCGTCTTCATCAAATTCTCCAACTTCTTCTTCTGATTCTGAATGTACGATATTATCACCAAATTCAGTGAAATCAACAAAAAGGTCCACCGCTGAAGAATGATCAACTGGAGCCATCGGAGTAATTCTAGTTGGTTGCATAGCATCTTGCTCAGCAACTCCAAATAGTCTCCCTCTTGGATTAATTGGAGTCACTGTAATCCAAGGATCTCCTCGATGTGTTACCCTAAGGTAAGAAATGTAGCATACCTGAAACAAACATATTTAGTTTAGGCAATTACAATATCATTATTTATCTATAACGCACGTATTATAAAATTTTAAAATCAAACATGGTCTGCCTGTGATGCTAGGATGAATGGGTCATACTTTTGCAGTCTCCTAGAAGAATTTACTGAAGTGACACCAAATTGGCTCACCTGGACACCTTCTGGATATGACGGATCATACCACTCACACAAGAAAACAATGCACCTCATGCCCAACATTCCTGGATAGTGCACTTGCAATATTTCTTTGAGAATCCCGTAGTAGACTACATCACCACTTGTAGCTGAAATACCATAATCTGCAGTTGCCCTCGGCCTTTCTTCATGAATCCTAAATGCAAATCCCCTAGTGCAATACCGAACGTATGAAGTTGCTTCGAAGCTTGGGCCAGAAACTATCTCTTGTAACCATGTCGGAAACCTTTCTCCATTCTTCATTCCTTCAGAAACCTGAGATAATAATTTAGACAAATTAATAAACAAACATTTAATTAAGTAATAATTAATTCACTAATTTTAAGATATATAAGCGTTTTTTTTTAAAATTACGTAATATTGCAGCCAATTTGGAAACTCGGTTTCCTTAGATTCTCCAAGTTCGTCTTCTGTCATTTCCGGATAATAGCGACGTATTGATGCAATGTAAATCCTGAAAGCAAACAAAAATATATAACATATGAAACCTATATATTACTTAGGTATTAAAAACAAGAAATATTTAAATAAGTTTTGTTTTTACCTTTCATACTCCGCCATCTCCTCACAATTCGTTAGGATATACATATGTAAGTGACTCCACTCATCTTGTGATAGGAAGCGTCTCTTCCCTCTCCCAATCACTCGGCCAACTTGCAAAAACAACTCAGGGACCAGCGCGGCATACGTGACTCTCTCACCTCTATCATCATGACGAGCAGGATGTCTACTCTTCGTATGAACTTCCCGCGGAAAGTAATATTCCGCAAACTGTGATGATTCTTCATTGATACTCTGTGCGACAATAGAACCTTCAACTCGAGCCAAATTTTTTACCTTCTTCTTTAGATGGAACATGTACCGCTCGAAAATATACATCCAACGAAATTGAACGGGACCACCTAGTTCGGCTTCGCGGGGGAGGTGTAGGGGAAGATGTTCCATAACATTAAAAAAAAGACGGTGGAAAGATCTTCTCAAGATTGCAAAGGATCACTGGTATATTGGCATCTAAATTGCGGATCCCCTCAACTGTAAGTGTCCTCGTGCATAAATCCCTAAAGAAAGCACCAACTGCTGCAATAGATTCATGGACAGTTTGAGGAAGGAGATGGGTAAAAGCAAATGGAAGAAGCCTCTGCATCAGTACATGACAATCATGACTCTTCAGTCCCAAAAACTTTAGGTATCGCGAGTCTACGCAGTTACCCAGATTAGCTACATATCCATCAGTGAATTTAACTTCGTCTTCAATCCACCGGAAAAATTCTCTTATCTTTTGTATTTGCAATCGGTACAGAGGAAAAGGATATGTACCATCGGAAAGACGATCAAGATAATCACGGTAGCAAATCTTTGAAACATCCATCCTAGACTTCACATTGTCTTTTGTCTTTCCCGGGATGTTTAACACCGTATTCATGATGTTGTCAAAGAAGTTCTTTTCAATATGCATCACATCGAGGTTGTGCCTTAATAAATGATCCTTCCAATACGGCAAATCCCAAAATATACTCTTCTTGTGCCAGTTGTGAGCTTCCCCTACACCACAAAGCGGTTCATGCCCATTACCCCCACAATCAGGACTCCTCTCAGCACCAAAATCTCTCAGCTGCTCCAATATAGTACGACCGTCTATCTAATCAATTGGAGCATCAAACACTTGTTTATTTTTCTTAAATAATTTTTTAGACCGACGATAGGGATGGTCGTCCGGTAGAAACCTTCTATGGCAATCAAACCAAGATGGCTTTCTTCCATTCCTCAATTGGAAAGCGTCAGTGTTGTCTTGGCAAAACGGGCACGATAATCTTTCATGAGTAGTCCATCCAGATAGCATACCGTATGCTGGGAAATCGCTAATAGTCCACATAAGGACCGCACGCATCAGAAAATTCTTCTTTCGTGAAACATCAAACGCTTCGACACCGTGACTCCATAGCATTTGTAACTCATAAATCAATGGCTGGAGGAATACATCAAGTGATCTCTTCGGATGCTCAGGGCCGGGAATAAGAACGGAGAGGAATAAAAATTCTCGACGCATGCACATACCAGGGGGCAAATTGTACGGTGTTACGATTACGGGCCACAAAGAATACTGCCTTCCATGCTTCCCAAATGGGTTGAAACCATCCGTACTTAACTCGAGGTACACATTTCTTGACTCGTATGCAAAAATCAGATACAATATTTGAAAATGTTTCCACGCTTTTGCATCTGAAGGATGTGTAATCTCTCCATCTTGATGATGCTCTGCATGCCATCTCATTTATTCTGCCGTTCGCGCAGATTGATATAACCTCTTTAACCTCGCTGTCAATGGTAAGTACCACATACGTTTATATGGAATTGGAACTCTCCCACCAGTTTCATGATACCGTGGTTATCTTCAGGCAAAATATCTTTCACAAAATCTGCTATCGCATCAACACAGTCTTCCGCCAAATTGAAGTCCGTCTTAATGGTCATCAGTCTACTAGCAGTTGATAAAGGTGAATGTCCGTCTCGACACCCATGATATAAGGGCTGCTTCCCTGCGTCTAACATATCAAAAAATCTTATAGATTCTTCATTTGGTTCTTCTACTCTATCCTCCCTTATTACGATCGATGGCAAATTCTCTCTAAACGCATCATGAACTATCTCAGCGGTACCTACACCAAAATCTACTTCCGTTCTATGTTCGCCAAAGCTATCTGTTCTATGTTCACCTAAGTTATCCGTTCTATGTTCGCCTAAGCTATCCGCAACATATGGTGCACTGCTACTACTAGCACCATCATTATTAGTTTCTCCATGAAAAAACCAAATTTTGTATCCCGGCATAAAACCATTGGTATACAAGTGATGCCAAACTTGTTCTACATTAACATTACGCGAATTGCAACAATTTAAACATGGATATTTTATCACCTTTCGATTCCCGACAACCGACATGAACTCGCATATACCTCGTGCATAACTTTCATTTAATGTCTTCGACTCCGGATCATACATCTCTTCATCCATCCACGATCTATAATATCTAGAAGATGACATCTCACTCTCTTAACGATTTTTTCTAACAAATGTTTGGTTGGAAGTTGTTGTTGTTTTGTGAGTGAATGAAGATGTGTGGAATCATATATATAAATACGCTGACCGTCGGAAATCTGTCGGAAAAGCGTCGAAAAGCCAACGGATATAATAACGGCTATATAACGGCTATTTTTCCGACAGATTTCCGACAGCTAGTTGGGTGTCTGTCGGAAATCTGTCGGAAACTATTAACGGTTCATATTTTCCGACGGATTTCCGACAGCTTACCAGAATCTCCTCCGGCGTCGGCACCGGCTAGTTACACGGTCCAATAATCCGACCGATTTCCGACGGTCTTCTTGTCCGTCGGAAATAATTCCGACAGATTTCCGACGGAATTGAAAAATTTCAGTTCCGTCGGAAATCGGTCGGATTACCGTCGGAAAATTTCCGACGGAATTCCTTCCGTCGGATTTGCGGCTGTTTTCTTGTAGTGAGTAATGATTGTTGTTCTGCTGATCTACTTGAGCAGTTAATATACTTCTTCCTTGAGGTACATCTGGTCATCTAAGTAAACCGTGATCTCGGTTAAGATCGTTTTTAGATCGAAAAATGTGATTTTCGGCACTCAACAAAGAGAAAAATGTGATTTTCGTTTACTCCCTCGTTCATGTAGTCGATTTTAAAATATTGTTAAAAAAGAAAAAACTAATCTCTTCCATAAAAGAAATAAACAAAATGGGAAACAATGGTCTAATTAATTGGAAAAAAGAAACAATTCCAAAAGGAAAAAGAGAAACGTAAAGCCCAAGACTAGGATCAGATGAGGAACCCTAGACGTCTTATACGGCCAATAAATAAAGACTTTTCTCTCTCTCTCTCTGCAGCCATCATAGTTGAAATCTGGAACATGGCCGACGGTGGAGATAAGAATGACTTGATCCATCCGGCTTTCGTTATAATCCCTAAGAAGGTTCCCATCGAAGGAAACGTCCATAAGGCTAGTCCTTTTCTATATCTTTGTTAGACTTGAATTTGCTTTATTAATTATCTGATTTGTTTTCCCTTCTTTTTGTTTGTTCTCAATTGTCTATAGATTCGGCGGTCAGATATTTACGTCAGGAAAAACCTCCCCAAGGGTCAAGCCGCTGCTGCTAGGGCTCTTCCGAGAGATTTTGAGTTTCCCCCTACAAAACCGACCCCTCGGGTTGCTGTCAATCTGAGGGTCCCAGAGAATCATCCTGGATTCAAGGAGGGTCGTCTTTATCATGCAAAATGTCGATCCTGCGGAAAGAGGTGTTTAAAAATGAAACGTGTTGGGAATCACTTGGGGGTAACAAAACTCGTTCTCTGCTGCCGCCGAGAGCGATGAGCGAGGTTTAGCAGTCCATCCTCCGCGATCATGTGTAACCGTCTATCTTATAATAAGCTTTGTTAAAAAAGACTGATCATAATTATAGTTACAAATATGAGAGAAAATGATATATTTTCATATTACTTCTTGTCATGTGACAGAAACAAATTACACAATATTGGTGTGACTGGTTACAAACATACAATTGTGTGACAAGAATTGTCATGTTTTTATTTGGCAAAAGATTACATTCTTCTGCTGATTTACTTGAGCAGTAAACATACTTCTTCCTTGAGAGACATCTGGTCATCTAAGTAGGCCGTGATCTATCTTTTTTAGATTGGTCAAGTCCTTTTCCGGCCTCAACTTCGCCAAGAAATGCTCTCTGACAACATTCCTAGCTTTCAAGAACTGAGTTTTGTACCTCTGACGAAGGACAAATCCCGCAGTCTGGAAGAAAGCGTTCAAGGCTATTACAGTAACTTTATCATATGTAGAGATTCTGTTAGGGAACCGAGCAAACCAAGCCCGAAGCTGACTCTGAGTTTACATCATGTTTTGGAACTGTGTAAATACAAGCTTTATGGAACTCAGCAAGGAGAATATCCATAACTTGTGGAAACTGTGGGGTAATGTAAACTGTGACGTAGATGCAGGCAAATGGGAACGAGTTTAGCCAAGCGACCTAAACATCTTCTTGGCGAAAGTTGTGATACTGATGGACACGGGACAGCGAGGATCCTTGGATATACTGATGATTTCATCGGCTCTTGCGTTTACAATATGCTCTTCCAATACGCTTTTCGAAGCTGCTAAAATCAGTCTCAAAGCACTTTCTGCAGCTTGAACACTAACTCTCTTTTCCACAAGTTTTTCTTCTGCTATTTCCTTTCGAGCTACTTCTTTTGCTGCTTTTTCTCTCTCGGCTTCTTCCTTTGCTCGAGTTTCAGCTTCTAAACGAGCTTTTTCTTGAGTACCTTCTCTTCTTGATTTGCCCTTTGTGCAGAGAGATAAGTACCAAGGGCTTGAGCAACTTGTAGATGATATTGAAGATATGTAGCGAACGTTATATACGACTACTATAACAAAGAAAATGGAAATTTTAGGAGCCAGGAAAAAAAAAAGGTTGAGATTGGAGATGACGTAATTAAAGAGGATAAATTTCTTTGATACGTAGACCTAAAAGGAAACTCTGTTTTAAATACATAACTTCTTGTTCCTTCTCAATAAGATTACATAGCTATACTTAAGACTTAAGACCCTCTCAACATGAGTCTTGAGACTCTTCTGTTTCAACAAGAGACTCTCAGGCCTTTCGTGTTATCTTCTTTCCGAAACTCCTTGCCTACTTACGTCTTCAAGTCCTAGGCATTCTCTTCACAACAAAGGCCATTGGTATTGCAAGTCCTATCAGAAACTCACCAAAACTTTTACCTGAAAAAGGCATACCAAATAAGTATAGCTATGTTTGGGGACAATCAAAATTGTTTCTTATGATTCATGATCAGAGAACAAAGTACATGCTTTTTCTTTAGTATTTAACAGAGAAATCAGAGTCTATGGTGATTGATAACAACTTAGATGCTTGAAATCCTCTACTTCCACCATAACCAAAGTTGTGCTTATTATCAGAGTACTAAAGGGTACATAGTTATGTCAGGGTTTATATGATCTAAGCTACTAAATTGGATTCCCACGTCCTCTTCAACGAAAACTAACACAGCAATGCAGCATTATCATTTTAAGTAAAACCACAATACACAGTAAAACCTTCAAAAATAATACAAATTGCTTTTTCTTTAGCATTGCACTGATAAACTTAAACCAGAGTGTCATGATTGATCTTGAAAAATCAAGTCCTTTGTTACCAAGATGGCCAAAGTTCTGCTAATAAAAACATGTTACTGATGATTAAATGGTTGTAGATCAATCAAGCCCTAACATTACAACTATCTATCAATCTACAGTTTAGTTCCTTCACCAATTCACACAGAGCCACCACAATGCCCCGGGAAACATAATAATAATCCACAACGATGAAGGTAACAAGGGAGATGCTTTGCAGACACATACCTGCAAAACTTAATCTCTGAAAATCACCGAGTCTGCAATGGCCAACAATGGCTTCAAGCAATCCGGGGTAAACTTGCGTGCAAAAAAGTAGGAGCTTGAGTGTTTTGATCGCCGGAGTTTCTTGATCAGCTCCGGCAAAACTTCCTTCGGTTTGTAAGTATACGGATGTCCTTTCACAGTGCCAGTCCAGTTAACCCGAGTCAAAGTATACCCTGTGCAACCATCCGGATCCTTCATGTTCAACAGCGTCGGGAAATAATGCTCTTCCGGGTAACACTCATCAGAACGATAACACGGGAGCTTAAATTTACGCCACAAGATCCGATCTTTGATTGTTAACAAAGCGTGTCTTCTTGTCATCACGAAAAACTGCGAACCCACCCGGAATTTCTCAAACGGTACCTCAGGCATCATTGCATACCTTCCCCGAGCATTGTACCGTTTCCAAAGCCTCGGTTCATCGGAGATAAGCTCGATAAAACTCCGATACCAAATCCTAATACCTCTAGAATTCGGAGTTGGATCGGGATCGGATTTATCAAAAGTGGAGGACTCGAAGAGCGAGCTGTAAACGTAATTGAACGAATGGAGAGGAATACAGTACTGAGAGAGCACGGCGAAGTAGGTATTCGCAGGGTCGTCGAGGAATGCGGTGGCGAGAAGCCGTCGCGTGGCGGAGATAAGCGTCGGTGAAGCCCGTGCGGTGCGTTTAGCGTTCGCAATGAAGGCGTTGGCGAACACAGAACCATTCCCAGGTCTTGTGACATTGGCGAAAGGATCTGCGTGGACGTAGACGTTGTATAGCGATTGTGGATGACCAGAGAAGAACCGATCCCAGATTGGCGCGAAATGGAGATCTGAGTTGGTGAGGAACAAAAACGCAATCTTGAGTTTAGGGTTAGGGCTTCCTGATGAGAGATGAGATCCGGTGGTTGACCCAGCAGCGGTGAGGAATAGAGTCTGGTCGTCGATCTCATCGGAGATTGGGATTAGAGATTCTCCGGGAGGAGAAGGGAATACGTGTGGAGCGACGAAGAAGAAAACAATCGGTAGACATAGAAGAAGGAAGAAGGAGACAACAAAGTGATTCGAGAACATCTGGCAAAATCGAAACAAACCCTAGAAATCAATTTTTCCCCCAAATCTGGAAAATTACCAGAATGTAGGCAAATTCTCCATGAATCAAAAGCCAGATTTGGTTCAATTAGGAATTTCTCAACAACACTGGAGCTTTTTAAGAAACCAACAACTCCCACAGATTTGAGCAGAGAAATTGAAGAAACGTAAGCGAATTCCGACGATAAACCTCAAAGACTTGGACCCGATTACGATTTCTTCTTCTTCGACAGAGAAATCGGAGAAAGGAAGAAGATGAAGAAACCCAGAAAAAGAAACTCTTCAAACCCAGAAGAACGTTTTCTCCAGAAACTTTGGGGGAAAAAATCAAGAGATTGAAAAATCTAGGGATTTCGATTTCGGAGATTTATTATGTATCTTCTTCAGATTTCGTTTCTGAAAGAAAGAAAAAAAACGAAAATCAAAAGAGTCTCTCCTCGCAGTCAGTGATGATGATGATGATGATGATGATGATTGATAGATGACGAGAGGATCTATCGATCTTTCTTCTGTTTTCGTTGTAATTTTGTCGCGCAATTATTTAGATCGTAAATTATAACAAGTTAAAAGGGTATTTATGTCAATTACCTACCGACATACGTAGCCACTGACGTCGTCAAGTTTGTTAACGGCGTTACTCTGTGCGAGTGTATTTTCTTTCTTTCTATATATATTTGTTTTTTTGTACTATAGTGAAGGATTTAAGAATAAATTTACAATGAGATTTATCTAATTCGTTAGGTCCAACTGATTTGGTAATTGGTATGCACTATTAGCTGGTATTTTTTTCTGCAGGAACACGTATTAGATGCTATATAGTATTTTAATTTACTTTAGGAGCTGTTATTGGCAAATATCGTCAACGTTGTTCGTATTTGTTTGTAAGCCTTGTACTTGTAGGAGACGCATACCTAATGTTTTTGTATCCTAAAATATGAATATGGTTAATGAGCCCAAATTTTGCCACTTATTTTATCTACACAAGGATTTTAGGCAGTGATGGATCGTTGAATCTTAGGGTGCCAATGAATGTCTCTTTTTATGAATGGGAATAAAGCATTTCATTTATTCCACACAAAATTTTACATTTACGATTAAAGGATTGAAATTAACATTCCACTTATCTCATACAAAAATAATAAAAAATTTAAAGAAAAACATTCATTTGCAATTTTGATGAGGAATGAATGTGATAGATTTATTCATGTATATTCCATCAATTCTTAAAATGTTTACCATTTAGATCTTTAGAAGTTGAATTACTATTCTGTTCGGAATAATTAGATATATAGATAATCGTTTCTATGAAGATGATTATGAATCTATCAAGTTACAATGAAAGACAACTTGGTTTTGGATTTGGCAGGATTTGGGAAATAATCAAAGTTTGGATATGAGTCCACTCAAGTTACAATCCAGGATTTGGGTAACTTGGATTTAGTTTTTACCAACTAGATTATCCATGCTTTATGTAGATACTACAGAGTAAGAAAAGCTAACCGTGTTATAGATCGTACCGCTACATTTTTCTGTAAAAAAACTATAATTTAAAAGTAAATGGAAATAAACAGAAAAATGTAATTCTTTTGGGACATGGATAAATGGTTGATTATTTTTCTTTCTTCTTGTTGGAATGTTTTTGATCAGTGGATAAAATTTGGTACCATCATCATGAACCAATCCACCAATGCAATGTGTTTAGTTTCAAATCCCCGAGATTTTTTAAAAAAAACAATAATACAAATTGTTTTGTCAAGAGCAATCATTGAGTAATCGTGTTCAACCCCGTCTAGAGCAATGACAATAGAAAAATCTAATTGATGATTAAGAGTAAATACCTAAACAAAGAAGAAGAAAAAACAGTGGTGAGAAACTCACTGTCGACAACTTCCAAAACGCAAAATAAGTACGGAATCGATATAACTTTCCAAGTTATGACGTTGGTTGAATACTGAAAACTGCTTATATCAAAAGCAAATGCATAAATGACCAAACCAGCTACAATGCGGATTCCATACCATGTGAACACGCAAGCCAACTGCAATGCGAATTGTTTTGCCAATAGCAATCATTGAGTAATCGTGTTCAACTCCGTCCAGAGCAGTGACAATAGAAGAACCTAATTGATGATTAAGAGTAAGTAACTAAAAAAATGATAACTAACAGTATGAAAAAAAAAACAGTGATGAGAAGCTCACCTTCGGCAATTTTCAAAACGCACAATAAGTAGAAATCGATATAACTTTTCAAGTAATGACGTTGTTTGAATACTGAAATCAGTAGAAATCAAAAGCAAATGCATAAATGATCTAACCATCTTGTTCCATTCAAGAATAATAAGATTACTAACCATCAAAATCAAGTTTTTAAATGAGGACCTAACCTAACCATCAAAATCGCATAACCTAACCATCTTGTTCCATTCAATATTAATAAGATTACTTACCAGCTTAGTAAGGCCATCAGGTCCTCGTTTTTGGTTCGTGCATGGAACAGATTCCTACCATTTAAAGTTGAGTTCTTCAGTGAGGAAAACCGTAAATCTCCTCGGATTTCTCGAATCCGTTAGTTTTGGATTCATCAGTTTTTAGTTTTACAATGGAATCACCGAACCATCAGCAAAATTATCTCTTATAGAATCTGAACCCGTATCTACATCGACTGCACAATATTTTTCGGCTCTGATTCATCTCCATCATCTAGGTCGAAATGAAAATTCTTCATTGGTAATTTTGAAATGGGAGAACTAGGGTTTTCTAGACAGAAAGGGTTTTGCGATTATAAACTAACCATCGATGAAGATAATAAACTTTAAAGAAAAATGATCTTTCTAGGTCCAAGAACCTTTTTTACGGTTCATATAAAGATAGATAAATTATATAATAATACTGATCCGTTTAATATATTCTTGAGCTTAGAAATTATTTTTTATAATGCATCTCTTTTTTAAAAGATATTTTGTTTTGTTGGCATAAAGTGATAAAAATGTGATAAAAATGTGTTCGATAGGATGTTGAACTCCTCTTTCTTTTGTTCGAGTTAGGGTCTCTTCAACTATTCTAATTTAAAAAAAAAAACTTTAGTTATCTCTTTCTTAACCACAACTATCAATAAATTCGTCTTTCCCAACATTAGAAATAATGTATGGAATCAGGCTCGGCCCGTTATCATTGGTGCCTAAAGCAAAAATTATACTTGGTGTCCTTACGGTGTTTTGAACTGTCGAACTGAAGTAGAAGTAATGCCGTTTTGACCACCACACCATAACCAATGTTCTGAACATAATGCCCTTTAAATTGAAAATATATTTTGCTACTTAACACTTGGGCTTCAGCCCAGGGCCGGCCCTGTATGGAACTTTAAATTGGTTACAAGAGTTTGGAAATATCAATAAAGAATAAGAGTATCTTTGCGCTCGACATTTGAAATTAAACGGGATTAAAGGGTAGAGATGGTGTTTACCTTAGCTAACTATTGAGATGAATTTTTCAAAAAAAAAACAAATTATTGAGATGAATACATAGCCATGTTTAGGTAATGATCCATATCATGTAAATAGTGTTTTCCAGAAAAGTTTTTGAAGTTGTATTTGAAAGGACATTAGTTGGCACGTGTTTGTCACGTATGAAGATTATTATGAGTCTACTTAATTTGAAAGACAACTTGGACTTGGCAGGATTTGGGAAACAATTGATCGTAAGCTCTTTAGCCGTATGGGATAAGTTTTAATCACAAAACCACATACAACATTATAAAATTTTATATGAATCATATTGTACATAGCGAAATATTCATAAAATTCCTTTAGACTATAGATTTCTTCAATGGAGAGAAAAAGACATTGTAGAAACAATATTGTTTGGACGTCAGATATAGCGTTTGGAAACGTAGAATGATTCAAGTTATTCCCTCAAGTAAATTATGAATATCTAGCAAAATTAAGCACATATCATCAACCTATGTTGACAAAGCTAGTTACATGCACTAATGGAGATTTTTGTTAGATAAAGTACCTTAATATTATCTATTGTATTATTTATAATCCAAACACCTACAAATTTATTTATTGTGTAAAATTAAATTGATAACATTTCTAAACTTTAAATCAATATGTTTTAAATTAGAGAAAATCATTTTATATTAATTACATTTAGATTGTGATATTTATATGAATGATAACTCTTCTAAAATAGCGCATATATTTTTTTTTCAATAAGTTACTTAAATTTGTCTTAATGGAGAAAATCTAAATTATGGGGAACAACGTTTCAATTTTTTTATTGTAGTTAATTTAGAGTAAACAAGTTTTTCACAAATGCTTCTTTTTATATTTTTAAACTTGGTAGTATAGATTTGAAAATTATGACTATTTTCTGTATTTTAAATTGATACCTTATTATTATTATGGCATTCAATAAGAAAGGAAAGCTATATGAACTTGTTGATGTAATTACTAATTTACCTAAATATCTCCTTATCTCTGATATTTAATTTAAATTTCCATTTTTCTCTATTTTATAAATTGCCTTTTTTCCTAGAAGAGAAGAAATGAATAAAAAACAAACAAATTCTTAAAAGAAAAAGGAAAAAAAGAGAAAAAGATATAAAAAGATCTAGAGTGTTCCGCTCCACAAGACCTTGAACAAAAGCAAACCCAATTTACATAAATTACAAGTCTTCTTCAAACAGCAGCCACAACAAACTCCGTCTCCTTCTCCATTGAAAGAGACACTCTCGATTTCTTTTCTAGGGTTTTCGATTTTAACGACGGAGAAGAATCATGTTCGGAAGAGGACCTTCGAGGAAGACGAGCGACAACACTAAGTATTACGAGATCCTTGGTGTTCCTAAAACCGCTTCACCTGAAGATCTCAAAAAAGCTTACAAGAAAGCCGCCATCAAAAACCATCCCGATAAGGGTGGAGATCCAGAGAAGGTTTGAATTTCTTCAATCCCCTTTTTCGTTATTGCCCAGATTCTGTGAATTTGGATTTGGGTTTGATTTGAATTCTCCGATCTTTAGAGATCTTCGTTAAAAAAATTCTGGGTTTTTTCGATTCGATCTGAAATCTTCGAGTTTTAGGTCAATTGTTATTAAAAGTCAATTGAAAAAAAAAAAAAAAAAAAAAAATCTTCTTTTTAGATGATAGATATTTCTCCAAGGTTTTTGGAAACGTAAAAGAGTTGTTTGTTCTTGTGTTCTGATGCTTTAATTTGGTTTATCTTTTGGTATTATAAATTTCCAGATTGCAAACATTTCTTCTTTTGGCACATGAGTGAGTAGAATTTATTGCTAGTTGAGTTTTGTGGTCTTGATCAAAATATTTAATAGTATGATACCATATCTCTGCAGTTCAAAGAGCTAGGTCAGGCTTATGAAGTTCTTAATGATCCCGAGAAGCGTGAGATCTACGATCAATACGGTGAGGAGGGGCTCAAGGATGGACCTGGTGGACATCATTCACACGACCCGTTTGATATCTTCTCGAATTTCTTTAATGGTCATACAAGCCCATTCGGAGGTTAGTCTCTCAAACAGTGCTCTACCCATAAATCTCTTATAGTATTTGCCTTTGAAGTGATGATAAAGGAAAGTACTTTTATTTTAATTTGTTTTTGTTTTCCTGAGTAGGTAATAGCAGCCGGGGAAGGAGGCAGCAGAGACGTGGAGAAGATGTTGTTCACCCCCTGAAAGTTTCCCTAGAGGATCTTTATCTCGGAACAACGAAAAAGCTCTCACTTTCTAGGAAGGCTTTGTGCACCAAGTGTAAAGGGTTAGTGCCTTATTTACTCTTTTACAGTTGTGTTTCTCACCATGTGTGTATTGGTTGGTGACTCTTTAGATATGCTTTATGATTGCAGAAAGGGTTCAAAATCTGGAGCTTCAATGACATGTGGTGGATGTCAAGGTACGGGAATGAAGGTTTCGATCAGGCAATTTGGACCTGGAATGATTCAGCAGATGCAGCACGCTTGTCATGACTGCAAGGGTACGGGAGAGACCATCAATGACCGGGATAGGTGTCCACAATGCAAAGGAGAGAAGGTTATCTCTGAGAAGAAGGTGCTTGAAGTAGCTGTGGATAAGGGAATGCAGCACAGTCAGAAGATCACAAAGACTGGACAAGCAGATGAAGCAGTATGTTATTACTCGATTTATCCTTGCTTTTTATCATGATGTTACTCGTCTATTGACTCTAAACGTTTTCTCCTCTTTTTTTTTTTCATTTGGAACCAGCCTGATACGGTCACTGGAGATATCGTGTTCGTCATTCAGCAGAAGGAGCACCCAAAGTTCAAGCGAAAGGGCGAAGATCTCTTTGTGGAACACACCCTCTCTCTAACCGAGGCCCTGTGTGGCTTCCAGTTTGTCTTAACCCATTTGGATGGAAGGCAGCTTCTCATCAAATCCAATCCCGGGGAGGTCGTCAAGCCTGGTACGTATTTTACTCGCCCATTCATGATCATCACTCTCAAATGTTTTTAAACACTTGTCTTATTGTTGTGTATATTTGGTTGTTGATAGATTCATACAAGGCGATAAGTGACGAGGGAATGCCGATATTCCAAAGACCCTTCATGAAGGGTAAGCTGTACATCCACTTCACGGTTGAGTTCCCTGACTCGCTGAGCCCGGATCAGACAAAGGCCATTGAAGCAGTTTTGCCAAAGCCGACAAAGGCTGCTCAAATGAGCGATATGGAAATAGATGATTGCGAAGAAACGACGCTGCACGATGTGAACATTGAGGATGAGATGAGAAGGAAGGCTCAAGCTCAAAGAGAGGCTTACGATGACGATGACGAAGGCGAAGGCCCAGGCGGTGCTCAGCGTGTGCAATGTGCCCAGCAGTAATCGGCATGCGCATTTTAGCGATATCCAGCATTTGCTTCTTTACTGCTTCGTTGTATCATTTTTTAGACTTCTCCATTTCCGTGGGAAGAAACTCGTCCTGATTCAAATCCTTATTGCAATTTTTTTCAAAATAAACTATTATAGTTTTCGAGATTATGTCTGAAATAAAGGGATTCCTACCAAACTATTAGTAGTAATAATAGTTCAATTTCTGAGGGCTAGGTTGAGACTGGGTTTAGATTCCTTAAGACCATCCCCACTCATGGTACTTCATGGGTATCAAAGGCCCAAATTTAAATCAAAAATGGATCTTTAAATCAAAAATGGTCTTGATACGTATCAACCGAGTGATCCGTTTGAGACGGTATCACTTGCCAGGTGGCACATTCCTATTGGATCCGTGTGTTTGTGTTGTTGGAGTCGGAGAAAAAAAAAAAAAAAAAACTCATTTTTTCCAAATAACCTCTCCCTCTTCGTCGTGTGGCGATGAACACGAGATCGGCAATTCATCTTCTTCTCCGGTGAATCGGAGCTGTGTATCCGGTGAATCGGATCTATTTCTCCCGTAAAACCCCTTCGTTGATAAATCCCTTCCTTTGGTGAATCGATTCTCTTCCTCTCTCTATCTCTGATGAATCGTCGAAGATTTGAGGGTTCATGAATCAATTGCATGTCGACGCAGAGAAGAAATCGCAGATTAACACTGAAGATAAGTCTCTTCTCTCTCTGAATTGTAGTTATTTAGGGTTTGTGTTGATGGTAATGTTTCGATTTAGGGTTCCTGATAAGTGAAATTTTTTGAATTAGGGTTTATGTTATCTGATTCTGACTTTCGTTGATTTCACTTATTTGTTTCAGGAAATCAAAGATAGATTTGAGTATTGCTCGTATTCGTAGAAGGTAAATCATTTTTTTTGTGTACATTTGAGTTATGAAATTTCTGGAATTTATTTGAGTTTTGAGTGCTGAAATTCGTATAGCTTTTGATGAGTTCTGAAATTTGTATGTTATTGAAAATGGTTTCAGGTTCTCATGAAAACCAAAGCTAATCCGGTAACATAAGAAGCTTGTTAATCCGGTAATCATTTATTGACTCTTCTCTGCTGGTAATTGAATTTGATTGGTGATATGTTTAGCTAATTGATTGTAAAACTTTTTAGTCTGAAATGGTTGATTGTAAAACTGTTTAGTCTGAAATGGGTGATTGTCAAACTGTGTTATGTTTAGCTAATGGATAAAGTTTGGTGAATCATAAGCCTTGTTCTTGTTGCATATTGATTCTCTCCTTATCATAAGCATGTTCTTGTTACATATCATAAGCCTTGTTCTTGTTGCATATCATAATCATAAACCAAACTGTCTTTAATGTTGTGAATAACGCTTAGGTAGAAATTTATGGTGATGCGGACATTAGAGTCTCTTTGCAAACTGGAATTCTTGTTTATGTGTGTTAAATTCTTCTTTAAAGTGGTTGAGTGTGTTAAATTGTTTGAAAGTGGTTTAAGTGTTTAAAATTGAAAATTGCTTTTATAGTTTCCTGTCATTCATAAAAGTAAGTGTAGGATGAACTAAATGGAACTTGTGATTTGAAATGCAATGTTACCTGAACTACAAATATATGTACTCTGAACTTGTGAAATATAAAGTAAACTTAATGGAAACTGAAATGAAGTAAAACTTAAAAACTTAATGAAATTTAAACTAAAACTTAATGGTCATGTAACTGATGTTGTCTCAGTCACAGTAATTACTCAACTGACCGGTTTTGAATTTTAATTAGGTGAGTCATTATTGAGGCTATGCCTTTATAATGACTCTGTCTCAGTAAACAAAAAATGGATAAACTGAATCTAAACCCTTAATGGCTCCCACTGATCCTTTTTCATCCTCTCAGTCATTTACCAATCTCTTGTTTAGCCAAGAAGATGTTCCTAACCCTCAATTTAGCCAAGAAGATGTTCCTAACCTTCAATTCTGTTCACAGCCACAAACTCCTGAAAACCGTAGAAAAAGAGTCTAATAAGGTTAGATGGAGTCCTCCGGAAGAAGTGGCACTTGCTTCTGCTTGGTTAAACACATCGAAAGATTGTGTTGTGGGCAATGAGCAGAGAGCAAGTGCATTTTGGAACAGAGTTGCAGCATAATATGCTGCAACTCCCTCTGTTTCAACCCTTACTGTCAGGGAGCCTAACACTTGCAAACAAAAGTGGCAAAAGATGTCTGCTGATATCACGAAGTTTGCTGGGTGTCATGACTTTGCAGTGCGTACATATCGCAGTGGAGAGAATGATAATGATGATGTTATGCTAGCCTATAAGCTGTATTTCCAAGATAATAATGTCAAATTCACACTTGAGCATGAATGGAGACTGCTCAAGGATGATCAGAAATGGACCTCATGGGCTGCTTCAAAAAGTCAACCAAGGAAGAAGAAATCAAAACTGAACAATGGCTCTGCGGTAGACTCAAGCTCCAACACTGAAACAGCAAAATCATAGAGGCCTATGGGAGTGAAGGCTGCGAAGGCGAAAGCGAAACGTAGTAGTAAGGCAGAGACTTCATCAGCTGATGTTGATGAGCTTGAGTCTTTGTGGCTGGTAAAACAGAAAGACTTAACATTCAAGGATAAGCTCTCCAAGCAATCACTTCTTGAGACCCTTATTGCAAGAGGCGATGGACTCTCTGATGAAGAAGTTCTCCTCAAGAAGTCTCTCATAAGTCACATAATAACGTAAGTGGTTGACTGGTTAATCTGATATGCTTAGTTATGTAAACTCATTTAATTACAATTTGCTAATTCTATTGCTTGTAATGTGCATGAATCTTTAGAGGATGTCGGCCAAGATTGTGTAGTAGTGAGTCTGTGAGCCATGTCTTGAGTCAGAAGTCAGTGATAACTTGTCCTTCTCTTGTTTATTCCTGTTGTAGTGGTGAGTCCGTGAGTGTCTTGAGTCAGGAGTCAGTGATAAATTGTCCTTGTCTTGTTTTTTTCTATTGTAGCGGTGAGTCTGTGAGCTATGGTGGTTGTACCGTACTAAAGTACTCATGTTTTTTTCGGTTCTATTATGATATTTTGGCTTGTATTGCTTGTACTCTGTTTCATATTTTCTATATAAGAAGTACTTGTGTGTTTTTTTATTACCATTACTCAAACACTTCTCAATTCTCTTTGCATTTGGATTTTCAAAACATTACCGTAACACTTATCAATCCTTTACAAAACTCTTACCAAAACATTACCAAAACACTTATCAATCCTCTCATTACCGAAACACTTATCAATCCTCTACAAAACTCTTACCAAAACATTACCAAAACACTTATCAATCCTCTCATTACTGAAACACTAATCAATCCTCTCATAACCAAAACTCTTACCAAAACATAAAGTCTCAAGTGTTTAATTATGAAGCCTATTATGAAGCCTATTATCAATCCTCTCATAATTTGGTAAACGTCTCAAGCCTATTTTTTTTTTTAAGTCTCAAATTTCTCTTTTAATTATCAAGCCTATAAACGTCTGAAGCCTTTTTTTTTAAAGTCTCAACTTTTTAATCAAGCCTATTTTGGGTTAAGTCTTTGCCATTCCTCTCATTACCGAAACACTTAATTTGGTTTATGTCTCAAGCCTATTTTTTTAAAAAACAAAATTTACAATTTATTTTAAGCTTCTTCAAGTTTTTCTTCTAAAATCACCAAAAACATTCGGTATATTTTTCATGTATTGAAAAAATACAATGACATCTAATCCTCACACTTCTAATGCCAATTATGATGATAATTTTGATGAACTTCTAGAGGAAAGGTTTGAAACATGTTTTGAAAATGGTCTAGATGCTTACAAAAGACGTCAAGCGGAAAAAAAAACAGAGAAAAGCTAATATCGAAAGAGACCGCGAGGAAGGTGGTGTTTGATTATGGAACGATTATTTTTCCGACGAGCCCACTTACCCTGAAGGCATATTCCGACGACGATTTCGAATGAACAAGCGATTGTTTGTCCGTATTGTTCAAAGCCTATGCCAATTTCCATATTTTCAACAAAGAGTAGATGCTACCGGAAGGCAGGGCCTATCTGCCCTACAAAAATGTACAGCCGCAATTCGTCGTCTCGCATATGGTATGGCAAATGATGCGATGGACGAATACCTCCGCATGGGTGCAAGCACTGTTAGCGAATCCTTAGAGCAATTCGTGGATGGAATACTACATTTATTCGAAGATGAGTACTTGAGAAGGCCTACACCGCATGATCTGCAACGATTACTCAATCTTGGAGAGTCTCGCAGATTTCCCGGGATAATTGGAAGCATTGATTGTATGCATTGAGAGTGGAAGAATTGTCATCACGCTTGGAAAGGGCAGTTTTCACGCGGACATGGAAAACCCACTATCGTATTAGAGGCCGTGGCTTCCCAAGATCTTTGGATTTGGCACGCTTTTTTGGAGCTCCAGGTACGTGTAATGATATTAATGTTCTTTCTCAGTCACCGATCTTTGATGATATATTGGAAGGTTGAGCTCCCCAAGCCAGTTACTTTGTGAATGGGCATCAGTACGATATGGCTTACTATCTCACAGATGGTATATATCTGAAATGGGAAGCATTCATCCAATCAATTTCCCAACCTCAAGGTCCGAAAGAATCATTATTTGCTAGTTGTCAAGAAGGTGTCAGAAAAGATGTCGAGCGTGCATTTGGAGTCTTGCAGGCTCGGTTTGCTATTATTCGAAATCCAGCTCTTTTTGGGATAAAGAAAGAATAGGCAAGGTAATGAGAGCATGTATCATATTGCACAATATGATTGTAGAAGACGAACGAGACGATGGGACTTTGGACAATTTATCTGAATTTGTACAAGGAGAAGGAAGCGGGATTTCACACTTGGACTACTCGTTTTCTACAGAGACACGTACGAATGTGAACAATAGGATGGTCAATCGAGCACGACTTCGTGAAGAAAGAACTCATCGACATTTGAAAGCAAATTTGGTTGACCATGTTTGGCAACATCATCACCAAAGTAACTGACTTGTGGCAACTTAATTGTCTTTTTCATCATCTTTTTATATGTTTTCTTGAATTTTACGGTTTTTTCAGTGAAATTTACGTTTTATTGGATTGTAATATTACCTTTTGTAATCCCTTTGTAATCTTATGTTTTTATATATATATATATATATATATATATATATATCACTTTGATTATTTTTCATTTTGTAAATAATTAATTAATTTTTTTTTAATGATACTCAGACCGGTATCACCGTTGGAAGAGATTTTTTACAAGTATCATAAGAAATCTCAAATAATAAACAAATATATAAATTAATAATAAAAAATTGCAAATGATACTCATCAAGGTTTATGGGTATGCATGCTCTAAGACAGAAAAAGAATGTACAAGGATTTGGTTTGGGTAATACCAATATTAGCAGCAGCTATAAGAGATATGTAATGTAATGATCATTAGTCACTAGAAATTGGTAGAACTTAAAAGAGAGGATTCTTGAATAAGCTAAGAAATATAATAAACTACCAGTTAAAATATCAGAACTTATATAGCATTACTGATGCTGCTTTATATCAAAGACTAGTACAATGCTACTATTATACTCTATTACATTTAGGATCTATGTCAAATGGTAAAAACATTGAAGAGAAATGAGGACCACATTACATCGACCATCGAACGCAATTCAACTTCACAAACAAGGATTAGTATTTATGTTGCGACATCAATCTTCTTCTGTAGATACCGGTATACATGTGTGATTGAGAATGAAGGGTGCTCGTACCTCGATTTTATGCAGAGTCGAGCAACAGCTAGAACTTTCTGGAGTTCTCTAGAGTTATAGTCGTTACCTAAATCTGGATCAATCATCTTATCAATGGAGTTTGCAATGCACGAGTGTTGTACCCATTCGATCAAGTCTTCTCCTTGTCTGTCTGATGATTGTCCTGTGATCAGCTCCAACATCAACACTCCTAGTTGAAATATCACGTTTCCACATTCTTCATCTGCACATGATCCTACACAACCGTTTATTTTAAACTGTGAACAAAGCGCGGAAAAGCATTGCGATCTTGGGAATAAGAATAAGATTCGGTTCTTACCATTTGAGCAAGAATCATTTATTGTTTTGGGATGGCTTTGCGAGTGTCTGTTGACACGGATATCTGAAATCTATGAGATGAAGATTTCATTAATAGATAATCGGTTTGTCTGTATCGAAAACTTTTGTATCTTAGAACTTACTTTGGGGGTGAAGTTTTCATCCAACATGATGTTACATGAGTTTACTGAAACATCATATATTTTTGCATCACTACTGCTGAAGATTAGCAAATATTCCTGCGTTTTAAAGAGCCAATTATAATCATTCTCTTACCCCTTTTAATAGTATAATTCATATGTTAAGTAAGCAAGAATACTCGTATAACACTCCATGATTTTAAAAAGCAACTTACTAATGCAGCTGCAACTCCAATAGCTATTTGGATGCGAGTCTTCCAGTTCAAAGGAGTCTTAAGTGGATCTATCAAGAGAAAGAGTCAAAGATTCAATACAGGATTTTGTTTTGATGTTAATGTTTTGAGGGTTTTTACCATTGAGGTGTTCTTTCAAGCTTCCGTTTTCAATGTTGTCAAACACTAGCAGCCTGAAAAGGAACAAGAAGATATCAAAAAGAAAACAAACAAGTTTTTTTCTTTCTAAAGTTTCAAGAAATGAAGGAAACCTCTTGCGTCCAGTGCAAAATCCACGAAGTGTGAGGAGATGACGGTGACGTAAGCGTCCCAAGAGTTGCACTTCCTCGTAAAACCTTTCTCGTCCAAGATCGATAGAGCTCAGTTCTTTGACTAAAGCTACCTCACCACCTTTGAATTTGGCTCTATACGCAGACCCGTGATGGTTGCTGTATATAATCTTACGGAAACCTTCTGTTGCTTTCATTATTTCCTTGTACCCGAACTGTCTCACAAATTCTATTCTGCCTGTGAAAATGGCCCAATTGGAAGAAGTTGTATCAGTTTTTCCAGAAACATAACACACAACACAAAGAAATTGGCTTAGCTAGTAAGAAACTGAGGAATTTCAGTCAAATACTACTTGAAATCAACCAAATAAACCAGATACTACTACATATAATCCTACTATAGAGTTCATCAACCTTAAAATTTAATAGAGTCTCACATATAGCTCAAACCAAGTCACTCAAATAGTTCATGAAACTGATAAATCTTCTATCTGGAACCAATTTTTTTGAAATTAGTATGTGATTAGAACAGAGTACTGTATTAGCGAAAACATAGTTCCTGAAGCAACTCCACTATTCACCAGATCAGGCATCACTTACAAACCCTAACAAGCTATTTGACATCTATGTACTAGAACATTGATAGATTTGAGTAAAACGAAAAGGCAGCACAGAACAAAAGAAAGTCAAAATCCAGTCCATAATAGTGGAATCAACTCTACGATAATCTGAAACTGACGATAATCATCACGATGAAAAAATTTCCGGTAAACGAAGGAAGTTCCGGCGAAATTCTGGCTTACCGGAGCGAGAACGGCGTAGCCACTCAAGAAGAAGGAACCGGATTCTACGGCTCAAGCGAAGTCGATCATCCATGGCGATTCCTTTCTTCAATGATTCGCGAGCTGTATCTTTCTCTCTTTTCTCTCTCACTCTTTGAATCTGCTTTTTGAAATTGACGAGAGAGAAGATTGGAGAAATTGGATCTGATGCTTTTCTTGGAAGTTTTGGGGAGTGTCAGTTGTACAAAGCTGAGCTGTAAATCTCACACGCTTTTTTTCTTCTTTCCTTTTCCCACTTTTTTATTACTCTTGCTAATCATAACGGTTTTCTTAATAGTAAACTAATTTACCTTTATTATTCACTCTTGTTTGCTTCTTTGTTAACAAAATCAAAATGTTTGTTGACTTTCTTAAACAAAAATGAAAAGTTTAGATTTCGATATAGTAATCAAAGGCGAGGATTATTTTTCTACTAAATACATGTGACCAGATTTTATTACATTGGATAAGTACTAACGGGAATTTCATTTGTGGCCCCAAACTTTGGACAACATGTCCATTCATTCTTCAAAATTTAATCTTGTCTACCAAAAATTTACAACCAACGAAAGCATGATAACTAGTCATGATGGTCAACCCACTTAAATGCATGATGATGTTTCGTGTACATCAAAACTTGATTGATACTTGTCGAACAGAGCTACACTTACTAGTTACTACTAGACTTCATTCAATTTGCCATTGGAATGGGATGTATCATCCTACACCAAACAATAACAAAAATCTATATATATCTAGATGTATTTTTATCACTATTAAAACCGTTCCATACTCTGGTGTCACCATTCCAAACATAGTTGATGTAAAACAACATAACTATTTTTTGACCAATACGATATCTATATAGTTATTTTATAAAGATTCAAATTCGTTTCTAAAGTAAATGTTATGACCGATAAATCATACTAAATATCTAGATGTATTTTTGCTAATATTGAAAGTTCCATACCGTAGTGTCACCATTCAAAACTTAGTTGATGTAAAACAACACAACTATTTTTTGCCCAATACGATATTGATATAGTTTTTTTTTTATAAAGATACAAATTTGATCTTACCAAAAAAAAAAAAAAAATATATATATATATACAAATTTGATTCTAAAGTAAATGTTATGATTTATCGATCATACTAACTACTTTTGAAACATATTGAACTATCGTAGTTAAGATTCCACTAAAACCTATAAAATGTAGATCTTATTTTATATAAGAAAAAAGAAATCTACACCACAAATAAGTATGGACACAACTTAAAAACAAGAAAGTCTAGAATCTAACATGTTTTTGTTTATAAAGACCAAGCCATCGTATTTGAAATTTGAACAAAGATTAAATCGTTTCTTCTCTTCGAAATCTCATTCTTTCACATCAGAATCTAAGTTCTGTTCAGTTGTATTAAAAGCGGACTATGAAAAGAGTGGAATGAAACATAGATCTTTGGTCTCCAAATTGTAATAATAGAATAAAATTATCTATTTGGTAGCTTCTGTGAGTTTAGGGCTGAAATTCATGACTTACTAACAAATATTTTTGGCAATGCAAATTTTTTAGGTCGAGTTATAGTAGTTTGTGTGAATTTTTACCAAATTTACTATATATTTAGCAGAAAATGTAAAAGTTTATGTGATTTGGTGGCTTTTTATGGAGTAATTTGCATAATTTATGTGTTTTTTTTGTCAATCAAACATTAATCAGAAAATGCCTTCAGCGGTTGTCCAACTTGGAGTATAGTTTATGATTTTTGTGGTGATTAACCATTTTATTTTTTCATTTTCTTTTCTTATGATAGAAAGTAGGCCTGGGCAACCGGATATTCGGTTCGGTTTTGGGTCGGTACCAATCGGTTCCGGGTATATCGAGTTTAGATATTTTATACCCATATAGGTACCCACTGAATTACGGTTCGGTTCCGGTTCGGTATCTAGCGGTTCCGGGTCGGTCTCGGTTATATCCAAAATGTCATCAAACATAATATTACGACAATACTAAAAGAAGTTCATAATAAAAATGCAAAAGCAACTTAATAGTTTTGAAACAAAATAACAAAATTGAAAATTGAAATCCTAAGATAGGTAATTCTCTTTGCCTCATTAAAAAACCTTAATGTGAAAATCACATTGAAGGAAAAAGAGTACAATTCGAATTACCTATTGTTTTGAAACAAAATACCAAACTTAAAAGTTGAAATCCTAAGCAAAGCATTATACAAAAACAGTAGAAAATGACACAAGATTTGAGTAATCTAGAGAGATATTCCCTTTCTATATAGTAACACAAGATTTAAGAGCTTACAAGACAATGATATTAAATAAACAAAATTAAAGAGTTTAAACCTATTCAAAGTGTTAAACATTGTAAGTTTCAACTCAAACCTTCAAAATACGAAAATAACGAAACAAGTTGTAAAACATCAAAGTCTTAAAAGAGTGACAAACGTTGTAATGAAACAAATCTTAAAGTACTAATTTCGGTTTTGGTTTGGTTCCGAGTATTTTTTATCCAAAATACACTAAATTATCCGAAAAATAGTATTTGTTTTTTAATAAAAAATAAAACAATACACTTATATTAGCTATTTTTATCCGAACTACTTACTAATAGATAACAATATTTGAACTAACCTAATTAATTGTAAACATAACAAAGAAAAATTGTAAAATATACTCAAACTAAGCATACATATTTGTGGATTAATTTATGTTTCAGATATTTTGGATACCCATTCGGTTCTCGGTTCGGTTCCGGTTCTTTTGGTTCTAACAAAAAATATCCATCGGGTATTTTTTGAAGTTCAATTCGGTTTCGGTTTGGATAATTATGGGTCGGTTTCGGTTCGGTTTTTCGGTTCCTGGTATTTTTGGCCAGCCCTAATAGAAAGAGAATCTCAGTCTTTATGTGTTTCTCTGACGCGTGCGCGTGTTAGAAGTCTTTGACGCGCTTCCTAATATCCAGATTCGACCCGGCGGCCCAATTGGATACCCAGATTCCACCAAAAATCAAAATTAGCGTATCGCTCTTCTTCTTCTTCTTCCACGCCTTTCATCGTTCTTCTGCTTCTTCTTCCGCTTGAGTGGCTTCGGGTACGTTAATCTCTCCCAGTTATTTTCTCCCTTTTCAAATTTCTCTGTGATTTCTGATTATCATTGAGCTTGATTTTTAACTGTTATGAGATCGAATCGATGTTTGGTTTCTCCTTGAGGGATTCGATTTTTCGGTTTTGATTGTGTCCGCCAAGTGACTATTGAGATATCTCTGAGAAATTCTTCATATGTAACCGATTTGGGAATACTGTAACTTTGGAATTGAAAACTGTGAGAAGAACAATTTGATATTTGTTTCTTGTATTAAAAAGAATTCAAGATTGATGATTTGTGATTTGTTAAATATCTTTTGGTCTTAGTTTTAAAGAATCTTTCAGTGTGCCTCTTGTTAAAATTTCTTGTGTTATTACTCTAATTTAAGTGTAAGCATTTGGAGCTCATTCACTATTGGATATCGTTTTGATGTTTTGAATGGTTTCAAGAAATCGATGTTTTGGATTGGTTTTGCAAGATGATGTACAATATCTATAATCCACTTTGCATTGGTACATTAGGTTAAAGCTTTAGCTGAATTGTGGCTACGTTTTAGATTGTGCTTCTCTGCTGGTTACTCTTTCAATGTCGTTACTTCTTAGTTGCTATCAGAGATTGGCGTACCTGAATTTCGTTCTGAGTGGTCAACTTTGTTGGTTAGATTTGAGCGGGAGGAAAAAATGAGAAGACAAGGAAACTTTGCGGATTCACCTGCCAGTGCATATGGAGCTGGACAGATACAGAATTCCCATTCAGATTTCCAAGGTCAATTAGAGGCATTCACGCCCGAGAGGGACCAGCCATATTCAGATTCACAAGCAGAGGGTCAATGGAGATGGGAAAGAGATGGCCCAAATGTGTCAAGGTCAATGGCAACTTCCGTTTATAACGAAGGTATGTCTTTACTTACTGCGTCCGTGTTCATAGTCAGGTCTCTGACTCAAAGACCTGAGCATTGTACGGCCATCACGTGATTGGTTTACTTCTTTAAGTCTCATAGGCAATGGTATTAGTGTTCAGAAGTCTTGGTAATTCAACAATCTCTATATAAGCTCCTTTATATAAGATGAGAGAAATATTGGCTGTATATTAGTTTTGGTTGATATAATTCTCATAGTCATTAGTAAGATGGAAGACGGCGATGATAGAATTCCTTTTGTAGATCCTGCATTGAGTTTGTCTCAAGCTTTAGGGTTTATCTCTTGATTCCAGTGTTCTGCTTACACAGGTCAAGGTGTTGATTCTTCGAGGACGTATTACCCTAGGCAAATGGATCCAAAATCAGGAATGGAGAGGCAAGGCAGCGATCAAAGAGCTCAACCACAACACCAAGAAAACCCGAAGCCTGGTTATGAGAATAACCGTGGGATGCAGACTTTTGAAGGTCTTGAACAGAAGTTCATGGATGATATAACAAGACTAGCGAAAGATCAAATCGAAGCAGAGGATACAGAGATTGCAAGACATCGAGAGGTTAGCACAAATTGGAAACAACTGCTACTGAAAAACTCTTGTTTGGGTTTTAGTTTGTTAGTCTGAAATCTGTTAACTCTATATACAGAAAATAAACACCATTAATACTCGGTACGAAGAACAATTAGCTGCACTGAGAGTACGACACACTGGTAAAAGAGAAGAGATCATGAGGAAAGAATCACAAGCTCGTCAACAACAATACAAGCAGCAAACCTTGGGGATGGTTGATCAGTACCATCCAAACTCGGTTGGTTCGGGTAATCTAATGCCGTCTGGTCATCCCCAAGGGTACATTGGAAATGCTCAAGATCCAGCGGCTGTGGCGGATGCACCATCTAGATCCTATGGCTCAGATCGGTTCGAGGCATATGGAGAGAGAGCTCGGTTTCAGGGCGGAAACAGAGATCACGGGTTCGAGTCTAGGGTTCAGTACCCTGGTGGGGCCGTCTACGACACAGCCTCACGGTTCTACTGATGTGATATTTTACTTGAACATATTGTGTTTTAGGGTATGGACTCCCCACTTTTTCGTCTTTATAGATCAGTACTATCCAGAATTTGAAAATGAAATCAGGGCTTCTTCTTTTTTGTTCTAATCCTGAAGAGAGCATTTTATAGAGATGCATGATGCATCCTAAAGTGTATTTGTATCGTTAAGAAGAATGTAAACTTACCAAATGACGAAGCGGCTAGGGATTTCTAATTACCAGAGAGTAAACCGGAGGTGACTAGTTGATGAACCTCTTAACCGGTGAGTAGTATGGGGAGCAACTAGTCAGATGGATTCCAAATGGTACATGTTTTAACAACACATAAGTAACCACTGTAATACATGTCATTGTCAATAAAGATAGGTATGGGATAATAATTTGTATGAGAATAAGATTAATATCACCTAAAAAGTTTTGTACAGTCACAAAAGATCGTGGTTATGCGTATAAAGTTGCTTTATTGATTATGTATTCTAAGTTTATTCATGAGTTATTTGAGTCATATATGATACAATATTCTTCAACAGGTAAATTTTAATCAGAGACTAATGCAAAGCTTTGTTAATCTCTTTTATTTATTTCCCTTGTTAATCTCTTTTCAAATTTTCATATTTGAAATATCGAACCGTTTAAAATCATTACTGTACTTATTTGGGGGTTTTTAGTTATATCATCCGCTTTAAACATTTTTTCAATGCTTTAAACATCTTTAAACTACCAATTCAATGAAAATTTAGACGTTGAAAAATTTCGGTATTCATATTAGTAGTATTTTTGTTTGTGTTACAAACTAAAAGCATATTCTCTTAGACCATATAAAAGACTCTTTTCTGACTGATTAAATTAGATAAACAAATCTTCAACAGAAAAAATATATATATATATTAGATAAACAAATACGTACAAATAAATTTCATTTTCGTTATCAAGACTTTAGCTCGTATTATTGAAAAAAAAAACAAAAACGATAATTAACTCCCCAAAAGAAAATTGTCAACGATAATTCATTTTGTAAAATAAAAATATATCATATAAATTTCCCTCCTTTCTCTATATCATCTACACAATCGACGATACTTCCCCAAAAAAAAAAAAAAAAAAGAATTCTTGGCCAAATCTCTCAAAAAAAAATTTCCCTTGGTTTGTAGATGCTGACTGTCTGAAAAAAAATATCATTCCTCATCTCTATCTCTCTTCGAATCTTGCTTTCGCCAATCCTTACGGGAAGAACAATGAGCGGTGCATCGTCGGAGGAATCTCCCGATTCAACTCCGCGGATCGATTCATTCAACGGCGAGCAGAGAGTCTACTTCGTCCCGTTGAGGTATCATCTCCTTTCTCGCTCTCTCTATTGTATCCTTCTCTTTCGTGTCGTCATTTCTGATTGGAATATTCGGCGAATCTGAATCGCATCCGAGTAACCATGGAGTTTGATTCGAAATTGATTTGATCTAAGGATTTTTTTTCTGGAACTTATGGATCCTTTTCGTATGGGTATCGTGAATCTTCTCTTGTTTGAGCTTATTGAGATGTATTGTTTCCCATAGCTAACGGAAGAATCAAATGATTGCAATTTTGGATTCAATATGTGATTTGCTACTTTATGTTATAAATACTCTCCAATGAGAGATATTTGAAATTGAAATTTAGGTGGTGGAAAGATGCTCAAGATTCAATGCCTCCTGAATCGGTTGATAAAAGAGAGGTCTTGTATACAGCAACGACTGGGTCGTCTTATGGAGGCCCAATGAAGTTGATAAATAATATCTTTAACTCTGATATTTTGTTTGATCTGAGGAGAGAAGGAGATGCATTACCGAACGGTGAAACGGGTGAAGCAAGCTTCTCAGGCAGGGACTTTGCCTTGGTCTCAAGTGATATGTGGCTTCAGGCACTAAAATGGTTAGTACATATCTGATGGTTCCTTCTAGAATGACTTGAGTCAATTCTTTCACTATCCTTGTCATTTTAGTCTACATCCAATTTTATCTCGGTTTATGTCAGACTGTGTGGTTGAGTTTTTGAAGAAGATGCGGAGGTAGATTAGGAACATCTTGGTTCACTTATGTGACGCTAAATAGAATTTGCCTAGATTTTGGACATGTGAGAAAACTATATAGATTACTGTTACAATGCACGATCTCTGATCATTGACCTATTATATTCTGGCATTATAGTTGGTAACTTTGGTGTATATGTTTTGATTTCTTGTACACTATAATACCTTCCAGAAAATCAGAAGGTGATTTCCTTGATTCGTGACCTATTACTTCTTGGTTCCCAGGCATCATGATGATAAAAATACTGAGCGAGGCGTAAAAAGTTTCTCGGCTGGAGTTGACAGAGGTGATGTGTATCCAGTACAGCTCAGGCTCACCATTTTGCCGGAAACCAATTCATTGGCCGTTAAAATTTGCAAAAAGGTGTTTTCAAACTTACAGCCCTTTTGTTTTTGTTTTTGCGTAATCTAGTGCCTTGATGGTGCCACATTTTCTTGCTGCTATAGAAGTACAGTGATCGACTCTCCTCTTTAAGATGATAAAAATCTAAACTGGATTCCTTTTCATTGGGACCTGGTTTCCATAATACTAGTGTTTAATAATTGAAATTCCCTACCAGATGCGACATTAACATGACTATAGGTTTGTAGCTCTGCCACCCTTGTGCTTAAAACGCCTGTTCTGATGAAATAGCTGAAATGAGAAACTATTATGAAGATAAGAATTTCCTGCTAGATTGTTGCTAACTTGCTATTTATCTAGAAACTTCCTGTTTTACAGTAGGCCAAAATGTCCTGTCCCGTTCTTCTATCTGAAGAGTTTTTGCTTAGTTTCTCAGTGGTTGCTGTTGTTTCTGGTTCCAAATCTTATGTTTTCCCTTATGCAGGACAATTCAGTTGAGTGCTTCAGAAGAGCATGCAAGATATTCAGTTTGGATTCTGAGCAGGTAATGTGTTCTATGCATGATCTTTTACATACTATGTACATGATATGCATGTCACTTTATGCATATTGTATGTGGGTACACGTGATAATTCTGATACTATTCATGCAATTACAAATTTTACCCATGCTTTCGGTTCTGTAGTTGCGCATTTGGGATATTTCTGGCCAAACAACCTTGTTTTTCGAAAGTGACGTGAGCAATTCCAAGGATTGTCAACAACAAACAGATCAGGAAGTAAGTGTGACACTGTTTGAGTCAATGTGGATATTGCGTCATAGTGTGTTATTAAATTGCTTTCGCCTTATTTCAGAGTTGTCTACCCTTTTCCTTCTCTTTCCTAATTCTGTTTGATGCAGCATTTCTTATCAATCATTATTCTGTGTCCAACAGATACTCCTAGAGCTGCAGATTTATGGGTTATCAGACTCCATCAAATTAAAGGATTCGAAAAAGGAAGATGGTTCCGCACAGCAAACCAGTGGGATTACCAATGGCATTAATGGTGGCTCAACGTTCAGATTCGGACGGAGTAATTCTTTGAGTTTTTTGGCAAAAGCTGGAGAAGCTGGAACTTTGGGGTTGACAGGCTTGCAGAATCTAGGAAATACTTGTTTCATGAACAGTTCCCTTCAGTGCTTGGCTCACACACCAAAGCTAGTTGACTTCTTTCTTGGAGAGTACAGTAGAGAAATAAATCTTGACAACCCATTAGGAATGAAAGTATGTAAAGCTTTGGCTTGCTGTATACATTATATCTCCCGTGGCTGATTTATATACTTTCTTGCTTCTTAGTTAGCCTAACGGATCAAATTTTCATCTCCCAGGGTGAGATCGCCTTAGCTTTCGGTGACCTGTTAAGGAGTTTGTGGGCTCCAGGTGCATCAACAATGGCTCCAAGGACATTTAAAGCAAAACTTGGCCGATTTGCTCCTCAGTTTAGTGGCTTTAATCAGCATGATTCGCAGGTCAGGGAAAACACTTCAGTTTATAAAATTAAGTGAGCCTTCCTGATGTTTCTTCCTGTCTCTCCGCACTAAAGATCGCATATTGGGATATATTATTCATGTGTTTCAGGTTTCTTGATTTGGTTGCAGGAACTTCTAGCATTCTTGCTGGATGGACTGCACGAGGACTTAAATCGTGTTAAGAACAAGCCTTATGTGGAGGCAAAAGATGGAGATGGCCGTCCAGACGAAGAAGTGGCTGATGAATATTGGCGAAATCATATGGCTCGTAATGATTCAATAATCGTTGATGTTTGCCAAGTAAATATCCTCAGGTTCCTAATTTGTTTATATATTTCTGCCGACATTCACTCTTAAGGATCGGATTTGACTTGCACATTAGGAAACTTTAGTTTGACCTCTTGTTAAAAGATGTCGGATGGCTCAAGCTGTGTAGCATTCTGGTATCCAAGTCATAGGTTTAGGTATCATTTTGATCTATGCTGCATATGTTTGAAATTTCTTCCATCATATTGGTCAGGGCTACTTTATCTTCTTGATTTGAACTTTGTGTACATAATATTTCTTTGTTCTTAAGCAAGATATTACCCTGTCGAGAACCATGTCAAGTTATTAGATTGTGCTCTATATGCAAATGCTTTTAAGATTTACTTTGCATTTGGAATGATCCTCTTTGCACTTTTAACCATCTGACCATGTCATGAACTTTTAACATCCTAGCTATCATATCCTCATCTTCTTTGGTTCAGGCTTTTGCTAAGAAAAAATCCTAATATTTTCTATCACTAAGACATTTCTATCCATTTCTGGTTGCAGGGCCAATACAAGTCAACATTAGTTTGTCCTATTTGCAAGAAGGTTTCTGTTATGTTTGATCCGTTCATGTACCTATCACTACCTTTGCCATGCACTTCAATGCGAACCATGGATTTAACAGTCATGAGTGCCGATGGTGGTAGTTTGCCTGTTTCATTGACTGTTAATGTTCCTAAGTTTGGAAAATTTGAAGATCTTCAGAAAGCTCTTGTCACTGCCTGCTCTTTACCAGATGATGAGACTTTACTGGTTACTGAGGTATATATTTATACGTTTATGCTATATTTGATGCCATGAATCGCATTTTGGTGCATAAGCGAAACAATTGTTAACACATGCAATGGAAATTCTCTTCAATTGTATAGGTATACAACAATCGGATTATCCGATTCCTGGAGGAGCCTACTGATTCATTAACCTTGATCAGAGATGGCGACAAACTTGTCGTATATCGGCTAAAGAAAGATGCAAACAATTCTCCTTTGGTTGTGTTTATGCATCAAAAGCTGGAAGAGTAAGTTCACATAGAATTTAAATGTCAATGCTTATCAATGCAAATTGCCCCTTAGCCCCACTTTTCTTTGTTTAAGTTGGCAGCAACATTAATTTAAAGTTCATTACGTACACTTTCATCACCAATCGTCATCTATAGCTCTTGGCTTTACAAAATGTACATCTAATATGCTATTGTTCAATTAATAAGTGGTTCAATGCTATTGTTCATAAAATTTGGCTGGTGATACCAAAAGTCTAACCGTTTCAAATGTTTTTCAGGCAGTTTATCCTTGGAAAATCAAGCCCAACTTGGAAGGCATTTGGAATCCCTTTGGTCTCAAGGCTTGATGATGTCGAGAATGGATCTGATGTTGAGAAACTCTACCTGAAATTGCTTAGTTCATTTAAGATGCCTACTGAATTCTTCACAGATAATTCTGAAAATCTGATTGAAGAAGAAGCCACTGATAAAACAGCTACCAATGATACAACTTCAGTTGAGGATACAATTTCCACTGATATGAAGGAGACTACTGATGTGAAGGATACAACCGATGTGAAGGAGACAACTGATGTGAAGGAGACTACTGATGTGAAGGAGGCTACTGAGTCTCTTCCAGACCCTGTGAAGGAGACTACTGAGTCTCCTCCAGACCCTGTGTTGAGGCTTTACCTAACCAACGACAGAGGAAACTTAATAGAATCCGAAATATTGAAAGAAAATCCTGTAAATAGTAAATCCAAGCGGGTGAATGTGCTTGCACGTTGGCCAGTAAAAGAGCTCGACGTTTATGATACATGTATTCTGAGCTCCTTACCCGAGGTGTCCAAATTTGGAACTAAGAGACCCCAGGAATCTGTTTCACTTTACAAGTGCCTTGAAGCATTCTTGACGGAGGAGCCTCTTGGTCCTGATGACATGTGGTGAGTTGAGGATCAAAACCATTTCTCGTATCTATCTCATTTTTGGATTTTTCTTGATTTTGTCAGTCGTTTTGTGCGTCTGACTTTTGGTAGCTGACATGAATCCTAATCGTTTTAGGTATTGTCCTAGCTGCAAAGAGCACCGACAAGCCATTAAAAAGTTAGATCTCTGGAGGTTGCCAGAAATCCTGGTTATTCATTTGAAGAGGTTTTCTTATAGCCGGTATATGAAGAACAAGCTCGAGGCTTATGTTGACTTCCCGCTAGATGATCTTGATCTATCAAACTACATCTCCTACAAGAATGGTCAGACAACTTATCGCTACATGCTATATGCAATTAGCAATCACTATGGGAGCATGGGAGGTGGTCATTACACTGCATATGTCCATGTAAGTGTTTAAACATTTATAATTACCCTCTTATATGTATCAACGCCTTAGGGATCTTAAAGTATTTTGTGTTGTAAAACTGCGGAAGCCTTTGGAGAGTAGACATTTATAATCTCTACTCATATTCTTCTTCTTCTTCTTTTGTAGCATGGAGGCGATAGATGGTATGACTTTGATGATAGCCATGTAACACCAATCAGCCAAGAAAAGATCAAGACCTCGGCAGCTTACGTTCTGTTCTATAAACGTTTAGTAGAAGACAAATGAACCCAATGCGGGAAAGACAAGGAAGAGGTATCTGCAGTTTTGCCATTTTAAGGGAGGCTTGCTTATTTATAAGACCATTGGCTTGATTCTTATTCACTACAAGATCAAAGATTAATGCAGCTACTGAATTTGGAAGGCTTATTTACAGTAGAGAGAGAGAGAGAGAGAGAGAGAGAGAGGAGAGTAGGGAAGAGCAACCAACCAACCCGAGAGGACATGTTGCGGGAAATTCATATTTATTTTGACAAAAATTGGTGTCTGATTATTTTCATTAACCATATTCAAATTAGAGAGAAACGAATAGAGAAATGTTTTGAACAAAAATAAGCCTTTGTGGGATATTGAGTTCTAATTGTTGTTTAGTTCTTGTGTTTCGTTTTTGCTCTAGACCAAGAAAATCAAAGAAACATCTCGTTTATAACTTTTACACTTTTCATTTTGTAACGTTCTTTTTTTCTTACCCAAAGATTTTGATTTTCCTTATCTTACCCTCTATCTTGTTTGTTTCATTTTTTGTTTTCTGTGTGTGTGTGTTTTTTTTTTCAACTGATCTGATTAAATTGCCAAGACCCAAGTCTCAAACCAATTTACAACTGAGCTTAGTAAAATCCCTTATCTAAACAGCAAGAGAAATACCGAATGAGATAATTAGCAACATTGAGATCAAATTGGAAGACTAAACGTAGAAATCCGAAAGCGAAGAAGAGTCTCCAACAGAGGAATAAGTAACCATGACACTCCGAACCTTCTTCATTGATACTCAACCCGATATTGTTGAGGGAAGGCTGTTGATATGCATCAAGAAGAAATTATTTAAGGGGGAGAACCGGGAGACTTAGCTGTCGGACGGGGAAAAACCTGCCCCATAAAACTCTTCCTCATCATCGCACCAACCATAGCTTCATTCATCTTTTAAAAACACTAATTGACAGCAAAGAGGACGTATCAAATCGAGCCAAGAAATCACCTTTGAATTAAACATGCCCATGATTTGAAGTCCACCTACATCAATCGTAGACCACCAAGCTAAAACATAGAACACTAAAGATGGACTTAAAACCAACTCGATATCACACAAACCTATACTTCTCTAACCACCTAATTCGAAAATCAGAGGAGCCAAAGGAGAAGCACTAGAACTTATTCAAAAACTAAAGATAAACCTTAACACTGAACACTTTACACCGGTGAAAACTAGAGAACAAAACCACTCCGGTGAGAAAAACAAGGCGTAGGAGAGAGTTGATATGAACCGCGAAAAACAGCTCTCGCGTGTAGAAGACCCGCGCACCACCGCTTCCTGTGTGCAACCAAGCCACCATCACGCGTCCGGACCACACCAAAGCCTCACCATCTGATCTTATTAACTCAAGCTACCGATGCAAAAAGATACTACAAAGTAAATCGAGGAGAAGCGGTCCCTCTCACGGTGGTGGTGAGAAGCATCCACCACCGAAGAGGGAAATCGGAGAACCAAAAGAACGGAAGAAAGAGGGAAAGGGGAGGAGCAGAAAGTGTCGGTGGATCTCGTTTTCTGTGTGTTTATTATCAACACTGTTTTGATTTTCCGGATTGAGAAGTATTATAATTATGCACCGGTTCGTTTCGGTTCTGAGTATAAAGTATAAACCGACCGAATTTGTGGCTATTAACGAAGGTGCGACTGTTAATTAGCAACGAAGACGAAGAAGTAAGAGTTCTCTTGGCGTTGCTCAACCACCCTATGGAACTACCTACCCTTCTTCTTCTTCCTCTTCTCCCCCTTTTAAACCCTAATCTTCTCTCTACCATAACCACGGCTCGATCATGGCCTTGTACTTCTCTTTGTCTCCTGTAACCTTCGCTCTTCTCTTCTTCTCCCTCTCCTTAACGCTTTACTGCAGCGTCGATCCATTCAACCACTGCGCGATCTCCGATTTCCCCAATTTCATCGCTCACAAGGTTATCGCTCCACGTCCCGACGAAGTTCCATGGGAGAGAGATTCACAAAACTCGCTTCAGAAATCGGAGATTCTGTTTCAGAACCAGGTCCAGGGTCCAGAGAGCGTCGCGTTTGATCCACTAGGACGCGGTCCGTACACCGGAGTCGCTGATGGTAGGGTCTTATTCTGGAACGGCGAGAAGTGGACTGATTTCGCTTACACCTCGAGCAATCGGTGAGTTAGACTTGACTCAAGTGATTCTAAACCGAGTTCGTTCGAATGATCTTAATTTGATTCTAATGGTGAATATTGTAGGTCGGAGATCTGTGATCCGAAGCCTTCTTCGTTGAGTTACTTGAGGAATGAGCATATATGTGGTCGTCCTTTAGGTCTCCGATTCGATAAGAGAACGGGCGATTTGTACATAGCCGATGCATATATGGGGCTTTTGAAAGTAGGTCCTGAAGGTGGCTTAGCAATTCCGCTTGTAACTGAAGCTGAAGGTGTGCCATTAGGGTTTACTAATGACCTTGATATTGATGATGATGGGACTGTTTACTTCACAGATAGCAGCATCAATTACCAGAGGAGGTTTGTTTCTCTCGATTCCTTTTCCGGTTTCTCGTTTGCGTTCGTAGAGTAGCTGAATTTTGCCTGGAAAGTTAAAGATATGTTGAGGATGCTTCATTTGAGTTTGAGCAAGTAACTATGAATGTGTGGATGTTGCTGGCTATATATGTTTTGTGGCTGTATATTTCTACAAGTTTTCTTAGTACTAAACTCATCATTCTTGGTTATATACGAAATGTGGTTGTGATTTTGAACTGTGGTTTCTTTCAGGAACTTCTTGCAGCTCGTTTTCTCTGGAGACAATAGTGGGAGAGTTCTAAAGTATGATCCAATAGCTAAGAAAGCTACTGTTCTAGTCTCAAATCTTCAGTTTCCCAATGGTGTGTCTATCAGCAAAGACGGTTCTTTCTTTGTATTCTGCGAGGGAGATATTGGAAGGTCAGTAGTAGTAATATTCCCCTTCGATATCTTCATATTGTTGGCCAATCCACAGTGATGGGGTTATCTTGAAGTCTATATAGACCTTGAATCAATTGCTTCAATAGTAGGAACTTGGCCTTGCAGTGTAAATAGACCGTAATGACTCATTGAATTGAAAATATCTGTTTGTGTGTTGTGTATGCATCAAAGGATTCATTTCTTTGTAGTATTGAAGGGTCAATACCATAATAGACTTACTCGCTCCATGACAACTAAACAATAGTTTTTTTGTTTGTTTGTTTGGATGCAGTCTAAGAAGATACTGGTTAAAAGGCGAGAAAGCAGGAACATCAGATGTGTTTGCGATGTTACCAGGGCATCCAGATAACGTAAGGACAAACGAAAACGGTGAATTTTGGGTGGCGCTTCATTGCAAGCGCAACTATTACTCATACATAATGGCAAAATACCCTAAGTTAAGGATGTTCCTACTGAAACTCCCAATTACTGCAAGAACACACTACTCGTTCCAGATTGGGTTGTGGCCTCACGGGTTGGTGGTAAAGTATAGCCCAGAAGGGAAGCTTGTGAAGGTATTGGAAGATAGTGAAGGGAAAGTTGTGAGATCATTAAGTGAAGTTGAAGAAAAAGATGGGAAGCTTTGGATGGGGAGTGTGTTGATGAATTTTGTTGCTGTCTATGATCTCTGATTCTTCAACTACTTCACTAGGTTTCTCAATTTAGCACATTCCGAGAACCAATATCAAAGGCATCTATATAAAGGCATCACTTAGCTCACAACAAGCACTAAAAGACAAAACGACACTAAACTGCTAAATACGAACCAATCTTTAACCCAAATACATACCAATTTTTGATAAAACCAATCTATTAACCGGATCCAAACCAAAATTTGTTTATAAATTTTACTCTTTTGAAATTTTTGTATCTCATATTAAATTATTATTGGTTGAACTAAGACCGGCTAAACAATAACCAATCCAAAAAGATATGGATTATGTTTAATATTGGACCCTGATTACATGTTAAATGAACATAAATGTATTTCGAGCTCTACAATGTACATTTTTTGCACATACCTACAAACGATCCTGTATCAAACAAATCGATAGCCGGAAAATGAGATTTTGTTCCAAAACCACCAGTTACACCGGTTTTAAGGCTTGTAAGAAGGGAACAAGATTCTCTCAATTAGGCATCATGACTTTAACAATAGCTGCAGGCCACATTTTGTTGTAGAATCTTTGTAGAAAACTCATGAACCTTAGATGCTAGGTGTGGAGAAAGTGGTGTTCCATCCTTTTGGTACGTCTCAATTGTAAACAAATTATCATCACCATTGTCAGCCGATGATAAGATGTAAACCTGCACGTACATGTGGAAAAGAATCAAACATAATTAAGTTAAACCAAAGCAAAAGATGTGGATGCAGATGAGAGACATAACATGATAAAAAAAACAAACGAGGAATCTCACATTTTGCTCTTTTAGCATAAAACGAGAGACAACAGATGCAGATGCGTTTTTTCTCAGGATCCAGACCGGCGGCACATGCAACTCGGAATGCTGTATCTATAGCGGTCATTGTATTATCGTTTGGAATACAATCCACAAGAATCACAAGAGAAGAATCGTCGTCAACATTCAACATGGTAAACAATGAAAATTGTCAGGTACTTTGGTCGTTCGAACTCCAAAAACTTTATAAATCAAAACCAAACACATACTTAGCTATTTGTTTATAAGATTACTAAACCACAACTTAACACATTCGGTACTTACCGACTTACAAAGTTTGTCATTTGCATCAGGTAAATGGTCTTGATATGGAATCGACTTCGGTGACTTACAGTAAAGAAATGAGAGTGGACCGGAAACCTTGATTTTTTCCTCAGATTCGTCAGATTTGGATTTGGAATCGGAGTCGTTCGCTTCGGTTTTGGTCTCGTCCTCAATAGAGTAGTCTCCCAAACAATCCGGGTCTGACTCATCATCATGTACAAGCTCTCCCTTATCGGAATCGTATGCACCATCTAGCTTGAACGGCGACTACAAGTTCAAGCTAGATGGTGTATACGATTCCGATAAAGGAGAGCTTGTACATGATGATGAATTAGACAATTCTCCCTTTTCATTGTGACAAACAGCTAGGGTTTGTGCGGTTTTGTGCGAAGAAGAAGCTTTACTATTAGGGTTTTCACACTAAAGAAAAAAAAACTTTATATTACAAATGTATTTAATGGATATGGAGCCTTTTGGACATTTATGAAATATGGGCCAGATTTTCGAAATTTTCTATTGCGCAAACCCATCGATTTTTTCGTACAAATTTAATACCAAAGAACCGAACTAACCCAAGAACAGAAATTAACCGCCTTTGACCGAAAAATTGTGAAACTTCGGTTCAGTACGGTAAGTAAATTAAAAATCGAAATTAACTGGAACCGAACCAAATTTTAGTTTGGTTATCTTCGGTAGCTTTTTTCCAAACCGAATTATCCATTTAACCGAAATACCCAAAATACTGGATCGAACCGGTTCTTTCACACTAATGGTGCTTTTAGAGCAAACTCTCATTTTGAGGCTATCGATTTGTTTGATCCAGGGTCATTTCTATGTATTTGCATAAACTAAGCTAAAAAGCCTTGATAAAAAGTTACATAGGTTCCGTGTTTTCAACCTTGGATTCTTCTGTTGTTATTGTTGTAGAGGGACTTCCAGACGAGAATTCAATGACAAAATAGTCCGAGTAGCATCTGCCTACGGTGTTAGCACGGTCTGGATCCTCAGAAAAGGCGCATCTACTGTGTCTAGTCTTATGCGAAAAGATAATGTGAGATTCCCTTTTAAAAATTCTGCCTTGGTTCTTTATCAACATGTTTTGCTTTGATTCAAGTTGACTATGTTTGCCTCTTCCACATGTTAAGGCAGGTCTACTCATATCCTCCACTGGCGGTGGTGATGATGATATGTTCCAAATTCAGGCATACAAGAAAAACCCAACATCCATTACTCCACAGCTAGCATTGAATGTTCACGAGTTAGCTAAAATGACCACCTTGTACTTCATTTGTGTTGGAGAGACTGATTTTACACAAAAGGGGAGGTACAAGTTGATTATCTACCAAGATTGTAAAGAAAAATGGTCGACTAGAGTTAAAGTTGAGAGAATCGTGTTCCCGCCTTAAAACTCTCAACTGGTTATTTTTCCTTGTTTGTTTAAACTCATTCAGTGCAGTGTGAAGTATGAATGCATATTTTGCTTATTCTATTTTCGGTTGATGTTCTCTCTTGTTTCATTGTTGGTCTCTTGTTAAAATTTTCGCCCAACTTTTCTAACAAAAAGAAAGAAAGAGAAAAAATTTCCAACATATGTCCATTTCCCAAAAGATTTACATTTTCCATTTACTTTGGAAAATATTTTTTGTGCAAAAAATTGTATCGCTTTAATAAACACTACCATTTTGGTTAGTTTCTCTAACCTAGTAGTAAGTAAGAGGAATCTTTGACGTTTCCTCACGCAAGAATCCTCGTGGTCAGATTCATCCTCCTCCTCGGACTGCTCAGATTCGCCTTCCCGATTGGACCGCTCGGGCTCGTTTTCCCCCCTCATTCTGACTGGATTCGCCTTCAAGATCAATCTGATCGGCAACAAGACCACCCGAGGAGGGTAAAGCATCCCCCTCATGGGATACACAATTCTGATGAGCCTGTCTGGTCGGGCACTAAGGAAGAGGATCCGGTTTTCTCCGAGGAGGAAGTATCGGCCGAAGAGAGAAAGGGATTGGAGTGTTTCAACAACATAGTTTGTTATTTCAATTATGCTTCATTAAACGTAAATAAAGATAAAGAGTTTACATATATAGTATCTCTACTAAACCGGAAATTAACATAACCAGAATTGAACCAAGTATAAATATGAAATCAACATTTAACCATGTATTCTATTACTCCCCCTCAAGATGGCAGATGAAGATGATGAATGCCCATCTTGGAAAGTAAGTAATAAAACTGAATAGCAGTGATAGGCTTGGTCATTAAGTCGGCTAGCTGATGTTGAGAACTGACATGGAGAGTCTTCATGAAACCAGATGCAACTCTTTCCCTCACAACATGACAGTCTCTCTCTATATGCTTTGTTCTTTCGTGACAAACAGAGTTCTTAGCAATATGCAGGGCAGCTTCATTATCACAGTATAGAACAATAGTATCTTCCAGCTGAATCCTCAAATCAAGTAACAAACCATTAAGCCAAAGCAATTCGCAAGTTGCATCAGCCATACTCCTGTATTCAGCCTCCGCAGAACTTCTACTCACATTGTCCTGTTTCTTGGACTTCCAAGAGATAAGAGAGTCTCCAAGAAAGACACAAAGACCAGATATAGATCGTCTGGTGTCACTACATGATCCCCAATCTGCCTCTGCAAAAGCTCTCAAGTTCAAAGATGAGGAAGCCGAGTAAAACAGTCCTTGAGCTGGATCATTCTTCAAGTACTGCAGAATCCTATAAGCTGCAAGCATATGAGGTTCCCTAGGAGCTGACAGAAACTCACTCAACTTGTTAACGGCATAACATATGTCAGGCCTTGACACAGTGAGATAAATCAGCTTGCCAATAAGCTTTCTGTAACGAGATGGATCTTCTAGGAGAACACCAGAATCAGAGGCAAGCTTGACATTCAATTCCATTGGAGTTGAAAGTGGCTTACAACCCAAATAGCCAAACTCTTCTAATAACTCCAAGGTATACTTCCTTTGGCAGAATGAGATTCCAGTAGAATTCCTGGCAATTTCAAGGCCAAGGAAATATCTCATAACTCCAAGGTCTTTGATCTTAAACTCCTGAGCCAGTAATTGCTTCAGTTGTAAAACAGATGTATCTTGATCACTGACCATGAGAATGTCGTCAACATAAACCAATAAAGCCAGAAAGAAAGAAGTAGAGTGATGAACAAACAGAGTAGGATCAGAAGAGGATTGAAGAAAACCATTGGAGAGAAGAACACCAGAGAACTTGTGAAACCATTGTCTTGAAGCTTGTTTGAGACCATAAAGGGATTTCTTCAATCTACAAACAGGTTTATCAGGAAGTATCTCCCCCTCTCTTGGAGAGTATCCTTGGGGTAAACACATGAATATCTCTTCTTCCAAATCACCATGGAGGAATGCATTAGTTACATCCATCTGACTAATACTCCATCCCTTGATAACTGCCAAAGCTAACATCATTCGCACTGTAGTTAACTTAGCTACAGGACTGAATGTGTCTATGTAATCAATTCCTTCTTGTTGAGTATAGCCTTTGGCAACTAATCTAGCTTTATAACGTTCAATGGCTCCATCAGACTTGTATTTGATCTTGTAGACCCATTTGCAACCAATAGCATGTTTCCCTTCAGGAAGAGAGCATATATCCCATGTAGAAGTGCTAACTAGAGCATCCAACTCTAGGTTCATAGCATCAAGCCAATGTCGAATCATCACAGCCTCTTTGAATGAATGTGGTTCTTTCTCAGCAAGTATAGCAAAGCAGAACAGACGATACTCATGAGAGAGATTATCGTAAGACAAATAAGCAGAAAGAGGATGAGAAGTACCATGAGAAAGAAAAGAATTAGAAGAAGAAGGAAGAGAAGGCTCTATGTTAACATTAGAGCAATGGTACTGTGAAAGATAACTAGGGGCATATATCTCTCTACGTGGCCTAGGGTTGTTTTCCATGTCAATATGCTGAGCTACAGATGTTCCAGAATCGGAATCAGAAGAAAGAGAGAGAGAAGAAAGATTAGGTTCAGAAAGAGGTTCATTAGGGGCTGGATTATCTAGCTCAGTGACAGGATTAAACTTTTCAGAAGAAACAGGAAAATCATCATAAAGAAAAACATTTTTGTTGTTTTGATTATCAGAAAAAGGTAAACAAGAATCATCAAAGAAATCAAGAGATTTTGTAACATGATCAGAAACAAAAGGAAAAATGTTTTCATGAAAAACAACATGTTTTGAAATAGTGATTTTGTTGGATTCAATATCCAAAACTTTGTAACCCTTATAACCAAGCTCATATCCTAAGAAAACACATGGTTGTGATCTAGGACTAAATTTATGACGAGTATGAGAAGGAGTGGACACATAACACAAACAACCAAAAACTTTCAGAAATGAGTAATCAGGAACTTTATGATGCAAGGATTCAAAAGGTGTCTTATGATCTAGCACAGGAGTAGGTGTTCTATTGATGAGAAATGCAGCAGTAGACACACATTCAGGCCAATATTGTAGAGGTATATTAGATTGAAAGTACAGAGACCTAGCCACATTCAAAAGATGTTGATGTTTACGTTCAACTACTGAGTTTTGCTGTGGAGTATATGCACAGGAATGATAATGGAAAATGCCTAGATGCTTGAGCAAATCTTTAAACTGTAATTCAGGGGCATTATCAGAACGAATGCTTTTGACTTGAAAACCAAATTGTGTTTTAACAAGATTAAGAAACTCTGGAAAAACCTTGCAAACATCGCTCTTTTGAACAAGAAAATATAACCAAGTCATTCTTGTGCAATCATCCACAATAGTCAAGAAATACCTAAACCCTTTAACTGAAATAACATGAAAAGGACCCCAAATATCAATGTGAATCAAAGCAAAAGGTTCATTTGAAATCTTATTATTTGATACAAAAGGTAATCTTTTCTGTTTAGACAAATGACACACTTTACAATGAAATTCAGAAAGTTTTGAAGAAAGTTTCAAATTGGTTGAAAGTGTTTGAATTCTTGAGTTTGAAGGGTGTCCAAGCCGTTGATGCCAAAGTTCAGGAGATGCGACCATGAATGCAACATTATTCTGAGTCTGAGTTTCAGGTTGATGCAAAAGATAAAGATCAGTTGATTGATCACCCTGACCAATCATCTGATCCTGTGAATGATCCTGAATGAACCAATTATCATGATAAAAATGCACTGAAATTTTTTTGTTGTTTTTGGTTAAAGAACTAACACTAATGAGATTATAATGAAAAGAAGGAACATAAAAAACATTGTGAAGAATGAGCCTATCACTGAGCTTAACTGTTCCAGCAAGATTTATGGGTATGGTTGTGTTATTTGGAAGTGATATTGTTGTATGCTCAACATGATTAACATTAGAGAACAACCTAAGGTCACAACAGATATGACAACTAGCCCCAATATCTAAAATCCATACTGTGTTTGGAAGAATAAGGCTTGGTTCCAAAACAGATATGAAATGAGATGGTATGGAAGACATACCATGAGCTGAGATAGAACCACTGTGAGATGAGGAGGATGATGGAGCTATGACTTGATACTGTGAACCCTGTAGTTGTCTGTTTAGTTGAGCAATCAACTGGTTTATCTGATCAGTCCCTGGAGAGGCACTTCCAAGCATTAAGCTCTTTCCATGATTTACCATATTAACCGAATGATTAACCAAGTTCCCAGTTCCAGTAGGTGCAGATAAAAGTCCTGGCTGCAAAGAAGCACCAAAAGGTATGTAGTTTGTACCATTGGAAGACACCATGTGATTCTGAGGAGTTGGTTGTATAAAACTTTGCTCAGACTGACTGTTCTCTTGAGAAAAATTGACCATGTTCACACCATTCTGAGGAAATTTTCCTTTGACTTTATAACCTGGTGGATATCCATGCACTTTGTAACACCGAGCAATAGTGTGTCCAGAAAGTCCACAATAAGTACACAGGGGTTTTGGCTTGGCTTGAAAACCTTGCCCTGAAGAAGGAGGCTTGAATTTTCCTTGAGAATGTGAAGCCTGAAGAACAGCAGCATCAGTAGGTGAAGATGAAACTCCCCTTTGTTGTTCATCTTGAGAAACAAAGTTATATATCTTGGTAAATGCCGGTAAAGGATCCATCATGAGAATCTGCCTCCTGACTTGAGCAAATGACTCATTGAGACGCATCAAGAATCGTACAATATTTCTCTGTTCATACATCTGAATCCAGCGACTATTAGCACCACAAGTACATCCATTGCAGGTACAATTAGGAAGTTTTTCATAGTTCTTTAATTCTTCCTAGAGAGTAGTGAGACGAGTGTAATACGTGCTAAGATCTAGAGATCCTTGATGCAAAGTATCCAACTGATCTTGAACATTGTAAATCTTAGACAAATTACTCTGCCTAAATCTTCCTTCTAAATCCAACCATAACAATCTTGCATCATCAAAATAAACCGTTCCAGATCCTATTTCCTTCGAGACTGAATTAGTAATCCATGTACATACCATATCATTGCAGCGAGTCCAAGATCCATAGGTAGGATGAGATTCCAGTGGCTTAGGAAGAATACCGGTGACAAATCCAAGCTTATTTTTCGCATTCAAGGACTTGATCATCAAACGTCGCCATGTGTGGTAGTTCGCTTCACCGGAAAGTTTCTCAGCTACCAGATGAACACCGGAGTTATCCGCGGCGTGTAGAAACAAAGGATTCGCATATGGATCGGAAAATAACGAAGTTTCAGCTGAGGAATTAGTTCTGGAAGTGTTTTGCGGTGGATTCGTATCCATATCGCTACAGTGAATGCTCGATTGAAAGAGAAAAGAAGATCGGAGACGAGAAGAAGCTCCGACGAAGAAATGAAGGAAAAAATTTTACCGATCTAAGAGATTGACCGATCAAAAGACGAGGAATCCACCGGAGATGACGAATCCGAGCTCCGATGAAGAAGAAAACGACGAGAATCAGAGAATTTTGCGGAAATTTTCAGTGAATGAAGCTAGAGCAAAGAGGAAAGCTCTGATACCATTTCAACAACATAGTTTGTTATTTCAATTATGCTTCATTAAACGTAAATAAAGATAAAGAGTTTACATATATAGTATCTCTACTAAACCGGAAATTAACATAACCAGAATTGAACCAAGTATAAATATGAAATCAACATTTAACCATGTATTCTATTAGAGTGATCGGAGAAGACATTATCCCCAGAAAGGTGTTCTAGTCGGATATGATGGGGCGTGGCTTAAACTAAGAAGATCTGATTGGAAATGATGGGACGTTATCTACGCAAATTCTAGAGAGAGATTAGAAAGATGTTTACCTGATATAATTTTTGCGAAGCCGAAAAGTGAGGAGAGAAGTTGGGACTCTCGTTTTTTATAGCCAGAGGTCGGGAAGATGAAGCGTCGCACTCTCGGGAATCCCAAAAGGTACCTCTCTGCCGACCAATCAAGAGTCAGAGATCAGCTGGGATTCATTTCTTCAAAGGCCATACCCATTTGGCACTTATCGACGACCACGACCCACTCGTTTCACCGACTTGAGGGAGAACTTACTGTTAGATATGGACTTGGGCTTTAGCCTAAATCTCACATATTTGGTCCATGAAGGAGAAGCTCAATTCAACAAAGGGGACCTAAACTAGATTTAGTTACTTTATGATGACATATGGTTAGATTGTTTTACACTTTTACTCTTCTCATTTCCAACCGAATTCACTCTATAAATAAGAATGTTAACCTCATTTTTCATTATTGACGAACCGTATCGTGCGTTCAGCAGAATCGGTTCGATCCAGTTTCTACTGGTTTTTAATGTTAAACCGGTTCGGACTGGATCCGGGTCGCGGTTCAACGATGGAAGTGAATCATTCGGGTTAACTATTTGCATTATAAACTTACGGCTTCTATGATAAGCTTACGGGAAAACGAGGGATTCAATTAAAAACTTCTCCAGAGACGAGAGAACATTCTCTTTTTGCATAAGAGGTGTGCCATTTAGTAGACACTGCGACCGTTTCTTCTTCTTCTTCTTCTCGCCTAAATCGCCGGCGAAGAAGCAAAGGTTCGGTTTCGTTTCTCTTCTTCTCTTCTTCCTCTTTTATTTGGTACGATTGACATAACCCTAAATCTGAAAATCTCAGAGAAAATATATATTTCTGGATTCTGTCGATCTTGTCTGTTACTAGGGTTTATGCATGCTTCCAGTCACTCGATCACCAGTCTTCGATTATCCGAAATTCTAATTTCTGGTTTGATTTGTGCAGCATTGTGCTCTTTAGTAGTCGAATTCTCGAGTCAGGCAAATGGTGAGTCGAAATTTTCGTTTCTTTCTCCCATTCTTTTGTTTTGATTCTCCAGAAAATCATGGATACTGGAATTTTATCTTCGATTGATTGTTTTCTCTTTGAGAGAAACAAGGTTTATTATAGGTATGTGAAGTATGTGGGCTGATTAAATTGTACTTGAATTGCAGTCGGATATTAGGAAGTGGTTCATGAAAGCTCATGAAAAAGGAAATGGAAATGCTTCAAAATCGACAAATGCACCCATAAAATCAGAGCAGGTGATGTTTTCTTCTCTATATGTTTAGTATGGTGTATCTTAGTAAAAACTATGTAGTAGATATTGCAAGCAGGAAGGGAAGTTAGTCGCATTCTTTGAGATTGCATGTGACTTGAAACCCATATTGTTTGTTTCTTTTATCTTTACATGTTTTCAGAGAGTGAGTTATAGGCATAATAAATATGCTAGTTGCTCTTATAATCATGTATGTAATAGTTTGTTTACTGGATTAAGTGTTGTTTATGCTAAACACTTGGAGCTGCTTAACAGGCTAGTGAAGACCTGGAAACTGCTGCTAGAAGAAAAACGAGCAAGTATTTTGCTAAAGACAAGGCAAAAGTTAAAGATGAGAAAGAGGTGGAAGAACTTCCTGCCAAGAGGAAACTTACGACTGAGTCTGATGATTTAGGCAAGACCCGTCCAAGAAAGGCTGTCAAGGTTGATGATGACGATGATGATTTTGAGGTACCTAGTGCAAGGAAGACTCGTGATAGCACTCCAAGCAAAAAACTAAAGTCTGGGTCAGGTAGAGGAATTGCAAGTGAAACTGCTGATTACGAGGATGATGATGGTGAAGATGCCCAGGAAAAGAAGACTCCTCTAAAATCAGGTGGAAGAGGCCGTGGCGGTAGAGCCGCATCAACGGCCATAACTGGTGGAAGGGGTAGAGGAATCGCAAGTAAAACTGCTGATATAAAAGAGGATGATGATGGTGAAGATGCCCAAGAAAAGGAGACTCCTCTAAAATCAGCAGGAAGAGGTCGTGGCGGTAGAGCCGCATCAGCTGCCACAACTGGTGGAAGAGGTAGAGGTGGTGGAGGGCGAGGCGGGTTTATGAATTTTGGTGAAAGGAAAGACCCACCGCATAAAGGAGAAAAGGTATGTACTTTACTTGACCGATGGTCTTACCTTAACTTGACTGGGATCTTAATGTTTTCCTGACCTATCTCTCCTTTTCAGGAAGTTCCCGAAGGCACCCCTGATTGCTTAGCTGGATTCACATTTGTAATTAGTGGAACACTTGATAGGTATTTCATTGTTTCCTACTTCTTGGCCTTTTTCCATGTTCGTTTTTCGTGTTGCAGTCTCTTGTACCCTCTTGACATTGCAGTTTAGAAAGAGAAGAGGCAGAAGATCTGATTAAGCGACATGGTGGTCGTATTACAGGCTCTGTTAGCAAGAAAACGGTATTTATGCATACCTTTTATTTTCTTTTTCTGTTGGATTTAAGGCAATGGCATAAAGTTACAATCCTTGTTTGCAGACTTACCTGTTGTGCGATGAAGACATCGGTGGAAGGAAATCAGAAAAAGCTAAAGAGCTTGGGTGTGTGTTCTCACTGATTGCTTATAATTACAGTAAAGTGTTGAGATTTTTTGGGTCTTCTAGCATCCTAACTTATTATATTTTGTTCAGCACTAAGTTCCTTACAGAGGATGGCCTATTTGACATGGTCCGTTCCTCTAAACTCGTAACAAAGTCTCTCCCTGAAAAGACAGATAAAGGCACTGAAAAAGTCAGTACACCGGCGAAGATAAGTTCTCAGAAAGAAGAGACAAAAGGTATGAACTGTGCTGTATAGTTTGCACTTTGGTATATGTGTCTTAAACTTTTTAACCTGTTTCCAGACATTGCTCCTTTGGCTTCAATAAACGCTTGAACCAGTTATTTAGTTGCCATTTCTTCTCAGTTATCCCTACAATTAATAGTCATCACAATCATTTCTAGGCAAGCCTTTAGCAAAAAGTTCGCCCAACAAGGCTCCTCCACATTCTTCCCCGGCGAAGGGAAAAAAGAAAATTATCCAGTCTTCCTTGCCATGGACAGAAAAATACAGACCGAAGGTGCCAAATGAGATTGTTGGGAATCAGTCATTGGTATGTGATCGAAATTACTGTAAGTTGATTTTTGTTCGACGACATGAGAATGATGGATCCTTTATTAAATCATTTGCAGGTTACTCAGCTTCACAACTGGTTGTCCCATTGGCATGATCAATTTGGGGGTACTGGAAGTAAAGGAAAGGGGAAAAAATTGAATGATGCAGGTGCCAAGGCTGTGCTTTTGAGTGGAACACCTGGTATTGGGAAAACAACATCAGCGAAGTTGGTTACTCAGATGCTTGGTTTCCAAGCAGTTGAGGTTAGCCCATATTAATTTTAATCTCATTGAGTAATGATCAATATCTTGCACATTTATTGCGTGGAAGATATACTTTTTTATTTCTATTTAGGTCAATGCTAGTGATAGTCGTGGAAAGGCGGACTCGAAGATTACCAAAGGCATTGGTGGTAGTAATGCAAATACTGTAAAAGAACTTGTCAATAACGAAGCCATGGCTGCTAACATGGATAGGTATGTTGGTGTTTGTTTTGACTCCCCCCAATGTAGGTGAATGGTCCTAGATGCTTGCATATTTTTTCCTGACTTTGAGGAAGATTTGATCTTCAGGTCAAAGCACCCAAAGTCTGTTCTAATCATGGATGAAGTAGATGGAATGTCTGCAGGCGACAGGGGAGGTGTTGCTGATCTTATTGCAAGCATTAAAATATCCAAGATTCCTATCATCTGCATTTGTAATGACCGATACAGTCAGAAACTAAAGAGTTTAATAAACCACTGTCTTACCCTCAATTTCCGGAAGCCCACTAAACAGCAGGTTGGTTTGGATAATTGTATTTGTCCTTTTTGCGTTTGTTTTTGATACGATTATGCACATGATTCCATGTAATGAACCAACGGTAGTCTCTTTGGCAGCTTTTTCTATTTTTTTCACCATCAGATATGTTCTCTAGCAGTTTATACTTGGAAGATAGGGGTATGTTGGAAATACCTTAAGTTTCACACCTGTTTAGTAGTTGACCTTTCGCTATAGGCTCCTATGTTCACAAAAGAAAAAAAACTCATATTTCATTTGCAATGAAGGATCTAAGATGGTCGTCTATCCTCTGTTTTATCATTAGAAATATCTCTTCTCTTATGAAACCAACTTGTGTTTCATTACAGATGGCAAAAAGGCTAATGCATGTTGCTAAGGCAGAAGGCCTTGAAGTGAACGAAGTAAGAGTTTGTACTTAATTTTTTTTACTTTAAGTAGCTTCTGTTAGTCAATGCTAGCCAATTTCACATCATCTTACATCTGTTTGGGACTATTGTCTTTGCAAAAAATCTGGTTCATGTCATGCCCGTTTTACTAAATAAACAAATGATAATAGAAGTATTAGATTTGTTGTGAAGTATATGGGCCATGCTAGGTTAATGGCTAACACTCTCATTGCTCTTTTTCTTGTAAAGCCAACTTTTGCTTTACTTGGTCTCTTTTCTGTTTTCTGGAGTTCGAGCCCTTGGGAAATCGTATGTAAAAGGGGCATGTCATGAACCAGATGAGTAATAAATGCTTAAGAATAGAATTTGAATCTTGTGTTGTCTATGTCCACTCGTCCTAAATTCTAATACTTCATCTTTTGCTTAATCTCGTAAGCATTTTGGTGGTGGGCTTTATGTGCTACCAATTTGTTCCCCTGCACATCATCTATCTTTCCCTTTTGCAGATTGCCCTGGAGGAACTCGCTGAGAGAGTGAATGGTGACATACGGTTGGCCCTAAATCAGCTCCAATATATGAGCCTGTCCATGTCAGTCATTAAGTACGATGATATCAGGCAGCGCCTCCTAAGCAGTGCGAAAGATGAAGATATTTCCCCTTTCACAGCTGTTGACAAGTAAATGTCTCAAGTCGTTTACATAGTAGTTTATATTAAATGCTTCCTGAGTGTTTGGCATTACCAAATTGTCTGAAGTTAACTCATATAGCTGTTGTTATATGAAGAAGTTATTTCCGTTGTTTTGTAGTAGAAAGTTCGTTATTAACTGTTAATTATTTCCTTCCAGATTGTTTGGTTTTAATGGTGGGAAGCTGAGAATGGATGAACGGATTGACCTAAGCATGAGCGACCCTGATTTGGTTCCCCTTCTTATACAGGTCTATATTTTGGATGCTTGTAGGGTTGTTTTCTTATACATTTTGGAATGGAAATTAATTTGTACTTTGAGGTTCCCACATGAGAATGCATATAACATTGAAATTTCTATCTCACTTACCATTAAATTTAAAGACTAATTTTATTTCCGTCTGGGCAGGAAAACTATATCAATTATAGGCCAAGTTCCGCTGGCAAAGATGAAGCAAAACGAATGGATTTACTTGCTCGTGCTGCTGAATCTATTGCAGATGGAGATATTATCAACGTGCAGATTCGGAGATATAGGCAGTGGCAACTCTCTCAGTCTTGCTGTGTTGCATCTTCTATTCTCCCGTAAGTTGCTTCCGCATCTTGAGAATAAGATTGATTCTTTATCTTGAGAATAAGATTGATTCAGTTGCCGAAGGATATTTTCTCATCACCTAGTGTTTCCAATTTGTTTCTATGCTTTCTAAACCTAAAGGTTCTCTTAGGTGGAGATCAAGTTTCATAAATTATATGCTGCCTTGTATGTTAATTTGGGTTGTGCCATTGGATAGATATTGTGTCGCCGGTGTAAATCCAGGGATTGAATATATGTGCTTTCTAATACTTGAGAACTAACATGTACTTGTTTTATTTGATCAGAGCTGCGTTGTTGCATGGATCAAGGGAGATATTCCAGCAGGTAATGGTCTTTCAGTGAAGCTCATTATACCTTATGGATGTAACCTGGAAAGTTTTTACTATAATCCTTCTTTTCCTGATGATGCATGTCCATATCCCACATAACGCATGTATCTGCATTTAAGATTTGGAGTCTGCAATGCACAAATCATATATCGACAAATTGGTTATATTGTACTATCAGTTTTTTTCGAGCTTGTAATATTTCAGCTTGATTACCTTTACGTATGGTTATGTTTTAGTGTGAGCCTGTTTCTCCGTTTTGTAGCTCTGAAGCTGCCTAAATTATTCTGACTCAAATTAACAATGCATACTTGTGGACAAATTTATTGAATGCAGGGAGAGAGAAATTTCAATAGATTTGGTGGGTGGCTTGGCAAGAATTCTACTACGGGAAAAAATACAAGGTTGCTGGAGGATCTGCATGTTCATATCCTTGCTTCCGGTGAATCCAGCTCTGGAAGGTTAGATTCACCTGTACAGTTAGCTTAATATTACTTAATAGTAATAAGCTAACAATCCGCGGTACAATACTTGAGAGTTATTTCTTTCTGCTAGTGAAATAAGTCTTTTAGACATTGTTTATTTGACTGCGACCTTGCTTTTCTTCATATTTCATCTGTCTGTAAAATGTCAACTTTGTGTGCCCCCAACTTCTTCTTTTTGTCAATGTTATGTGATATGTCTTATTCCAACTTTCTGACTAACATCAACATCGACCACAGGCAGACTCTCCGCGTTGATTATTTTCCCCTTCTCTTGAATCGCTTGACGAGTCCACTTCAGACACTGCCTAAGGTTTGACTTACTAATATCTTGCTTCTTGTTCGTGAGCTCACTATATGCTTGTTTTTATATTATCCTGGACAAGGTTAATATGATGAGATATTCTATGTTATCTGTTACTTGATCTTATATATGTGGAAACATTTACTCAGGACGAAGCTGTTTCAGAAATTGTTGAGTTCATGAACTCCTACTCTATAACCATGGACGACTATAATGATACTATTCTGGTGTTGGGACAATTTAAGGTACACACTATTCCTTTTCACCCGATATAACAGCCGCAGCTGCGACAATGAATTTTCACCAATGTGTTGCAAACTTTACAAATCAGGGACATGCAGATCCGCTGGAAGGTGTTGCACCTGCAGTTAAAGCAGCTTTGACTAAAAAATATAATGAGACGAATAAAAAAAGAATGGTACGCGCTGCTGACATGGTGCAGTTTCCGGGAATGAAAAAGGCACCAAAGAAGCGTATAGCTGCCATGCTTGAACCAACTGTTGAAAGTTTGGGAGATGAAGATGGCGAGCCGACGGCTGAAAATGAAGAAGAAAATGCATCAGACGCTGAAGACTCGGGTACTGTGCATCTTTCTGAACTAATATAACTGGACCTTTATAATAAAAGACAGAGTCTCAAGAAAGAAATCCCAAAATTACATTGGGTATCTGACGGGAGTCAGAACTACTTGACCAAATGTAATCCTGACTGGGGTTTTCTTTCTGTCTTTGCTTTTGATATTCCAGAAGAAGCACCTAATGGAGAAAACCTGGAGTCAAATCTGAAAAATCTGAATGCTAGAGGTCAGTCTTATTACTCATTTTGATCACCAGCCAGACTTGAACCAAAATGAATATATCTTGGCTTTAAACAACGATGATTGTTACTCCACATGTTGAGCATCATCTCTAAAGTCTAAACGAACTATAATCTGGTTGCAGGGATCCAAGTTGAAGTGGATTTGAAAGGAGCTGGAAGTTCAGGTTCAAAAAAGGCAGCTGGAAGCTCAGGTTCAAGAAAGGCAGCTGGTACTGGCCGAGGCAAAGGCAAAGCAGCCGATGCGTCTGCCGAGAAGAAAGCTACAGGAAGAGGCGCTGGTGCCAAGAGAAAGAGATGAGAAGCAATTTTTTTCCAAGGAATGTCTCTTTCTGAAATGTTCATGTTTTGCTACCAAGGTTTTACTTCTTTTTTCCCCTGGATTGGCTATAATGGAAATTATGCTCTTTTGACTAAGATGAAAATTACTAGAAGGTTTTAATAGAATATGTATGGATGGAAGATTTTTGGCTTTAGTTGAATGAAGTGGGTGACATTTGTTTTTAGAAAAGCAAAATCTTTAAAGAAAAATGATTGGATGAGATAATGAGTTTTATTGGGTTTTGCTTGGCAAGTTTGTAAAGTAAATATAAGTGACACCATAATAATAGCATTTGAGGAGATAATTGATAAAAATACGTAAAGTAACTACAATGTGAATTTTTACAACAGACCCAACCAACCAAACCCACACTGTCTTTTTACTCTCTTTTCTTTTTAGTTTTTTTTTTTTTTTGTTTGACAAAACACAGAAGAAGGCGTCTCTGATCCCTCTTGAGACAGGAGGCCTCCTTATTGTCATTATAACATTTTTATTAATTGAGAATCAGAAACTCTATAACGTTTATCAATCCTTCCTATGCTTCCACACTTTTGAAACTTCCGACTCTGTATACATATATATTATATCAGAATCTCACAATCGACAACAAACATCTTCCTGTCTCTGAAAAAGAAAAAACAAACAAAACAATATCTCATTAGAGCTTCAATGGACGAAGATTTTTCTTCAGTTTTTGCTTTGATTGGAAAAAAGAAATCACTGATGATTCTATTAATGAAAAACCATTGATAGATAAGCCAAGCTGAATCAGTAATCAAGGGTTCAAATTTTACCTTTGCAAACAAGATGCAGGCACTTGCTTATTAGCTTGAACCAGAACCAGCAGCACATGTTCCTTTGACACCTCTTTCATTCAGAGAATGATCATCACTTGCTTCTGCTCTATCATGCTCGTTGTTCGTTTCAGGAGTGTGATTTCCTGAGCTACTTGATACAGATGCAGTGCTGGGTCTACTGTTTTCTCTTGTTTCTAGACGTTCCATCATGCGGGACACAGTGGCGATTCCGGCACTGACCTCTCTTTTAACCTCAGAACCAATATCTGCCATGGATGTGTTGCGAGAAAAAAATCTATCTTTCCAGCTCCTTGTGTTCTTTGATATCGATTCTTTGTACCTATATTGAGCATCAGGGAATCATCACACTTAACTTAAGAGTTGATAAAAAAACATCTACAAGCAAGAGTTAGCCAGATAAGAGATGGATTACCTCGTTGAGACAGCATTTAATCGGGACTTTAGTGATTCTGAAAATGATTGGAGCTCTGATGGTCCAGCTCTATCTTGATCACTTGGAGAAGACTGATTTGGAGACCTATGTATGGTAAAACAAAGGAAGGCTCAGAATGCTTGGCATCTAACTAGACAGTAATAAGAGACAATAAAAGGCGAGAATCAGCTGCAGACCTGCTGTTTGAATCAGATGCCGAAGGAGAAACCTGGCGGTGATGAACAGAAGTTGGTGTCTGCACGTTTGACTGAAGAGAACCCTCCCCTAAAGCATTGTGGGGAAGGTTTGTGACTGTGTCACTCTCATCTCTCTGAGATGGAGAGGAAGGCATGGGAGGATGAGGTGGAGGAGGAGAAGCATTAGGATGAGACGAGAACACCATGAACTGTGGATGACCTTGACTTGATGATCTGCTTCTGTGGCCTTCCCTTCTTACCCCATGCCTTGCACGTCCCATAGCAGCAGCGGCAGCCAAGTGCTGAATGATTCGTTCTTCAATCTCTGCATTGTCCACACCCACTGGGAGCTGCATTTTAAGGAGATTTGAGCTCTGTTTAGCTAATTCCCCACCAGAGAGATATTATAATCAAAATGATAGTAAGAGAGCCACATACATGTTGTAACTCAAAATCACCGAGAGTTGGATGACGAAAAATGGTGGCATTTCTAGCAGGATTGAAGCGGAAATTTCTCTCCTGTACAACAGCCTCAAGCAACTCCTGACTGAAAAACATAGAAAACACATGACTGAAACCTTTATAGAGAAATAAAGATACCAACAAAAACATATTACGAGTAGCCAAAATTAACCTTGTGGGATCTTTGAGACTAATTGCTTGCCAACACATTGGGCACTGTGAACTCCTTTGACACCTGACAATTTAAAACATAAATAAATGCCATGTATCTGATAAGCTTGCACAAAGAAGAAGCACGAATAGTCGAATACAAAGCTTGAGGTATCCCAAAAACAATGACCCATTTCCTCAAAACTCTCTCTGCTTGTTTTTGGATATTTAAGTTCAATGATGAGACGGTGAGAGGTTATATCATAAGAAAGCTCGAAAACAGCGGTAAATGTGGCTTACCACTCGAGGATGCATTGGAGATGATATTCATGCTTGCAACTAGTCAACTGCGAGAGAGATACAAAGATAAACATAATCGAATCAATGTGAGTTAATTAAAAAGGTGTAATTTGGATACATACAGTTGAAGGATCGCTTTCGTCGAAAACTTCAAGACAGATGCTACAAGCATCATCACAAGCATCTTGGATTCCTCCTTCAACAAATGCTGCCGCCGAAGTCAAATGCCCTTCAGACGTCGCCGTATCTCCCGTTCCCTGAAAATCCATACAATCATTCAAAATCAAAGTCCCGAGACGATAATCTGTAACAATTTCAAGTCCCAAAATCAATAGCATTTTCAGAAGAATTTACACCGAATCAAATTAAAATTTCTCTACAAGCCAAAATCCAATGACATATTAAGATAAAATACAAACTCATCGGTGTCTTAGAACAGCAAAATTATTGAGAATCGATTTGGAAAAATCAAACAAAAACCCTAACCTCCATGGGAATCGCGATGAATCGAGCAAACGGAGATGGAAATGAGAAGGATGATGAAATTCGTGGATCGAAGCTAGGGTTAAGAGAGAAGATCAAAACCCTAGATTCATGATTCCCCGAAGATAATGGGAAGAGAAGAAGAAAAAAAGGAGAGGGAGATTGAAGAAGAAGACAAAGACCCTTTCTTCTCTTGTCTTTTCCTTTTCTTCTCTTTTCTCTGCGCGTGGTCTCTCTCTCCTTTCTCACACGACGTTTATTTTTCCTTTTTTTTTTTTTTTATTATCATTGTAATTTGTATTTTAATTTCGGACAATTAACGAAAAACAACGACCTGTGATTTGAGCTGGGCCCCATACAAAGACACGTGTTTCCTTCGCTTGTACTTCATCATCCCTCTTTCGTTTGTCTTTTCTTTATCGATTTTCATTTCATATGTCGACTTTTTTTTCACTCTTGTTAGAAGAAAAGTACCAGAGCAATAATTATTATGTTTATTTAATAACGAATTGGAAGAAGAAGAAAAACGTATATATTCTCCATAATATTAAAACAAAAAGGTGTATATATGTTACTCTCTCTGATTTTTTTGTGACCACGTACATTATATTCGAAATTCGAACACACTCTTGGTCGAGAAGAATAATTATGTTTATAAAATAACGAATATCTAAAAAGAAAATATCGTATTGTCTCTATATATTAAAAAAAATAAAGCTACAGAAGGTGGAAATAAATTTAGACAAAAGTGGGTTAAAAAAGACCAACAAAAAGTCAAGAAAGACAAAAGAAAAGCAAAACGAGTCCATGTTACAGTTTTACAAACTACGAACCCAACGATGACTGATTCTCATCTTCACCAAGAGACATTTAGCCTCCAATATAGCCGAGACGATGAAGGACCATTGCTATAACCAGCATGACTATTGCCAAGATCAATCCACCTTTCCCGAGCAACCACTTCTTTGCTTTCTTCGCCTTCTCTATCCCCGTTTGAGCCCGATCCGCCCATCGCATCTGCAACAACATTTTTATACAAATCAGGGAACTATACAATCAACTCTTCACTGTTCTGTTTTGGTTTTCCTAAAAAACCGAATGCGTACCATTTTCTCCAAGTCTTCAGGAGAAAGAGAAGACATGGCTTGCTGAGCTTTTGCAGCATCTTCTTGAGAAAGCTTCATACCGAATTGCTCGCTCATGCTAGCCATCATTTCCGGATTCATGTTCTTAATCATAGACGTGAACATCTACCAAATACAGAGACGATACTGTATTAACATCTACAATCACATTATGTTTTTTCTAAATGGGTAAAATATAAACCAAAAATGACCAAACCTGTCGCATCGCTGGATCTTTCATTTGGTTTCTCATCTGTTCCTGCAAGTCAGCAGGTGCAGCAGAAGGGATGCTTGGTTCGAAACCACCTCTTGGAGCCATGAAGGAATTACCAGAGGAACTAGGCTCACCTACAAAACTACTAATCCCGCTCGCTCCTAAACTTTCCCGTGGTTCAGATGCTTCTGTATTGCTGAATGATGTTGAAACTGGAGCGTTGTTTACTTTTAAAGACGATGCCATGTTAAACATACTCTCACGCTCTTCTGGTGACATCTTACTCACCATATCGGATGCGAGTTTAAGCATGTCAGGTGTGGGTGCAAATCCGTTTCCTGCAGATGGCGCAGTCGGAGCGAAAGGGTTGTCTCCTTTAAACGAAGAGGCTGTTTGGACCATTTTCTGAATCTCTTCAGGTGACATTTTTCCTATCATGCTCGAAGCAGTTTTGAACATGTCTGGTGACATTTCTCCAGCTTTGCCTCCGCTCAGAGCAGCAAGTGTATCGGGATCAGTTCTTGAAATGAAGTTCTGAAAAGTTCTGCAGGACAAAGAAAGAATAAAAACAAAATTATACAAATCGTGTACATGTCGCAGTAAAAGGATGCTTTAATTAATAATTTTCTTCAAATGATCATTAAGAGACATAGACCAAACACTGGAATGGTGTTGAACCTGATTGCTTCTGGGTCATCTCTGAGAGCCTGCAATCCATCAACGTCCGTCTTTACGCCCTGAGCATGACTACCACCGTTGCTTTCTCGTTGTGTCCCAGTAACCTCTTTAGACGGTTTTTTATTTTCTCCAGAAGTAACAGTATTTTCTTCAGTTATGTCTTCAATCACCACACCTAATAACCAAGTAACAAAACATTTTCAGTAGTTTCGCCATTCATGGATGAAGCAGATTACCGATGCAGCTAAACAAATGTCTGGTCTGACAAAATACGATATATTAGTTCGTACAAATGATAAGGGATAAATATTATACCTCTTAATGCCTTGCCAGGTCCCTCAACAGCCAATCTTTCTTTAGCTTCTCTGCATAAGAAAAGATCCAACTTAAAAGCCAATTTTATTTTAAAAATGTTGATATCTAAACCTCTGAATTAAGTATGATATTACGAGTAATAAAATAAAATAAAAATACATGCCTTAGCACATCGGCAATTGTCTCATCTTCAGGGGAAACTTCAAGGGCCTTGCTTAAATCAGAGACGGCATCCTTATAGTTTTAGAAAGTCAATGAGCAACATATATTCAGGACATATTTAAAGTACACACATGTATATTGACACAGAATCTCAAGAAACTTCCATAAGCAACAGAAGAACTCACTTCGAACAGGCCCAGGTCACTGTAAGCTTGACCCCTTCTGTAGAGGGCTTTGACATTACTTGCATCATATGCCAAAACCTGAATTGATGTCAGAATGTAAGTATATCATAAGAATACAAGACAGGATTGAATTAGATCTTAAGGCGTTGTGTAAAATCATGTGTTACATCTACAAAAGGAATCCAAAAGATTGACATCTCTTTTTTCCTAGATATTTAGCATTCTAACACACACACACAAGGTGTAACATACCTCAGAACCTTCCTTTATGCACTCTTCATGCTGATATGTCTTCAAATAACATGACATTAAATTAAGAGAACAAGCCAACAAAAGTGCTCCACCTTTAGAAAATGGAATGTCCTTCAAATTGCTCTTTGCCTGAGATGAGGTCAAAGAGAATGGTAAGAGAAGCAGACAGAAAATTTCATGCTACAAATAAAACTCTTTTTGATAAGAAAGAGGCTGGAAAGTCAAGTAGCATGACAAAAGATACGTATGCAGACTTACACGCAGATATTTCTCTGCAGCATCACTAAAATTTCCTCGGCTATGAAGCTCATTTCCCTGCCAAAAGTAGTAGCAAACGAAATTAACATCAAAGTTTGGACAACATACAACACCAACGGTTGTCAGGATCGAGTTACACGGAGAAAATCTTAGCTAAAATAATTCAGTAGAAACTGCAAACTTGTGAAGTTTCCACAAGTTCCACATGTTGATGACACTCTCTTTTTCCTTACTTAGAAGAAATCGAATAGTCTTTCCCAAAGCCAATAGTACCTGTTTTTTAAGCATCTGAGCTGCATTGATTTGATAAGTGAACTGAGCATCCGCATGGGCACGCATAGCTGCTAAATCTTCAGGAGAAGCTTTCGCCATCTTCTCACCAATCTCAGCCATATCCTCTGGCCTTGTATGCTTAAGCTGTTCCGCAGCTTGTTTCAAATCTTCAGGCTTCATATTCTTCATACCCTCGGTCGCCATTTTCATCAAATCTGGATTCGACATCATCTGTAATACCAACAATTGACATATATTCATCACACAAATCAGAGTCAAAATCACCTAAAACCACTATCAAAGCTTCCAATATCATAATGAACTCTCTTTTTTTTTTTTGTTTCCAGGCGTATTCAATCCTTTCTTACTTTTTTGCTTAATAACACATACAAGTAACAAAAGAGCTACAGAACATTGCACAAAGAATTTGGAAATTTACGAGCAAACGCAATAACAAAACCGGTGATTGATTCCAATTGCAAGTCGCAATTTAAGCTTGAATCAACAATCACAATCGCAATCACATTAATCAAATCGTGAAACTAGTCTATAAATGCTACGATCGAATAATTCCCATGAATCGTTTTCAGAATCTACGAGGTATCAATGGAGATTAATTAAGAAACCTACCTGCTGCTGGATCCTAGCGAAATCAGCAGGGGACATACGGCTCATCTGATCTTGAGCGAGCCGGATCATCTCAGGATCCATCATCCCGTTAAACATCGTTTCCTCTCGAAGCTTCGATACAGTTCTCTTGGATCAGATCGGGAAAAAAAAACCTATAGCACACAAATTCGAATCGAAACTCGTCGGAGAACGATACACCGGAATCTGGAGATTGTAAATCGGGAAATCGAAGGAGAATTGTTTTGCCGATGTACTTTTGTAAATTGTTTACTAGTACAATTGCGAAATCCAATTGCTCAACCTCCTTCAATTGACCGACCGGAATATGCCTGGACTGTCAAATGACATATGTACCCCTGGAGCAATGACGTGCCATAATAAATACATTAATTAATTTTATTAATTAGCGTAAGATAACTATGATCAGTGTGCATGTCCTTGTCCATATTACATGGAGAACAACGTGAAGTCAAGGAACCATTCTCATATTTTTTTCTTCATAAACTGAAACAAATCTCTTGCTAATTTTTTTGTTTTGTTTAAATATTCCTTTAAGAAAAAATCATGCATGCTATTTACTAATAATATACCGTACGACATAATTAAGTTAGGCGTCCAATATTTTAGGAGATTCATGTCTATCTCCAAGCTCTTGTGTATACATGTATAAAATACGTTTTCTTCCTTTTTGGTTTACGATATAAAATACGTTTTTGGTTATATATCCAATTCTACACGTTTGTGAGATTAATGGTGTGGAAACCTTAGTGTCTCGAGACGTGTTGGTTGGTGACAATGGTGAGAAGTGGGCTGGGCATTGATACCCGTTACCCGTCTTCGACCCGTGACCCGTCTCGTACCCGTCTCAAAAACAAGGGTACCCGTAGCTTTCGGGTCGGGTAACAGGTATCACAATTCTATTACCCGCGGGTAAGGGTCGGGTATCGGGTATCAATTTTTTTTCACTACCCGTTTTCATACCCGTCCCGTTACCCGTCTTATACTACCCGTTTTATACTACCCGCACATATTACATAATACAACTATAAATTTATACATGTTCTCCCAAATCCTTTGGCAAACCAATATGATGGAAGAATCATACAGCAACGTGGACTTTTGGAATCTGTTTTGGCATTTCTGAGCTCAAGTCCGGACACCAGAAAATTAATAACAATCTTTAAGCTTTGGAGTTTGTAATTAATCTTTTGAACGGTTGCGTATGTGTTAAGTATAATATGATTTCTTCCTCTTTTTTGTAAATCAGATCCTATGTGGTCTTTGAATCCTAAATATATATGTTTCCAGATAAAAAAAATTGTTATGAAGTGGGTAAGGGTAAAGGGTCGGGTAATTACCGGGTCGGTTAATTTTGACCGGGTATCCGGGTACCCGCTTTTTCCGGGTCGGGTACGGGTACTAAAATTCGAATACCCGTAAGGGTCGGGTCGGGTAATGGGTATCTTAAAATTCAAGGGTACCCGACCCGTGCCCAGCCCTAGTGAGAAGCCGAAGACATACATGTCTTATTCTTTGTATTGACTACTCTGTTGCGATGAACAGAGATAATTACACCTAAGTACGCCGAATGGTCAATTGAGGTGCTAAACGCGGTGTGTTCATAATATAACGCGTGAATCTCACACGTGGCGACTTCTCTCCCTAAACCTTACCGCAGTTTCTCCTCTGTTCTCTTCTGTTAGCCTCTCCGGTGTCCGTTCTGCGCGTGAAGGCCGCGTCTAGGTTTAGGGTATTCTTTCGGAGGTGGCTTCTCGCATGTCGACGGCGAGAGACATTGGCCGGTTTAGTTATCTTTCACTTGCCTCACGCAAGTCAGCCAGTAAATCCTTCTCCTCCTTCGAGTTTTCGGCGATGGTGAAGCCTCACTCAGTGGTGGTGCGACGCCTGTTGGATGTGGCAAGGTTTTCTCCCTCTTTCTCGGTCTCGACCCTTCCTACTCTTGTCTGGAAGATCCGCCGTGTCTCTTACTTTTATTGGTGGTCGGGTTTCTCTCCGACAAAGCCTTCTGCTCGGTGATTGTTCCTAAAGAGAGAAGCCCTTGTCTTCACACTACAAGAAAATAAGGCATTTTCCGACGGATTTTACGTCCGTCGGAAAATCCTTCAGAAATTTCTGACGGATTTACGACGGATATAGTATACCGTATACCGTATACCGGATATGAGGTATATGGATACGGTATCCTTCATAAATCCGTCGGAAATTTCCGACGGATTTATGACGGAATGCCTTTTTTAATATTATATTTTTGTCGGTATAAAATTAGGGTAAAATCCGTCGGAAATCGCATTTTAACTCGTACATCGCATGACATAAACTCTCAAATCAAAATGTCAAATTCTAAACAAAACAAAAACACACATTATTCTACCTCAAAATACAAGCTTCATTTACACATTAATGTTCTCTTATAAAAGTTATAATGAAACCAAGTTATTACGTTTTCAGAAGCAATTTAATATAGGTGTATGAACAAGAATTAAGATAATTATATGTAATTAACCTATTGAAATATCCAGAAGCAAATTAACCACTCTTCAAAATAAATATTTCAATTTCCAATGATTTAAGTTATCTTTTTTTATTTTATTTTATACCCAAAAAAATAAAATATTATATATAAAAAATAAATTTGAAGTTTTTGTGTATTCTTCTCCAATGGTAAACTTCAAATGAAACTTCAAAATATTATGTGTTTTTGCATTTTAGTCCTAAACATTACTTATAATTATTTAAAGTTATAAAACTTTTATTTATAAGTAACTATAACACATATATTATACAAAACTTATATTAATTAATAAAAAATTACATTAACGATTTTACTATGGCTTTTGTGTTGTTATTTGGTGTGTTTTTAACGGGACAGAATTACCATCTAAGTGGATAAACCTTTCAGACTAAATTAAATTGATCAATCTAACCATAGCTCGATCAATCTGATTAACTCGGACCCATGTAAACCATAAATCTACTATAAAATAACAATGTAATTGTAAATAAAAATTATAATTTACTTTTAATTTTAAGTTTACAATGTAAATTTATTTGTGAAAGTTTAAATTTATAATAATTTATGTCAAATATTTATAAAATATTTAAAAAAAATGCATTCCGTCAGAAATCCGTCATAAATCCGGATTCCGACGGATTTACCCTACACATTCTCTTATTTGGAAAGAAGAAGAAGAAGAAGAAGAAGAAGAAGAAGAAGAAGAAGAAGAAGAAGAAGAAGAAGAAGAAGAAGAAGAAGAAGAAGAAGAAGAAAAACTAACCGGCGGAAAAATCGCTGCCGGAAAATTCTCGGGCGGAGAAATTTTTTTTTTTTTTTAAATTGAAATTCTCCGACGGATTTCCGACGGATACGGTATCCGTATACAGGGATATCCGGTATACGGTATACGGTTACGGAATCCGTCATAAATCCGTCGGAAATATTTCCGACGGTTTTTTTTTAAAATCCGTCATAAATCCGTCGGAAAGTCGTCGGAATCACTGACGGATTTCCGGCGGAACTCAATTTCCGACGAGATAGAACCGACCGTGGAATACCGTCGGAAATCGGCTTGTTTTCTTGTAGTGTCACCATGATTGTTCGAGGTTTATGTTGGTGATTGGAACTTGTTGAGATTTCAGCCGACTTAGAGGTCTTTCTTTCGCTACTGGCCTCGATCTCTTTGTTCCTTCGCCTCTTGTTTTGGTTTCAGGGATATGCTCTAGTTTAGTGCTTCTCGGTCTCCTCCTCTTGATATATAGACCCGGTGATTTGGCATCCTTCCTTGTTGGTTTATCTATAAGTGGACAGCTTCGGATTCACAAGGATGTGACCATTGTGCATAAAATTTTTCCTTAAAAACTCATTTTCTAACACCTTCCAAAGATATTCATTTTCCCATCGGAATGCCGATGCAAAAATTGCAATTTAGCACTTCCTAAAATCACTCCAAACAACTCCTGTATAAGAATCCATTATTGTCTGGGCAAACACCTTTGAGGTTAAACCCATGCAGTTATATATCTAACCTCAACCTTACCAACACGCAAAGAGTACCAATTCAGGTAAATTGTAATAATCAAAAACTTTCACCCCTCAAACATAATATTACATTTGGAAGATCCAACAACCCATAGATCCAACAACACAGTATCATAATATATGAATCCAAAACATGCAAATATATCCTACTATTGGTTTGAAATATTTTTCTTAAACCTAATCACCATGCTAAGAAATCGATCATCACTATGCTTTCTAAAGAGTAAAGTATTGAGAACACTACAAGAAAACATCATGTTTTCCTACGGAATTTCCGACGGACGTAATATCCGTTGGAAATTTCCGTCGGAATTCCAACTTCCATCAATCCGTCGGAAAGCCGTCACAATTTACCGACGGATACCGTATCCGTTACCTTATACCGACGGATTACCGACGAAACTAAGTCGTCGTAATTTTGTAACGGATTTCTGACGGTTTTCGATGTCAGCAAAGTTTGAGTGGTTATTATATTCCTCCACATAACAGCAATGAAGATACTTCTATTAACGGAGACTCGTATGTCGAGGATACTGATGACGTGGTAAATCGTGTGGAAGACACATACGAACCTGACTCTGACGAGAGTTATAGTGCGTACGGTAGTCTAAAGGATAAACCATCGGGAAGTGGGACGAGACGTAGTAGATTAGGAATCTTTAGGAAGAAAAAATAAATCCATGTATGTTGGTGTTTTATAAAATATTAATATGAACGTTCTTTTGTTGCGGTAATATCCTTTATTTATGTTATTAGTGGCGAGAACATATTTTAGTAAAATTCACCTAAAATTTGACTAAAATAAAAATAAACATTCCAATTGCGTAGTTACCATTTTTAATGCGTGAATGGTAAATGTTTTATATGCGTAATACGTTTTAAAAATTTTGTTTACAAACATAACTTACAAAATTCAAAATAACACATTCCGAAAAATTTCCGACGGCTTTACTCTGAATTTTATACCGCAAAAATATAATATATAAATAACACTTTCCGTCGGAAATCCATCGGAAATTTCCGATGGATTTCCCCTAATTTTAATGAAAGTAAAAATATAATATATAAATAACATATTCCGTTGAAAATCCGCCGGAAATTTCCGACAAAACACATCGTGATCATCGAAAATGCGGGAATTTCCGTCGGAAAGCTTAAATAAGTACAGACTCTTCTCCTTCCCTCGACAGAACGCAAAAACGGAAGAACATCGCCGGAAATCGCCTTGTTATCGCCGGAAAACGCTGAACGCCCGCCGAATCTCTTCCATTCTTCATTATTCATCACGAAATCATCATAACATGTAAGATTTGTGTTGATTCTTTTGATTGTTTGAAAATTGTTCTTGAGAAATTGTTTTTTTGAGATTTAGGAGTGTTATATGTCGAATTAGAAGTATGATTGGTGTGATTTCGAACATATATATGAGGATTTCGTGATTGATTAGTAAATTGAACATGAAATTTAGTGATTTAGGGATTATGAGAATTTTTGGAATTTAGAAATTTAGGGATTTAGGGATTATGAGAATTTTAGAAATTTAGAAATTTAGGGATTATGAGAATTTTAGAAAATTAGGGATTGTGAGAATTTTATGAATTTAGAAATTTAGGGATTTAGGGATTATGAGAATTTTAGGAATTTAGAAATTTAGGGATTATGAGAATTTTAAGAATTTTAGGAATTTAGGATTTAATTTTAGATTTAGTTTTATTTTAATTTAATTTTAGATTTAGTTTTATATTTAATTAATTTCATTTTAATTTAGTTAATTAGAATTTTTTTTTTTTTTAAATCGAAATTCCGTCGGTATTAGCCGCCGTCGGAAATCCGTTGGTATCAGCCGCCGTCGGAAATCCGTTGGTATCAGCCGCCGTCGAAAATCCGTTGGAAATAGGATTTTCGACGGAGTTCCGACGGATTTCCGTTATACCCGATTTCCGTCGAAAATCCGTCAGTAGTTTCCGACGGATATGAATTTTCCGACGAGACAGATCCGACGGTCCAAAACCGTCGGAAATCCGTCGGAAAAACCTTTATTCCAACGGATTTCCGACGGTTTTGACCGTCAGAAACCTTGATGTTTTCTTGTAGTGGAATTTGAGATCACCTTAAACACATATTGTTATGTCATATCGTAAGAAATCGATATATTAAGTAATTGGACCTTCACACTTGACTAAGATGAAATAAAACATTTTTGATTTTTTTCGCCATTTCTTTTTTTTTAATTATTACGGGGTATTCCATTATTGCTGTAGAATATACGTATTTTTACAGATATAAATTCGAAAAAAAGTAAACGATGGTGGAAGGAAGCATAAAGAGGAAAGCTTTGAATATTGTCGGGACGCGGAAAGATCTCACGTGGCAGTTTCACTGATTGGGTCCTTAATCGCCGGCCCACGTGGCATGCCACTTGTCACTTGGACCTCTCTCTCTTACAGTAGCAAGTTGTACGAGACTCGTTCTTATTAGGATGCGTCACATCAATTTCCCAGCCCCACCTTCCATTAACCCTGCTCTTTCTAACGATAAAAATAAAGTTTGATGTCATAAAGTTTATACATGGTTTACGATCTATTAGTTGTAGAATATTTTGTTTTTGATTTTATCCTTTACTTAATTTTAACCAATCGTTTTATTCCTACGTCTGATTGATAATTATATACCAATTTATAAAGTCGCTATACATTGTCTTAAGTAGAAATTTGACTAAACAAATTGAATGACGTTTATAAAACATCATTTGTCAAATCAAATTATAAATTCTTGATTAGTTTGATTCACGAACAGATGGAAAGATCTAAATGCATCAATAAGATAAAATAACTTGGTTTCGAAGTTTTTTTTTTTTGTATATAGCAAGTTAGCAACTATAAATACTGAATTGCTGACGCATACTATTGAGTGTTAGCCAAATTTGTTTCTTGGTTACAGGTTTGTTAGAAATCTAGATGTAATGATTAAGATTCAGCTTTGTGACGACCTAAATATTTATATTCACTTAAGCATTGTGTGTGAATGGAATCCAACAGAAAAGGCAGTGATTGGTGGAATTGGTGGTCTCTCAACAACACTAAATCATTTTTATCTTTTTTTTTTTAACTTAATCAATTGTATCTTTATCCACTTCTTTCACATCTCTCGTCTTTATATGCATATTTATGGGGTCCGATCGGTAACCTAGCTTTTTAAAAATCTAGAGCGATAAGCTTTATAGCATAGTGCAAAGCTGTATAGATAAAGATTTGAGATAAAGTTGTATAAATAAATATTAGTGTAATAGTGTTAATAAATCTTTTGATAAAGTTTTCGTGATTGGTACAATCTAAAACGGTACAAATTAAAAAGTGGAATAAAGATTATAAATATTATACAGATTTTCACCAATCTAACCCATCGTGTTTTTTTTTTCCTCATACTAAAACAAGTTTATATATCATATTCAGTTTCACTTTTCTCAACTTTAATTATAGGGTTTGTTGGTAAACAATCTTTATATTATACCGCTCCAGCTTACAGCTTTGCACTATGCTTATCGCTCCAGTTTACAGCTTTGCACTATGCTTACAGCTTACCGCTCCAGCTTACAGCTTATAGTTTACCGCTCCAGCTTACCGCTGGATACCAATCTGACCCTAAATCTATTGGAAGTACGTATTGAATTATTAGTAAGCTTTTTTCCAGAAACTCTCTAAAAGATGGATTTCATTGTTGAGTTTCTCTACAGTAATACAAGGTACTTTTTATATTAATTGTTACTGATAAACAAAATGGTATTACAATTTTACTAAAAAGATTACGGGTTAGATTGGTAGAATCTTTATAATCTTACAACCACTTTTTTATTTGTACTGCTTTAGATTGTACCAATTACGAAAGTTTTACCAAAGCTTTACCAACCCTATTACACTAATATTTATTTATAAAGATTTATCTCAAATCTTTATCTATACAGCTTTGCACTATGCTATAAAGCTTACCGTTCCAGCTTTTAAAAAAGCTAGGTTATCAATCGGACCCGACGGTCAAATATTTATGATCTTTATGTTATCTTTATATCTTAGATTCGCTCTTCGACTTAACTCATTGGTTCGGCGTCTCCCAAAAGTCGGTTTCCTTCGTCACCGTTGATATATCCTTGTTTTAACTATTTTAACATGGTTTTTTGTAACTATATCCAATGGTTTTACATTTTAAGTGGTAGTTTGTGTGGTTCTAATAAAAAAAAATTTACATGTTACTTGGACAAATGAACAAAAAAACAAAATATTGGATCCTTCTGAAACATCATATGTCTAGCAAACGTTGGAGGCATTAACTTTGGACTCAAGACATGATTGAACCAGCTTTCAACATATTTTCTATATTTTACAACCGGTTACCAGTTTTTGCTTATAGTTATAAAAAATATACTGTTTTGAATCATCAATGAGATTTTTATCTCTCGTGTTTCTGATTTATGAAATTTTTTTTTTGTTTATATCTACAATTACATAAAAACATTAAGAGGGTAATATATACAAAGATTAAAATTTTGTAGGGAGCAGAAAACTTAGAAAAAAAAAAGTTTGTTTGAGTGTTATGTGAAAACTTAAAATACAATTAAATGCATAGTATATGTCTATTTTAATCCGTCACAAAACTATACAAACAACCTTTGTAAAGAAAACCGGCCTCCGTCTCGTATTTCAAAAGGAAACATCAGAAGACACATTCATGCTCGGTTTTTGAAGGATGAAGAGATTGTGAAAGAGAAATGCATGCCGAAGAAGTAATTAAGATAGCTAAATATATTTAAGTGGATGTAAATAAGTTTTTTGCCAACATAACCTTCAAAATGAATAAGTTATATTATATGTCTCAAACAAAGCCTGTAAAATTTGCTCTTGGTGTTTATATTCTCTCAAACACCTGGCTCGATTCATCCGTCCCTTACTAAATTAGGTGTTGATTATGGTTATGACATGTCACACTCGTTGTTAGAATTGAACCGGGTTTGGGTTAGTTATATTGGTGCAGGAATTAATTGAAGATAACCGGAATGGTATATTCTTGTGTCGTCAAGCCCTAGACGTAGCAACCTCACATCGAGGCGTGAATTGGGTAAACAATCTCTTTGTGCAAATCTCTAACTCTATTTTTGCATATCAATCGTTCGTTAGATCTTTAGGCTCGTTCGTGAAGCAATCAAACAACTTGATTAAGAAACAATATATTCCAAGCTTTGCACTATGCTATAAAGCTTACCGTTCCAGCTTTTAAAAAAGCTAGGTTATCAATCGGACCCTACGGTCAAATATATATATATATATATATATATAGATTCACGACCATATAAAACATAATATTAATTAGCCTAGGTACATGCAAATCATATGACCATGACTTGGAATAGATTGTAAATTGTTTACTGAACCTCGGATACAACAAAAATTCTTTTGATGGAAGAATAATGTTAGATAAGTAATATGTAATAATTAAATAGTGAAGTACACTTTTAGTTAGATTTGGATTGTACTTAGCGTACTATAACTTTTACTGTTTCCTCTAAGCAATAGGTTGATTCAGAAAGACTTAAAGACATTCAAGAAAATGGATTATGAACAGTAATAGACTGTTGCAATACAGAAATTACTCTCACTGTCACTGTGGTCTTAAAAAAATTCTGCCAAAGTGGGAAATAAAGGAGAAAACAAATTGGAAAAGTTGCCATACCTCTGTCACTCACTCTCTCTTCACGGTAATACACACACGCATTACATATATACTGATATACGGTACCGTATATAGGAAATTAATATTGTACATTAAGAAAATTCCTTATTTACAAATTTCTGTAAGCTGCAATTCATTTTAATTGACTTCACCGGTGGCCCATATGCAATTATTCATATATTTATCAATTTTTACTATAAATAATGTATGATTTCATATATATCAACGGCATATGCATAAAGAATATACCATTATAATGTGATTTTTAATTGATTTAATGTTAATTATCACGGAAATTATAAAGAAAATCTCAATGAAAAAAATTATTTTACAACTTTGCATAAAAGTATCAGCGAATATCATTTACCAATTGAATAGTTAGTGTGTAAGTAAAAATTAAAAAGAGACGTATTGAATAATTTATAGTATTGACAACGAGAGGGAGAGAGAGTTGAATTTGAAAGAAACCTCGAATTTGGACTATTTCTACGTATATATCCCCACTCTATTGCTTGCAGACACATTTTCACCATACCTTCTCCTTCTCTCATAGTCTAGTGATGTCACAATCTCAATCTCTTGAGTGCACAATGATAATAGAGGTTTTAACCTTATATAAATTACTGTAAATGCACATTAAAAACTGTAGTAATAAAGAAATCGAATCCACAAGAATCAAGTGTCACACTACGAATCGCTAAAAGTGAAATTAAGCTTAGACAAAATATAGGTTTTGTATGCAATAATGTAAAAGAGAATACCAAATTAAACGGTGTAAACTTATGAATTAAAAAAGCATTGGGCATTAGAGAATTCACAGGGATTCATGGATTCGAAATTAGACAAGTAATAGGGAAAAATTTATGAATCGTTCTAGAACTCAAATCACGAAATCAAATTGATCTACTGTTGTAGCATCAATTACTATGTCTGACAACCTAAGATCATAAACTATCGTTTGTTTTCAAGAGGTTAAACATGCATAAGAGTCAAGTTTGATATGTTCACAAAACACCTTTACATCAACTTTCGTTGGCTAGGGATGCCTTGCTCGTATAAGTTATTTCAGGCTTTTAAACAAATAATTTTGGTGCGCTAAACAACCTAAAATCAGAAACTAGCTAGGTAGTTAATCAAGTTTCAACAATAAGAACAACATATATGAAGAGACCAAGTAATCAATCCCTAAGTTGACATATTTATTCAAGCAAACCCTGAAATCCTTTTGAAACCGTAAAACCCAATTGGAAAAGTACTCAAACATAATGGAAATCAAAGCATAAGAAGATATAATAGAAAACATAAAAGTGTCAAAATGGGTCATTACCCATGGGTTACCCAAACCCGCCCATAATTTTAGCGGATTAGGGTTATATTTTTTTACCCATATAATTAAATGGGTTTTGTTGGGTTACCCAATTGGGTTCACGGGTTTAATGGGTAAACCCATTAGGGTCATGGGTTACCCATAGGTTTAGCATGAAATTTAAAATAATATATATATATATATATATATATTACTTTAAAAGATTGGACCTTTCCTTTAGTAAAAAAATTAAAGATTTATAAAACTTATATAGTTATATAAATAGAGATTATAAGACTTATATAAATAGGAGACATCGAAAGTGATGATGACAATGAAACATATGCATCTGAGGAGGCAGATAACCCAATCCCAACGAAGATTGAGCGTTTTTTCAAAAGAAATCTTTAGTTTATTTATTAGTTTAATAGTTTTCCAATTTATTTGGGTAACTTATTTAACTTATTTTTAATTATATATTTAGCTATTTTCCTTTTCATAATTTCTGTTGAATCTTAAATTTCTCTTTGTTAAAAAATATTTTCAACTAAATATGTTATATAACTATTCGTATAATAGAGGTTTTGTGAATTTGTAAAATTACTTAATGTTTGTTTTTTTCCATTTTAACTTGGGCAAGTCTCAAAAATACCACAAAAAAAAGTTTGTGTTCCAAAAATACCACCAATTTTCAAAAGTTCCAAAAATACTATTTTTTCCGAAAGTTCCAAAAATACCACAAAATTAAAATTAACTTTAAATATTCAAAACTAAAACCCTAAACCCCAAACCTAAACCCTACCCCCTAAAACTATACCCTAATTGTACAATAGTTAACTCACACCCAAAAATTTAAATTCTAAGCTCTTAAAAATCAATTTTTGAGGTTGTGGTATTTTTGGAACTTTTGAAATTAGTGATATTTTTGGAAGTTTTTGTGGTATTTATGGAACTTTTAAAAATTGGTGGTATTTTTAGAAAAAAAACCTTTTTGGTGGTATTTTAGGGAATTTCTCTTTTAACTTCTTCCTTTTTAAGTAAATAATTTTAATATTGAAAAATTTACATCTTATTTGATATATATATATATGGGTACCTATTTAACCTATTAAACCCAACGAGTTTTATATAAATGGATTTGGGTAGGTATATTATACCCATATAATAAATGGTCGGGTCAAACCCGCCCACTAAACTCTCGAACACATCTGGATTTGGGTAGGGTCGAGTCGGGTTGGCCATTTTGATACCCCTAAGAAAACATGATGAAATTAATAGAATAGATAAAGGGTTTAGAAATTTTCTCCAAATTGTCAAAGAGGGTTCACAAATCTTCTCCCAAAGCAATAAACTAAAAGTATGAATGTAAAATAAAGCTTTCCCTCAACAATGGCTGAAAACTAGAATAAATAGGCTAAATCACGTTTTTGGTTCAAACCGAGTAAAAATAGGAAAATCTGCAATTTTTTTATTTTTTCTGTAAACCGGTCGGTTTAGGCAGATTCACATATCTTCACTAAAACTCTGATAACTCTCGATACCCCGTTGGAATATCTTCAAATCACTTCCAAATGAAAGCTAACTCAACACTCTGTCTTTCGTCAAAATCTCACGTCAATCTAACGGTAGAAAGTCTTTCAACGAATGCCAAACTTCTAATCTTTTTGTGATTTTTTTCTTCTATTTCTTGCTCATTTGCCTTAAACTCCATCTAAACATGTTTTATCCTAAAAAGATTTAAAAACAAAGAAATGACTCGAAAAACCTTTGAAAACATTAGTTAGAATGCGTCAAAAACGCAATACATCACACAATAACTTTTGTTTGCTACATTCTGCATGCTTTAAGGAAAAGCGAAGAAAATTAGATAGCTGGCTGTTAATTACGTTCATCCATTTAATATATAGTAGTTTCCTTAAACTATTTGCTAATAATATATAGATTAGTCATTCAGTCTTATAAGATTTTGGCGTTAACCAGGATAGAGAAAATAAAGTTTCAGTTTAGCCATTTCAGTTTAGCAATGCCAAATGGTCGAGTAGGTTGATCACATCTTGTATGTACGTAGGCTATATATATGTATATTTTTTTGGAATAAATGGATTATAGATGATGATCGTATCACTACAAGAAAACAGGGCTATTTCCGACGGCCAAAACCGTCGGAAATCCGTTGGAAACGACCCTTTTCCGACGGTATTCTGACGGTTTTGGCCGGTCGGTTCTATCGCGTCGGAAATAGTTTTCCGTCATAATTCCGTCGGAAATCTAGACGGAATTCCGACGGAATTATGACGGATTTTAAAAAAAAAAATTCCGTCGGAAATCCGTCATAAATATGAATTCCGACGGAATTATGACGGATTACCGACGGACTCCGATCCCGTATACAAATACAGTATGCGGATACAGTATACCGTATACGAATACAGTATACCGTATACGGATATCATATCCGTCGGTATACCGTCGGATTTTCAATTTTTTTTAAAAAAAATTCTCCGGCGGAAATTCTCCGGCGACCGGCCGGAAAATTTCCGCCGGAGAAATCCGGCCCGTGAATCTTCTTTCTTCTTCTTCTTCTTCTTCTTCTTCTTCTCTTCTCTTCTTCTTCTTCTTCTTCTTCTTTCTTCTTCTTCTTCTTCTTCTTCCTTCTTTCTTCTTCTTCTTCTTCCTCTTTCTTCTTCTTCTTCTCTTCTCTTCTTCTTCTTCTTCTTCTTCTTCTTCTTCTTCTTCTTCTTTCTTCTTCTTCCTTCTTTCTTCTTTAATTCTTCTTCTCTCTTCTTCTTCTTTCTTCTTTCTTCTTCTTCTTCTTCTTCTTCTTCCTTCTTTCTTCTTTAATTCTTCTTTCTTCTTCTCTCTTCTTCTTCTTCTCTCTTCTTTCTTCTTTCTTCCTTCTTTCTTCCTTCTTTCTTCTCCTTCTTCTTCTTATAAGAAAATGTGTATAAAATTAGGGTAAAATCCGTCGGAAATCCGTCGGTATTCCGACGGATTATACCCTAATTTTATACCGCCAAAACATAGGCATGAATTTTTTTTTGTTTTTAAAAAACGCAATCCGTCGGAACTCCGTCGGGAAGCCGTCAAAATCCCTAAATTTATTAATTAAAATTCAATAAAATTAAAAAAAAAAAACAAATTCCGTCACAAATCCGTCGGAAATTGTGACGGAGTTGTGACGGAAGTAATAAAAATTAATTAAAAATAATTACGGTATTCCGTATATCGTATACGGTATACGGTATCCGTCATAATTCCGTCGGAATTTCCGAGGCATTGTGACGGAAATTGTTTTTAATTAATTTTTATTACTTCCGTCACAACTCCGTCACAATTTCCGACGGATTTGTGACGGATACCGTATACCGTATACCTCATATTCCGTATATGGTATACGGTATACGGTATCCGTCATAATTCCGTCGGGAATTCCGACGGAATTGTGACGGAATTTTTTTTTAATTATTTTTAATTAATTTTTATTACTTCCGTCATAATTCCGTCGGAAATTGTGACGGAATTATGACGGAATTTGTTTTTTTTTTTTTTAATTTTTAAAAACGTATTCCGTCGGAATTCCGTCCGAAATCCGACGCAAATGTCCGACGGATTTTCCGACGGCATTGTTTTTCCGTCGGAAAATGCCTTGTTTTCTTGTAGTGTATATTTTTACTCGAAAATAATGCTGAGCTTGTGTTTTAGAGAATACTGTTAAACTTCAAATCGAATTTGTTAATGTTGAGCTTGTGTTTGTATGGTAATCCTTGTAATATAAATTTGGTCCTGCATATATTATATATTTAAGTTAAATATTTACATTTATTTTTATCATTTACTATAAATATGGCAAACTGTTTAAATTTTAAGAATCAAATACATGTTTAAAGTTACCGGAGTACCATATCTTTTCGCAAACAGAATAATACAACTTCGCCAATTATAAAGAAAGCGGTTGATGTTGTCTTCCTCTTTAGTTGGAATTTTATTTTAGTCTTTAGGTTGCTTGTTTGGGTTGGTGATAGGTGGACTTTAAATCTTGTGCTTGAGTTTGTCTTTTGAGCTTCTCTGGAGGTTAGGAATTTTCTGATGCTTGGTATTGGAATTCTGGTGATACCTCGGAGCTTCCATGGGCTCTCTCGGTTTGATTTGATATGTCCTCTTTGCCGTTGGTGTTTTTGTGTTGCGATTTTCGTTTGGTTTTCTTAAGTTCTCTTTTTCTTTAGTGGGTTCTATTGCTCTTCCCTTTAAGATTTCGTTCGAGATCTTGGTTTTGGGTCTTAGCATGCCAAAGGATGTTTGATCTTTGGTTGTTCCGAAGGTCTTTGCAAAGGTGCTCGTGTGACAGGTCGACTTCTCTTTGTTGATGATGAAGATGTTATGGGGCAGGTCTTCCCCGTTCAACAGATAAGGCTCTTCGCTTTCCGTCTTTTCCGAATAATCCTTTTTGCGGCGATGCATATCAACAGCTTTCCCTCACTGATATTGGGTTGAGTATCATCAAGAAGCTTTGGTGTGGTTGTGACTTATTCATTGTTTGTGATTCTTCTTTGTCGTGGTTTTATTGCGCTAGTCGTCTAGGTTTGCTCTTGGTTTGGTCATTGGACATGGTGTTTCTTTTCAAGCTCAAGCGATCTTCTCGTTCGTCCTGTGGTGGGTTCTTCAGCTCGGAGCTTAGGCTCTCGTTTCGAGGTCTTAATGGTTTGAGAGCAGTGGTGGTGATGGTTTGTTAGTGTTTTAATTTGTGTAGGGTTCTTCTTTCGGTTTTATCGTGTAGTGTAGCTGGTGTTCTTTAGGTGCGGGTTGTAAGTGATGGTTTATTTTGGTTTTTAGTAGTTGTTGTATTTCATCGTCTCCCTTTCGCAGGACTTCAGAACTCCGAGGCTAATGTGTTAGTCGCTGGCTTATGTATCTCACTTTGCTTTTAATAAAATTCATCAGATGGAAAAAAAAAAAAACCGTAGAATATTTGCAAGAAAATATATAAATAAAAAATAAATGGGCATTTGTTGATCTTCATGTAGATGGGGACCCATTGTACTTGCAGACAAAGGCATTTAACAGAAGACTAGTGTCATATGGATTCTCTTCTCTCAATTCCCAAAGTACCCTCCCACTTCTCTCATTTGAAGATAGTTTTTAGTATTAAAAATTATTAAAATTTGAGTAAAAGAAAGAAAGAGAGTGTAAAATTTGAGTAAAATGAAGAAAGAGTGTTTTTGTTAATATAAAATTAATAAATTTTGAATAAAGAGAGGAGATAGTTTTGGAGAGTGTTCTTATTTTGAAATTTTTGGGAGTGTTCTTATGAGATAGTGGGGTGTATCAAAATATAAAATTAATAAAAGTTGAGTAAAATGATGAAAGAGAAAGTATAAAGTTGAGTAAAAGGATAAGAGAGTATGTGTTTTAATAATTTTTAATACGAAGAACATACGTAAGAGCAACCGTTGCGGTTGCTCTTATACGAGAAATTCCACTCCCACAAAAGGAAAGAAAATCTATCAAACCTCCAAATTTTTGATTAACCATCATTATCCTTATCAATTATATTGTCAGTCAAAACAAATATTTTGTCAAGATAAACACCCTTTTGTTTTGATGGAAGTTGTATTCTTTCTAGCAAAGAATAACGACAACACACAATTTGTCTCGTTTACCATTTATATTACTCCCTTATGTTGTTTAAAGATTTTGCATACATATTAACAAATCAATAAATATTTTAGTTTTACAAAATAAAACATCTTTTATCATCAACTAGATTAGGACCTGCGTGAATACGCGGATAAACATAATAAAAATTATTGATATAAACATTTAAATTCTAATTAGCAAAATATTTTGAAATACTATTTAAACATGAATTACCAAAATATTTTGAAATACTATTTAAACATGGATTTGAAACCATGAAGATCAATATCTTAATTCATATCATGCGGATCCAGAAATATATATATAACCGGAATATTTAAATCATATTTTATATAAATAATTGTGTTAAACATCGCTTATAAATCTATGGTTGATAAATTTCTACGTATTTTTTTAATTCTCATATAGATTCATACTCGCTTATAAATACTTTTTATTTTATACAGTTTATATTCTCTTTATTTTCACTACTGTTTATATTTTTTTTTCTATTTTCTATTTTAATTTTTTATAATTCGTTTAAATTACTACATTTTTTCCTTTTTCCCTAAATTGTTTGAACTTGGAAGTTTTTCTCTTTTTCTATTAGTTTTCGACTATTAGAATTTTCATATTTTATTATTAAGTTAGTTACTTGATAATTATTTTCTTAGTTTACCATTTTTAATTTTACTTTGTTTTCATTCCCCCTTTTCTCCTTTTTCTTTATTAAATTATTCTCTCTATTTTTTATATATTTATCAATTTTATCTTGTTTCACTATGCATGTCTTAAAATTTTAAATTGAGATTTTCACTTTTTAAAAATTTCCTTTTTTTCTTTATTTATATAATCTCTTTTATGTCATCATTTTTTTTCTTACAGTTAATATTCTCTCTGTTTTATTACGGTTTATATTATTTTTATTTTCTATGTTAATTTTTTTTTATAATTCGTTTGGACTATTATACTTTTTGTCTTTCTCCCCAATTAGTTTGAACTATTAGAAATTTTTCTCTTTTTCTATTAGTTGTGGACTATTAGAAATTTTATTCTTTTTCTATTATTTTGACCTATCAGAAGTTTTCCATTTTTAAATTTGATTTGTTTTAATTAAAATTAAGCTTTAACACGTGCCATCATCCGATAGTTTTAGACACATGTCATGATCTCGTAAATTACAATTTTGCTTATGTGTCGCACTCTCGTCGACCGGCTTCTCTTTTATATAATAAGATTTCAATAAAATTCAATCAATAGTAAAAAAATCTATAAAATTTAAACAATAAAAAAATGAAAAAACGTAATTAATTTTGCATAGAAACTTGAAAACATTTAAATTAAAAAACAAAAAAATATGAAATCTAAAGTAAAATGGAGGAAGTATGTCGGATAAGAAAAATATAACGGATAAAATTCATGTTTTTTAAACAAACTCTTAACTATATTTGGTTTTGTTTGGCTTATACGATTTTCCGTTACTATGGCTCACTATTAGCATACATATTCATCTTAATTAGTATAAAATATCTGATGTTGAAACTGTTTCGATTATTGAAAAAAATTTGCTTACACGATGATTCCCAAATTTAGTTGAGTAGGAGAGGTCAGTTTGGTCAATTACTGCCAAGTGCCAACCCTCCAAACAGACCCATTTACGGCAAAGTTTAATGAAAAGCACATATTTTGCCAAAATAGGAAAGAAAAACACACACAAAAACTAATTTCTCATACGCAAAAAATAAAAAAACACTCATTTGTTATAACATTTTCCATTTTTAACAAAATAAATAAAACAAATAGAGAGGTGTAAAATCTTGAGGTAGAGCAGAGTATTTATATCACCCACGAGCCTTTGCTTCTTCCTCCATCTTCATCACCTCTCTTTCTCTTTCTGTTTTCTTTCCGGAGACATTTGTCTGATTCCATCATCATAATTCACAACTACTCAACACAAAACCTTGACAAAGAGATAACAAATGATCTCACTGTCATTAGTGTCTTTGTAGTGAGATCGAGTTATCAAGAACCATAATTCACTTTCATGGTCAGATCAAACAAGAAGCAAGAACCACACGTCTCTGCTACTTACACCAGATCTCTCGTGACGAAGCAACAACTCGCTTCTTCCACCATGACCACCACCATAACAGATAGTCCTTGCAGCAGTGGCGGCAAAACGCAAACGCAAACGCAAACGCACAAGAAGCAAGTTAGGAGACGACTCCACACGAGCCGTCCTTACCAAGAACGTCTCCTAAACATGGCAGAAGCTCGGCGTGAAATCGTCACCGCTTTAAAACAACATCGAGCTTCCACGAGACAAGCCTCGAGGAATATTCAACCACCACCGCCTCAAAATCTTTTTCCACCGCCTCCTCCTCCTCCTGATCCATTTTCTTGGACAAATAATCCAACTCTCAATTTCCTCCTCCCTAACCAACCTTTAGGGCTAAACCTAAATTTTCAAGATTTCAACGAATTTATCCAAACCTCGTCCTCATCATCATCATCATCTTCATCGTCGTCTTCGACTTCATCATCTTCATCGATTTTTCCGACGAATCCACATATCTACTCTTCCCCTTCACCACCACCCACTTTGGCCGTCACTTCCGACCTTGTGACTCATCAACACTCGTCTTCCGCCGGAGAGAAGCGGCAGATGATGATGGAGCCGGAGAACAACGTGGTGACGTCAGCTTGGTGGTCGGTCGAGGAGCCGGAGATGATTAAGTCGGAGAAAGAAGTCGTTGGAGTTGAAGATGACGTGTTCCCGAAGTTTAGTGACGTCATGGAGTTTCCTTCGTGGTTAAACCCAACTGATGATGAATTATTTCATCCTTATAATCTCACTCATTACTCCTCCCCTCACAATCCTCCATTATCATGGTACGTTATTTTAATTTAATTTCTTTTAATTTTCATTTCCATTTTAATCAATAATTTAGGTTAAAATATTTTTATCGGTGTTATTCCTCCGGTAAAACCGCCGACGAAAATTGCGGCGGTTTCTGCATAAACTTCAGTGAGTGATTGAGTTTGAGACGGAACACATAGAAAGCAGAGAGACCTCTCTTTTTTGACAATAAACAATTTCTAAAGAATCTTTTTTTGATGATTAAAAATATGAAGAAGAGGAGTGAAATTTGTGGAATTAAAAGGATCCACATAGGTTTATTGCATGATCTGAAGCTGTCCAATTCTTTGTTTTTTAGGGTCCAATGATAATAACGCCGACATTTACGAAACACTATCCCTACCCCATTTTTCTGAACTGTCCCAAAACGGTCTTTACGTCATCCGACTGTATTATTAAATAGTGTTGTGTTATCATTGCTTTGTATTATTATCAAAAACCATAATACTAAAGTTTCTCTCCGTTTTCTTCATGTATATTATTTAATCACTTTGTTTATAATTTTGTAATACTTTGATGTGTGATGTTTGTTTACAGTATGGAGATTGGAGAAATTGAAGGTATGGATGGAGACGACTGGCTTGCTTGAACCATAAAGATTGATTACTGTTTTTTTTTCCCAGACATGATGAATCAACTCTCTGGTTCTCTTTTCTTTCTTATTCGTTTTCTTTCTGATATTTATTTTTGTTTGAGGACATTTTGAATCTTTAAAGTAACAAGAAGCCTGCGGAGAGAAATGTTTGATTTGGCAAAGTCCCATGAATGAAATAATCTTTTCTTATTCTTCCTTCTATTATTGAAGGCTATGTTCTTTTATGGTTGAAGACTTATTATCAAAATTTAAATGCTTCGATTTAAATTTATTTTGTTTTGTTGATCATTGTTCTTTATATTTTCAAAATTATTAAAACTGATATTTGGTATTGGATTGTGTCCAATTTATATTTCCTCTATTCTGCAGGAGTGGAGACTGGAGATTGTTTGAATAGAAATATCATTAAGCTTGTGAAAATGCCAGGTTTACATAAGAGAGGAAGAAAATTTCCAAATTTTCATCAGACTATTTTCTAAGTTTTGTTATTCTATTCATATGCATCATTCACTTCATCAATATCCATCTCATCATCATTATCTGTTACCACATCATAACCATCTTTCTCAAATCCAACTTTCAAATCTTCATCTCCTGAACCACTCTCCAGCAATGCTCTCTCTTCCATATCCAAAGTATCACCATAAGTTGGAATATCTCTCTTCCTTCCTCTGTAACCCGTAAACTTCAGCAACTTCTCTTTCCAAAGTATCAAAGGACACTTCTCAATCAACTCCGGTCCATCGTAAGCCTCCGTCAAGAACACACTGAATCTCTTACCTCTCTCAGAGACATAGAAGATACCACAATGCTTCAAGAAAATCCTCATTAGCTTCTGCGGCATCACAAACTCTCTCCTGAAATGGGTCAGATGATCCGTCACTAATCTCTTCTCGAGTGTAAAGCTAAGTACTTCGTGCATAACAGCGATTGCCCGCTTGTCGAATTCCTTTGAACCAGCTTCGAGTCCACGTGCATCAGCGTAAGGAGATAAGTAAGATCGTTTCTGAAAATGTTCGATCTTACCTCTGTACCTGTACATTTTCTTGTATGACGGAGGAAACTTCATCGGGAAAGACAGTGAAAGCAAACCTGGCTTGTGATCGTTTTCCTCGGTTAAACCTAAAGTCTTTTTCTCCAACTCTGTAATAGCCCAAGCTGGATTCCATGAAACAAGCTCAAGATACTCTTCTCCATCTCCAACTTTCACAACTTTAAAATGCTGAGGAAACTTATGAACCCAATTTATTCTAAAATCAAGAGGGAAACCGAAATCTCTTCGGAAATGAACAATCTTGTCCAAAGGCAGCTTCTTATCAACAGACATCATCAAACACCTAGTCACATATTCTGCAGCCTTGTCTCCGTTCTCCTCGAGTAATTTCTCACGCTCGTTCAACAAGTCTTCCCCATCATTCGTCATACCACACCACAACACTCCTCTCGAATCTTTGTACAATTCGAACAACTTAGGAGATTTTCTGATGAAATCACTGATCTTATGTGGTTTAGGCAAATTGATCTGTCTCCTGTACTGCTCCAACGACCGAACAGTCATTATCATATCTGGCTCACTCTTTAACACCTCCATCAAGAAAATCACTTTGGAAGCTATTTTCCATTTCTCTGTAGCGACTTCGAGCTCGCGGATTCTCTTTTCCCTGCTCCTATCTTGAACACGCTTACTAGTCGTCATTAACCTAACGCATACCCGCCCAAAAGGGGATTCTCCGGATAATAAAACGTTTCTTTCAGGTATTATCACAAACATGTTGTGGGCATTCCCGTATAATTGCAGCCAACACCGTAACCTTCCCATCAAAACCTCACCTTTGAGCACCTGAATCACCACTAACATTAGAAATATCTAAGTTACAAAAAAAAAACAGTGTCCACTAATCTGGAAACAGGGTACAACAAAATAGCAAGTCCAATGATTGAAAACACTGAAACCCCAAATTTTGCAAAAATAAGCCAAACCCAATAAAGTTTTTATTGCAAATAATAGGAATCATGCTCAGTTCTCTATTCTCGGGAGACTTAAACACGATAAAATGAATCGATGATTACGATTCATTATATCAAACGAGGAACTAGTTTCAGATGCCATGAGTGATATTAAAAAATGTGAAAAATTCATCTAAAGAGACACAAATACCTTAAACTATTCGGCGGCGAATCAACAGAGTTTGACGGTGAGGCGGCGAGGTGAAAGGTCGGCGGAAAGCCATGCGACGGAGACGAGGACAGAAGACAGACGTAAAGGTGTTGAGTGTTTTCTTCGTTTTATATTTGGGCCTCACGAAGCCCATTACTTACTCTTTTTGGGCTTCTTACATTGAGTGATTGGTACGGTATGGTTGTAAATTAAACTCAAACTACATACTAAAATGTCCTTAAAATCTTTTACATTTTGTTTTAAAAAAATCTTCTACATTAGTCCATTAATCAAAGTTTATGTCTATTTTAGAGGTCATGAACAGATGACATGTGAAGCAAAAAAAATTTAGAGTTAGTTTTACAACAATCCACAGCAAGAGTTCTAATTTAACCATCTTCGTCTTTGTAAAATCATATGCACAAATTGTTACAAAATAAATATTATTCTTTTGGAATCAAGAATCAACCAATGACAATTTTCCGCCGTTGGATGTTTGTGGGACCAATGTACAACTAGTCGTTATTTCCGTTTTAGGTGACAAATTAATATAAAAGTTTTTTAAATGAAACATGCCAAAAATGGACACTTCGTAACAACAAAAGCTCAAAAGCAGTGTTCTAAAAAGCGGTCTAGGTGGTCGTCTAGGCCTCGCTTAGGCGCTAGGCCCTCAGACAACGCCTAGATAACCGCCTCGACCGCCTAAAATTGCATAGGTTTCGTTTTACTGTATTTTTCTATTTCTAACTAAATAAATTTAAATTTATAAGTTTTAATTTCATATACATAGTTATAATATTTATATATATTGTTTGATATGAATTAATAAAATGTTTTTGTTTAATTTCTTTTTATGATTGCATAATTTTATTTTTCTAATGATGATTGCAATATTCATATAATAAATCAGACGATTAAAAAAATATAATTTTATATAATTTATATCTAATATATCTTATTTATAATATTTTATGTTGTAAACGCCTAAAATCGCCTAAGTTCCGATTAAGCGTTCTAGGCGCTAGGCTCTGGGTCACCGTCATATTTACATCATATTTCGTTTTTAAGTGAATAATATCTACGAAAGTCCACATAGTTGAATTGAGGACCCTTTTTGAGATTTCAAATATTCTTACATTTTTAAGTTACTTATGTTTTTGTGTATAAGACTTTGATTCATTACTCCAGATTAAGATGTTAGGTACCAAATTCTTAGTTGAGTTGATCGATTTGTTTATACTCATGTTGTTAGTTATCTAAAAATTAACTATTGGTATGTATACATGATTAATAGACGCACGTCAAATGAAAATGAGAAAAAGAAGAAAAAGAAAATATATATATATATATTTATAATAGATCATTAATAATTAATTTACTAGTGTATTTAAATATATTTTATAGAATTAATATTCAAAATCCTTTAAAAACGGGCTACGGCTTTTGGACTAATGAAGATTGATGATGAAGGACGGCTAATCGAATTTGCTGAAAAACCAAAAGGGGAGCAATTGAAGGCTATGAAGGTAAGTTTTTAGGTTTATGGACTTTGCTCAATTTGTATGTTCATGACATTGTTAGTGACAGTCTCATTTGATAATTAGGTTGATACGACAATCTTAGGCCTTTCTTTGCTAGTATGGGAATATATGTAGTGAGCAAAAATTTCATGTTGGACTTGCTCAGGGAGCAGTTTCCTGGAGCTAATGACTTCGGGAGTGAGTGAAGTTATTCCTACCACTCTTGGAATGAGAGTATGTGATCAATATTTAGTAACATCAGTTTATTTTTTGAACATCAGTTTCCACTTTCATATCTGATTATATTCATCATGTACAAGCTTATCTATATGATGGCTACTGGGAAGATATTGGTACCATTGAGGCATTTTACAATTAGAATCGTGGTACTACCAAGAAACCAGTACCGGGTTTCAGGTACTCGTTGATTATCTTCGCTATTGTAAACCACCAAAAAACCTTTTCTACTCAGCCTACCCTTTCAGATTTGTAAATATATGCATGAACTAACTGCTTTACTTTTGGTTTTCTCCTCTTCATGTTGATTACATAACTGCAAAATCCTTGTCGGTCGCTGCAGACTACTATGAGGTATGTCACAGTTTCAGATAATTTTCTATAAAATTCATTACGTTCTTTTCTTATCCCGGCTTCAGGCTATGCTGATAAGACAATTCTAGCCGTAAAGAGCAGCATTCTGATTGGCATTGGCCGAGAATCCTACATCAAAAGAGCTATCATTGACACGAATGCTCGTACTGGAGATAAAGTCAAGGTCATTTACATTTTGGTTATGTTTTTTGACATGAACTAAATTTAGTACATATTAATTCTCTGTTTCTCGTGTTACAAGTATCCTGATAACTTACTCTTTTAGCATCCTTTCCTCTATGTGTTCATTCAGATCATCAACACGGATGTGGGGGTCGAAACCAACACAATTAAACTTGTAAGGATTCGTGAGGGGAATTTAGAGATTTCTATGTTAACTAGGGATCACAAGAGATTGAGAAAGCGTTGTGTTTATTGCTGTGTAAAGTTGAGTACAAAGCTTGTGTATAAAATTCCGCATCCCCTTAGGGTTTGTACAAAAGAGATATATATAATATATCTAAGGCGGTTCTACTCCCTAAGCCTTCGTGGAATCGTATTTGCTTGAGTCGGTCACGTTGGAGTGGGCTTCAGGCTTCATTCATGTTGATGGATCAGAGACTGCATTGGGCTGAGGATAGGATAGGCGACCGAGCCGACCCTGCGGTCGATCCACAGAGGCCAAGCCTGTGGTCGATCCGCAGTGCCGACCCTGTAGTCGATCCACAGTGCCAAGCCTGTGGTCGGTCCACAGAGCCGAACCTGTGGTCGGTCCACAGTGCCGACCCTGTGGTCGATCCACAGTGCCGACCCTGTGATCGATCCACAGTGCCAGTCCGCTCCTGCTTCGCCTCACTCCACGATCACTTGCTTCGCTTTTCTTCGCAGTAAGACTTAGGGGCTTACTCTACCTTGCTCGTTGAAAGTTTAGAGAGTCATTTCTTCATATGCTTGACTTTTGACTTTAAACGTAACTGTTGAAAAGGGTGAAAACCGACCCCAACAGTTAGCCCCCCAGCTCGGTAGTGTTAGAGATAACAGTACCGAGTTAAAGATGTAGTGGATATCAGCATTTTTCGTTTGAAGTTAAGGTGCCTGCTTAGCCTTTATCACAGTTGTAAAGAGTGACCTTATGCAAGACTCTGTAAACATTATGAAGATTTTAAGACTTCGTGCTTCCTTTGTCGAAGCTGCTGCGTTTTCTGCAGAAAAGACTTTTTTTTCTCTCGAAGATTTTAAGACTCCGTATTTCCTATGGAGATTTTAAGACTCCGTGTTGCGATTGCTAATGTCAATGACGTTTCCAGGTGATTTCCGGAAGGAAGAGTGTTGTGTTCTTTTGAAATGGATCCAGGACTCGTTTGGTGAGGTTACATTAAATCAAACTCACCCCAAGGTGCAGCTAATTGAATTAGCTAAGTTATGCTCGATATAGTGACAAGGTAAATTTGATTAGAGCTTGACTACGACGAGGTGACCCCGAAGTCGATTAGAGAGGTCGACTTTGTCTGGCCACGAAGTGATACCAAAGTGAAGTTACCGTCGAAGAGGATAAAGTTATTATGTGAACGGCAACGTTGATTCAAATGAGCCTTGAGGCAGGTTGAGTCGGCAAAAACCGTATCGACCCCAAGGCAGAGATTATAATCTTGATGAGACCACTTTGACGCTGAAGTCAATTTTAAGAAGATGATGACGAGGAGTATTACGGTGATTTGGGTAAAATGTGACCGCAAAGTGAGGTTGTGCTCTAGTGAGAAGAACTTGACCACGAGGTAGTTTCTAGAGGAGATGACGCGGTCTCTGTAAGTGTGGTAGATCACCCTGGATCCCTAAAACCAATTGTTTGTGTATAGGTGAGCTAGGTGTTGTGGAGCAAACCACACTTGATAGTGGTGGATCGGCGGTGCCGTTGTGTCAAGATGACGATGTCGTCGCGGCCTCGACTCGGACCGATCCCACGGTCGCGGTTCTGGACGAAACCGACTCCTCGGTCGTGATTTTGTGTGAGTCTGAAACCGTGGTCGTGACCGACCGTGTGATCATACCATCGTCAGATCGCGTGGTCGCGCCTCCGACCGACCGCGTGGTCGCACGTTCGACCGACCGCGTGGTCGCACGTTCGACCGACCGCGTGGTCGCACGTTCGACCAAGCACGTGGTCGCGCCTTTAACTTCATGTGGGATTGAACCCATGGTTGCATCCGATCGGGCCGATCGCGTGGTCGTGCCGATTGCATCGCCTGGTCAGACCGACCGCGCAGTCGCGTTGCAGCAACATACTTCTGACTCCCGGCTCTGGCATGAGGGCTTTTGCGCTGGCGAAAGCCAAAGTTTCTGAGGTTTGATCTCTCTCCCTCCTTATTCTTTGCTTTACTTCCTTTGGTTTTGACAACATTCTTTATGTTATCCTTTGTGCATGTAGCTCTCCACTTAGCTGGGTCACATGGCCTTTTGTTTTGAGGAGGACTCTCGCTCTCGTGACAATGAGCTTAGCGAGGCCAAGAAGGCCAACGTTGAGCTCACTGAGAGGAACCGAGCCCTCGAGGACGATGTTGCTTTTAGGAGTAAGTTAGTGGAGGCTGAGGATCTCAGGGACACTAGGATTGAGGAGGCCGTTGCTAAGGCCAAGGATGAGGCAGCTCGTGGCTCTGCTACTCGGACCAGACAGGTCGCCAGGTTGCTTGTTAGGATTGAGGAGACAGCGAAGGACAACATACTGGACCTTGCTGAGATCGACGCGAACCTGGAGCTGATCGAACGTCTTCGCGGGCCTGGCGGACCGACCCTGGATGCCGCTGAGCAGCTCCTAGTTGAGAGGAAGATCTCGATTTACGATGCTCGTGATGTGTTTGATGAGCTTGTCTCTAGCGTGATGCAAGCCTTAGAGATCCCAGAGGACGCTGGTGTAGCTGATGAGGACGACGAGTGACCATTCCTCTTCGTTCATGACTTAGTTGATTTGTAGTCTTTTTATGACTTTTGCTTCTGAAAACCTTTGTTGTATTTGATAATCTCGGTTGTAGCATTGGATGGTTTATATCCTTGCTATTATTTTGGATCCTTGCATTGTGGAGAATGCGGGATGACTTTGTAGCTTTTGTTCATGGTGAACCTTGATGGTTTCAGATTCAGGCACTTGCTTTAGATGTTGTTGATGTTGTTCCTATACTTAGGAATTCTTTGAGCTGTTTATGCGTTTCTGTCATGTGTTTGCCAACATTGACGTTGGGCTTCACGAATGGGGCTTTGTTTGCTCATGAATGAGGCTTTGTTTGCTCATGCATGAGGCTTTGTTAAGTAGAGAGAATGCGAATGCGTTTACGCTCTCTATCTGCCAACGTTGCTGTTGGGCTTTGTGGAATGGTTCCGTTCTCGAGACACGTCTGTCCGAGAACAAGTTCACCTTAGATTTGACTAGCGTGTATCCTGGGTTTCTGAATGACACGTTCAGGGTATAATTCGAACGGAGGTCATTAGCAGCTGCATTTTACCAACGACGTTTGTTGGGTTTCTGAGTGATCAGTTGGCTTGACCCAATACTGAACACTGGTACTTATATAGCGCGCTGTATCCGTTGTGGATGTCATCGTGTTCGTATTTCCACACTATTGCTGTGGCCAGCAGCAATAAATGCAGAACGACTCTACTCGATTAAAGCTTTGATCAGTCTATTAAGGACAAGCTGTTCTCATGATGAGTGTTGTGGCGAGTGTTTATGATTGACGATGATGTTGTCAATGATTTTGTTAAGGAGTGGCGTACGGGTACCCCACTCCCCCCCTTTTAGACGAAAGAGGGAACTGAAGTCGTCTAGAGACTGGTGAGAACATTCAATCCCCCCCTAAGGCGGAGGAGATCATGCGAGCTCGTGCGGAACGAGACTAAAATGAAGAGTGGAATCCCCCCCCTTGTGATGGAGGGGGGGGGGGCAACTGAACCTGTCCGAAGACATGCTGCCTACGTACCCTTTGCAGGGACCAAGTCGCCTCGTAGTTCATTTGGTGGAGTAGACTAGCGGTAGTACTTCTTCAAGTGCTTGGCATTCCAAGAGTGAAGGATTGGAGTGCCAGACATGGTGGCGAGCTCGTAGACTCCAGGACGAATGACTGTTGTGATCTTGTACGGGCCTTCCCAGTTAGCTCCGAGCTTGCCGGCGTTTGGTTCTGCTGTGTTCTGAAACACCTCACGGAGGACCAAGTCACCTATGGAGAAATGCCTTTCCCTGACTCTGGAGTTGTAATATCTTGATGCTGCGCTCTGAGTCTTTGCTGTGCTGGTGCCGTAGTCGCTGCAAATGCGTTTTGCATCCATGAAGTGAGATAGGCGTATCGACAAGTCTGTAAGGTGGACTTGAGTGTCGACGAGCCCATGAGGTGAAGAAGTCGAGATGGTGGGAGATGGAGCTTGATTTTGAGGTCGGTGAATCCCTTTTTTGACGAAGGTCAACCTCGTGCTTAAGCGAGCCCGCAAGGTAAGCTTGTGCAGAGGCTTGAGCTCGCGTGCACGATTTGATTTGGAGATCAGATTACAAGGTGGTTGCTTTCAATTGGCGAAATGGGTGAGTTGACTCGGTGTGAGGTTCCGCGAGTGGACTCGGCGAGTGAGGTTGCGAGCTCGATCGTGAGGTGCGAGCTTGCGGCGTCTGTTGAAGACGAGCGCGAGCTCGAGGTGGAGTTAGTTGAAGGCGAGTGCGAGCTCGAGGTGGAATGCCGATGGCAAGGTGAACGGGAGCAACGAGCTTGCGTCGGTGGATCGGGCTCGCAGACTTGGGATTCAATCAAGGAGGTTGATTAGGAGAGGACGAGCTCGCAGATTTTTTAAGACATCGAATTTGCAGAGCTTGTTGGTCGTTGAAGGTGATTGATTGAGTATTAACTTGAGCTCGGCGAGGTGGACGAGCAGGCTTTGTTAGTGAGGTAGGCGAGTCGTACGAATTGGATCGGTCTAGCTCGGGGGTGTTTGTTCGTCGTGATTACGAACAACCTCGGTGATTTGTTGTGTAGGTGAGCTGAATTTATGCAAGAGGAGAAGTGGTGTTGATTTTGAGCTTGCCAGGTCCGTATTGCGTCGCCGCGAGCTTGCAAAGTGGTTGCTAAACCGTGAGACTTGATCCGGTTGGTGCGACAAGGTGGAGTTGTAGCTGCAAGTCGGTTCAGTCAAGCTTCCAAGGTGAACGAGTCGATCCACTGCGAGGCAAACGAGTCAGGCTTCCAAGGTGGACGAGTCGGCCCACTAACGAGGTGATCTTGGTGAGGAGACACGGCTGTAAGGTCGAGGTGAAGCTCGAGGCGAAGCAAACGAACCGACTTATGGCGAGCTTACATCACCTAGTTGATTCGATCTTAGGAAGATCTTGCGAGGCAAGTCTGAGCTCGCACCGTTGCTCAATGGTTACTATGAACCCGCAGGTCCGTGATTCGGTGAGGTGTCATGCTTACGAGCTACCTCAACCAGGGATTATGCTCGTGTTGTTAACTTGATTCGGAGGTGGGTCTGAGCTTGTATGAAAATCTCTGCAAAATGAAAGGAGAAAAATAGCAGCGAGTTAGACGAGTTGACTCAGTCGAGTCGCAGAGCTACAAGATTGAATTTTAGAGATTGCAAGGTAGAGAGAGAGATTCTGTGATCTAGCAGGGTAGTTTGATTTGTCAGTGAGCTCGATTCGATGGTGACGAGGTCGCAAGGTTGAACTAGAGAAGTTGAGCTCGCGGGCTATCGTGTGAAATGAGTATGTTGCCGTAGAAGCGTGCTTGCCCTGTTGACGCTTGATTTTCTAGGTCTTAATTGAGAATTGCAAAGCTTGCAGTGCCAAAAACGAGGCCGATTTGAAGCAAATTAGAGCTCGCAGGTTGACTAAGTGAGCTCACGAGTTGACTCGGTGAGCTCGCAAGTTGGCTCAGTGAGCTCGCGTCTGCCGGTTGAGTTGGTTTTGAAGAGAGGAATTGGCGAGGAGGAGCTCGGCGAGGAGGAGCTCGGAGAGGAGAAGCTCGGCGAGGTAATGGGACGTTGGTCCGGCGAGGAGGAGAGCTCACGCGTTCGGGAAGTTAGCTTGTTGCATCGTTGAATTAGTGAAGTTGAATCCGAAGAAGAGAAGCTCGCTTGGACTTGCCACGATGCTCTTGTTGTCAAAGTTGATCCTACAGCGAGGTGAAGTATGGTGGCGAGGTCGCCAGGTCATGAGATCGGCTGCGAGGTTGGCGAGGCAGACGAGCTGGCTTGGTCGGAGAGATGGATTTTCGAGCCAAAATCAATGCTTCTCCTGATTTTTCATAGATTAGGCAGAGGCGAGGTTGATTCGAAGCTGCGGCGAGGTGGATTTTTGGAACCCTTGTAAACTGACAAGGTCGACTCCAGTTTCGGCGAGGTAGACCGAGGTGGGCTGAGTTGATGGAGCGAGGAGCTTTGCGAGGTGAGAACGAGTTGATTGAATTTGGGCCTAAAACTTTGTTTTTTTCAAGCCCATCAACGAGTTGTTACGAATCTCCGACCCCTTTGTTTGTTTCCTATCACCTTGCGGGTTGAACCGTGGTTTGTACTGGCAATTTCTGAGCTCGCTGCCCTCCATTCACCTCACTTCCCTTGTGGGTCTGCGATGTGTGAGGTTGACAAGCCTGGTAACGACGAGACCAATTTTGAGCTGTTGTAGGGTGACGACAAGAAGCTTTCAAGTGAATTGTTTTATCCAAGATCGGAGATTTTAGCCCTCGCGATGTTCTCAGCAAAAGGCGTGTTCTGTGCTTTCTCCAGCACGTAGGCGACCCCAGGAGCCTTTCCCGTGCTTCGGTACATCTCCAGCTTGGTAGTCCGCAGATCGGGGACGACCTGATCTAACTAGGCTTTCAGCGTAGCCACCTCTTCGTCACGGGAGCCTTGTGGAGCCCTACACTCCTGCTCTCTTCTGTAGAGCTCCGCTAAGTCTGGAGCCCCTTCTTCATTAGTGAAATCGTTGTAAGCAGCTGTGTCGGTCCGGGCTCGTCTCTGAGGTGGTTGATCTTCGTCCGACTCTTCCACCACACGCTCGGGAGTTGCATCAGATTCCCGACGAGGCCGCGATGGAGGCAAGTCCTCTGGGACTGTGCGATCGGTTTGAGGCGGCAGTTCCTTGTTCCAGTTCTTTCGATAAGTTTGGGGCGTGTTAAAGCTGAGACGTGTTGGACGGGCACAGGATCTTTTGCGTGTCTGTCTCTTGAGCGCTCGCAGCTCGCTCATCGTAGCTTTGTTGTGCTTCTTTTGATCCCGTGCTCTCTTCTCTAGCGTCTCAAGCATCTGCTTGATCTCCGTGATAGCCGTCAGGTTGCCAGCAGCGCGAGGCGCAGTGTTCTCCACGGAGTTCTCTATTGCCTCGTCATTCCTGTGAGACGAGGAGCCTTTGCTGCTCATGCTGTTGCTTCTTGACATCTTGACAGTGTTGCAAAACCCTAGCTTTCGTGAGTCAGAAACTCTCTGTTCCCCTTAGTCGGCGCCAAATTGTGGGGGTCAAAACCAACACAATTAAACTTGTAAGGATTCGTGAGGGGAATTTAGAGATTTCTATGTTAACTAGGGATCACAAGAGATTGAGAAAGCGTTGTGTTTATTGCTGTGTAAAGTTGAGTACAAAGCTTGTGTATGAAATTCAGCATCCCATTAGGTTTTGTACAAAAGAGATATATATACTACATCTAAGGCGGTTCTACTCCCTAAGCTTTCGCGGAATCGTATTTGCTTGAGTCGGTCACGTTGGAGTGGGCTTCAGGCTTCATTCATGTTGATGGATCAGAGACTGCATTGGGCTGAGGATAGGATAGGCGACCGAGCCGACCCTGCGGTCGATCCACAGAGGCCGAGCCTGTGGTCGATCCGCAGTGCCGACCCTTTGGTCGATCCATAGTACCGACCCTGTGGTCGGTCCACAGAGCCGAGCCTGTTGGCGGTCCACAGAGCCGAGCCTGTGGTCGGTCCACTGTGCCGACCCTGTGGTCGATCCACAGTGTCGACCCTGTGATCGATCCACAGTGCCAGTCCGCTCCTGCTTCGCCTCACTCCACGATCACTTGCTTCGCTTTGCTTTCGCAGTAAGACTTAGGGGCTTACTCTACCTTGCTCGTTGAAAGTTTAGAGAGTCATTTCTTCATATGCTTGACTTTAAACGTAACTGTTGAAAAGGGTGAAAACCGACCCCAACAACGGACAACGTGCAAGAAGCAGTGAGGGAGACAGGTGAATACTTCATCAGGAGCGGCATTGTCACAAAGATCAAGGATGCTATGATTCCTAGTTGAACCGTTCTCTAAAATACCCTTTTACTATCTTATGTACATCATGGTTTTGACCTCTGTGTTGTTTCTAGTGATGCTACATGCAATGTATCCTAGGTCAGGGCCAATGCATTTGTGTAACACCCGCATTTTTTTTATTATAATAATTCTCAAGATCATCAAGTACAACACATTAACCAGCGGAAGACAATAAACAATTAAACCAATAACCGAATAACTCAATTCAAATCCAGCATTCTCACTACAATTCTATTCCATTCTAACAACCTAATCAACAGTCTTAACAAATCAGAAACCATAACATAAAACATCCTAATCATCCTCTTCCTCTGCCATGATTCCGCGATCAAACTTTCTTATACCTGCAACACTATTGGGAAAAACGAGTTGCATGAGTATTATCACAAATACTCAGTGAGGCGGTCATCCCGTCTACTGGATACATAGTAAGGGAAATAGATTATCAATTACTACGCGATCAATCAACAATCAACAATATATCATCCATCAACATTCAACCAGTATTATCCAATTACCAATACTCAAATCCAGCAACACAATAATCAGTTAACAGCAATTAACTTATCAAACAAAAACAATAACCCAAATTCAACAATCATGCAACTGGTGTCGATCGACACTTAACCAGGGTGTCGATCGACACCTCATTTGTAAACACAAACCTCACTATCAAGAAAGTGGTGTCGATCGACACTACCTCTAGGTGTCGATCGACACCTCCCGCAGAAACCTAAACCGAGTCGAATCCTCTCGAGACTCGATTCCGTTTCATCGCACGAGATTTCTCACGACTCAAACCACACAAGCACACAGAACAATCACATAACCAATCACAATATCACATTCAACAACCGATATTCTAACAATTTAATCCCATATCCATGATCACGCACTCACCTCGACTATAGATCGAATACGGAGAAACGATGAAGAACGAGCGAAGAACGACGAACACAGCAACGAACAAGGACTCCTCTCCACTGGAAATCGCCGAGAGACACACCACACACGATCCCGCGAACCTCTCCATGAATCAACGACGAAGAACACGAAGAACGGATCGAGAAACCTTCAGATCACTCGAAATCTCTCTCTCGAAACCTCACAAATCCTTTTTCTCCTCAAAACTCTCCCCCTCCACGGCCACAAACAGAAACACACTTATATAGCCGAGCCCTAGGGTTCTACACCCATAACCGAGCCAAAACAAGCGAATTAAAATAAACCGGGCGAACCGACCAACATTGGTGTCGATCGACACCATCACCAAAAATCCATCATTTGGTTTTGGGTCGTTACAATTTCCATGGCTTCCCCCTAAATAAAACCTTTACTTGATATTCTAGATTTGCAAGCTTATTGCTGATTAGCGCATATATACGTATCAGTATACGTCTAAGATCGGCATATTTTTAGTCCAACGAGATAAGGAACAAAATTGTGAACACTGTATTATTTGTGTGTGGAAAGATATATACAAGTGTACAAGCAGTACTAGGCTTACAATTCCAAATTTTGTTGCCAAAAAGTTTCACAAACAGTGAGAACAGTTACTCGGAATGATAAGAGACGATCACATTGATTGCTCTGATTTTTATTCTTAGGATACATAATAAGTTGTTCAAGCAGCAGGAGAGTTATTTGTTCAACTTAAAGAATTTGAAGAAGATTGACAATTGCACAAATACCATTTGAGTCTTACTTGATAACCTTTTTGGCATGTGTATTTATAGAAGCGAGCAATAGATGCAGAGTATGAAGCATATAAATAAATTGACAAGTTAAAGAAGGAATACACAAACAAAATCAACACTCTTAACCAGCAACACATTGCAGAGTCACCAAGAGCTTACTAGCCCCAAAAAAATCAAATAAAGCTCCTTTGACTCTATTTTCAAAGAACCTAATCTTGCTATGACACAATAGTAGTTGCTTGACGAAAGATTTGCACATGTTCCTTGCAATATACTGCATTGCATTTTTTCAATTCTTGGAAAGAAACAAATTTCAGTAAAAAGGGATTGGCTGGTTTGCATCAAGATACTTACAAGAAGTCAAAACCATACGCGCTAAGTCATTTCTATTTCCTTGAGACCACTAGTCGAAAGATGTGTTTGTGTCTTTTCGTCTTTCGAGCTGCTTGGTTCACCTAGCAATTATTTGAAATGAAGTTGTCAGGTAACTAAAATAATCTTAAGAAAAGATGAGTCGAGGAATTTACCATAAGTTAGATGATCCTTGTGCAGCTTTAATTTGTAATCCGTGCAATTTCTCAACAAGACTCGTCGTATCCTGTAAATTTGCATCTTCTTCGCGAGGAGGCGGCTCCCAATGCTCCGTAAGAGGAACCAAATAATTCACTGTTTGAGACATGTCTGGTCTAGTATCAACATCTTTAGATGTGCAGTATTGAGCCCATTGTGCGATCTTCTTGATGCTCTCCATGGTCTCTTCATCCTTTGCCATGGTCCCATCTATCGAGTCCAAGAACTTGGTATACTTTATCTTGGGATGTACCACATCACCAACATTCGCTCCTCCTCCCTTAGTGTTTCATCGTATGCTTTCCTTCCTGTGATCATCTCCATGAGGATTACCCCGAATGCATAGATGTCCGCTTTTTTGGTTACCCTATTTGTACCTAGGAATATAAGTTCAAATCAATCAGCGCAAATACTTAAGCATTTAAAGAGTTTTAAATGAAATTAACTTACCAAGATATTGCGGTTCTAAGTAACCGAAGGTTCCCACAACTGTTGCAGTACAAATTGAATCTACTCTCTCAGGCATGAACTCGACACATCCAAAATCTGAAATCTTGGCGCTCATTTCATCTCCTAGAAGTACGTTGGAAGGTTTGATGTCTTTGTGGATGTAGTTTCTTCACGCTAGATCATGAAGATACTGAATCCTTATTGCTACATCTAACGCTATGGTTATCCTCTGATTCCATGTCAAAGGAGTATGACCACGGTTATTCCAATCAAACAAGTGATGTGCCAACGTTTCATTGGACATATACTCGTACATAAGAAGCTTCTCGTTGCCATCATCACAAAACTCCAGAAGCAAAACCAAGTGCTTGTGCCTAAGACTAGTAAACACACTGGTTTTGTTGTTGAATGACCTTTCATCAATAACTCCAAACTCTTTCCTCTTGACTGCGATCATGGTGCCATCATGTTGCCTTCTTTTATAAACAAAACCAAAACCTCCTTGTCCTAGTATATTTTCTTTACTGAAATCATTGGTGGTACGTCGAAGTGACTCTAGCGAGTACAAGTTATTGTCATCACATCCACTGATCAATACCATGTCAACATTGTTGGGGTCATATCTCTTCTAGAAGAATCGATAAGCCTAAAACGACTAAGTATATATTGAACCGGCTATCCCTAGGAATACATAAACCGGAGATCAGACCAGAGGTCTAATTCAAGTCAGCCCAGTGATCAAGCCCAGAAGATAAAAGCCCATTGTAATGGGCCTGGCCCAGCCGACCTAGAAACACTATAAATATGTTTGTACATCCTCATAACGGGATCCGAAAAATTACACAAAAACTTTGTTTACAGCTTTCCAGCTATCAATAAAAACCCTAATTCAGATCTTTGCTTTGTTTTAAATGTTTTCAAACCCTAGAAGCTTTCTTATCTTCCAAGAACCTTACAAATTCAATTGTGAGAATCCAACTCCCACAATTTGGCGCTAGAAGGAGGGGATCTTAAAGCTTCATACATAAGAAAACCACTTAAAACGAACGTGAGACGATGACCAGAAACACCGACATGACTCAACAATATGTTACATCAGACGGCACCGCCCCAGAGGGAACGCCTCCCGGTGGATCTGGAGCGACCGGACAGATAAACGACCAGATGAATCAGAACCAACAACATAACGAGGAGCAGATGAATCTCAACGGGTCCGGCACCACTGGTCCTCAGGTCAACACAACAGCAAGCTCAGATTCGTTCTGTGAACTCAAGGGGATGTTAGCAGAACTGCTCAGAAAATCTAAGGAGCAGGAGGCGATCAACAATACTTTGACGGAGGAGCTGAAAACACTCTCGACGGCCAGCCGAGTGCGCGATGGAGGGATCTTCCATCGACTTACGGGTTGTCTAGCCCCGACCAATCTTTTCTTAACACCAGTTGGCACAACAACTATTAGAGGGCCCTGCGTCGAGCCCACTGGGTTGCGAACCAGGGATACCAACGTGCCGCCTGTAAACATTACTACTGGAGTCGTCGAGATTGGTGACGATACCGAAGAAGAACATCGTTCAGACTTTGGAGTTGCAAGAGTTACTCAAAGGGGCAAACAACCCAACTACGACCAATATCACGATGAAGCTGAGGTCGAGGAAAACCTCCGATGGGTCGATCAGGCGGAAACCGCCGTTATACAGAGGGCATTTGCAACCAGTCAGCAGAAGGAGATGGACGAGCTCAGAGCGTCCATGAGGCAGGCTGCCCTCGATCTAAAGGAGATGTGTTTGCAACTGCATCACGCAGTAAGCAAAGCTCTAGAGATTGACCGAGTATTGGAAGAAGCGCGGACTACCCCGTTTACAGAGCGAATAACTCGAGCCCGACTGTCCGACCCTGGGAAGATTAAGGTCCCTATCTATGATGGAAAGGATGATCAACTGAGCACATCATAGTTTTCTCCATTGCTAAGGGGCGAGCTAACTTCAGATCCGAAGAAAGGGACATCGGTTACTGCCTCCTTTTCGGGGAACATCTCAAGGGGACAGTTCTCCATTGGTTTGCTGGGATGGAGAGAAATTCAATTGACAATTTCGCACAGCTCTCCGAAGCTTTCTTTAAGCAATACACCATCTTAATCGAACGAAGATCCTCAGAGGCAGACTTCTACACAATGTCTTAAGAGCCGACTGAACCGACTTAAAAAAACCAACAACATCCCTCGCGGATAGCTTCAAAGTGAATAACATCCTTCATGGATAACTTATATCTTAAACATATATCTATCGTTGTTGCTGGCCATAACAACGGTCTACTACATCCTTTACGAATTTAACTTTCATATCCTTTACAAAGTGCGCTATATAAATTCTAAGTGTTCACATTCGGAGCAAGGGGGTTCGCGGGAACACTCTTGTAGCCCAAAATGATTAATCTCAAAACCCAGCTACCAAATTGCTGGTCTAAAAACGCTAAGTTTTCATTACTGGAGCAGGCGTGTTCGCGGGAACACTCTTGTAAACCAGAATGTTCAACTCAAAAACCCAGCTACCAAATCGCTGGTCTAAAATAAAATAATTTAAGTAGTAGCTCGCCTATTACACCTAACTGAAAACACTAAAACGAGCAAGTAGACGTCACAAAAACAGCGGCAAGCTCTTATCTTTTAGAAAACAATGCCACTCAGTCCGCTATTATCTTCAGCAACAAATCTTCATACAATTCGCTGGAATCTTTGACAGTGGACTCGCCAATTTAACTACAACATTATCAGTCGACTTACCACAAAACTTTTTTGAACTTGCTCACCGCTAAACGTCTTAAAACCACCTCGTCGCTAAACTTCTCTAGATACCTTGACGCTAAACGCACTCGGTTGATCCGTCGTTAATCTTCAACAATAATACATCTCGGCTCGCCGGTTGTTTCCATATCACGAAGGCATCATGCAGCTCACCCTTATCTTCAAGAAAACAACATCATGTAGCTCGGCTCATCGGAAAACAAAAACGAGTCCTCGCCACTTGGCGTGTCGAAAAACGAAGAAGGTCCTTGCCACTGGGCTCATCGAACTCAAAAATGAAATCAAGATTTTACTATCGCTTTAGATCACGCAGTACAAAAAAAAAAAAACTTCGCCGAACTTATTTAATATTTTAAGCTACACTTCCAACGTGACAAAGAAACGAAGGAGACGTGCAATGTTGAGAAGATGGGCATAGTGATGAAAGTCAAAGGCCCATCACATCTCCACAATCTTGACCTCACTGCACTGGAGCAGCACGTTTACCTCATCTGCAATATAAAGACAACGAAAGGCCACCGAGTAGGCTTACCGCCCATGGAGACGTATCCTGTGAGCTTGTTTTAGTCCCAAATTTGCTCGCAAGTTCGACGAGATTCGATACACCTAGACTTCTACGTCACCGCTTCAAACCACCTCACCATCTTCTCAAAGTAACTCGTAAGATAGATCAAACCAACTCGCTCTCCTCCGAGTCAACGTCTCGATCTTGATTATGTTTGTATTCACCTTGCTGTCTCCTCCTGTTTAATACAATCACAACAATGATGACAATCTCTTTGAATCATGCTCACGGCAAGGCGCTAACACAACCAATTCAACCTCATCTTGCTGCAACTTGATATGCTCAAATTTACCCTGAGCTACTCTCTCAAATTAAGAGATCGTAGTAGTACTTAGGGATCGAATCCACAGGGAAAAGATTCACAGAATGAAATTCCAAATTCGAATTATGCTAAGTAAATAATGTATAATGTAAATGCAAGTAAGTAAAAGAAAGCAAACGATGGTTGTTGTTGTTTAATTCAATGAAACGAAGCATTAAGCATTGGATATTTCGCAGGTATGACTCTAAATTAAGCACTAAATTACTATCAGGATATTTATTAAGAGCTGTTCTTGAACTCAAACACGAATGTAAAGCTAATCAACTTCCGTTGCAGAAACTATCTATCCCTAGATCCCTAGATTCCAAATTCCTTTGCAAATCTATTAAATCTAAACAAGCATTAAGTTCTAGTTTGATTGTTCACAGAATTCCTAAACCAAATTCCTTTGCGTCTAGGTAATTCTGCTCACCTATGATATTGTTCCAGTTAACAAGTAATGCTATCGCATCTATCCATCAACCTATCATATCTAATTCAGGGTGATCAATCCTAAAATAGAATTAAAACTATCAAGGTGAAGAACTCAGATTTGATTGATCCCAACAGTAATAAAGTTCTAACAATTTATCATCAGCATTTGAAAACCCTAAACCTAACTAATGGATTACTCCGACATGACGATTGAAACAAGCATAATAACTGAATAATACTGCATTAAAAGATAAAGATAGAGATACAAAAGGGTTCGAAGATGAAATCTCTGAAAAGAGTCTGACTTGTCTCCCTAAAAGCTCTCAATCTCTCTTTTGCTAAGTCTCAATAGAATAGAACCCCCCCCCCCCCCTTCATAAAAACCTAGGCAAAACTATATATACAAGAGGTAAAAATCGGATTGAGCTTTAGGAGAAACGTGTGGAAACTTGGGCCCGTGAAAGATCTGTCTTCATTAAAAACACGTGTCGATCGACAGAGGTGTCTGTCGATCGACATTAGATCTTCTGTCCAAATCTTCTTGAAACGCCAAACACGTGTCGATCGACGCTCATCTTGCTCCGTCGATCGTCATAGCCTTGATCCTTTAGCATTTTCTTTCTTGATGTTCCAAAATGTTCCAAAATCTTCCCTTTAGCTCCAATTCCATATTTACCTGCAAAGACTCTAAAAGACACAGAAAACACCCAAAAGACTCCAAAAACATACTTATATCATGGCTTTAAATAGGTAAAAACCATGATATATCAACTCCCCCAGCCTTAGCTTTTTGCTTGTCCCTAAGCAAAACAAATGTAATCACTCCTTTAGGAACCACATACCTCTGCATAGCTAACCGGTGATATTTCGATGTGTCCCTAAAAGTTTAGCAGTCCTCCGATTAAACTCATACCCCTTAGAAAATCTCAGATTCTTCTGTTGCAAACCCCTTTAATCAATTAGGTGCGGTCTCATCGAGGGAATATCGATCGCTGGACCTTCTAGATTCTTTCACCTCCTTTAACACTTTCCTGCGTTTCACCCTCTCTCTTCCCTCTAAAACTGTATCCTCTTAAGGAATATCATAGAGATGCAATGCCGTTTTCTCATTTTTTTTTAATTGGTGACCAAGAATATTGTGATAGCGGGTACCTCAGCAGAGGGTCCTTTACCATCTGAGCTAGAAGCTTGCACTTTTCTGCAGAATTTGTTTTACTTTCCTTGGCATCTCTATGACTTCTCTAGATCACCTCTCATTACTATTGTTCTATGAGGCTTTTGATGATGGCGGTTACCTCAGCTGAGGGTCCTTTACCACCAGATCTAGGACAGTTATATCCGTCATTGGGAAGAAGTTTCAAGAGCGGTCCTTCCTCGCTTTCAAGTGTTGAAGGCTGAATCAAGGCCTACGATAACCAATGCCCTTGACAAGAGATTTAAAGTTCATTAGGGGCGGGGTTGGCAACATCGTTTCTGGCGTTCTCCAGAAGTCTGAACTCGCTCCGTTAAACCGATCTACAATCAGTTACCCACCTAATAAAACCATCTAACTCGCGTTGATAATGGTCCATGAGTGCTGTTCAAAGCAAGTGGAAAGGGGGAGTTTCGACCCGAATAAAACATAAAAACCGGACTGACTCAATAAAAACTCAAAATAGAACACAATAATTAGCAACTACCTCCCCCAGACTTGAACAACACTGCCCCCAGTGTTATCTAGCCCGAGAGTGGCGAAAGAAATCAAAGGAAAATGGAACGTGATTGAGAAGAACAACTGTACCGTTTTTAGAAGACTCCGTCGATCGACACACATGACTGTCGATCGACAGTGAGGTCTCTGTCAAAATTCTGTGATGTTTATAATGAAGTCCGTCGATCGACAGAGGTCCCCGTCGATCGACGGTGGAGTCTCTGTCGAAATTCTGCATGATGTCAAACCATTTTAAAGGTTTGATCAAGTGTTGAAACTACTTCTACATCAAAATAAACAAACGGTCAAAAGGAAAACACAAGGTAATCCATAAATAAAGATGATCAAGTTCTAAAATCCTGAGAAATCAAAACAAACTGACTCAACAGAAAACATAAAAATGACTCAAATAGTGCAAAAAGAAAAGATAAAAGCAAAAAGAAAAAGATAGAGTGAAAAGGAGATCTAGTCGTCCTCTTCCGTGGCTGGAGAATCTGGTGATGGAGATGGTCGTGGAGATGGAGTGCGAGGACGTACACAATTGGACCTACATGATAAAACATCCCAAGTCGACTGAAGTGCGCGAGTAAGCCACTGAAATCGCTCCTCCTCGTTTAGAGCACCGCGTGGAGCTGAAGGGAAAACATGGAGGTGCTCTGGTGGTGGTGCAGAAGTGCTAGCGCATGAAGGACCGGTTCCTCTAGCCGTCATCTTCCTAGTTGCCTCTACCAGTCGAATCAACTCCTCTGCTGGCTCAAAAGATAGAAGAGATGCATTGTTGGGGTCGGTTTTCACCCGCTCAACATTAACGTCCAAAGACAAGGTGACTGAAGAAATGGCCCTTCGGGTTCTCGAAAAGGAAGGCATAACGGCGCCTAAGTCCTCTTGCGAAGCAAAAAGAGAAATCATGGAAGTTGTCTGGACGAAATGAAGGACCATCCTAGACTTGACGGGTGAAGGTGTGTTCGGGTCGCCGAAGCCGACCACAGCTTCGCGTGGACCGACCGTGGCTTCGGTCCATGGAGCGACCTCAGCCTCGCCTAGGCCCGGCCGACCGTGGCTTCGGTCCATGGAGCGACCTCAGCCTCGCCTAGGCCTGGCCGACCGTGGCTTCGGTCCATGGAGCGACCTCAGCCTCACCTAGGCCCGGCCGACCGTGGCTTCGGTCCATGGAGCGACCTCAGCCTCGCCTAGGCCCGGCCAACCGTGGCTTTGGTCCATGGAGCGACCTCAGCCTCGCCTAGGCCCGGCCGGCCATGGCTTCGGTCCAATTCCTGACCACGGCCTTCTCTGGATTGCCGACCACGTTCTCGGCCCAATACATTCTTCGGCCCACTAGCATTAAGGTGGTCCGGTCCAGACGACGAAGCCCAGAGCATTGACGTAGCCGACCTAAGCGAGATGAATCTGCAGGGACTTAGGAGGCAAGGCCGACTTAGCATAGACTATAAATACTTGTAAACATCTCTTGTAAGGGGGATCCACAATTTCTCATACGAAACTTGTACTAAAGCTTTGACATCAATAACAAAGTCTATTATTCATCTCTTGAACCCTAGCTTACCCTGGAGATCTCTACTTTCCTCTACACGAACTCTTACAAAATCAATTGTGTTGGTTTCGACCTCCACAATTTGGCGCCGACTAAGGGGACCGCAGAGAATTTCTGACACACAAGAGCTAGGGTTTCGCAACACCGCGAAGATGTCAAGCAACACCACGAGCAATGAAGGATCTTCGTCTTACCAGCACGACGAGGAAAGAAACAACTCCGTGGAGAACACCGCGCCTCGCGCCGCTAATCACCCAGCGGATCTCGCGGAGATCAAGCAGATGCTTGAGACTCTGATGAAGAAAACTGAAGATACAGCGAGCGAGCTGCAATCGCTCAAGAGAAGAAAGCGCAGGAGGTCCTGTGTCTGTCCGACACGCCTCAGCTTCGCCACGCCTCGAACCAATCGGAGGGTTTGACACGAAGAGCTACCACCTCGGGCTGCTCGCACAGATCCAGAGGATTTGCCTCCACCACCGCCTCGTCGGGAATCCGATCTAACTCCCGAGCGCATGATTGGAGAATCAGATGAGGATCTGCCTCCTCGAAGACATGCCCGAGTCGACCTAGAAGTTGACCATGCTACGGCCGCAGAAGAAGGAGATGCGATCATAGCGGAGCTCTACAGGAGGGAACAAGAGCGCAGGCTCCGCAAGGCTTCCGAGATGGAGAGGTCGCTGCGCTAAAAGCCCAGTTAGACCAGGTCGCCTCTGACCTAAAGGCTACCCAACTACAGATGTGCCGGAGCACGGCGAGGGCTCCTGGGATCGCCTCTGTGCTCGAGAAAGCACGGAACACACCCTTCGCTGAGAGGGTCGCGAGAACTCCAATCTCCGATCCCGGAAAAATCAAGCTTCCAATCTATGAAGGGACCACTGACCCTGCTATACATCTGATGGAATTCGAAGTCGCCTTGGGAAGGGCAAACTTCACAGTAACCGAGAAAGACGTTGGCTACTGCAAACTGTTCGTAGAGAGCCTCAAAGGGCCTGCCCTCCAGTGGTTCTACAAGCTGGAGAAGAATTCAGTCCACACCTTCGATCAATTCTCAGAGATGTTTGTGCAGCATTACAACATCTTCGCCGAAGGAAAGATCTATGATGCGGAGCTGTGGACGAACAAGCAGGGTGAGAATGAAAGCCTGCGATCTTTCGTGACAAGATTCAAGCATACACTGTCAAAGGTGGACGGTATCACCAACACATCCGCGCTGGAGGCCTTGAGAGGAGCACTCCGCTGCCCTTCTCCATTCTGGCAGGAATTGACTGTCAATCCACCCGCGACCATCCAGGACGCTCTCCACCGCGCTGCAGACTTCGCTCGAAGCGAAGAAGAAGTTCGCGCTAGGAGGGGCGGGAAAACCAAGCCAGCGGTCGATCCCACCCAGTCCGCGGCGACGCCACCACCCTCTTAGACGCTCTTCCTATGAACTACGAGGCGACTTGATCCCTGCAAAGGGTACGTAGGCAGCCTGTCTTCGGATAGGTTCAGTTGCCCCCCCCTCCATCCAAAAGGGGGGGGGGGGATTCCACTCTTCACTTCGCCTTGTTCCGGACGAGCTCACATGCTCTCCTCCGCCTTAGGGGGGGGGGAGTTAGTGTTTTCACCAGTCTCTAGACGACTTCAGTTCCCTCTTTCGTCTAAAAGAGGGGGGAGTGGGGTACCCGTGCGCCACTCCTTCACGACGTCATTGACAACATCATCGTCAATCACAAACACTCGCCACAGCACTCATCATGAGTGCAGCTTGTCCTTTATGGACTGATCAGAGTTTTATTCGAGTAGAGTCGTTCTGCATCTATTGTTGCTGGCCACAGCAATAGTGTAGAGATACGAACACAATGACATCCACAACGGATACAGCGCACTATATAAGTACCTGTGTTCAGTACTGGGGCGGATGTACCCACCTGATCACTCAGAAACCCAACAAACGTTGTTGGTAATGCAGCTGCTAATGACCTCCGTTTGGCCTATACCCCGAACGTGTCATTCGGAAACCCAGGATGCACTCTGGTCAAAATCAAGGTGAACTTATTCTCGGACAGACGTGTCTAGAGAACAGCACCATTCTGCAAAGCCCAACAGCAACGTTGGCAGATAAGGAGCGTGAGCGCATTTGCGTTTTCTCTTCCTAACAAAGCCTCATTTATGAGCAAACAAAGCCTCAGACATGAGCAAACGAAGCCTCATTCATGAGTAAATGAAGCCTCATTCGTGAGCACACAAAGCCTCATTCATGAGCAAAAAATAAACTAAGCCATAAACAAGGGGAGACAGCCAGTCATCGGCCTCCTCATCCTCATCGGTTTCATCCTCATCGGCATTCGGGACACGGAGTCTTAAAACCTCCATAGGAAGTACGAAGTCTTAAAACCTTCGAAAAGGAAAAATGTTTTAGAAGCGCAGCGGCTTCAGCAAACAAAGCAGGAAGTCTTGAAACCTTCAGAATGCTTGCGGAGTCTTAAAACCTCAAGTATTAAGTCACCCTCTACTGCTGTGTGAGTGGTTATGCAAGCAAACGCCATGACTTTGAACGTTAACGCTGATACCCAATACATCTTTAACTCGGTACTGTTATCTCTAAACACTACCGAGCTGGGGGGCTAACTGTTGGGGTCGGTTTTCACCCACTCAACATTAACGTCCAAAGACAAGGTGACTGAAGAAATGGCCCTTCGGGTTCTCTAAAAGGAAGGCATAACGGCGCCTAAGTCCTCTTGCGAAGCAAAAAGAGAAATCATGGAAGTTGTCTGGACGAAATGAAGGACCATCCTAGACTTGACGGGTGAAGGTGTGTTCGGGTCGCCGAAGCCGACCACAGCTTCGCGTGGACCGACCGTGGCTTCGGTCCATGGAGCGACCTCAGCCTCGCCTAGGCCCGGCCGACCGTGGCTTCGGTCCATGGAGCGACCTCAGCCTCGCCTAGGCCTGGCCGACCGTGGCTTTGGTCCATGGAGCAACCTCAGCCTCGCCTAGGCCCGACCGACCGTGGCTTTGGTCCATGGAGCGACCTCAGCCTCGCCTAGGCCCGGCCGACCGTGGCTTCGGTCCATGGAGCGACCTCAGCCTCGCCTAGGCCCGGCCGGCCATGGCTTCGGTCCAATTCTCGACCACGGCCTTCTCTGGATTGCCGACCACGTTCTCGGCACAATACATTCTTCGGCCCACTAGCATTAAGGTGGTCCGGTCCAGACGACGAAGCCCAGAGCATTGACGTAGCCGACCTAAGCGAGATGAATCCGCAGGGACTTAGGAGGCAAGGCCGACTTAGCATAGACTATAAATACTTGTAAACATCTCTTGTAAGGGGGATCCACAATTTCTCATACGAAACTTGTACTAAAGCTTTGACATCAATAACAAAGTCTATTATTCATCTCTTGAACCCTAGCTTACCCTGGAGATCTCTACTTTTCTCTACACGAACTCTTACAAATTCAATTGTGTTGGTTTCGACCTCCACATGCATTCGTAGTGACTGGCATCAACTCATAGGATACTCAGTCTTGATCCAGTGGGCGTTCTTCATGTGCTCCTCGTCCACAAACCCGAGCGTGGTATCATAGGAGTACCCAACAAAGGAGATCTTGCATCGCCTGAATATCGGTGTAAGCATGTTCCCCGCAGTAAATTTCTTCTTACCGAAAGTGGTAGCCGTGAGTGGAGTGTGCCTCAACGAGTGTAGATAATCCATTAAAACCATTGCCATGTTGGGTTGATACCCAGTGGCCCATGTCTCGTTAGGTACGAGGTCTCTCAAAGCGTAAGAAAGCAGAACCAACTCATGCTTCCTCAACTTCCCTGGCTCCAACTTGCACAAGATAGTAGTGGAGAACAACCTAACCAGATAACGGATGACCGGATGACGTATGTCCGAGTGCGTGGAACTGCCCATGATGTAAGGACCTGCACCAATAAGATGCCAAAGTGTCTGCACTCCTCCATCAATGTCCGACGGAAGGTCCCCAGCTGGAACCTCAGGAAACTCGAAAATCATGGAAATCTCTTTAGCAGAAATCCCATACCGGCTCCCATTGGCGCAGAAGGTCATCTTGAAGTTCTTTGGATCCTTCCTTTCCTCATCATTCGTTGCATCAGAACCCAACTTCACCGAGGCAAAGAACTGCCTGACCAAATCGGGGTACAAACCCTCGTTGCGAGTCGCTATCGTTGTCAAACCTGCCTTCACCAATAATGTCTCAATTTCATCCTCGATATTCAGCTTAGCCATGGCGAGATGGTGGGGGATTTTGGTGGGCGCCATTGGTACCTTCAACCATTCATTGTAGAGCAAAGAGTTGTAATCATCCCATTTGCTGCGAAGCTCACGATTGTCAACCTCCTTGCTTTGCAAAACATTCTTCAGAGGCTTCGTCTCTGATTCAAATTCAACTGCAAATGGTGTGTTCTCATCCCTTGGCCAAACCGGTGATGCGTGTCGAGTAATGGTGTAAGGAATCTGTTGAGAACTCGATCCCTGATCGGTTCTAGCACGTTTGCCCTTGTTTGGAGGAACTTTAGGTGCCATCTCGTGATGTCCGCGCCCCGTGTCGATCGACAGATAGGCTTGTCGATCGACACTGACCTCTCTGTTCAAACTCATCTTTTTTTTTTTTTTTGGTGAATCTGAAACACTTAAGTAAAACGTTAGTAAAACAAAACGAAAATCAAAACTTAAATAGACGTACCAGTGGGTTGCCTCCCACTCAGCGCTTGTTTTCAGTCGTTAGCTTGACTCTGTCAGGTCTAGGCGACGGGTGCGTCGTCCAGAGGAACAATGTTCCCTGCTGGAATCTCGGCTTTCGCCCAATAGTGCTTCACCCTTTGGCCATTGACAATGAACTCATTCCCTTTTAGACTTAGTAGAACGATTGCTCCATGAGGCCTAACTGCCTTGATAGTAAAGGGACCAGACCAACGAGAGCGTAATTTGCCAGGAAAGATATGTAAACGAGAGTTATACAGGAGTACCTGGTTATTTGGCTCGAATTTCCTGGAGATGATCTTCTTATCATGATAAGACTTAGTGCGCTCCTTGTATATCTTGGAGTTCTCATAGGCTTGAAGTCTGATTTCATCTAGTTCGTTCAATTGTATCAATCTCCTCTCGACAGCAGGCTTGATGTTGAAGTTCATTTGTTTCACTGCCCAGGCTGCCTTGTGCTCTAATTCCACTGGAAGGTGGCACACTTTCCCATATAGCAAGTGAAAAGGAGTAGTTCCCAAGGGCGTCTTGTAAGCTGTCCTGTAAGCCCATAATGCATCATCCAGCTTGTTAGACCAATCCTTCCTTGTAACACTCACAGTCTTCTCAAGGATCTCCTTAATCTACCTGTTCGAGACTTCCACTTGCCCACTCGTCTGAGGATGATAGGGACTAGCCACTCGATGATGAACACCATACTTAGTCAAAAGGTTAGAGAAAACCTTGTTAATGAAATGTGTTCCACCATCACTGATGACAACTCTGGGGACTCCAAAACGCGGAAAGATGATGGTCTTAAACAGCTTAATAACCACCGCAACATTGTTCGTCGGACTAGCAATTGCCTCAACCCACTTAGAGACATAGTCCACCGCGACTAAAATATACTCATTCCCATAAGAAGACGGGAACGGACCCATGAAATCAATGCCCCAGCAATCAAAGACTTCAACCTCCAGGATGAAGTTCTGTGGCATCTCGTGCCGCTTGCTGATCTTTCCTCTCCTCTGACAAACATCGCACAGTGAAACAAAGGCATTCGCGTCCTTAAACATCGTAGGCCACCAGAAACCTGCTTGTAGGACCTTGGAGACAGTCTTGAAAGTGGCGAAGTGTCCTGCGTACTCAGAACCATGGCAATGATATAGCACTCCTCGAGTCTCACTCTCTGCAATACATCTCCTGTAGAGACCATCTGAACAATGCCTATAGAGATAAGGCTCATCCCAGTAATACCTCCTAAGCTCTCTCATGAACTTCTTCTTCTCATAGCCTTTAAGGTCACTAGGAACATCCTCTGTAGCTAGGTAATTGGCAATGTCAGCATACCAAGGCCTATCGGATCCGAAAACTGCGCAAATAACCTGATATCCGATTGTCGCAGCTCGTGTCGATCGACATAGGGTACTGTCGATCGACAGACTCGTCTCTGGAGAAATCTTGGATTCAAGTTTAAAATCCTGTGTCGATCGACACGGGTCCTCGTCGATCGACAGGTAGGTCTCTGGATCAATTTTACTCTGTCGAATCGCATCCTTGCTCGCTTGGGACCCAATCTCAAGAAAATGAACGTTTTCCTCTGGAAAATAATCATCAATGGGAATGCTGTCTTCAATCCGAATGCACGATAAATGATCTGCGACACCATTCTCCACTCCTTTCTTATCCTTGACCTCTATGTCGAATTCCTGAAGAAGGAGAATCCACCTCAACAATCTTGGCTTTGCATCTTTCTTCTGCATTAGATACTTGAGTGCAGAATGGTCCGTGTGCACTATCACCTTAGCTCCAGTCAAGTACGGCCTAAACTTCTCAAAGGCAAAAACCACAGCCAACAGTTCCTTTTCCGTCGTCGCATAATTCCTCTGCGCTTCATCAAGTGTTCTACTTGCATAATAGATAGCGTGAAGCTTCTTGTCCTTTTTCTGACCCAAAATAGCTCCCACTGCGAAATCACTGGCATCACACATAATCTCGAATGGTAGATTCCAGTCTGGAGGTTGCACGATGGGAGCACTCACCAAAGCCTGCTTAAGTTGCTCAAAAGCAGATAAACAATCAGTATCAAAATCAAATTTAACATCCTTACAGAGCAAAGCGGTGAGCGGGCGAGCGATTTTGGAGAAGTCCTTGATGAATCTCCTGTAGAATCCAGCATGTCCAAGGAAACTACGAATCTCCTTGACTGAAGTGGGCGGTTGAAGACTTGTCATCACTTCGATCTTTGCGCGATCAACCTCGATTCCATCAGCTGAAACTCTATGGCCAAGTACTATGCCATTTCTCACCATGAAGTGGCACTTCTCCCAGTTCAGAACCAAGTGCTTCTCCACACATCTAGCAAGCACCTTCTCCAAGTTCCCAAGACAGCCCTCGAAGGAATCACCATACACTGAGAAATCATCCATGAAGACTTCCATGTAGTCCTCAATCATGTCGGTGAAGATAGACATCATACACCGCTGGAATGTTGCAGGAGCATTGCAGAGTCCAAAGGGCATTCTGCGATATGCAAATATGCCGTATGGACATGTAAACGTAGTCTTCTCCTGGTCTTCTGGATGAATAGGGATCTGGAAGAATCCCGAGTATCCGTCAAGGAAACAGTAATATGGGTGATTCGCAAGCCTCTCCAGCATCTGATCAATGAAAGGCAACGGGAAGTGATCCTTCCTGGTGGCTGCGTTGAGCTTTCTGTAGTCTATGCACATTCTGTGTCCAGTCACAGTTCTCATTGGAATCAGCTCATTCTTGTCGTTCTTCACCACTGTAACTCGTCCCTTCTTCGGCACGACATGAACTGGGCTAATCCAAACACTGTCTGAAATGGGATAGATGATCCCGGCCTCAAGAAGTTTCAAGATCTCCTTCTTGACAACTTCCTGCAAGTTTGGATTAAGCCTCCTCTGGTGCTCAATAGATGACTTGCTCTCATCCTCAAGATGGATCCTATGCATGCATAATTCTGGGGAGATACCTGCAATATCATCAAGAGAGTACCCAAGAGCTTTGCGAAATTTGCGCAGCTTGTTCAGTAGTAATGCGAGTTCAACGTTATTCAAAGTAGCACTAACAATAACTGGATAAGTGGAATTTTGACCAAGAAATGCGTACCTTAGCCCAGCTGGAAGTGGCTTGAGTTCAAGCTTTGGAGCTTTTTGTTCACTCCAATCACTATCCTTAGTGGTTTTCACTGAAGTCACTCCCAAATCAGCACTAAAGACTAACCGTTTCAATTCCTTGCTAGCACTCAACATCCTTGCATATCCTCTCGCATCCTCGTCAAGCTGATCTTCCTCTATAACAGAGTTCACCAAAGTCCTTTCCAAAGGATCAATGGGATGCACCTCATTGAAAACTTCCTGTGCGAGGTCAGTGAGCGTGTCCACAAAGAATGTCTGACCATCTATGGTAGGTCTTCTCATCAGCTTGTCCATCTCAAACTTCATCTCAAGATCCCCCACACTTATCGTAATACTGCCTCCCTTGCAGTCAATCATAGCACCAGCTGTGGCTAGGAAAGGTCTGCCCAAAATAAGTGGATCCTTCGGCTCCTCACTGTACTGCAAGACCACGAAATCAGTAGGGATCAAGCACCCTCCAACCTTGATTGGGATATCCTCTAGTACTCCTTCTGGGATCCTTACTGATCTGTCGGCTAGGATAAGAGAGATCCTAGTAGGCTGGAAATCAGTCATTCCAAGCTTAACAGCAACAGACAGTGGCATGAGGTTGACACCTGAGCCTAAATCGCATAAAGATCTTGGGAACCTATCCTTGAAGATGAAACAATCCAACACAAAACTTCCTGGATCCGTGAGTTTCTCTGGAATCCTGTTCTGAATCACTGCACTCACTTGTTCTGAAATCATTGAAGCTCCTTCCTCAAGCCCCAAGTTCTTAGTGACCATCCTCTTCACGTATCTTCGGATCACTGGACTTATATTAACTGCATCAATCAAAGGGAGATTAACAACAAGCTTATCCATAATAGCTTTGCACTTAGCATCCTCTAGCTCGACCTTAGACTTCCTCTCCCTCCTAGGGTAAGGCAACTTGGGTTTGTAGACCCTCTCCTCAGACTTATCTGAAGGTTTTGACAAAGGAGGCTCTGTTCGGGGGACGTGTCGATCGACGGGGGTAGGTGTGTTAATCGACGCTTGAGTCTCTGGAAAAATTTCAGAATCGTGGAATTCAGGCCCTGTCGATCGATGCTCAGCCCTGTCGATCGACGGTGGAGCATCTGCCAAAATTTCTTCGTCCTCAACCTCTTGAAGCTCGTCCAACTGCTCTGCACTCAATCCCTTAGTCAATTTCGGCCCTTGGAGAATCCTTCCACTCCTCGTGGTGATAGCAGCAACTGAATGCTTGGGATTGGAATCAGTCCTAGACGGAAGAAATCCCTCTTGTCTTCGCGAGTTCTCTACCGACTGAGCAAACTGAGTGTCCAACTTCTTGACATGGGTGTTCAACGCCTCAAACTTCCCGTTCAGATCCTGGTATATAGCATCCATTTTTCCATTGAAGTTCACAGTCAACTTCTGCTGACCCTCTAAAATCTGCTCAAGCATCGACTTCATCTCGCTATCTGGAGTCTTAGCAGGAGGCGTTTGGTAAGAAGAAGAACCATATGTCCTTGTGTAGTTACTGCTCTGGAAAGGTTTCTGAAAGTCATTCTTCTGATAGCTCGGGCTTGAAGGTCTCTGATAGTTGCTCTGAAACGGCTTCTGAAAGTCGTTCTTCTGGTAATTGCTCTGATAACCTCTGTTCCCATTCTGATTCCCATACCTCTGACTCTGAAATCCAGTTCCATTGACGTAGTTCACTCCTTCTTCTTCATTCTCAACCTCTGGTTCGAAAGTCTCAACCTCTGCAGCAAAGTGAACTGATTTCCTTCCCACTAGAAAGTTATGCACATCATCAATCTTGGCCTTGACTTTCTGAGCAAACTGACCACTACCTTTATCGCCACTGAGCTTCTTCCTCTCGAAATCTGCGTTCTTGCTACTGTTGCTTGAGGCTAGGTTCTCGATGAGCGCAATGGCATCCTCCGCTGAGTTAGTAGTGAAATTTCCACTGCTCGCAGCATCTAAGGTCATCTGATACCTCCAATCAACTCCATTGAAGAAAATCCTAAGCAACTGGATTGGTGTGAATCCATGATGAGGGCAATCTCTCTGATAAGACTTGAATCGAGCCCATGAAGCTTTGAATGCCTCAGTATCATGCTGACGGAAAGTAGCAATCTTCATCCTCAAATCTTCAGACCTTGCATCATCAAAGAAGTTTTTGAGGAAGGCATTCTTGGTGTCCTCCCAAGTGGTCAAAGATCCAGGCTCGAGCTGCTTGAGCCAATAAGAAGCATCTCCTCCCAGTGAGTAGGGAAAGAGCTTGCAGAACAGGTAGTCACTTGACACTCCTTGGCTCTTAATGCTTGATGCCAAATCCTCAAACTTCTCAATGTGGTCCATTGGGTGTTCGTGTGGAAGCCCATGGAAGGGATGCTGAGCTACAAGACTGAAGAATGCCGGTTTTAGCTCAAAGTCGTTTCTCTGAAACGGAGGTGGGCGAATAGCACATCGGTTGGCATAGAACTGATCGGGGCGATTGTAATCACCCAAAGTTGGACCACGTCCGTTCCTGCCACCTGTGTTTCCCTGAACAAGCGGTTGCACAATTGCGTTCCCAGCATCATCAAGCCTTTGCCCAGCTGCATTGTAAACATTCCCTTCTGGGTCGCGCAGAACCCCGTCTGCTCCAGTTATCAAGACAATCGGTGGTATCTGAGCGTCTGCCATCTTAGATCCTCTAGCCGCTTTGTAGTTCGTTCGTTCAAGAAGAGCTAAAGTTTCAAGATCAAATCCAACCAATTCCTTGTCTGTTGTGCTTCTTGTGACAGGCCTTGGCATACACTTGAAACCCAAAACAAAAAGAACAAAGGAAAGAAACTAGTTAGTAGACTAAAACAAAAAAGAAAAACTTAGACAAAACTCTAATATTGAAATTCTAATCGTGAAATCAAAGTTCCCCGGCAACGGCGCCAAAATTTGATATGCTCAAATTTACCCTGAGCTACTCTCTCAAATTAAGAGATCGTAGTAGTACTTAGGGATCGAATCCACAGGGAAAAGATTCATAGAATGAAATTCCAAATTCGAATTATGTTAAGTAAATAATGTATAATGTAAATGCAAGTAAGTAAAAGAAAGCAAACGATGGTTGTTGTTTAATTCAATGAAACGAAGCATTAGGCATCGGATATTTCGCAGGCATGACTCTAAATTAAGCACTAAATTACTGTCGGGATATTTATTAAGAGCTGTTCTTGAACTCAAACACGAATGTAAAGCTAATCAACTTCCGTTGCAGAAATTATCTATCCCTAGATCCCTAGATTCCAAATTCCTTTGCAAATCTATTGAATCTAAACAAGCATTAAGTTCTAGTTTGATTGTTCACAGAATTCCTAAACCAAATTCCTTTGCATCTAGGTAATTCTGCTCACCTATGATATTGTTCCAGCTAACAAGTAATGCTATCGCATCTATCCATCAACCTATCATATCTAATTCAGGGTGATCAATCCTAAAATAGAATTAAAACTATCAAGGTGAAGAACTCAGATTTGATTGATCCCAACAGTAATAAAGTTCTAACAATTTATCATCAGCATTTGAAAACCCTAAACCTAACTAATGGATTACTCCGACATGACGATTGAAACAAGCATAATAACTGAATAATACTGCATTAAAAGATAAAGATAGAGATACAAAAGGGTTCGAAGATGAAATCTCTGAAAAGAGTCTGACTTGTCTCCCTAAAAGCTCTCAATCTCTCTTTTGCTAAGTCTCAATAGAATAGAACCCCCCCCCCCCTTCATAAAAACCTAGGCAAAACTATATATACAAGAGGTAAAAATCGGATTGAGCTTTAGGAGAAACGTGTGGAAACTTGGGCCCGTGAAAGATCTGTCTTCATTAAAAACACGTGTCGATCGACAGAGGTGTCTGTCGATCGACATTAGACCTTCTATCCAAATCTTCTTGAAACGCCAAACACGTGTCGATCGACGCTCATCTTGCTCCGTCGATCGTCATAGCTTTGATCCTTTAGCATTTTCTTTCTTGATGTTCCAAAATCTTCCCTTTAGCTCCAATTCCATATTTACCTGCAAAGACTCTAAAAGACACAGAAAACACCCAAAAGACTCCAAAAACATACTTATATCATGGCTTTAAATGGGTAAAAACCATGATATATCACAACTCGACCACACTTTTCTCTTCTCACCTCGCGACGTCAGAACCGGAACACAATTCACCTTGCCGCTTTTCCTGTCTCGATTTCATCTCAGAGCTCGCCTACGAATCAAATTCACCTCGCTACCACGTCGTCAAAGATCCACCGCAAATCTGATCTTGTCGCCTCATTCTCAAAACCGTCACACGACTACCTCGTGACCTCGCTAGATACACAAAGTCACTTTGTGACATTATTCGGATTATTGTTATACCTTGCCGGTTTCGGTGTCACTTCGATGCTCTCACGGGGATCCCTCTTGTCATGTTCACAAGCTCGTCAAACTCGCATCATCAGAAATCTCCTCTTACCTCGCGGGACCTTGCATGCTCGGAATCAACACTTCTCCTCTTGTATAAACTGAGCTCAGCCGCGCAACCTGATATGGTCAAATTTACCCTAGACCTACTCTCTCAAATTAAGAGATCATTTGTAGCACTTAAGGTTATCGAATCCACAGGGAATCAAATTGCACAATAGATCTAAACTTTCGAATTAAGCTAAGCAAGATAATTATAATGAAAAACAATGTAAATAAAGCAAGTAAATCGGTTTTGAAATCAATTAAAAGAAAGCTAGGCGCAGGGAAATCGCAGGTGAATTAGATATGCAGATGACAAATAAAAGATAATATTATGATGCACAGTTCGCAAACATGAACACGAATGTAAAACCAATCAGCTTTCGCTGCAGAGATTATCTATGCTTAAATCCTAGAAGACCAAATTTCTTTGCGAATCCTAACAATCTAAACAAGCATTAAAGTTCAAGTTCAATTGTTCACAAAACGCTAAACCAAATTTCTTTGCGAAAAGGAATTTTGTTCATCAAAGTCTAGATCAAGAAATCAATAAAACTGTCGTTTCTATTAAATATCCTAAGATCAGATTTTAGGTCATGAATCTAAAATCAGCAATAAACTCAAGACAAGATGAAGAACTTTCTAAAGATATTAATCCTATGCTATTCAGATCATATCTAGCAAATCATCAAACACCTTTGAAAATCCCTAAACCTAACAGGGAAACTACTGAGACATATTCAAAGAAGCAAACATCTTTATTAATTGAATATATCTATTAAACTAAGTAAAATAAAGCATGAAGCCTAAACAATGGCTTAAAAACGTATTTATAGAGGTCCTAAATCGACTGGAAACATAAAAGTAAACATCTGCAACTTTAAGGCAAAAATGGCAAACTTCCGAAATTGATTTTTTCTGAATTCGCGATGGTGTCGCTCGACACCCAGGGGGTGGTTTCAGGGAAGATTTTCATCGTATTTGCTATCATTTGCTGGATCACTTCTTCTCCTTTCTCCTCTAAATCTGAAGGGATGACGATCTTGATTTTTGTGAAAGACTTTGGAATCCGTTTAAGCTTCACCTTGGGTGGATCATTTCTCTTTCCTGCAGAAAGATCAATAGAAAAACCAAGCTTTCGAGAAACTCGTTGCATGCATAAGTGCGAAACGGTTTTTTCACAATTTAAATTCTTATTGACGAAATCAGGAGAATTAAAATTAAGTACAGGAAGTTCATACCTTGGCTCTTTTGGAGGTATCTCAATCATGATATGATCTATCATTGTCATGCAAAAAGCTTCTTCAACCTCCTGTTTGGACTCTCTAGTTCTGGGGAGTGGAAGCTTCAGAGTGTAAACTCGTTCCTCGGATGATTCAGACGTTTTGCAAAGATTTAACTCGGACTGGGCTGGGTGTCGAGCGACGCTGGAGTGGTGTCGCTTGACACCACTATCAATTTTGGATTCTGCGTCGACCACAGTGTCGAGCAACGCTTCTTCTTCTTCAAGTATCGATCAATGGTTGTCACTAGTATCGATCGACACTAGATCTTCAACTTCGGTGTCACGATTTTCTTCAAGTGTTGAGCGACACGCTTGCTTAGTGTTGATCGACGCTGACTCTGCAGTTCTGAAAATTGCTTCAAACTCATCGAAATAACCCTCGTCTTCCATTATAATGGCATTGCAAATACACTTGGGGTTTGTATCAGTCGTCGTAGGAAGAAATCCGTCTTGCCACTTAATAGAATCATCAATTTTAGCAACCTGAACATCCAACTTCTTAACATGAGTACTCAAAGCTTCGAGCTTCCCATTCAGATCAGTGTTCAGTGAATCCAACTTTTTGTTGAAGTCCTCAATCATCTTCTGCTGTTCTTCGAGGATCCGCGCAAGCATAGCCACCATCCTGCTATCTAATGATTGAGGTGGAGGCGTTTGATAGGTTGAAGCACCATAGGTCTCTAGATCGAACAATCCTTCGTCTCTCTGAATCAGGATCTTCTGCATAACCATCTTTTGTTCACGCCTGAAACTCAAAACAAAACAAAAACAAAAATAAAAATAGGTTGTAAAGCAAATAAAAATAAAGACCTAGACAAAATCCTAGTAAGAAAAATCTAATGGTATGATTACCTCGGCAACGGCGCCAAAATTTGATATGGTCAAATTTACCATAGACCTAGTCTCTCAAATTAAGAGATCAGTTGTAACACTTAAGGTTATAGAATCCACATGGAATCAAATTGCACAATAGATATAAACTTTCGAATTAAGCTAAGCAAGATAATGATAATGAAAAACAATGTAAATAAAGCAAGTAAATCGGTTTTGAAATCAATTAAAAAAAAAGCTAGGCACAGGGAAATCGCAGGTGAATCAGATATGCAGATGATAAATAAAAGAGGATTATGATGCACAGTTCGTAAACATGAACACGAATGTAAAACCAATCAGCTTTCGCTGCAGAGATTATCTATGCTTAAATTTTAGAAGACCAAATTTCTTTGTGAATCCTAACAATCTAAACAAGCATTAAAGTTCAAGTTCAATTGTTCACAAAACGCTAAACCAAATTTCTTTGCGAAAAGGAATTTTGTTCATCAAAGTCTAGATCAGGAAATCAATAAAACTGTCGTTTCTATTAAATATCCTAAGATCAGATTTTAGGTCATGAATCTAAAATCAGCAATAAACTCAAGACAAGATGAAGAACTTTCTAAAGATATTAATCCTATGCTATTCAGATCATATCTAGCAAATCATCAAACATCTTTGAAAATCCCTAAACCTAACAGGGAAACTACCGAGACATATTCAAAGAAGCAAACATCTTTATTAATTGAATATATCTATTAAACTAAGTAAAATAAAGCATGAAGCCTAAACAATGACTTAAAAACGTATTTATAGAGGTCCTAAATCGACTGGAAACATAAAAGTAAACATCTGCAACTTCTGGGCAAAAAGGGCAAACTTCCGAAATTGAATTTTTCTGAATCCGCGAGGGTGTCGCTAGACACCAGCCTCTAAAATTTATTCTTCACTTGATCAATTCGTCGTCTTCTTCCGCAATATTCCAAAACTTCCAGTAAACATCTTTTATGCTCCAAACATCTAGAAACTTGCAAAGACTCTAAAACAAACACAAAATAAACCAAAGACTCTAGATATTGGACTTATATCATGGCTTAAAACAGGTAAAAACCATGATATATCCCAACCCATCACCGAAGCTAAGAGCATGATTAATGGTAGTATATTTAAAAGTCTCTTATCAATTTTTTTATTAATATATTTTGCATCAGAATGATTTAAAGTTGAAGAGACTTGATTTTTTTCTCCTCCAATGGTAGAGACCTATGAAGGTCTCCTAAAAAAAAAATTGCTATACTTCAAACGTCCAAGTGAATAAGCATGAGAATAATTAGAAAAAGATTGGTTGAAATTAAAACAAATAAGACCTCAACCCTATTTGGAATCACACATGTATAACTCCACATTTGTTGCTGTTGAATCCATCCCAGAGCGTGAAATGAGCAGCCCCCAACACTGATTTATTTGGTTTTACGTCTTTCACAGTGCACATCTTCTCCATCTTTCTTACAACTAGTCATTCAATAACATTCTTCCTTTGTTGTCTCATCTTGCACAGTTGTTCACTAGCTGGTTTTTGTATATCGCCACCATTATGTCCATTCCGTTTCCATCCACTTTCATTCTCAATGCTCCCGTCAGTGATACTTGCAATGTCTCCGAGGTTGGTCTTTAGAAAGTCGCCTGGTCAAGACAGAAATATATTACAATGTTAACACCAATACTGATCAAGACTTCATGCTTATGTAGAGACAAATCCAACTAACAAAGAGTGGATCCACATTGTTCTGTTATCTAACTCACGAGCTCACTGAGTCAACTTGCGGGCTCACTGAGTCAACCTGCGAGTTCTTTCTGCTTTAAATCGGCCTTGCTTTCGGCGCTACAAGCTCCGCAATTCTCAATCAGACCCAAAAAAATAGTTCGATCTCGCATTCTGTCTCTCCACCTCAGACTTCGTCGCGATCTTCGTCCCACGAGCTCTCTTGTCCAAGATAACCCCCGAGCTAGACCGAATCAACTCTCTCACCCCACTGAGTCAACTCGCCGCGCCTTGCAAAACTTGGTAATCTGACCTCGCCACCGGATAATTTGACCTCGCCGCTTGGTAATCCAAATTCATTACCCCGCATCGATTGAAACTCAGGGTATTACCTCGTGACCTGGGCACACGACAGGCGAATACGGGGAGCTGGGGAGGCTGTAATAAACTCAACATTGCGGCGAAGCATTATCGACATCGCGGCAAAGTTCATAATCAGCCTCGTGGTTCACTCACATCGTTGAACTTGAATCAACTTCGCTTCACCACTTGGTTAACTTCGTCGATTCAAACCTCGCTGAACTTAACCTCTACAAAAGAAATTCAGTACGCGGTTCCACCTAATCAAATTCACAACCAAGATGATGCGGACGTCGTCATTTTATTCTCAAATTGACCTCGTATCGTGGCCCCAGCCTCGTCAAATCCAACTCGAGATCAACCTCGTTACCACTGGAAATAGTCACGGAATGAGACCACATCGTAACTTTGTGCCACCTCGCAGTAACTTGAATCACTTAAGTCACCATGCTACAACTTTAGCTTCACCTCGTAACTTTGATTCGAGCTCATTGCTGCAACACTTTACTTCGCTACTTCTCCGGATCGACGTTATACCACCTCGCAAGCTCGTCTCACTAACCACCACAACAAATCAGACCCGTAAACTTGACGGATCCACCTTGCGAGCTTGTCGCTCACGGTGCCGCAAAATCGACCTCGTGACAATGCACAACCATCTCGCGTCACCAATTTCTACTTTACCTCGAGACACTCAAATCCACCTTGCGAACTCATCGATGCTCAAATCCACCTCGTTTTGCCGACTTGTCTATAAACTTTTGGGGATTAATAGTCCACGAGATGGATAGGAGTTCAACCTGAATAAACTCAATAAAGGGAATATGGGCTTTGCAAGTCTATGGCCCAAAATCATGTTGAAGGAATAAATCAACAAGGTGTAAGCTCGCTTATCTCCTCCTGGATGCAGAACTCGATCTCGTGGCGAATCTCTAAACCGCACCCACAGTCTCTTTTGGCTCTCTTCATTCCGAAAACCGTTGGGATAGACGGATCGGCATCAATACGCTTACATTCTAAACGGAAATCAATTCTTCATCTGGACACCTTTACTTTAACACTTTACTCAATAATATTGTTGAACTGGGGGGCTAACTGTAGGGGTCATATCTCCCCTAGAAGAATCGATAAGCCTAAAACGACTAAGTATGTATTGAACCGGCTATCCCAAGGAATACGTAAACCGGAGATCGGACCAGAGGTCTAATTCAAGTCAGCCCAGTGATCAAGCCCAGAAGATAAAGGCCCATTTAAGGCCAAGCTGACCTAGAAGGTGTGGCTTAAATGGAAAACCTAGGGAACTTAGGAAAACTTCTAATTTTGTAATGGGTCTGGCCCAACCGACCTAGAAACACTATAAATATGCTTGTACATCCTCATAATAAGGGGATCAGAAAAATTACACAAAAACTCTGTTTACAGCTTTCCAGTTATCAATAAAAACCCTAATTCAGATCTTTGCTTTGTCTTAAGTGTTTTCAAACCCTAGAAGCTTTCTTATCTTCCAAGAACCTTACAAATTCAATTGTGAGAATCCAGCTCCCACAAACATCCTCATTCTCAACAGTTGTCATTATAGATTTCCTGAGAAGAAGATATACACAAACTATGAAACTGAGGGTGATGAAGATGAGTGATCCTATGCTCCCAATGATTATCCATGTAGTCCTTCCAGTATCTCCTGAATAATATTTTAGCAACAATTTCCTTGGTTTGTAAACAATCCTCACGTGTTGTTGAAGCTTCGGCTTTTCCCCATTGAGCTTGTTGTTTTGGACAAAAATCTCAGAAATTTGAGGGAGAGAGCTAATGGCCGGTGAGATGACACCACCAAACAAAAATATCGGAAACGTGTATGGAGATGACTCAGTAGTTTGTTTGGTTGCATTTGACGCCTTTCCATTTGCAGTAGGCTAAGGAAGTCTGATCTGGAAAAAAAAAAAACCAAAACTCATATCTGAACAAAAATCGAATCAAAAGCTCAAATTTGTAACCAAAATCGAATAAAAAGCTTGGATTCATAACCAAAATCCTATCAAAAACTCATATTTTTAACCAAAATCGAATCTAAGAAAATAAGATTCATAGAGTAACTTGAATTTACAGAGATTTACGTTGACGAGAGAAAATCGAAAATCCTAGATCTATTCTCGATGCTTTTGCGTTCAATGGAGTCAAAGAGAGAATCAAAAACTTTAGATCTATAACCCAAATCCGATTTGCAATTTTAGAGAAAAAAAGTTTGTGAGAGATGATTTTTGGATATGGGATCGTGAAAGAGAAGAGAAGAAAAAGTCAAATCTGTTTTTTTTTTAAATGTTAGTGAACAGTGGCACGTTCTTAATGATTCTGTGAACAATGGCATATTTGATTAAAATTTTGCCAAGTGTGGCATATTTGCTATTGCTCCTAACTTTAAACTATTCTTGTTTTTTCATTTCTTAGTTTAATTCAAAGCTTGTAATGTTTCATTTCTATGAAAGAAAGAGAGAAGAGGAAGACTGTGGCCGTGGTTCTTTTTCTGGAAACTTTTTGTGCCTTTGCGGGTGAGACGTACGCGTCGGCATTCTAAAATAGGTTAATATAAATTAAAAAGGGTTATAATTGAAATCTATTTTTGGCACGTATAAAATAATAATATATTTTACTCCTTAAGCTTCGGCGGAGGTAGAGCATTGGGAGTGGGGTCACTTGACCGACACAAATTTTTAAAACATATTGTAGTTTATACTAAATATTTTAAATTAACCCTAATCCAAAACAAATATTGATCCCTATTAAATATTCATTTCAATATAATTCAAATATATGAATCCTTAAAAATGCTAAACCCAATAAATTTTATAAGTTATTTTTAGTTATTTTTATTATAAAATTTATTGGGTTTAGTTGTTTATTATAAAATTTATTGGGGAAAATCCGAAGCTTCCAGAACACGTGAGAATTGTTTACAAACCAGGGAACTTGTTGCTCAAACACCATTCAGGAGATAATGGAAGGACTACATGGATAATCATTGGGAGCATAGGATCACTCATCTTCATCACCCTCAGTTTCATAGTTTGTGTCTATCTTCTTCTCAGGAAATCTATAATGACAACTGTTGAGAATGAGGATGTTAACATGGCATTGATCAATGGATGTGATGACAACAACTTGTACTCGCTAGAGTCTCTTCGACGTACCACCAATGATTTCAGTAAAGAAAATATACTAGGACAAGGAGGTTTTGGTTTTGTTTATAAAAGAAGGCAACATGATGGCACCATGATCACTGTCAAGAGGAAAGAGTTTGGAGTTGTTGATGAAAGGTCATTCAACAACGAAACCAGTGTGTTTACTAGTCTTCGGCACAAGCACTTGGTTTTGCTTCTGGGGTTTTGTGATGATGGCAACGAGAAACTTCTTATGTACGAGTATATGTCCAATGGAAAGTTGACACATCACTTGTTTGATTGGAATAACCGTGGTCATACTCCTTTGACATGGAATCAGAGGATAACCATAGCGTTGGATGTAGCAAGAGGGATTCAGTATCTTCATGATCTAGCGAGAAGAAACTACATCCATAGAGACATCAAACCTTCCAACGTACTTCTAGGAGATGAAATGAGAGCCAAGATTTCAGATTTTGGATGTGTCGAGTTCATGCCTGAGGGAGTAGACTCAGTTTGTACTGCAACAGTTGTGGGAACCTTCGGTTACTTAGAACCGTAATATCTTGGTAAGTTAATTTCATTTTCAACTCTTTAAATTCTTAAGTATTTGTGCTGATTAATTTGAACTTATATTCCTAGGTACAATTATGGTAACAAAAAAAGCGGACATCTATGCATTCGGGGTAATCCTCATGGAGATGATCACATGAAGGAAAGCAAACGATGAAACACTAAGGGAGGAGGAGCGAATGTTGGTGATGTGGTACGTCCTAAGATAAAGTATACCAAGTTCTTGGACTCAATAGATGGGACCATAGCAAAGGATGAAGAGACCATGGAGAGCATCAAGAAAATCGCACAATGGGCTCAATACTGCACGTCTCAAGATGTTGATACTAGACCAGACATGTCTCAAACAGTGAATTATCTGATTCCTCTTGCGGAGCATTGGGAGCCGCCGCCTCGCGAAGAAGATGCAAATTTACAGGATACGACGAGTCTTGTTGAGAAATTTCACAGATTACAAATTAAAGCTGCACAAGGATCATCTAACTTATGGTAAATTCCTCGACTCATCTTTTTCATTAGATTATTTTAGTTACCTGACAACTTCATTTCAAATAATTGCTAGGTGAACCAAGCAGCTCGAAAGACGAAAAGACACAAACACATCTTTCGACTAGTGGTCTCAAGGAAATAGAAATGACTTAGCGCGTATGGTTTAGACTTCTTGTAAGTATCTTGATGCAAACCAGCCTATCCCTTTTTACTGAAATTTGTTTCTTTCCAAGAATTAAAAAAAATGCAATGCAGTATATTGCAAGGAACATGTGCAAGGCTTTCGTCAAGGAACTACTGTTGTGCCATGGAAATGCATTGGCCCTGACCTAGGATACATTGCATGTAGCATCACTAGAAACAACACAGAGGTCAAAACCATGATGTACATAAGATAGTAAAAGGGTATTTTAGAGAATGGTTCCACTAGGAATCATAGCATCCTTGATCTCTGTGACAATGCCGCTCCTGATGAAGTATTCACCTGTCTCCCTTATTGCTTCTTGCACGTTTTCCGTGTTGATGATCTGAATGAACACATAGAGGAAATGATGCTAAAAGAGTAAGTTATCAAGATACTTGTAACACGAGAAACAGAGAATTAATATGTACTAAATTTAGTTCATGTCAAAAAACATAACCAAAATGTAATGACCTTGACTTTATCTCCAGTACGAGCATTCGTGTCAATGATAGCTCTTTTGATGTGGGATTCTCGGCCAATGCCAATTGGAATGCTGCCCTTTACGGCTAGAAGTGTCTTATCAGCATAGCCTGAAGCCGGGATAAGAAAAGCACGTAATGAATTTTATAGAAAATTATCTGAAATTGTGACATACCTCATAATAGTATGCAGCCATCGACAAGGATTTTGCAGTTATGTAATCAACATGAAGAGGAGAAAACCAAAAGTAAAGCAGTTAGTTCATGCATATATTTACAAATCTGAAAGGGTAGGCTGAGTAGAAAAGGTTTTTTGGTGGTTTACATAGCGAAGATAATCAACGAGTACCTGAAACCCGGTACTGGTTTCTTGGTAGTACCACGATTCTTATTGTAAAATGCCTCAATGGTACCAATATCTTCCCAGTAGCCATCATATAGATAAGCTTGTATATGATGAATATAATCAGATATGAAAGTGGAAACTGATGTTCAAAAAATAAACTGATGTTACTAAATAATGATCACATACTCTCATTCCAAGAGTGGTAGGAATAACTTCACTCACTCCCGAAGTCATTAGCTCCAGGAAACTGCTCCCTGAGCAAGTCCAACATGAAATTTTTGCTCACTACATATATTCCCATACTAGCAAAGAAAGGCATTGCTTTTGCTTTTTCGTCATCAAGGCCTAAGATTGTCGTATCAACCTAATTATCAAATGAGACTGTCACTAACAATGTCATGAACATACAGATTGAGCAAATTCCATAAACCTAAAAACTTACCTTCATAGCCTTCAATTGCTCCCCTTTTGGTTTTTCAGCAAATTCGATAAGCCGTCCTTCTTTATCAATCTTCATTAGTCCAAAAGCCGTAGCCCGTTTCTCATCAATAAGAAGAGCATCAACAGTGATATCAGCGTCGATTTCACGATGCGCTTGGATGAATTTCTTGTAATCCATACGGTACAAATGATCCCCCTGCAAGAACCAAAACCTCCAACACAAGTATTGCCTCACTGCATCAGCAATTCCCTGCAAGAAGATGAAACTCAAATTGAGAACAACATAACTCTATCTCAAAACTCAATCCCATGCCATTAACTGTCTAATTAGCTGCAAGAACCTCAACGAAACCTTTGTAACCACCCATGTTACACGCCATACGCGCGTGAGAGATGTCGAGTAAGAGAAGCAGACTTAAATTGGGTAAGCACATTGATCTTAGAGATAATAATGTTCAAGCAATTTCTCACTGGAATATTGAACAGACGGTAATTCGCACTAGCTGGTTTCGCTCTCTTCTTCGTGAGAGGGTACAATCTGTGATGATGCAGATTACAATATTATAGTCTTAGACCATCTTCAGCACTCTGTTACATAGTATTTATAGTCAAATACATTCAAGTAACGATTCAAATCACATAATAAGAAACAATTAACTAAATAATTGCTAGAATAGTAAGTAGGGGTGGCCAAAAATACTCGTAACCGAAAAACCAAACCGAACCAAACCGAAAACATAGGTACCGGTTCGCGTTCGGATACACGGATTATACCTACTGGACCAAGCAAAATATAGTCCATAGGTTTCGGTTTAAACTGAAAAACCGAACATAAACCGAATGAAACCGAATTTTAACCTAATAAATAATATACCTATACATAGTAGTTAAGTACTTTGCGTTTCTTTTAAAACTTTGTGTTTTGGTGTTTCATTTGGTGTTTGATTATGGATTTTAGACTGAAAACACTTTGAATATGATATTATTTTGTGTTTCATTTGTCATTGTGCAATTGATTTTTATAGGTTTTGATTCGGTTATTTAGTTAAAAATCGAAACCGAACCAAAACCGAAGCAATTCGATTCTATTATGGACCTTCAAATGTGAAGCGAAACCGAACCGAAACCGAAGTGAAACCGAACCGAACTGACCCACAAGTCATTCGGTTTATATATGGACTCAATTTAGCAAAAATCGAAAAACCGAAAAACCGAACCGAAGAACCGAATGCCCACCCCTACTAGTAAGCATCTGAGCTTCATAGCCAGTAAATATGAACAATAGGTAATTAATTATGGTCTATTCCAGATAAAAAAATATCACAACAAATTAAATCTTCAAGATCAAAATTTTCTCTGCTTTTGCCAACCAAAAAACAAAACATTATTGTTAAAAAATTAGACAGAGACAAGTCATGGACATAACATTAAAACCAAAAAAAAACTAAGAATTTATCACAAGATGCTGCGTGATATTAAATAAAATTTTCTCATGGATAAAGTTATCAGGAAGAGCGGATTTGTATCATCTTATTACAATCTGATTATTACTCAAATCGACTAATTATGCCTAAGCGACGATCATAATAAATCCGATTCAATGCCCAATATTTAACACACAGAAAAATTACATGTACACTCTTGCCACGAGAATGAGAAAATATAAGGGAAGGATGATCTCTGGATTATGAAACTTTCAGTGATGCATCTCCGGCCTCGACCGAGAAATTGTCCCTCTTATTTCTGCAATTTTTTGGTATTTAGTTCAAACCGGAAAACATGTCTTGATTTTATACGGTATTTCATTCGAACCGGAAAACCGACACACATGCCGCGTGGCTTAAATTAGGAAGGTGTGGTCATGAAACGAAAGCAATGGCGACTGAGGCGTCGCAAGATCCAACATAACCCGACCCGACACGAGAAGTGATCCTGATGGTGTTTCTTCTTCGACATGAAATTGGGGTTTCAGTGGCGTGAATTAGGGTTCTAGAGTAAAATTTCAAGAGAATTTGTAGTTTGTGGATATTGATATGGAGAATATTTGAAATAGTTTATATGATTTGAATCTCTCTACAGGCCATTAAAGCTCTTGACACAAGCCATCATATTGCATCGAACAAGTGTAGGCAATGGTATTGTTTCTCTGGAAATGGGACTTAGGGGACAAGTGGTGCGCCGTCCGTGGACCCCACCCTGTGTTCAAATAATTAAGGGTTCAAATTTTTTTTTTATAATATCCATAAAATTAAAATTTATTTAAATTAAAAAAGGCCTATAAATATATTTTATAATGTAAATTTTTTTATTTAATTAACTGACATTACAAAAATATATATTTTAAAAAAATAAATTTAGTCAAAAATCTTTAAAAATTAAATTTAAGGTGTCCAAAAATTTTTTTTTTGCCCACGACCTTTTATAAGGTTGAGCCGGCCGTGATGGGACTGGTTAGTCAAGAGTCAGGCAATTGATCCGAGGAAATCAGGACACATTACTCAGCTAGATCAGGGTACACAGTCCCAAAGAGATCAAACCCATCCTCAAGAAAGTGAATCTTGATCCTGTGGAAGACCAGAAATGAACTCTTATTCAGATGCAGATGAATGGTTTGAAAAGAAAGATAGAAAATGTTAAAAGTTCCCTAACTGATGATCACTATGTGAGATGGAAACCACCACGCCCACAGTGACAAAGCCTTCAAAAATATTATTATTATTGCTCGGTGTGACAAAGTCTTGAAAAATAACAAAATCTTTGAAAAAACTATAGAGTTGCCGCCATTAATGGAATACTCAAACTTGTATGGATCAGTTAGAAAAATTATAGAGTTGGGACTTGAGATTATGTCACAGAATTTTGAAAAGACTGGAATTAGTGGAATCTTGACGGTCGGTTAGAGTAGCCGGAATGTGGGTTATATAATTGGGGTCGGGTCGGGTCAAGTTTTTATTAAGATTCCGGTTTTCTTCTTTGCAGCTTATCTCAAACCGTAATCTTGGTCAAGTTGGGAGGTTTAGGGCACTTGTCACTTGTCAGGTTACAGGAAAAATCTTTGTCGAAGGAATTGAATTTTCCCACCTTCCAAAAATGCTCCAATTTTCTCTCTAAGGAAAGACTATGGGTGATTATCTTCTTTCTCTGGGTTTGCGTCTCTGCAATTCACCTGTCAATTTCGTTTCTTTTGTGTCTCTGTGATCAGGTGAGCTTACTCGCCATATCCTAGTTTTTCTTCTTCTGCCTTATTGTTTGTTGTACTCGATTCTTCTTCCATTTAGTTACTTGTTCTAGAGGATTCAATCTTGAACAAGTATGCTCTTTATTTGAATATGAGGTCAACTTGTTAAACCAAAAACAACAAAGAGAGAAACTTATGTTGGTGAATAGTTTAGGTGAATTGGAGAATGATTCTGAGTATAGTCTCTTATGTTGTTTATCCTTTACAATCAATCGTAAATGCTGGGGGTGGAATATCACTAAGATTAGTGATTATCTGTGATAGATTACCTACGTGATAAATCCTACTTTCATACAACTACGTGATGCTTCGTAATCATCATTCAGAATTAGGTAATCCTAATTCTGATATTGACTTAGATGGTGCAGTTGATTTGCTCAGTCACACATTTGCCCCAACTGTTTTATTTTCAACTTTGTCTCTTCTTTTTCCTCATTAACTCAATTGTTTTTCTATGATTGTTGTGGATCATGATTGTTCTATCTCTCTCTGCTCTTCTTTGAGGCATGTTCAAGCCCACCTGCAAACCCTGTTAGCTGTGTTTTCAAGGGAAGAAACCGAAACTGCACCGTTCGAGCAACCTGTACATCATCTCTGGTTGTATACCCGTCCACATAGAAAGAAGTATTGTATGTTGTATCTGAAGGAGCACGACTGAAACAGAAGATGCGCGTAGTGACACGGTTTTTCTTATAGTATGACCAAATTAGCTTGCACAGGCGGAGGGAACGGTAGACTTATCAGCACGGAGTATCTGAACAACGCATTGAGCATCGACAAAGAAGCAATGACGATTACAGTTCAGAGTGGTGTGTCATTACGCCAACTTATAGATGATGCTGCGAAAGTGGGACTTGCATTGCGAGTGGCACCAAACTGGTGGGGGCTTACTGTTGGTGGCACGATGTCTACAGGAGCCCATGGGAGTTCTTGGGAAGGGGAACTTGGGGGAACTGCTTTTCATGACTATGTCATTGAGATGCGAATGGTTACCCCCGCTATTGCAGCTGAAGGTTATGCCACCGTCAGAGTTGTCAATGGTAGTAATTTTATCAGGTTAGACGCCTGATTGTGACTGCACGTGGAAGTGGAAAGGATTTATCAAACATCAGTTTTCTAACCTAGACCTTGAGGACAAGGTCAGTCTCAAAGGGAAGGGTGTTGATAGGTTGGTTAATGAGAGCGAGCCAATTCTGTATCAATACCGCAGAAGGAACAAAGGTAAAGAACTACAGGGCAATTAAGGAAAAAAGCAGGGAGTTAAGTGAGTCATCAATTGTCAGAAGAATCTGGAAGACAAGCCACGTCACTAAATAAAGTAAGGAATCAGCTAGCAGAGGAAGGATATAAAGGAGAGGTTGTTGGGATCTGATCCTTATCATTGGAGTAGTGATCTTTGTTGTTTTGTGAGGAGGAGAGCTGTCACACTCTTGATCCTCTTGTTGCTTTAGTTCTTTTTGCTATGTTGGGATTTTGTGAGCTTTTGTAATCAGAACGTTAGAGGGAAGTCATAATAAAGAAGAGTATTATTCATTGATTTCTTGTTCCAAATACAACACCTATCAACTTGGTATCAGAGCACGGCTCGATTCAAGGGAAATCACAAGAGAAAATGGGCGACCACACTCCACTCACACCGGTTACGAAAGCGTCTCAGGAACAGTCACCGGTGGTCTCCAATCTCAACTCGCAAGATTCTCAATTTCAGTCGACCATGATGGAAATGATGCGGCGAATCATCAAAAGGTTTGACAAAGAAGACGAAGAGAAGATAAAGCAAAGGCAAACAAAGAAAGCGCCTTCTGCTTCAGGGAACGCAGAATCGTCAAGGTACGTACCTCCGGTGGTGCAAAGGGCCGAGAAAGCTCTGATGTACAACCCCATGGAACTGTCATCGTACCCGGACCAATCGTACCCACCGCAGAGGCTGTATCAACCTACGTGACCCTACACCCAGCTCTTCCCCGACCAAAATCCTGAAGCTGAGTCAGATCCCAGTTTGACCCCGGTGGAAAAGGGGCCAGGATTGCAGCAACGAACAAATCACCGCCTGGACCTTCCAGTGTTCGATGGGGCGGAGGTCGAAGACTGGATCTCCAGGATGGAGCAGTTCTTTGAGGTGGGGAACTACAGTGAATATGAGAAGATGTCAGAGGTACGGTGTTGCTTCCCCGGAAAGGCGCTGAGATGGTATCTATGGAAAAAGACAAGGAGGCATTCAGAAGTTGGGATAAGTTGAAGGAAAGGATTGGAATGCAATTCTCGGAAGATCGAGGTGCCTCCGCGGGTAGACGGCTGTTAGCCCTACGACAAACAGGCTCAGTCGATGACTATTGTGAAGAGTTCATCAACATCGCCGCTCTCGCACCCAATCTGCCCGACGAGACCCTTGAACTGGCCTTCATGGCAGGTCTCAAGGCCAAAATAAGCGCGGGGATCCAGATCTTCGAGCCGGAAGGGTTACAGAGGATGATGTTCTATGCTCGAAAGGTGGAAGCTTACGAGAACTCTGGCGAGACACCACAAACGGGAGGTGTGTATGGCGGTATGGAGAGGATGGGCCAACAAAAGAACTCAGGCCCAACAAGCTCTGGAAAGGGAAAAATGAGTTTTGGGTCTGCGAGTTACAAGCCCATCAACGTGGGTAATGGTATTCAACAGACAACGGTGATGAAGGGAGGAGCGAACCCTAATGCGGCCAACAACCACAATCGGATCAAACCCCCATTTCGGCGACTGACTCTGGCGGAGATAGTTTACCGGAAAGCGGAGCAACTGTGTTTTTGGTGTGATGAGAAAGGGCACTCAAGCAAGACATGTCCTCACCAGAACATATAACTGCGAATCCTAGAAGTAGATGGAACGGATAGGGAATGGGATGGAATCAAAGAGGTTAGAGATGTCGATGTCGATCTCGAGTTAGCAGAGTGTGGAGTTACAGAGCTCTCATTAAACTCGATGGTTGGCATCTCATCACCCAGAACCATGAAGCTCAGAGGCCGAATCCAAGGGGAAATTGTAGTTGTTATGATAGACAGTGGGGCTACCCATAACTTTCTGTCAGCAAAAGTAATCCAAAGGTTGGGGATTCAAGTGGAGCAGACGATGGGATATGGGGTGGTCACCGGAACAGGAGCCAAGGTACAAGGGGAAGAGGTTTGCAATGAGGTGCATATGGAGATTCAGAACCTGAGCTTGGTAAGTTCCTTCATACCCTTGGAGCTAGGAAATGTGGATGTGATACTCGGCGTACAATGGTTAGAGACATTGGGAGAGGTAAGAGCTAACTGGAAGCTACAGAGAATGAGATTCAAAGTGGCAGGATAAGAAATCACACTTCAAGGAGAACCAAGTCTGTGCTGCGCGACAATCTCGATAAAAGCTCTGTGGAAGGCACTGAATGATGAAAGAAAGGGTCTGATAGTAGAATTTGGAGGTTTGCAGGTGAAGCGAGGGGAATCCAACCCTCCTGCACCTATCGCCTCACTGCTCATGGAGTTTGCAGGGGCCTTTGAGGAAGCCAAACAACTGCCTCCTTCACGGGGAAGAGAGCATGCCATTGAGTTGATACCAGGAGCTCAGGCGGTCAGTGTAAGGCCTTTTAGGTACCTGCAGATATAAAAGGAAGAGGTAGAGAAGCAAGTCTCAACCATGTTAGCAGCGGGGATCATACAGGTTAGCTGAAGCCTTTTCTCCAGCCCTGTCTTATTGGTAAGAAAGAAAGACAAGAGCTGGCGTTTCTGTGTTGATTATCGAGCTTTGAACAAGGTGACGGTGGGAGATAGTTACCCCATTCCGATGATCGACCAACTTCTGGATGAGCTGCATGGAGCTGCGGTGTTCTCCAAGCTGGACCTTACCTCAGGGTATCATCAGATCTTGGTAAGGGCTGAAGATATGCCGAAAACTGCATTTCGCACTCATGACGGGCATTATGAGTTCAGGGTCATGCCCTTTGGACTCAAAAATGCCCCTGCCACCTTCCAGGCCCTCATGAATGATGTGTTCAGGGAGCTGCTCAGGAAGTGTGTGCTAGTGTTTTTTGACGATATCCGTGTTTACAGTAAATCTATGGAAGAGCACTTGAAGCATTTGAGGAGGGTGTTGGGATTGCTAAGGGAGCACAAGCTCTTTGCTAATAAGAAAAAGTGTTTATTCGACAGACCTAAAGTGGAGTACTTAGGCCATGTTATCTCAAAAAAGGGGTAGCTGCTGATGAAGACATGATTAGGGCCATGAAAGAATGACCATTCCCCAAGAATGTAAAAGCGTTGAGAGGGTTCCTTGGGTTGACTAGGTATTACCGTAAGTTCGTACAGGGCTATGGGGAGATTGCAAGACTCTTAACCCTGTTGCTCAGGAAGGATAAGTTTATATGGAATGAGGAAGCCACCGAGGCTTTTCAGAAGTTGAAGAAGGCAATGTCCACTGTACCAGTGCTGGGGTTAGCTGATTTTTCTGCTCTATTTGTCGTGGAATCTGATGCCTCAGGAGGAGGACTTGGAGCAGTCCTCATGCAGAACCAACGACCATTGACTTACTTTAGCCAAGCTCTTACGGAGAGGCAGAAGCTCAAGTCTATCTACGAAAGAGACTTGATGGTAATTGTGTTTGCTATCCAAAAATGGAGACATTATCTGCTTGGGAGAAATTTCTTAGTACGAACCGACCAGAAGAGTTTGAAATACTTGTTGGAGCAAAGGGAAGTGAACTTAGAGTACCAGAAATGGGTAACCAAGATCCTGGGGTTTGATTTTGACATTCATTACAAGCCCGAATTGGAGAACAAGGCTGTGAATGCTCTCTCACGACGAGAAGGTACGGCTGAGATCTTTGCTCTTTCTATACCTGTCGCAATACAATTGGAACATATAGGAACTGAGGTAGACAAGGATAAGGAATTCTCCAAGGTTAAGGCTGAGATTATGGAAGTAATACAACGTATCCTGAGTATGAGGTAGTGCAAGGAAGGCTGTTGAGGAATGGGAAGTTAGTACTGCCTGCTACATCTAGCCTGATAGGGGTCATAGTAAGGGAATTCCATGATAGTCCCTTAGGAGGTCATGGAGGAGTGCTAAAGACTCAGAAGAGAATATCAGACATCTTCTTTTGGAAAGGAATGATGGGAGATATAAAGAAGTATGTGACAGCTTGCCAGGTATGTCAAAAGCACAAGTACTCCACCTTGGCTCCAGCTGGTCTCTTGCAGCCCTTACCAATTCCAAGCAACATTTGGGAAGATGTGTCTATGGACTTTGTGGAGGGCTTGCCCAAATCAGAAGGTTACAGCGTGATCATGGTAGTTGTGGACAGGTTCACTAAGTACAACCACTTCATCAAAATGAAACATCCTTTTGAAGCAGCAGGAGTGGCGCAGATCTTTGTACAAGAAGTAGTAAGGCTACATGGCTTTCCAAGAACATTAGTCTCTGGCCGAGATACAGTCTTTACGGGAAAATTTTGGACTGAGCTGTTCAGGTTAGCAGGGACCAAGCTATGCTTCACTACGGCCTACCACCCACAGTCGGATGGCCAGACAGAAGTAACCAACAGAGGAATGGAAATATTTCTAAGGTGTTACGCTAGTGAGAAGCCACACACGTGGGGCGGGTTCTTACCTTGGGCAGAATATAGCTACAACACCTCCTTTCACAAGTCAATTCGGATGACACCCTTCAAGGCGATTTATGGCAGGGATCCGCCGACTCTACTCAAGTATGAAGCGGGATCAACATCTAATGCAGTGTTGGAAAGAGATGAGATGCTCCAAAGGATTCACCAATATTTGATGAGGGCTCAGCAATTGATGGAAAGGCAAGCCAATAACCATAGGCGTGATGTAGAGTTTCAGGTGGGAGAACTGGTTTTTGTCAAGATCGGACCGTATAGACAGCAATCCCTGGCCAGAAGAAGCAATGAGAAGCTATCACAGAGATTCTACGGGCTGTTTAAAGTGATTGAACAGATTGGGGCAGTAGCATACAAGCTGGCGCTTTTGGCTGGGGCAAGGATTCACCCCACTTTCCATGTGTCTAAACTCAAGAAGGCCATTGGGAGTGAGTTGGAACCAGCATCCTTGCCTCCACAGCTGACTGAAGAGTTTGTATTAGAGGCTAAACCTGAGGCAGTATTGGGAAGCATAGTCAACAAGAAGTCGGGACATGAAGAGACTCTGGTAAAATGGAAAGGGTTGCCTGATTGTGACTGCACGTGGAAGTGGAAAGGATTTATCAAACATCAGTTTTCTAACCTAGACCTTGAGGACAAGGTCAGTCTCAAAGGGAAGGGTGTTGATAGGTTGGTTAATGAGAGCGAGCCAATTCTGTATCAATACCGCAGAAGGAACAAAGGTAAAGAACTACAGGGCAATTAAGGAAAAAAGCAGGGAGTTAAGTGAGTCATCAATTGTCAGAAGAATCTGGAAGACAAGCCACGTCACTAAATAAAGTAAGGAATCAGCTAGCAGAGGAAGGATATAAAGGAGAGGTTGTTGGGATCTGATCCTTATCATTGGAGTAGTGATCTTTGTTGTTTTGTGAGGAGGAGAGCTGTCACACTCTTGATCCTCTTGTTGCTTTAGTTCTTTTTGCTATGTTGGGATTTTGTGAGCTTTTGTAATCAGAACGTTAGAGGGAAGTCATAATAAAGAAGAGTATTATTCATTGATTTCTTGTTCCAAATACAACACCTATCAACGCCTCTAGAGTCTCTCTTGGCGTACTTGGTGTCATATCTCAGGTATATCAGAGCTGAATTATCTTATTTACTGGCTTGTTTGCTTTTCGAAAAAATAACTAACCTTTGTATCATTCCTCTACAGGTGACGGTTCAATTGGAATTGATGTTCAAAAGATCAATTACATACATGACCGTTAAGGATAGCGACCTTGTAGAGACAATTGAGAAGCACGGAAGGAGGTATGAGTTTCCTGACATTATGTGGTACCCCAGCCAAGGAAAAGTCGTTTATCGGATGGATGAACGGGTTTCAATGAACATCTCCGGCAATGGCTCCTATAACTCCATATTGTTCAAAGCCAAGTCCTCGGAATATCTGGCTTCCCAAAGACCACAAAGTGCATTTAGTTGTACTAAAGATCTCATTACAAACATATAAACTCTTACATGATTATAGTGACTCAATTGTGATAAGTTTCATTTATCCTTATAACATATAGAGGAAGAGCAAGAACTGCAAAGGAATTTAGGGAAGATTTTCACAATGGCGCAAGATTTCTCATCTTCACTTTATTCCGTATCATATGGTTTGACGAATGATGGTATGCTTGTTTTTATTATTAAAACTGCATACTGATAATACACAAATGTGAAATCAGATTATTTAGTTATGTTTCATATTTTAACTACGGGTATGTCTTTTTCCGGCTATCCAGTGATTGGAAACCATAGTGATCTGATGCCATCAAGAGATTGTCTAGATAGCAAAGAAGATGGATTGGCCTGCCGTGTGAACGGCTTGTCCATGGGACTCCCGTGTGAACGGCCAATTTTTTCACCAGACCACATTCACCATTCCCCTTGAGTTTGTTAAAGAGTTTATAAGCGATATCAAGACTCTCGTGAAGATCGAACCAAAGGCTCTATGCGGTCTGAATTTGTACAATGGCGTCTTGATCCGCTATGTTCTACCATCAAATGCTTACCTGGGAGGCGAATTTGAGGGTATGGAATTTGAGTTTACATATTTTAGAAGCATAAACCCACTGATGCCTCGAATGTACGAAGACTTCTTCGAAGAGATCGAGCAGATAGATGGGTTTGTTCAAATACGAGGGGCTGCCGCATGGGGGTAAGAATAGAAATGTTGCATTTATCAATCCCATTGAGCAGTACCAGGATGCAGCTATGTTCTTGAACGTGAAGCAGACGTTCGATCCTCTAGGACTCTTTTCGAGCGAATGGACAGACTCAATTTTGGGCTTGGGAGGCAACATCACTGTTGATACGAAGGCTGTGCGTTAGAGGGATTGTGCATCTGCTCAAAAGATGTGCATTGTTCCCCTAGCAGAGGTTATTTTTGTCGACGCGGGAAGGTTTACAAGGCAGCGCATGTCTGTACGCGTTTGTGAATGGTATTTTCTTGATGACTCTTGTTGATCGTGCAAATTAGCTTATCCTTAACTTGTCCTTCTCAGCATCATGGTCTAATTTTATTTCCGTTTTTTTGTCTTCTTTGTAGCTACCATGACAGGAACAATGTGGCAAACAAATGTGATCAGCCTCCCCCAAAGATTCGTGTGGAAAAAAGTACAAGATTCTTGTCATAAAACTATGTTTCTACTCCTCTGTTGGTGCCAAACATGGTAGATTCTTGTCATAAAACTATTTTTCTTTCTTTTTCCTATATGGAGTTGTGTGTTCCAATTGGCTGATAGAATCATGCTTCATCCTTCTCTTAATTCCTTCCCTTCTTGATTTCTTCTCGTCCAAGATGTCATTTGCCTATTTCAGAAATGTCTCAATTTTCTGGTTCCATTGGCTTTGATATGATCCAAGAGTGGGAAGAGCATTTGACCTTGGAACTCCATTGATAATTGGGCTCATGGTCTCAAATCTCAGTCTCAACTTGTGAAGGTTTAGCCCTTCCAAAGACAAACCGATTCACGAAAAAAATAATGAAGCTATACATGAGTTACAGAATATTGCTATGAGTTACAAAACAATCTGTGTGGTTACAAAGGGGAAAACTAGATTTTTTTTATCTTGGTAGAACGGGGAATACTAGATTTTGAATCATCATTTGGGTTGTACAATGAAAATGAGTTAGGATCACCACAAATTGTAATTTAAAGGTAGTCTTTCAAATTGGAAAAGTATTTGAAGTTGGTCCTCCATAACAAAAGTTATTGCATTACGTTCTCGTTCACTTATCAACTACTAAAAAATAACCATTGTTACAAAAAATTTGTTTAATTATCGAAAATTTGATGATTATTCTACATAATCACGCATGAATGTATATCATACAAATTAAAATATGATAATTAGAGTCTTCTTTCATCAATACCAAATGACCGGAGAGTAAGTAATCATCTCTTCTCTTCTTATGAACCACTAGAAATTTTGTATTAGGGGTGGGCATTCGGTTACCCATTCGAATTTGGTTCGGGTATTTCGGATTTTCGGTTTTTCGGATAGTGAGTTATAAGAACCATTCGGATAATTAGTACTTTTTGGTTCGGGATCGGTTATATGAGATCGGGTTCGGATCGGTTCTTTACACTATATGAGAGATCCAATAATGATCCATACGATGATTGGATCGGGTTCGGATCGGATATATCCGAACTATAACCGAAGTGATTGCTCGTACAATTTTAAGCAAAAAAATAAATTATTCGAAATAATACATAAAAGGTACCAAATTGAAGTAGAATTCATAAAGATGAAACATTGTTTTAATTTCAAAGTGAAATTCCCAAATGAAATCAAATTCAAAGCAACAAAAGAAATCAATTTTTCAACTCTCTCTGATTGCATTTGCCTAAAGTGAAGATCTAGATGCGGCTAAGGAAATGTCACAATAAACTAATTTTCTTCAGATCTCATTTCGGATTTCGGTTTAAATCCGAACCGAACCGTAACCAAAATAATTGGGAGATGAAAACCAATCGGTTATTTTGTCATATCCATAACCGATCCGAATCGGGTTTTTTCGGTCGGGTTCGGGTTCGGACTTCGGGTTCGGGTAATTTGTCCACCCCTATTTTGTATACTGAAACATGCATCAATACAAATATGAGATTTAAAGATGAAAAAAAAAAAAAAAATTTAAGTGGGGCGCTAGTGTTACATACTTCCGCAGTAGGAGCCAGGAGCTAATAGATCGCCACATGCATGAGAGAGTTTACCGAGCTTGGCAGGGTCGAAATTTTCAGCGAAATTAGCTGTAACACCTTTGCAGAGGCAATACATCTTGTCAATTTTTAAACTTTTACAGCATTCTAGTTTCGGAGGGATAAATGGTGTATTCAACGTTAGAGACTCAGCACAATAAACCAGATCTTCAAAACCTTTCGATTGGCTACATCCTCTGTAAGGTTTGAACGATGCTGTTCTTGCAACAAACAATATAAACATAATAGTATAGATCTTCAGCATCATATCTCTACTTTTTGTTTTATATATATGTCTTGGTCTTCTAAATCCTTACGTATTACTAAGTATATAGTATAAGCATACTACTAACCCTATTTAAGGAAAATGTGATCCCGTAATTATGAGAATGACCAAGAAAATTTTGTCAAACAGAAATAAAGAAAAAGATATGAAAAAGGAATTATTTCACATTTCCAATGATGCATTTTAGAAATGAATAACTTCTTTCTTAAAAAGTTAAAAAAACAAGATATTGTTGACATATTCGGAGTAAATGGCATTGTTTTGAATTTGACCAGATTTGTACAATTTATACAACCCTTAATAGCAACCTTTAACTTGAGAAAGAAAAGAAAAACAAATCTTAAATTCATTGTAGAAGAGAGAGAATATAAATAATTTTCCTACCAAATTGTAAAATTGTTGATGTTAATATGTTATTATATAGAACTAGATTAAAGCCCTCGCGATGCGAGGATTATTTGATTTATAGTAAATAGTTAGGTTTAAAAAATGTTTTGGAGAAAAACATAATACGTTTTAAATTCAAACTTTAACTTAAATAATGTAATAATTAAAGTTATAGGCTTATATATAATTTGCAAAAGTATAATCTCATATCTCATATATAATTTGAAGAATTTGAAAATAAGCTTGATATATTTAAAGTTGGTTTAAATCATTAAACTATTTAATATAATAACTAAATCCTTCTTACTTGTTTTGACGATACTTCTTTGGTGATATTTCGTAAAATTTATACATGTAAAACATACCACTAACCAAATTTTTTTTTATCTTTCACTCTTCTCCTTGATCTAATTCTGTTTATTTCCATGATCAATTATTTTGTGTTCCATTAGATATACATATTTTTAACATTTGTTTATATATAACAATAGAAACATGTTGTTTTCATTTTTAATTATATAGTTTGCTAATTTTCTTTTCCTAATTTTGTTTTATGTTAAATTTCTCTTTATTAAAAAACTTTTTCAACTAAATATCTTACATAACTATTCGCATAGAGGTTTTGTGCAATTTTTAAAACTAATTTATATTTTGTTTCCATCTTAACTTCTTTCTTTTTGGTAATTAACAATTTTGATATTAAAAAATTAATAATTTTATATAATGAAAAAGTTACATATTTAAATATTTGACATGTATTAGAATCTACTTTAGGCTTGTTCTTATTCCATTTTAACTTCTTTATTTTTGGGTAATTAACAATTTAGAAATTAAACATTTAATAATTTTATATAATGCAAAATTTACATATTTATTTATTTGACATGTGTTAAAATCTAATCGACTATTTAACACTTTTCACAATCTCGTGAGTTACAATTTTGGGCATCCTCTTTTATATAATAAGATTTGGTATGCCAGTATAAAATATGACATTGTGCCTTTTTCCCTTTAGGTAATATCACTTTTTTTTTTTGAAATAATTTTGGGAAAATTGGATTTTTAGGCCAAATCTTTTTGGATTCGGTGATCTACACCTTTATTTTTTAGATTGGTGACATACACTTTAGTTGGAATTAAAATCCTCTAATACCCTTAAATTTATTAATTGTTTCCAAAATATAAGATTTTTTCCTTAATTGTAGGATTTGAAAATTGATTTTCATATTTAATTCTGATTTGATTTAATAATTTTGGATTTATATTAATTTTATTCTGAAAATTCATTTACTTTTCTTTATTTCGGATTTGTTAATTTCGGATTTACTTTTATATTCTGATTTTATTTTATAATTACATTAAATGAAAAAACATATATATTCAAACACTCTAAATGAAAATTGTTTTTCAAATTTTATTTTGATTTTTTATTTTATAATAAAATTTGGGATGTATTTTAATTTTATTCTAAAAATTCATTTATTTGTTAATAACATTAATTGAAACTTTTAAAGATTTATAATATAAATATTAATTTTCGGAAAATATTATTTTCGTAAAATATAAATATTTTTGGAATATATAAATATTTTTGGAATATATAAATATTTTCAAAAGATTTTAAATCTTATTTCCTTATTATGTAGAATCTAGTATAACTAAATATTTGATTTCCTTAACTGGAAGATTTGATTTCTTAAATTTTTGGAATTTGAAAATTAATTTTAGAATTGGTTTTCTCAATTTTTCAGAACACAGAACAAAGTGAAGAATACATATTCTACATTTTGTAGAACGTAGAGCAAAGTAAAGATTACGTATTCTGAAATTTGATTCTAAAACTTTTAGAATATTAGTGTTTCTCTAAATTTTTTAGAACATAGACCAATGTGCAGATGACGTATTCTAATATTTTGTTCTAAATCGTTTGGAATGTACGTGTGCTCTAAATTTTTAGAACAAAGAGCAAAGTTAAAAATACAAATTCTAAAAATTGCAGAACATGTACAATCGGTAGATTACATTTTCTAATTTTTTTAGGAACATGTATAGACAACAGAATATGCATTATGTACAAAATATATTGAATTTAGAGATCCAAATTTTAATCTATTTGTTACAAATTAAAATTTTCACCTTTGATAAAAAGTCTTATTATTTCATTTGTTACATGTTTGAAAAAAAAAGTTTGAAAAAACTAATTATTTATAATAAAGGGGTAATTGTGGCAAATTTTGGCAATGTCAAATAAATGTGTAGATAGACAAATTTAAATTTAGAAGACCTTTTAATCTCATTTTCCCAATAATTTTCTATTGGAAAAACAAGTGCAGGGTGAAAGTGTTACAACATGGAAAATTATAACATAAGAACAACAATAGCACAAAGAACAATAAGGAAGGATACTAAAAGGTATATACAATTTCTCGACCCAAAACCTTCAACAAATCCAAAGAAAGACCGAGAGCTAACACAAGATATCGAATTTGCTAGGCAGAACCCGAGTCCACAAACCACCACAAACCAAGCCAGAAGAAGCGTAACACCAAGAAGTAGAGCATACCAAACTGACAGACCACAATGTCACTTTTTGTTGAAGCTAATTTAGTATTAAATCTGCGCTCCCGCGTATATGAATTTGTAATCATCAAATACAATATAGATTTATCGTAGAAAGAGAAAGGACCCAAATTCCTTCACAAATGGAGCTTTCATGAACCGTGACACAATATTATGATAGGATGTTGACCAAACACATGTCTATATATCTAGGTATCTAATTTTTTTAATTTTTTTGTTAAAATATCTTAGCCACCTATTAACTTAGAGAGGCGTGACGAAAGAACGAATTTTTTTTTTGTGCAAGACGAAAGAACGATTTAAAGTAATTTATAAGGGAAAAGGACTCGAAATGGACCAATCTATCTACTTGAATTTTTTTAGTTCTTTCACTTTTTGCTTTGCGTATGCAAGAAATATTTTTTAAAGAGCGTTACCGATTATGTTATAGACCAATTCAAAGCCTATATTACAACATATATTAAAACATGAGATTAAAAAAAAAAGTAATATTACAATCTGTAAAAACGTAAAATGCAAGAAAATATATAAAAACATGATAAAAAAAACAATTAAGTATTTTTGGTAAAACTTTAGCCATATTTTTGCGAAATATGTTCAACCAAATTTTCTTTCAATTGTTGATGAATTCTTTCTTCACAAACTCGAACTCGATTGACCATCATATTGTTTGCAGTTGTAGATGGCTGTGTAGAAAACGTGTAGTCCACATGTGAAGTCCCGCTTCTTTCTCTGTGTACGAAATCGGATAAACCGTACTGAGTCTCTTTGTCTCGTTCGTCTTCTACAATCATATTGTGCAATATGATACATGCTCTCATTATTTTGCCTATTATTTCCTTATCCAAGAACATAGCTGAGTTTTGAACAATAGCAAACCGAGCCTGCAAGACTCCAAAAGCACGCTCGACATCTTCTCTGACTGCTTCTTGACAACTAGCAAATAATGATGCTTTCGCTCCTTATGGTCAGGAAATTGATTGGATGAATGTTGCCTATTTCAGATATATACCATCTGTGAGATAGTAAGCCATATGGTATTGAAGTCCATTGACAAAGTAATTGACTTGTGGAGCTCGATCTTCCAATATATCATAAAAAACCGGTGAGCGGTCAAGAACATTCAGATCATTACACGTACATGGAGCTCCAAAAAAGCTTGCCAAATCCAGAGATCTTGTGAAGCCATAACCTCTAAAACGATAGTGGGTTTTCCATGTTCGCGTGAATATTGGCATTTCCAATCCGTAGGACAATTCTTCCACTCCTAATGCATACAATCAATGCTTCCTATCATGCCGGAAAATCTGCGAGATTCTCCAGTAATCATTGGAGATCCTCCGGTGTAGGCCTTCTGAGGTACTCATCTTGGAATAAATGTATAATTTCATCCACAAAATGCTCGAAGGCCTCGCTCACAGTGCGTGCACCCATCCGGAGGTATTCTTCCATCACATCATTTGCAAGACCATATGCCAAACGACGAATTGCGGCTAAACATTTTTGTAGGACAGATAGACCGAAACTTCCGGTAGCATCTGGTCTTTGATGGAAATATGGAAATTGACATAGACTTTGAACAATATGCAAGAACAATCGCTTGTTCATTCTAAATCGTCGTTGGAATATGCCATCAGAATAAACAAGCTCGTCAGAAAAGTAATCATTCCATAAACCTATATTTCCTTCCTCGCATTTTCTTTCTATATTTGCTCTTTTGTTCTTTTTTTTTGGCCGCTTGACTTCTACTGTATTCATTTATACTGTCTTCAAAACAGTTACCAAATATTTGATCAAAATTTGCGTCAAAATCCTCATCAAAATTATCATTAGAAGTGTGAGGATGAGAATGAGAATGAAAAGAGTTTTGATTTGGTAAGAATGAGAATGAGAAGAGTTTTTATTTGGTAAGAATGAAGTGTTATTAAGAATGAGAAGATTTTTGATTTGGTAAGAGTTTTGATAAAGAGAATGAGTGGAGTTTTGAGAATGAGAATGAAATGAAACTCTTAGCCGAACATGAGAATTCAGTGTTGGTAAAAGTTTTGATTTTGGTAGTTTTGAGAATGAGAATGAAATGAAATGAAACTCCCATATATATATATTAATGAGAAACAAGCAGAACATTACATGAACCGAAACATACAGACAACCCCAAAGAAAGTTACATGAATAAAGACAAAGCGGTAAGGTAGTACATTACATGAACTAAACATACAAAGCCAAAAGAAGACAGTACATTATTAAAGCCAAAGACAGTACACTTTAATAAGTGAAAAGAAACATGATAGCTTCCAACATCTTCCTTGCCAACACACTTGTAGGGTATATGTTTCCAGCACATAATTAAAAAATCAAAGAAAGTTATGTACACTTACACTTACCCATCATAACTAGAACAAGATAAGCAATCAAAGAAATTTATGGAAATGTACACTTACACTTACGAAATCAGAACAAGTTATGCATCCTCATTGCAACCACCAAGCATCTCATTGATAAGCTGTTTTTTAAGGGTAACTTCGATGACAAACAGTGATTCACGTCGTGCAATGAGGCTCTCAAGCAGTTTCTGCTTGGAGAGTCTCTCCTTAAATGTCAAGTCTTCCTCCTTTATAATCCACAAAGAGTTAATTTCTTTCACATAATCTGCCTCAGACCCTTCACTCTTACCTCTGTTCTTGGCTTTTGCCTTGGTTCCCTTAACACCAATAGGCTTTTTCATTGTGTCTCCTTCTACATGAGAGGTTGTATTGGAGCTGGATGCATCAGTTAGTTTGGCTTTCTTCTTCACTGGTTTACTTTTAAAAGTAGAGAAACTATACCATTTTTGTTCACTCTTGAGTATTCTCCAAACATGCTCATTGATGAACTTGGCCGTTTGATCCTGGAAATAGAGCTTGTAAGCCTCTGTAAGAACATCATTTTCTCCTTTTCCAGACTGATATTTACGCGATGCATAGTCGTAGCAACCAGCAAACTTCATAACAGTCTCATATAACTTTGACCTTTTGAGCTTACAAGCCCTTGCCTCTCGGATGGCCAGCTTCGACAGAGTTGAACTTGTAGCATAATAAGCTACAACTCTCTGTCAAAAAGCCCCTGCTCTCTGCTCATTGCTCACTATTGGATCTTTAGAAGTGTTTAACCAAGCACTTGCAAGAGTCTCCTCTTTGGGTAGAGTCCATATAACCCTAGTTTCTCTACATAATGGCCAAGGCGGTTGGTTTTCAGGTGACAGTAGGTATTCAAAAGGTTCTGAATTAGGGATCTAGTGTTGGCTGAACAAGAGATCAATGAAGGTTTGAGAAGAAGAAAAAGGTTCAGTTGAATCCATGATCTACTTACAAAGGAAATTAGATAGTTGTGGTTTTTGTTTATATGAGATTCAGATCATTATAAAGCCATAAACTTAGTAATGATCCACCTAATTGCTATTCAATATCGGTTAGGTGTTACAGTTAAGTAACTGAGACACTAGCCATCATAATAACCACTGATAAGATGACTAATGTCTCATCACCATTACATTTGAGTTGACATTTAATTATAAGTTACAAATCAGTTTAGTTTCTTTGCATAAATTCATATTAGTTATACTTTAGTTACAATTCAGTTTAGTTTTGTTTACATTATAGTTACAAGTGACAGTTACAAATTCATTACGATATAGTTTACTTTATAGTTATAAGTGACAGTGACATTTATAATTCATTACGTTTAAGATTAGTTTACTTATTATAATTCAGATTACTCATCTAATTAGTTCATTAATTACAAAGACATTGTTATTGACATTGTAAAAAGAAAATAATTGTATTTGAGGGAGGTAATTCCCAATAAGGTCCCGGGTTCGATTCTTGGCCACCGGGGGATTAAAATTTGGGCATCGCCGGCGACACAGATTAGTCTCTTGGGCCTAAAAAGACTTTGGGGAAACTGTGTATAATTCAATAAAATAATAATAATAATTGTCTAGCTAACCATTGTTACATATGTTCAAAACAAGTTATTGACATTGTAAAAAGAATTATTACATAGGTTCATAACAAGTTATTGACATAGTAAAAAGAAAACTATTTCCATAAAACAGAGACAAGTGACAGTCCACATTCAATTCCTTCACACAACCAGAACATTCAATTTATTTATAGTAAACAAAGAGAAGAGACAAGTGATAGTGTTCAGAGTAAATTATCTACCTAATCCGTATGAGAATAATTGATTGTCAACTACATTTTAACCAGTGAAATTATCTACCTAATTTTCCAGTACACAAATTAAAGACACAAGGATTGGAGTTTGCTTTATTACTAGATTAAGCTTCTCACCATTGTAGCTTCCGAACGATTGGAGATTGAGCTTCTCTCACTCATACACCACTACAAATACATGAAGAATATGTTATGACTTAAAAAAAGAATACAAAATATATTTCAATACAAAAACAAAGTTCTACAAAAGTAAATTCTTCAAAATCTCTTATGAAAAACAATACAAAAGCAAATTCTTAAAAATTCGACACACAGTTTCTGGAAATCGTTTGTATGCACACCAAATTCATCCAAATCAAAACACATATATGTTATTTTCCTTTGTCTCGACATGCATCAAATATCAATATCAGATTCATTTTCACATATTCATCAATGATCACAAAACAACCGAATCAATTAATCATAAAACAACTGAATCTACAAACTTTGACCTTTCATCTACCCAAACCTAAACCATTTTATACGAAAAAACAAAGAAGATCGAAGAGAAAGAGTACTTATCTTCATCAGAAGAATCATATATGTTCTTTGCACATGGATCGACATGCAGAAGATGGATTGACAGATCCATCAACAGAGATAGAGGAGAAGATGGATCAACACATCCATCAACAGAGACAGAGGAGAAGAGAATGAGAATGAATATTTGGAGGCACCTCAAGAATAATTCTCCGCACCTCTACCAATGGTTGGCTCGGGATTGGAAGCAGAATCATGGGCTATAATCAAAGCTCTTCAGGCAGCGAAAGGAATAAGTTATGTTGATATCCACGTTTGCTCGGATTCACAGATTTTAATCAATCTACTTCGAAAAAAGGAATCGCATTCGATGATACATATATAACCAATTATTTGAGATTCACATGTTCGCTTCGTTCTTCCGTAAGCTTTATTTCTCTTTTGTACCATCAGAGCCAATATGTTGGCTGACTCGCTCTCGAAGCAAGCTCTTTTGGCTTGTAATTTGTCGACGGTTTCGACGTAATAATAAATCAAATCTCAGATTTTGAAAAAAAAATTATATATATTTATGTGACTTGTACCACAATTCGTAAATAGTTTTTTCACCTATATGGCCTAATCCTAATGAAACCAAAGTAAAACTTGACAAAAGTTGAAAATTCAAAATCTTCAAAACGCTAGTGAAATATTTGTCACAATAACATGCATGTTAAAAGATTGTGAGATAAGAAGCTATTTGTTTTTTTTTTTAAAAGAGGCGACGATGGAAGAGAACGGCGAGATTAGGGTTACGGCTTCTAGCAATCATGATGTGATGATGGTTGATGTACGAGAGCAAGGGATACCGCCTGATAAATCTGCGTCTTGGGTGAGTAAAGTGTCGGGGAGTTAGGCCGGAGGAATGGTATCCCCGGAGGAGGTACTAGCGGATGAGTTTGTGAAGGCAAGATTGAGTTTGGACTTCCTGGATGGGGAGGATGGGGAGGCGGTTATCACGATAGGTGAGGAAGTGCTGGATGTGATGAATGGCATGTGGAAGAAATGTACATTAGTAAAGGTGTTAGGGCGAAACATCTCTGTGTCTTTTCTGAGCAAAAAGTTGCGCGAGTTGTGGAAACCATAGGAATGAGATCTCGACAACGCCGGTGTGGATCCGTTTGTCGAATATTCCTGTTAACTTTTAACACAAATAAATCCTACTAGGAATCGCTAAGGGTCTAGGAAAGCCTATCAAGGTTGATGTGACCACTCTTAATTTTGAAAGAGCTCGGTTCGCTAGAGTTTGTGTCGAGGTAAACTTGAGAAAACCACTCAAAGGAACTATTGTGATTAACGGTGAGAGATATTATGTTGCTTATGAGGGGCTTTCTAGTATCTGTTCGCGGTGTAGGATGTATGGACATTTGATTCACAGATGTCCGCAAAGAGGTCAAGACATGGCACTGGAGAAGGTTGCAGCTAACCCGAACAGAGGACACGTTGTGAATTAAGTGATTCCAAGGGAGATTCCTGACCCGACTGTGGTAGAGGAAAGGGGATCAAGCATAGACACAACGGCGGATGAAGGATTTTGGCTGGTTAGCACGCGTGGGAGAAGAGCAGAGCTGAATTGGAGGAAATCAGCATATTTCAAAAGATTATGCATATATTATGATATAAAACATTTTTGGTAGTTTGGGATAAAATATGGAAACTCACGAGATAAGGAAGGAAGGTGAGTCAATGGAGGGGAATAAGGAAAATGAATATCCCATAAATCTTCTTAATGCTGGAAAGAAGGATACGAATACACAAGGAGGAACTTTTGGAGGGAGATTTAAAAGTAATAGCAATTGTGGGCCAAAAGCTGTTAATGAGCCAAAGAGAGGGGGACTACGAAAGGCCTTAGAGAGCACTGTTCCCAGGCCTAAAAGCTTACCACAAAATCGGCCCACAAGGGGTCTTTATCTTCGGTTCAATCAGAATAGAGGTCGAGAGGTCTACAAATGGGAAACGTCCTCGTGTGGAAAAACAGAGCATGGGAAGAGTACGAGGATCTCCAGTAGACTTTGGGTTAGATATGAACGATGAGGGAAACTTGATGCAGGAGAAGGTGGGTTTTGTTGATTCCTTATGGATCACTGCCGAATAGGAAAGCTGCAGATGAGCAGAGATCTTCGACGGAGGAGGCAACGTCCATGGTTGGCTTGGAAGAGGCGACGAAATAATGGCTCGCTCCAGTTGTTCCAACTTGCTTAAAAGAATTGATGATGAATGTTCTATTGTGGGCGGGGGGCAAATAAACCTAATTTTAGAAGATCAATTCGGTATATTTTAAAGAATTTTAATACGGATATCTTAGCTATCTTTGAAACTCATGCTAGAGGTGATCGTGCTCGGAGAATCTGTCACGGTTTAGGGTTTAAGAAATCATATTGAGTAGATGCGGCGGGTCAAAGCGGTGGCTTATGGCTTCTATTGCGAAAAGAAATTGGAGACGTGGTGGTGGTTGAAGCTTGTGATCAATTTATCTTTGCGACGGTGGTGAAGAATTCTGAAGTGCTAAACTTTATTATTGTCTACGCGGCTCCGACGGTTAGCCGACGTATGAATTGTGGAATAAACTACGGGATGTTATGCAAGGTATTAATGGTTTGGTTATTGTGGGTGGGGACTTTAATACAATTGTGCGGGTAGATGAAACGGTTGGTTATTGGAAGATTGTCGGCGGATTCATTAGCGTTTAGAGAATGGATTAATGATGTATCCCTCATTGATATGGGATTTCGAGGCAATAAGTATACTTAGAAGAAAGGGAAAGTCGAGAGTACGTTTGTGGCTAAGAGATGGATCGTGTTTTATGTTGTGCGCATTCTCGATTGAAATGGCAAGAAGCTATGGTAAATCACTTGCCGTTTTTCTTCTCGGACCATGCCCTGTTATATGTTCAGTTAACACCGGCTCTAGGAGGTAACCCGAAAAGGAGACATTTCTGCTTTAAGGCTGCGTAGTGGAAAAAGCTTGATGGCTGCGTCGTGGAAAAACTATCTTACTACACCAGAAGCTTTGAATAAGTTGCAAACTACTCTCCGGAAGAGGAATAGAGAGCAGTTCGGTGAGGTACAGCAAAGGAAAGAAAAATTAGTAGAGAATTGAAGGGAGTCCAAACTTCTTTTGAGCTTTTACTGACAAAAGATCTATTACGGCAGGAAGAACAATTGATAAAGGAATTAGATGTGACTTTGGCACAAGAAGAGACAATTTGATTTCAAAAGTCTAGAGATAAATGGATTCCCATGGGAGATCAAAACAAGAAGTTTTTGCACACGTCTACGGTCATTCATCGGAGAAAGAATCGTATTGACATGTTGAAACATAAGGAGGGTAGATGGATCTCAGATGCTAAGGAATTAGAGACAATTGCAGTGACTTATTACAAGAGACTTTACTCCCTAAATGATGTTGATGAAACGGTTCGAAGCATGAGGAACTATAAAGTTCCGGGTCCCGATGGGTTTCACCCGGTCTTTTATCATGAATGTTGGGACACCGTTGGGGCTTCAGTGGTATGGTTTGTGATATATCATGGTTTTTACCCAGTTTAGACCATGATATAAGTCCTATATCTAGAGTCTTTATAGTGTTTTCTAGTATGTTTTAGAGTCTTTGCAGGTACTTAGACGTTTGAGGCATAATTGATGTTTACTGGAAGTTTTGGAGCAATGCGGAACGAAGTGGCGAAGATCAAAGTGAAAAGTCGAAATCTGAAGATGGTGTCGATCGACACCACCTCTAGGTGTCGATCGACACCCTGCTTGACCAAGCCAAAAGCCCGAATTTAAAGATGTCCGTTCAAAGCCCGAAAGTTCCAGATGTTTACAATTTTGTTTAAGACGGTTTATGTACCTTATAAATACGTTTTCGCAGTTATTGTTTAGGCTTATGCTTTATTTTTATCAATTACTTAGAGATTTTCATTTATAAACCATGTTTTCTTCTATGATCATGTGTGAGTAGTTCTTTTGTTAGGTTTAGGGTTATTCAAGGGTTGTTGATGATTTGCTAGATCTGATCTGAATTGCATAGGATTAATATCTTTAGAAAGTTCTTCATCTTGTCTTGAGTTTATTGCTGATTTTAGATTCATGACCTGAAATCTGATTTTAGGATATTTAATAGAAACGACAGTTTTATTGATTTCCTACTCTAGACTTTGATGAGCAAAATTCCTTTTCGCAAAGAAATTTGGTTTAGGGTTTTATGAGCAATTGAACTTGAACTTTAATGCTTGTTTAGATTGTTAGGATTAGCAAAGAAATTTGGTTTTCTATGATTTAAATTTAGATAATCTCTGCAACGAAAGTTGATTGATTTTACATTCGTGTTCATGTTCAAGAACTGTGCATCATAATCCTATCTTTTATTTATCATCTGCATATCTGATTCACCTGCGATTTCCCTGTGCCTAGCTTTTTTTTAATTGCTTTACAACCCGAATTTACTGTTTTGTTTACTTGCTTTTCGTACGCATCATCCTCCTTAGTTTAATATGAATTTAATAATCTATTGTGCAATTGATTCCCTGTGGATTCGATCCCTAAATACTGCATCTGATCTCTTAATTTGAGAGTAGCTTAGGGTAAATTTGAGCATATCAAATTTTGGCGCCGTTGTCGGAGAATCAACGCCATTAGATTTATTTTATTAGGATTTTGTCTAAGCTTTTTATTTTTATTTTTGCTTTGCTAGTTTCTTGTGTTTCTTTCTGTTTTGCGTTTCAGGTGTATACCTGATACAAGGAGCTACAATGACAAGGAGCTAGTTGGACACGGTCTTCAGGAGCTTACACGTTTATAGCGTGAGAACAGACGAGCAGCAAGGATGGTTGCTCAAGGACGTATCATACTGAGACCGGGAGAAGATGGAGTTCTACGTGATCCGGCAGGACTGAGATACGACGAAGAAGGACTAAGGATCAACGACGATGGTACTGTGATCGTCGAAGAAGTTGAGGAGAATCAGGCGAATCTGGAACAGCCTGTCTAGCGACGCGATGAACCTGTCGCTCGACGCGACCAAATTGTTGGTGTTGAGCGACACCCAGATGGTGTCGATCGAAACCAAGGCCATAATTGCCTAGATTTGATGAGGAAGGAGCAGAACGTCGCGCAAAGACGCACCTTAGCAGACTACAACTGTCTTGAGCAGTTCTATGCTAATCGAGCTGCGATTCATCCACCCCCTTTTCAGCGAAACGACTTTGAGCTAAAACTGGCATTCTTCTCACTAGTTGCTCAAGACCCATTATGCGGTCTTCTTCATGAGAATCCTATGGACCACAACGAGAGATTCGAAGACTTGGCATCTACTATCAAGGCTAATGGAGTTTCAGAGGATTACCTGTTCTGCAAGCTTTTTCCATACTCTCTACATGGGGAAGCTAAGTATTGGCTAAGGACGCTTCCACCTGGCTCACTCACAAACTGGATGGATACAAAAAATGCTTTCCTATGCAATTTCTTTGACGATGCGAAGTCCAAGGATCTATGAACAAAGATTTCAACTTTCAAGTAGGGAGATTGTGAGGCGGTCAAGGCTGCGTGGCACAGGTGTAAAGGATATCAGAGTGATTGTCCTCACCACGGCTTCACAGATGTTCAGCTTCTAGGGATCTTCTACAGAGGAATCGCGTTGACTTACGCTACTACATTAGATGCTGCAAGCCAAGGGAACTTTAACACGAATTCTCCAGGGACTGCTACCCAGCTCATTGAGAACCTTGCCAACAACACCAGTGCAAAGAGCATGGATTATGAAATGATCCAGTCAGGACAGAACATCAGTGGAAACCAGCTAGCAGAAGTTACTAGGAAGCATGATTCGATGCATAGCATTCTTGTGGGGAAGAAGTAGGTTATCTTTGCGCAAGACGTTGAGACTGCAAAGGAGGACGTCAACTACGTCAACGGGTCTGGATACCAGAAGTTCGGCAATCAGCAAGGCTATGGTTCAGAGCCATATCAGAGTAACAACTTCAATAGAAGTTATGGTTCTTCATCCTACCAAAAGCCTCCTGAGCAGGACAATGAGGTGAATATTATACTGGAACAACTCCTAAAGGGCCAACAAAAGATGACTGTGAGTTTCAATGGGAAGATGGATGCAATGTACCAGGACTTGGATGGTAAGATTGGAACATTGAGCGCGCATGTCAAGAAGTTGGACATTCAAGTCACTCAAACTGCTGATTCGATCAAGCGACAAGAGGGTTTCCTTCCTGCGAAGACTGATGCAAACCCGAGGAGCGCTTGTAATGCCGTTCAAACTGAAACGAAGGATTATTTTGCAGAGTTTGATGAAATTTTTGGAACTGCAGCTGAGCATCGATCGACACTACAGCTGAGCATCGATCGACACCTCTCGAATCATCAACTCGGATCGCAAAAATAGAGATAGTGTCGATCCACACAACAGAGAGTATCGATCGACACCACGTCCAGACAGAGCCAGATTTTGCGACGATCGCGATTTCTTCAGAGGAGAACGTCTACAAGCCTCCAGTCCCTTTTCCCAGAGCTAGAAGGTCTAAGCAGGAGGTTGAGGAGGAAATTTGCAAGGGGATTATTGATAAGATCATGGTGGAAATGCCTCTTGTTGATGCAGTTAAACTTTTTCCTGCGCTTAGAAGATATGTCAAGCGGTTTACAGCGAATGGTATTAGTCCTGAGGAAAGAGCACTGCTGACCAGAGACATCAGAGCCATACTCTTGAACACAACTCCGGTTCCTAAAAAGAAAAAAAAGGACGTAGTGGTATCTGAAGAAGTGAGCGCAATGATCCAGAGTAGAGTCCCTGTTAAACTTCCGGATCCAGGCAATTTTGTGCTTAATTGCTCAATTTCAACAGGGCAATTTCCTCATTCTCTTTGTGATTTAGGATCGGGAATTAACTTAATGCCATTATCTTGTTCTTTTAAACTTGGTATGACTGATTTCAGGGCCACTAGGATGTCTCTTCTCTTAGCTGATCAATCTAGGAGATTCCCAAAAGGATTATAGAGGATGTTCCAATCAAGATTCGGGATTGCATCATTCCTGCAGACTTTGTGGTCATGGAGTACGATGATGAACCTGAAGACCCTCTGATCTTGGGGAGATCATTCTTAGCCATGGCTGATGCACAGATAGACGTGAGAAAAGGGAAGATCAAGCTGGATTTTGGTGATATTGTCATGGATTTTTATATGGAACATACAAGGACAAAGTCCACCATTGATGGTCATACTTTTTCTATGGAGATTTTTAGAGGATGAAGACTCTAAGGATTTTGATGCTAGACCTTCATCTGTTGCTGAACAGACAATTCCATAACTTTGAGCCCACACACCTCCCCAAGAGCCAAGGTATGAACTCCTGTATTCAATTCTAACTTTTCTCATTTCGTTAAAATTGAAAAGGTTGTTACGCGCTTACGCAAGCATCGAGTTTCTCGTGCAAATCTTGATTTTTCCTTTAATGAATCTGCAGGACCACCTAAGGCGCCTAAAGAAGAGGCTAATCCAGCTAAAGCATGGATCAAAAGGACCTCAAAGCCGTTCGCGAAAAGGCAAATCATCATTCCTGCCGAACTCAAGGATAAAGGAAAGATAGTCGTTCAGACTATGGTGCATAATAAGCGGAGATTGTTTCCTGGAATCATTCCATGGAAGAATGCCGATCCACCGGATATCTAAGTTCCTCAAAACAGCCAAGCTAACGGACTAAAAACAAGCGCTTAATGGGAGGCAACCCATTTGTGAGTCTTACTAATTATGTTTTATTTTATTTTCTTTTACAATTTTATGTTTGGTGTTCGTTTTTGGTTTTGATTTTTAGGAGATAAAAACGATTGGATGAACTTCATATGCACCTGTCGATCGACACAAGTGATTCTGACGCTTGACATAGCTAAAATTTCAAGGTGTCGATCGACACCCTTGACAGTGTCGATCGACACCCCCCTCCGGGTTACTTTTTTCTTTTCCAAATTTCAATTCCTTTTGTTTTCTATATATTTTATTCACCTTCTTCAGGTTTAATAACACTGGGGACAGTGTCATTTAAGTCTGGGGGAGGTAGTTACTAACTATGTGTTTTGTTTTGGAGTTTTTAGAGTCAATTTTAAAATTTTTGGGTCAAAAACTCCCCTTTCTACTTGCTTTGAACAGCATTCAAGGACCATTACAGTGCGAGTTAATTGGTTTTACAAAAACGCCAGAAAGTGGATCGGTTTAACGGAGTGAGTTCAAATTTCTAGAGAACGCCAGAAAGACGTTGCAGACCCCGCCCTAATGAATATTTAATTTCTTGTCAAGGGCGTTGGAAATCGCAAGACTTGATTCAGCTTCCAAACACTTGAAAGCGAGGACGAACCGCTCTTGAAACTTCTTCCCAAATGACGAATACAACTGTCTAGATCAAAAAGAATAAAAGCCTCATGACCCTGTCTCCCACCATAGAACAATAGTAGTGAGCGCTGATCTAGTGAGTCATAGAGATGTCAAGGATCTAATAAAAAAGTCTACAGAAAAGTGTAGTTCAAGCAGAAAAATGCAAGTCCGAAAATCAAAAAAAAAATCCTGAATCAAAAAGTTCAAAAAAAAAAAATGGGCAATTCATCTTTATGATATCCTTAATTGGATACAGTTTCAGAGGGAAGAGAGAGGGTGAAACGCAGGAAAGTGTTCAAGGAAGCGAAAGAATCTAGAAAGTCTAGCGATCGATATTCCCTCGATGAGACCGCATTTAATAAACTAAAGGGGTTTGCGACTGAAAGTCTGAGATTTTCTAAGGGGTTTGGAATCAATCCGGAGGACTGCTAAGCTTCTAGGGAAACATCAAGTATTACCATTGACTTTGCAAGGTATGTGGTTCCTAAAGGAGTGATAGCATATATTTTGCTTAGGGACAAGCAAAAGGCTAAGTCTAGGGGAGTTGATATATCATGGTTTTTACCCAGTTTAGACCATGATATAAGTCTTATGTCTAGAGTCTTTATAGTGTTTTCTAGTATGTTTTAGAGTCTTTGCAGGTACTTAGACGTTTGAGGCATAATTGATGTTTACTGGAAGTTTTGGAGCAATGCGGAACGAAGTGGCGAAGATCGAAGTGAAAAGTCAAAATCTGAAGATGGTGTCGATCGACACCCTGCTCGACCAAGCCAAAAGCCCAAATTTAAAGATGTCCGTTCAAAGCCCGAAAATTCCAGATGTTTACAATTTTGTTTAAGACGATTTATGTACCTTATAAATATATTTTCGCAGCCATTGTTTAGGCTTATGCTTTATTTTAATCAATTACTTAGAGATTTTCATTAATAAAACCATGTTTTCTTCTATGATCATGCCTGAGTAGTTCGTTTTTTAGGTTTAGGGTTATTCAAGGGTTGTTGATGATTTGCTAGATCTGATCTGAATTGCATAGGATTAATATCTTTAGAAAGTTCTTCATTTTGTCTTGAGTTTATTGATGATTTTAGATTCATGACCTGAAATCTGATTTTAGGATATTTAATAGAAACGACAGTTTTATTGATTTCCTGATCTAGACTTTGATGAGCAAAATTCCTTTTCGCAAAGAAATTTGGTTTAGGGTTTTATGAACAATTGAACTTGAACTTTAATGCTTGTTTAGATTGTTAGGATTTACAAAGAAATTTGGTTTTCTATGATTTAAATTTAGATAATCTCTGCAACGAAAGTTGATTGATTTTACATTCGTGCTCATGTTTAAGAACTGTGCATCATAATCCTATCTTTTATTTATCATCTGCATATCTGATTCACCTGCGATTTCCCTGTGCCTAGCTTTTTTTTAATTGATTTACAACCCGAATTTACTGTTTTGTTTACTTGCTTTTCGTACTCATCATCCTGATTAGTTTAATCTGAATTTAATAATCTATTGTGCAATTGATTCCTTGTGAATTCGATCCCTAAATACTGCATCTGATCTCTTAATTTGAGAGAGTAGCTTAGGGTAAATTAGAGCATATCAGTTTGCGCTCGATTTCTTTGAGTCAAGCATTTACCACCTGATACAAATGACGAGTTAGTTGTGCTCATTGCTAAGGTTGGTAAACCGGAGTACATTACGTAGTTTTGGCAAATCAGCCTTTGTAACGTTCTCCTTAAAACGATCACGAAGGCGATGGTAGGGAGATTAAAGAGGGTAATGAATAATCTTATTGGTCCGGCGCAATCGAGTTTTATTTTGGGACGACTAAGTACAGATAACATTATGATTGTCCAAAAAGCGGTTCATTCCATAAGACGAAAAGGGCGAAAAGGTTGGATGCTCTTGAAGTTAGATTTGGAGAAAGCGTATGATAGAATTCGGAAGGACTTTTTGGAAGACACGTTATGTGTTGCGGGTTTATCGGAGAAATGGAGAAAATGGATAATGCAATGCGTCGCGGGTCCTTCGATGAATGTTTTGTAGAACGGTGAGAAAACCGAGTCTTTTAAGTCTTTGATAAGTCTTCGACAAAGTGATCTATTGTCGCCATATTAGTTTATACTATACATGGATCGTCTATGCCACCTTATTGATCGTGCGATAATGGATAAAATATGGAAAGCCATTAGTTTGTCAAGAGAAGGCCCGAAACTATCTCATATTTGTTTTGTGGACGACATAATCCTCTTTGCAGAAGCTTCGGTTGCTCAAATTTGGGTGATTAGAAAGGTTTTAGAGACTTTTTGTGTTGCGTCGGGGCAAAAAGTGAGCTTAGAGAAGTCCAAGATGTTTTTTCTTGCATAACGTTTCACGGGATTTGGAGAAACTTATAAGTGAGGGGAGTGGTATAAAAGCGACGAAGGAGCTGGGGAAATATATTGGCATGCCGATCTTACACAAGCGAGTGAACAAAGACAGTTTTGGAGAAATTCTTGAGCGAGCTTCGTGTAGACTCGTAGGTTGGAAATGCCACTCTTTAAGTTTTGCGGGGCGTCTTACACTTACGAAAGCGCTTTTGTCATCACTTCCGGTGCATTTAATGAGTACTATTGGAGAGCTAGGACAAGGTATCTCGTTCCTTTTTATGGGGGAGTAAAAGGGAACAAAAGAAGCTAACATCTTTTAGCTTGGGAAAGAGTGTGTAAACCAAAAGAGGAATGAGGTCTCAGAATTCGTACGTCTCTGAACATGAACAAGGTTGTTATTGCCAAAGTAGGTTGGAGACTCTTGACGGAAGCACCAAACTTATGGAATTGTGTAATGCAAAGCAAATATAAAGTGGGTACGGTGCATGAGGTTGATTGGTTGACGCTTAAAGGTACTTGGTTTGTGGTTTGGCGTAGTGTAGTAGTTGGTTTACGTGAAGTGGTTATACTGGGCTTAAGTTGGGTTATAGGTAATGGGCGAAATATCCGTTTTTGGACGGAAAATTGGGTCTCGGGTGCACCACTACTGCCTAATGTGGAGGGAGTGGCTCCGGAGAATTATGAAAATCCAGTGGTGAGGGACTTATGGCAGTACAGTAATGGTTGGGATTGGAGCCAGATTGCACCTTACATCTCTGAGGAAAGGAGACTGGATTTACATGTGGTGGTGGTTAATGGGAGTCCGGAGGTAGGAGACCACTTAGCCTGGAGCGGAAGTGCAGATGGTATGTTTACGGTTAAATCCGCATATGTGTTGCTAACTCGGATATGACTTCGCGACAGCATATGGGAGAGTTATTTAACCGGGTATGGAGGGTGGTGGCTCTGGAGAGGGTGCGAGTCTTCTTATGGTTGGTGGTTCACCAAATTATTATGACAAATGCGGTAAGAAAACGGAGAAATATGTGTGATTCGGATATATGTTCGGTTTGCATAGGGGCAATTGAGAGTATCGTGCATACACTCCATGATTTCCCATCGATAAAGGGAATTTGGACACGCTTGGTTAACCGTGGGCAGCGAAGAGATTTCTTTACTTGTTCTCTTCTCAATGGATTTTTGGCAATTTGTGCGATGGGAGAGTTGTGAATGAGGTTCCATGGGTCACTTTTTTGGTATGGCTATTTGGTGGAGTTGGAAATGTTGATGCAGGAACGTCTTTGGCGATAATGGGAAGTGTCGGAATCGAGTTAAGATCATTAAAGAGTTGTCAAAGGAGGCTTGGGTAGCTAATGAGAAGAAGGAAGATGGTGTGCCTTAACGAGTTCGGGTGGAGCGAATGATAAGCTGGATCGCGCCGACGGGGAGTTGGGTTAAGTTAAACACAGATGGGGCGTCGCGTGGAAACCCCGGTCTAGCTACAGCAGGTGGAGTATTGAGGGCGGAGATGGTAGTTGGTGTTGTGGTTTTGCGTTGAACATAGGCTGATGGAAGGCTCCGTTAGCTGAACTTTGGGGCGTGTATTATGGCTTAATCATTGCGTGAGAGAAAAGAATATCAAGGGTGGAGTTAGAAGTAGACTTGGAGCTGGTGGTGGTTTTTCTCAAAAGAGGGATAAATGAGTCGCATCCTTTATCTTTCCTGGTATGGTTGTGTCATGACTATATTTCGAAAGACTAAATAGCCCGTGTCTTGCATGTGTATAGGGAAGCTAATCACCTTGCGGATGGATTGACAAACTATGCGTTTACGTTACCTTTAGGTTTTCATTTGTTTGTGATGTTGTACCGCTTGAACTTGATTTGATTTTGAGAGCGGATGCTATTGGGGCTGCGACCGAGACAAGTTTTTATGTAATCGTTTAGTTTAATAAATTAGAACTGGGAGATTCTTCTCCCAGTTCACTAAAAAAATATATATATAACATGTTAAAACTTATAAGTAAATGGTGGAATTAGGGCACGTGTGGAATAATAAACGTGACTGCTTTCTTCGTCACCGCGTTACCACGTAATCCATCCTCTTCAACGCGCATACTACCTGCGACCGTCTTCTTCTTCTTCTTCTTAATTATACTCTAATTGCTGCTTATATATATACACACACTCTCACGCCGCCATTAATTGTCACTCACTACATTGTCCACTCCAAATAATTAATACCTGAACATACCAAAACCCTAATTATTCATTTCCATCTCTGCATTTTGGTTTATACATATTTATACATAGAGAGAGTCAAGAGATGGATCCATCACCGAAGTACACAGGTGTACGGAAGAGGAAGTGGGGGAAATGGGTGGCTGAGATTCGTCTCCCAAACAGCCGGGATAGAATCTGGCTCGGCTCCTTTGACTCAGCTGAGAAGGCGGCGCGTGCTTTCGACGCGGCTCTTTACTGTCTACGTGGTCCCGGAGCTCGTTTCAATTTCCCGGAAAACCCACCGGAGATACCCGGCGGTCGCTCTCTGACGCCGCAACAGATTCAAGTCGTGGCTAACCGTTTTGCCTCCGACCAATCACAACCACCGCAACAACAATTGCCGGAGGAGGAAGAAGAAAGGAGAATTTCGGCACGTGGGGAAATTAGTAGTGGAAGTGGTGGGCCCACGTTAGGGCAAGTTGTGGAAGATGTTAATAGCAACGTGGATAATAACTATTATGATAGTAATAATACAACGTCGTTTTGGCCCTTTTCATGGGAGGATCAAAATCTTGTTGGTCCTACTTCCTCGGAGGAGTTTGGTTTTTTCTTTCCGGAAGATTCAACAAATTTGTATTTTCCGACACAACAACAACATGAGCTCTCATCTGATTTTTACTATGATGAAGAAGCTGTTGAAGATTCTCATTACAATATTAACCTTTGGAATTTCTGATCAAGATCCAGTTTTTTCAGTGATCTTAATTGGACCAAAAATCCTATATATAGTATACCGAAGGTGAATTATTAAAAGCTAGCTTCAAAGTTCGTATCGTAGAATTATAGCTAGAAATATTCATCTTCTTTTTCTTTTTTTTGTTACAGCCAAATTATTTCACATGTTTATTGTATTTATGTGCTTTGTTATTTCCTAGCACATTAGTTCCACTGTAATTTTCTTTCTTTTTCTATGGGTAATTGCTTGCATTTTTGTAACAAGCCAATTTTGACCCCTCTATCTCTTTGTCTTATATGGTTTCTGAAAGTTTAATAAATAAGGTTGCATATGTGTATGTATATCTATGAGTATTCACGTTTTTGTGTGGGTGAAATGTCGTTATATAAAAGCTTGTATGTAAGATATCACAAAAAGTTTGTACAAATAACGATTATATAAAATGATTAAATGATGCTAGTCCAACAACTTCTAGGGGCGTTAATTGTTTCGATGCGGCTGAAACTTTAGTTATATTACTTGATAAAAAAACTTGTATGTAAGATATCACAAAAAGTTTGTACAAATAACGATTATATAAAATGATTTAAATGATGCTAGTCCAACTACTTCTAGGGGCGTTAATTGTTTCGATGCGGCTGAAACTTTAGTTATATTACTTGATAAAAAAACTTGTATGTAAGATATCACAAAAAGTTTGTACAAATAACGATTATATAAAATGATTTAAATGATGCTAGTCCAACTACTTCTGGGGGCGTTAATTGTTTCAATGCGGCTGAAACTTTAGTTATACTACTTGATAAGGATGATATACACGTTGTGGAGCCCTCACAAATACGGTTCAATATAATTATCCGGATTTGTATAGATCCATTTGTGGGTGAAAGTAAAATCAGTGTTCTAAAATACGCTATACGTACGGTAGGGCACCGTATAGCGTATAGATGTATATACAGAAACTATGCGGTGAATATTTTTTGTGCAATATATATATATATATATATATATATATATATATATAAATAATGAATATTAACTAAATAAGTATTAAAAACCATCTCAAATAATTAAAAATCAATGACATAACTGTTCAAAATCAAAATCAAAGTAATCAAAACCAGTCAAATACTAAAAAGGATGTTTCAATTCTCAAAGAATAGAATGGAAAAGAAATGTAAACTTAATTCAGAAATGAAATGAATAAAAACGACTAACTCTAATTCTCATCCTCTTCTTCTCCATGTAACTCTAGAATATGCTCGTCATCAGATTCACAATCAATATCATGAAGTTCTTCTTCATCATCAGATATGAAATCTTCTTCATGTAATTCTCTAACATCACTCAAATCATCTGCTCTAAATGATGCTTCTTCAACATTTTCTACGTCCACAGTCATATCCCTTCCGTCATCAACTATACCATCAACAATCCATGCTTGAGCATTCGTAGCGTGATTTGCAAGTAACATGTCAATATTCTTTTGTTTTTGCTTTTTTCTTTTGTTCATCAGTCTTGCATTAACTGAACGTAGACAAGATTGTTCATTCTAGCTACATCAAGCCGGTTTCGTTTCTTTGTATGTACCTACATGTTAAACAAACCAATGAATATATACGTAAGAAATTTGAAAAAATTCAGGACATTGTAATAAAACCTAACCCCTTCAAATGTACTCCAATTTCGTTCACATCCGGATGAACTTGTAGTCAAAGACAAAATCCTTTTGGCCATTCTCTCTAAGTTGGGAACAGCATTTCCATAAGTTTCCCACCAATAAACTAAAAAATTAAAAATATAAACCAATGTAAATGAACAAAAATTAGTAAAATTAAAGAGTTTAATAAACTAAACCACAAATGTAAATTCTCAAAAATAAAATTAAATTTTACCAGGATCATAATCTTCCTTCTGGCATCCTAAGATGGCCCATGGTTTTCCGAAATTGCCGTCTTTATTCTTGTATATCGCCATTTCAGAATTGATGACTTGACATTGTGTAACGAGATCGTTCGGGAAGAAAGCTTCCACACACTTGAAAACTGCATTCCTTATGTCATCATTGTACGATTTGCTTGGATCCTTGTAGAAGTAATACGGGTTTAAGAGATAGTCCGTCAAGTGCAAAGGATTGTCAAGTCGACCCTTAATCCTGTCTTCAATGATATCAAACACCGGCTTAATATTTTTCTCCACATTTTTCAATGCAACCCTTATCTCTTTCTTTGCTTCTATCAACTCTCCATGCAAAAATCCCATTGTAGGTCTCTTATCTCCATCCACATGTCGAAGCACCTTAACCAAAGGTCCAAAAACATTCAAACACATTATCACTCCATTCCAAAACTTAACACTCATCACCGTTTCATATGCCTTTATTCCTTTGGGATGTTTCGACCATTTGCATTTCCTCCACTTGCTGCTAGCAAACATTGCCGCTAACCTATCTCTCTTCTCCAACAAACTTTTCAAAGTAAGGAATGATGATGCAAATCTAGTAACACCTGGCCTCACAATGTCTCTTTTTTTGTGAATGACCTCATCAACGCCAATGTTTTGTGGTGAGCATAGATGAAGATTGTGAACCCTTTAGCCATATCAATAGCGTTCTTGAACTTGGAGAGTTTTGAAATGCATTCCAGCATCAAATTGATTGAGTGAGTAGCACATGACGACCAATAGATGTTAGGCTTCACCTCTTTCAACATATTTGCTGCAGACATATTATTAGCGGCATTGTTGGTTACCACTTGAACAACGCTCTCCTCTCCAATTTCCTCAATACATTTTTTCACATAGTCAAAAATATAGGAACCTGTATGAGCCGATCTGAAGTCTCTTTAGAAGAACGGAACATTGTACCTCCTTGGCAATTGACACACAAGTTCATGATACTTCTTCTTTTCTTATCCGACCATCTGTCATAACCGTGCAGCCGTTCTTCTTCCATTCTTCTTCTTGCGGTTTTAATAAATCATGAATTCTTTCAACCTCTTCCTCTAACAAAGGCTCCCGAAGTTGATATTAACTTGGTGGTGTAACTCCCGGACCAAATTGACCTATAGCTTCAACCATCATTTTAAACTCATCATTTGCAATCGAATTGAAAGGAACACCTGCAGCATACACCCATCTAGCAATATATTGCTGAACCTTGTGCAATCTCTCTTTGAAAAGAGCATCATTGATATTTTGCTGCCTAGTTGGCGGATGTGTAGCCTCTGGGTTAATTTGTGCTGCAAATTTGTCCATTGGACCAAGCTTCCTAGGCATCTTCTTTGATCTCATCTCTTCAAGTTCAATCTCACCGTCAAAATCCCCACCATCACTAATCTTAACAGATTCTCGCAACTCAACATCTATGGCTGCCTTGTTCCTCTTCTTTCTCTTTGATTCCTCAATAGCATTTTTGTATTTGTCTTGGTCAGCCTGTGATGACTTCGTACAAGACAAAACGTTTCCTGGAATCCTAGCAATGTGTTCTTTAATTCTATAAGCACCTCCTGAAAATTCTTTCTCACACAAATTGCATATGAATCTATCCTTCTTTGAATCACATAGTGTTCCATATTCCCAAGCAACATCTTTCGAATTTCTCTTCAAAACCGATGAATCAGATGCACCGCTAGATTTCATATTTGAAGCAGCAGGTGATCCAGCCATTTAAATTCTGATTTACTAACAATTCCTGAAAAGATATATCATAAAAGTAATTTTTTTTTTCTTATTTTACTAACAACTCCAAACAATTCTTATTTTACTAACAATTACTAACGATGCTAAGACAGAATAATACAAAAAGTCAAACACATGAAACTCCTCTGTTACAAGAAGTCTAAAACAGAGCATGGTGGCAGCAAAACATCAATTCTCTCGAGCACTACTGACAAATATCAATATATTTTGCTGCCTACTCATATAAACAATAACAGTTATAAAACGGAGGTATAGAACACTAAGAAAAACTAAAGAGTGTTGAAGCTTACGTGATGAAAGTCGGTGTGACGATGATAAGAGAAGTTTTGGGAGAAGTAAACGAGTCTTTTATAGTTAGTTTTAGGGTTAATTTCTTTGATAAAACTACGTAGTTTTTTCTTTTATAATACGCCGTATATACAGTATCGTATATACACCGTATATATAGCCGTATTAGTGTCCACCGTATAGGTCCATTGTATAGCATAAAAACAGTACGGTTTCTCACCGTATAGCGTATATACGCCGTATATACGGCCCAATACACCATATTTTAGAACACTGAGTAAAACCGTTAATAAAACGACCAACTAGAAAATGCTTGCTGATCCGATCCAAACATTCATCGATTCGAAGCCTATGAGATTCTTCCGAGGCCCCCGAGACTTTAGGCCATGTGCAATGGTGAGACTAATGAGAGTGTCACCATTGCACATGTTGGAACAAATTTTATATATATTCAAATGGGCTTAGTATAGACATTTGGGTATGGAAAATTAGGTTCTAAAATGTGAAGGTGAAATGAGATAAAGCCATTGGGCTAAGAGGTAAAGCCTCTTGTGTTGGTTTAATGAATGCACACTTAAAATTGTCCCACATCCAAAGTTGGAAACATTTTGGTGTTATATAAATAAGGCTAAGCATGTGTAGTGTTCAAACAAGTCAAGAACACATATGCACCGTGAAGGAACCTAGGGAGTCCCACACGCGCGCACCACCACCACCACCGGGCCGGGCCGGGTTTGGGTTTGGGTTTGGGTTTGGGTCTATTAAAGACTATTCTTTTTGGGGAAAATTTAATCCAAACAATCACAACCCTTCGGTTCTGCTGACCGAACAGACTAAGATTCATTGTCTTTGTTCATGTTCACCGAACTGGTGCGACTGAAACGCAACCTTTCGGTTCTATAAAACCAGCGCCATCGTCTTCTTCACGGAGATACTTTTTCCTGCGAATTTTTCTAACTCAGAAAACTTCGATCCTCCACAAAGTAAGTCTCGAGAGTATTCATAAATATCTTGTTCGTCAGATAACGATTTTGAGTGCTGCAAATCGTTTTTCCTTATGGTTTTATCATGGGATTCGTAATCGTATCAAAACGTCTCACTACGGGCGATTTTTCGAATTAAGGAAAGAGAGCAATCTCGACCTCGTGTTCGTATTTCAATCGAGAATTTCTTCTTCTTCTTAATTCTTGTTCATATTTCATTCGGATTTCTCAATTTGGTTTTCGCGGTTCCTATAATCTTAATTCAAAAAATCCGTTCTTCGCTTATCGCTTAGTCGGATTGAGAATTTGCCAAAATTCTGATGGACAAACTGAAACGCTATGATTTCGATATGATGATTTTGATATTACTGGGAAAAATTCATCTGATGGACAAACTGAAACGCTTGTGGACTCGGTGGCACGAGATCTGTTTGGAGTTCGTCTCCAGACGAGTGTTCCACAAGACAACTATCAGATGATGTCTCAATTACCCGCAGCCATGGCGCGCGGGCTAATGCCGGAAAAATTTGACGGTAAAGGCTTTAAAACATGGCAGAACAAGATGCTCTTCTACATGAGTAACTTAAACTGCGAGAAGTTTCTGAATGAGGATCCACCGATCGTTCCATTCGGAAATAAAGATGCTCACCTTCTTGCTGTTGTTGATGCATGGAAACATGCAGACTTTGTGTGTAGAGGTTGGATCTTAGGCTACCTCATTGATCCACTGTATCAAGTATACAGTCAGGAAGCACGAACCTCTAAGGAACTTTGGATGGCCTTGGAGAAGAAATACAAGTCTGACGATGCTGGTTGTCAGAGATTTGTTGTTGCAAAGTTTCTAGACTTCAAAATGGTGGACTCCAAGCCCATCATGGAATAAGTCGATGCATTGAGTTTGCTCTGTCATGAGATAGCAGGCGAGGGAATGCAAATCTGTGAGATCTTCACTGTCAATTGTTTCATTGAGAAACTTCCCCCGAGTTGGCTAAGCTTCAAGAACTATCTCAAGCACAAGAAGAAGCATATGTCACTCTCAGATGTCATCACAAGGGTCCAAATAGAAGACAGGAACGGTGCTACTTTCTCTCCTCCAGAGGAACAACACAATGTCAATGTGGCTGAGCATAAGAGCAAGGGTAAAGGGAAACGGATATTTCCGCAAAAGTCCTTAAAACCAACATCCTCAACAAACTTCAAGAAGGTTGCAAAACCAGGACAGAAGTTCAAAGGAAAGTGCCACAAGTGTGGCAAGGTATGCCACAAATCTGATGTATGCAGGAGCCAACCCAAGGGTAACAGAAAGGCTAAAGCTAACCTCACTGAAGAGGATATGGTTGCTGTCATCAATGAAGTGAACATGGTCGATGACAACCCAATGGAATGGTGGTATGATACAGGTGCAACCACCCACATCTGCACTGATAAGTCGATGTTCACCACTTATCAGAAGATCAAATCAGAGGAGCAGTTGTTCATGGGAAACACGGCTTCATCGAAGATTGAATGTCGCGGCAAAGTGGTTCTGAAGCTGACTTAAGGACGTGAACTCACACTCAACAATGTGAAATATGTGCCGGACATGAGGAAAATTTGGTATCGGGAACTCTCTTGAGCAATGCAGGATTCGGGGTCACCTTTGAAGCTGACAAATTGATACTTAGGAAGAATGGGATGTATTTGGGAAAGGGTTATGAAAAAGGAGGACTTGTCAAGTTGTGTGTTTCGACAGTCCTTCGTACTGATAAGATTAATAACGCTAATGTTGTAATTGCTGACAATTCGTTTAATAATAATTCTGTTTCTTATTTGGTTGAGTCTTTTAATATTTGGCATGAACGTTTAGGACATGTCAACTATAAATCTATGCAAAGATTAATGAATTTGAACTTAATTCCGAAATGCAAAGTAAACCAGGACAAATGTGAAGTGTGCGTACAGGCCAAACTCACAAAAACTCCTTCTCCCTAAGTTCAAAGAACCACATAACCTCTTAGTTTAATACACACAAATTTATACGATCTGAAATTTATACAAACTAGAGGCGGTAAAAAGTATTTTGTGACATTTATCGATGATAATACAAAATATTGTTATGTATACTTGTTACGTAGCAAAGATGAAGCCTTGTCAAAATTCAAAGAGTATAAGCTTGAAGTTGAAAACCAATTAGGTAAAACTATAAAAAGCAGTTCGAAGTGATAGAGGAGGCGAGTATGATGACCCATTTAATGACTTTTGTCAACAACATGGTATCATACATCAAACCATAACTCCCTATTCCCCTGAGTCTAACGGAGTTGCGGAACAGAAAAACCGAACTCTCAAAGAAATGATGAATGCAATGTTGCAGAAATCTGGATTACCCCAGTCAATGTAGGGGGAAGCTTTGCTTACTACGAACTATATTCTCAACAAGATACCACACAAAGTTACTGGCAAAACGCCATATGAACTTTGGAAAGGTGTTTTATCTTCGTACAAATACCTCAAAGTGTGGGGGTGCCTTGCTAAAGTTGCAATACCACCTCCGAAAAAGGTCACAATTGGACCTAAAACAGTGGACTGTATTTTCATAGGATATGCACACAATAGTAGTGCTTATCGGTTTCTGGTTCATAAATCAGACATACCCAATATTCATGTGAATACAGTAATGGAATCACGAAATGGGTCTTTCTTTGAACACATTTTCCCTTGTAAAGAAAAACAAAGTCAGAAAAGGACATTTGAACAACGGGAAACAAGCTTCTCAACAAATGAGGCAACCACTTCCAGAACATCAACACATGATGTGGAAGACGTAGAAGATGAACCTCGACGCAGCAAAAGAGCTCGTAAGGAAAAATATTTTGGTGATGATTTCATGATAGTGTTTCTCACAGAGAACGCACCAACAACTTACTCAGAAGCCATGTCTACACCAGAAACATCCTATTGGAAGGAAGTTATTAATAGTGAGATCGATTCCGTATTGCAACATCATACATATGAGATTATTGATCTACCCAAAGGGTCTAAAGCACTAGGAAGTAAATGGATTTTCACAACAAAAATGAAAACCGATGGTTCTGTGGATAAGTATAAGGCCAGACTTGTGGCTCAAGGATTCCGACAAAAAGAAGTTCTGGATTACTTTGACACATATTCTCCAGTTACGCGAATAACCTCCATCAGACTTTTGGTTAGTATCGCAGCATTAAGAGGCCTAGAAATACATCAGATGGATGTCAAAACCGCTTTTCTACATGGAGATTTAGAAGAAGAGATCTATATGAAACAACCTGAAGGATTTGTTGTCCCCGAACAGGAACACAAAGTTTGTAGACTTGTCAAGTCATTGTACGGACTGAAACAAGCTCCAAAACAATGGCATGAAAAATTTGATAATGTGATGATGTCAAATGGTTTCAGCGTTAACGAATGTGATAAATGCATATACATCAAATGTACTCCTCACGGATATGTTTTGTTGTGTTTGTATATTGATGACATGCTCATTATTGGCAACACTAATGACATGATTAATCAAACAAAGAACTTACTTCATAGTAAATTTGAAATGAAAGACATTGGATTGGCAGATGTCATTCTCGGTATTAAGATTCACCGACATGCTGGAGGAATTATCTTATCACAATCACATTATGCACAAAAGATACTTGATAGATTCAAAAACTATTCAAGTGGGACTGCAAAAACTCCAGTTGACCCTCATATTCACCTGACTAAAAATTCCGGTGATGCAATTTATCAGGTGGAGTATGCACGAGTAATCGGAAGTCTAATGTACTTGACAAATTGTACTATACCCAACCTAGCACATGCAGTAAACATATTGAGTAGCTATACTAGTAATCCAGGACATAAACATTGGAAAGCAATAACTAGAGTTTTAAATTACCTACGTTATACCAAAAATTATGGACTACACTATGGTAAAGAACCAGCAGTTTTGGAAGGATACAGTGACGCAAACTGGATCGCGGACTCCAAAAACTCAAAATCCACAAGTGGATATGTCTTTACACTTGGAGGTGCAGCAGTGTCCTGGAAGTCTTCCAAACAAACCATGATAGCCACATCGACCATGGAATCTGAGTTTGTCGCTTTAGACAAAACTGCTCAAGAAGCAGAGTGGCTTTGGAATTTTTCGGAAGATATCCCTATGTGGGAGAAACTAGTGACAGCTTTACGTGTACACTGTGATAGCCAATCGGCTATCTCTCGGGCACTGAATAATCATTATAATGGCAAATCTCGTCAGATACGACGATGACATAAAACCATTAGAAACTTGATCTCCACCGGAGTACTCACGATAAATTATATCAAATCTGCCGATAACCTAGCTGATCCGTTCACTAAAGGTTTGGCAAGAGATCAAGTAGTCAAATCATCAAGAGGAATGGGTTTACAAGCCTATGAATAAAGTTGAAGTTTGATGGACACCTCACCTACATGACTGGAGATCCCAAGAAATAGGTTCAAAGGGACAACAAATTCAAACTTAAACTGAAGGAACACTGTGAGATTAATATCTCTACCCAGTTCCTAGGATGACATGCAGTGTTACATCGGTATGGAATAAGAATAAGCTTTTGGCTTTTAATGATTCCTTAGCCTTATAATAGATAGTATTACAGAATACATCTAACGCTAAGCTAATGAAGATCACCTAGTGAGTGTGAAATGGGGCCATTTCTAGGAGAATGAAGGAAAGGCTATATTCTCCAAGTTCATTCATGAAAACCAGGCAAGTTCAAGGCCAAAATGAACACAATAGAGAACAAGGTTCTATGAGAAAATGATATGTGTTATAGCTGTTGTCTAGGTTTACATCGAAATCCTGTTGGTTCAAGACATCATGTCCACCTCCTTGCCAAATAAATCCGACAGCTACTAACTACGAGTGGTTCAAAGCTGAAAAATTGCTACCAACTCAGATACAGTAATTTTTCGTTATACTCTCGAAAGTCCGTCTGTCTGTCTAGTCATATAAGTTAGTCTAATCATTAGAGTCTTAGAGTTTATCGAGTCGTCATATGTTTAGAGGCCATCTCTATTCATGTGGGGGATTGTTGGAACAAATTTTATATATATTCAAATGGGCTTAGTATAGACATTTGGGTATGGAAAATTAGGTTCTAAAATGTGAAGGTGAAATGAGATAAAGCCATTGGGCTAAGAGGTAAAGCCTCTTGTGTTGGTTTAATGAATGCACACTTAAAATTGTCCCACATCCAAAGTTGGAAACATTTTGGTGTTGTATAAATAAGGCTAAGCATGTGTAGTGTTCAAACAAGTCAAGAACACATATGCACCATGAAGGAACCTAGGGAGTTCCACGCGCGCACCACCACCACCACCGAACCGAACCGAGCCGGTTTGGGTTTGGGTTTGGTCAACGCAACCTTTCGGTTCTATAAAACCAGCGCCATCGTCTTCTTCACGGAGATACTTTTTCCTGCGAATTTTTCTAACTCAGAAAACTTCGATCCTCCACAAAGTAAGTCTCGAGAGTATTCATAAATATCTTGTTCGTCAGATAACGATTTTGAGTGCTGCAAATCGTTTTTCCTTACGGTTTTATCCTGAGATTCGTAATCGTATCAAACCGTCTCACTACGGGCGATTTTTCGAATTAAGGAAAGAGAGCAATCTCGACTTCGTGTTCGTATTTCAATCGAGAATTTCTTCTTCTTCTTAATTCTTGTTCATATTTTATTCGGATTTCTCAATTCGGTTTTCGCGGTTCCTACAGCACATGCTCTTATGCATCGTAGATTTTTGAATGTTCCTACGAAGGCAAAAAATCTTTATAAACACACATCTCTCCCAAAAGTAGGAAATATATACTCCTTATGTTTCTCTATATAAGATGTTCTAGGTAAAAACATGCATATTAAGATATTTTTTTCCTTAAACAATTATTAATTAATAAATAAACAAAAATAATTAAGTCAATCATGAAAAATCTGCAGAATACTATTTGTCACTCAGTTTTTAATAAAGTAAAAAGTTATATAAGACTTTGAAAACATCTTATATTGTGAAATAAAAACAAATCTCCAAAACATCTTATATAAATGACAGAGGAAGTATATTTTTAGAACTTATGGTTTTTGATGAGTGTAGCTTATTTTACGTTAGACAACTATAATCATAGATCTAGCAACAAGGCACTGATACTTAAAGTCGATTTGATATTTTCCGTTGAAAGCCGTATCGTTGTACGATGGAATGTAGCGAGTAAAATTGCCAAACTAACTCCAACCTTTATCAATCAGTGGAGTCTAATAGTATGTTTTAGTGAAGCAAATAAAAGTACACACCTACTGATTGATAAAACGTAAATTCAAAAATAAAAGAAAATGTTTTTATCACTTGGTATTGCAGTTTAGAAGAAAAATACCGGAGATAAACAATGTACATCATAGAGGATTTATCTTTTTCAAATTTTGTTGTAGATATGCGCAATTTTTTACAAAACGCTTTTCAAATGGGTGGTTCCTAGATGAAACGTTGCCCTTTGAGAAGACGCAACAATAACTAGTCGGTGATATGGGTTGATGATGAATTTGATTGAATGTTGGAGGCAATGCTAAATGCTTTATGATATAGATTTCTTCTTCTAATCCTTGTTTTCATCATATCTAGAAATGGTTTGTTGTGCTTTCATGATTTAAAGCAATAATGCATTTAATTAGTTATTGGAATTTTTATTTGTTTCGTCGAAATAAATTGACTTTCTAATTCACATCTCAAATGTAGGTGAATTTGTTTTTTCCATTTTCCAATATAACATGGGCTTAACTTTTAAGATACAAAAGTTATGAATATATTTTATTGTTAAGCAAATTAATCATGGAGCTAGGCCTTGGATAAAAAACTGTAACCGAATAACCGAACCGAGACCGAACTGAAATACCGGTTTGGTTAGGTGATAGAACCCTAGCTAGCTTGGACAAAGGAGCTAAGAAACCAAACGAGCAACATGTAGTCGAGGAGCAGCTCGTAGCCGAGGAGGTTCTTAAAGACGCAAATAACTTGCAAATTCTGAGAGGGCCTATGACGAGGTCAAGGAAAAGACAACTTAACCAAGCCACCTCTTTGTTTATGGTTAACATCACCGGCCAACTTCCTTTGGTTTTTCATCAAACCACGTTGGTTATGATTCAAGCCGAGGAAGGATGATGATGGGAGGTGTGCGGACTTGTACTTTTTTCCCTCTCTTCGGTTTTTCCCTTTTGGGTGTTTCGAAAGAGGTTTTTAATGAGGCAAGTGTGCACACTATTTCATTGCGCCCATTATCATAACTTAGGCCTTTTTGGAAACCCATTTGATGATTTTTGGCCAGCCCATTTATCCTTAGTAAAATCAGATTTTTATTTAAATAACTTAGTCAAATAATGGTTTAAATGTGTTCACACTTTAAACCTTTCAAACTTCTCTCTTTATTGTTGTGTTTTTCCGTGTATTTGAGAAGTGTAAAGGCTTTGTCCTTTCACTTTCTGCCTCCATATAATGTGGCCGAAATCCTCAATAATAATCATCAAAATTTTTATGATAAATCTCTCTCTAAAATTGTTGATCAAACCGTAATTGTGTGTCATATCAATTACAACTCTTTCTTTTCTTAGTGCGTAATATCTAAGTTTAGATCGAGCCTCGTAGTCTAAAATATCATTCATATCTTTTGGAAGTACACTTTGATCCATTTGTTCTATCCGTTCACCTCCCATCAAATCAGTTCATCCCCATCATTTCGGATCTCATCATTTTACTTCATTCAGCATCTCTAAAACCCTTCGAAGTAATCATCGGACATAGATCCTCACAAAGGAGTCTATCAAGTGGTATTAGAGCCACTTCGAACTTCGAACAAGGTTTTATCGTTCTAAACTAGTTTCTATAATTTTCCAGATTTCAAATTTGTTTTAAAAACATTTTCATATATAATTGGCTTTCGTAAAATTGTGAAATCAATTGTATCTGAACCTGGAATGTTTGATTTTGTCCAATCAGTTGACTGGAATGTGAAATGATTTCGTAAAAACATTTTCATATATAATTGGCTTTCGTAAAATTGTGAAATCAATTGAAATCAATTGTATCTAAAAAATAACTCTAGGATTTTTGAACACGATTTGATATTTTATTTTGTCCAATCAGTTGACTGTGTCAGATCTGATGTTCATCTTCTAATTTTAGATTTGTTTAGAATTTCAAAAGACCATTTTACTTGTTAGTTTTTCTTGAATTTTCAGGTACCATGGTGAGTTTGGAGGAAGAATCATCCGCTTCTAGTGCGAGGAAAAAGAAAAAGTTGTTGGAATCACTTACGAATACCATGGCTAAAATGCTCGATGAAAAGCTTGGTGCTTTACAACGAAATCGAGTTGTTCTAGAACCTATTCTAAATCAGCAACAAGAGAGGCTGCATAGAGGACGACAAAGGAGGGAACACAAGCTTAATCTCAAGCCGCCTGGCCACTCACGAAGATCAACATGGAACATCCCACATAAAACTTCTCTCACTCCCAAGTCTACGGTTAATTTTGTTTTTAATCTTCAACATGCTAATGAACTTAAACTCCTTAAATTTTCAGGAAAAGGCAAGTACATAGAATGGGAAAAAAACATGGATAATTGGTTTCACTTCAACCACATCTTGGAAAAAGAAAGGCTACCTTATGCTATTGGCCGACTCTTTGGAGATGCTTTTAAATGGTGGTTGAAAGAAGAAGATGATCGATGGTTCTATCAAAATCCAACTATCACCACATGGAGAGAACTTAAAAAGTTAATGAGGGATAAGTATGCACCAAAGGTTTTTATATCAACCCACACTCAAGCTAAGTGTGCTCTTCCTTCTAAATCTTTGAAAGATAAGTGTGATTTTTCTTCTTAAAAATCTGATTTTGTGCTTGAAATTAACCAAGCTTGTGAAAAACTAACCCTTTTCAAACCGGGGCAACCGAGTAGTATTGATTCTTTTTCACAGGTTATTGAAGAAAAATCACTAGAAGAAACACTAAGGAGTTTGCCATTGATTTCTAACTTGAAGCAGTCGACCAACCTTGTCCCAGAACCAGTCCTTGAGCCATTTCCTTGTATCTACCCAAAAAAGCACTATAAGGAAATTGATTTGGTTAATTCAGAGCCTAATTTGTTTGTGATGATTTATGCTCAAGATGAAAAACGTTTTGGTTTGGATAATTTGAAAGAACTTCGTGTTTCAAATTCTGTTTTTGAAAAAAATGATTCCAACTTTTGAAACACTATCACCTGAAAAATTCTTTAAGCCAAATTGTTTATCATTTCAAGAATTTTATGAATTTGAACCTTTTTTAGAGTTTTTTTGTTTACCAATACTTTTGAGTTGATTAAAACTAAGGCAGATTTTGTTAGAACTTTTTCTAAGTTAAGACAAGACGTCTCAAAACCATTTGATGAACTATGCAAACCCATTTTAAACGATCTTTTAATCTTTAATCACACAGATATGAATCACTAGTCTTTGTCAAAAGAGCCAAATGCAGGTTTTAAAGCAGTTTTGAAGCACATGGAAAGTATGGAAAGGAGAGAGGAAGACAAACGATTCAAGCCACCTAATCTAGACAAAAGTACTAAAAAGAGAGAGGAAGACAATCGGTTTAAACCACTTGATTTAAACCAGGATAATCACCAAGACGTCAATAGCTTCATGTTGATCAAAGAAGCACCTCCTGGTGCAAAGCCGAGCCAAAAAAAATTTGAAGGTATGGCCTTAATCCTTTATAAATATGTTTCTTACTTGGTTCCTTATTTTGCAGATAGTTCGGATTTGAGGTCAAATCCTTTTCAAGAGGGAGGGAATGATAGAACCCTAGCTATCTTGGACAAAGGAGCTAAGGAACCAAACGAGCAACATGTAGCCGAGGAGCAGCTCGTAGCCGAGGAGGTTCTTAAAGACGCAAATAACATGCAAATTCCGAGAGGACCTATGACGAGGTCAAGGAAAAGAAAATTTAACCAAGCCATCTCTTTGCGTATGGTTAAGATCACCGGCCAACTTCATTTGGTTGCTCATCAAACTACGTTGGTTATGATTCGAGTCGAGGAAGGATGATGATTGGAGGTGTGCGGACTTGTACTCTTTTTCCCTCTCTTCGGTTTTTCCCTCTTGGGTGTTTCGAAAGAGGTTTTTAATGAGGCAAGTGTGCACACTATTTCATTGCCCCCATTATCATAACTTAGGCCTTTTTGGAAACCCATTTGATGATTTTTGGCCAGCCCATTTATCCTTAGTAAAATCAGATTTTTATTTAAATAACTTAGTCAAATAATGGTTTAAATGTGTTCACACTTTAAACCTTTCAAACTTCTCTCTTTATTGTTGTGTTTTTCCGTGTATTTGAGAAGTGTTAGGGGTTTTTCCTTTCACTTTCTCCCCCTATATAATGTGGCCGAAATCCTCAATAATAATCATCAACCTTTTTATCAAAAATCTCTCTCTAAAGTTGTTGATCAAACCGTAATGGTGTGTCATATCAATTACAACTCTTTCTTTTCTTAGTGCGTAATATCTAAGTTTAAATCGAGCCTCGTAGTCTAAAAGATCCTTCATATCTTGTGGAAGTACACTTCGATCCAATTGTTCTATCCGTTCATCTCCCATCAAATCGGTTCATCTCCATCATTTCGGATCATCATCATTTTACTTCATTCCGCATCTCTAAAACCCTTCGAAGTGATCATCGGACATAGATCCTCACAAGGAGTCTATCATTAGGTTTATGTTCCTCCTAAAATACCCGATGGATAATATATTGAGAGTCCATGAATTTTGGTTCGGTTACGGTTATATCCGAAAACCGAATAGCCAAACCGAATATCCAACCTTATACACATTTACACACATATATATATATATATATATACTAAAATAATTTTGCATCTCTATAATATATGTAAATTACTCATTCTAAATCTAATTTCCCATATTTTTTGATTCTCCATATCTTTTTGTTGCTAAATTTAACATTTAAACCTCCTAATTCAGACATTTGAAAGCCATAAATCCACAACCGAAGAAAATTTGGTTATTTTCTATAATCATTTTCATAACCAAAACCGATCCTAAACCGAAGTTAACCGTACCGAAACCGAACCGAACCGAAATATTAAAATAACCCAATGGATATTTTATTCATAGAACTAGAAAACCGATAACCGAGATAACCGAACCGTTATCCGAAATCTCAGACCTACTTTTGATGGTGATTTGAGTACAATGATTGATGACTCTCGTCTTTACCCATTTATATTTAATTGATGGTTTTCTTCTTCTTTTTGGCAACTATTGATGGTTTTCTTTATCTTCTTAACTTACCATTTTGCAAAAAGGTGTGTTACTATGGAACAAGCCCAATGCCATGTCAACAATCCCAATTAAGTGTCAAAAGCCCATGCATTTAAAGTTTAATTTTGCAAGTAGATTAGTATAATATCATTCTTATAAGATCAAGAATGATAACCAAGAGAATTGCCGCAAAGCAACCAACCCTCTATTTATGTTTTAGTATTAATCAAATCATAATATAACTACAATATTAAACGTAAAACGACTTATTTATAATAAATCCAAAATCTTTAGAAAACCCGTAAAACAATATAAAGAAGTTGTTCGGAACATTCGTGATCGACTTCATAGTTTGGATTGTATCAAGAATCAGTATAATTATCAATTTAAAAAATGAAGATTACTAGGTTGGACTCAAGGCCGTCTTGCTTATTACTCATTTTTTAGCAGTAGATGTCATAAGTGTGGCCTCATGTACTCTTTTCTTTTTGTCATTTCTAACTACAAAAGTGGCTCGTACAAAACCTTATCATTCCCGTTTAATAGAAAATCTTTACCCACGCGAAAAAAAAATGTAATTAATTGGGGTTTTTGAGCATTTTCATCAAAGGTTTTTAGAGAAGTTTCAAACAATTATATAAAATAAAGTATGAGAAGAAATTCTAAAAAAAAGAGAGAGGGGTTCTCAAATGAAATACTTTAAATACTTTCTCTCCTATTTTAAGAACCCAACTAATATTTAACTATTATTTTATAAATTTAAATTCTTTAGAATCCCTAACCAGAACTTCTTGATAGATAGAGATGCTCTTAGCTTATCAAGTGGACCACAGTTTTTTTGATAAATGAATGAATTAATATGGAAGACAATCTACCTACTCTTTTATGTTGTAACTATGTGTTTCCCCGCGCTACGCGCAGGATTTGTAGTAAATTGTTTAAATATATTTTAATCAAATTTTTGTGTTTATATTTTTTAAGCTCCGATGTATTTGTTAGTTTTTAAGTTTTTATAACATCAAAAGGCAAAAAAAGCTACTAATTTTGTTTTTATAATCTATGATAATTTTGAGTTGTGTTTTAAGAGATGACAAAAATCAAATTGTAGGAATGTTTATGTTATATAAATGGATGAGTAGTCTGAAATAAGAAATTAGATAGTTACAAATTTTCAATCTTCTGAAGAAAAAAAATTAATGTAAAAATAAAAAATATGTAAAACAGTTTCTCTTAAATTATTTTATTATTTTTATATTCTCTAGTGTTAGATTTTTTTTTTAAATACGTATATTTGTTGATACAAATTTGAAAAATGTTTTTCACAAAACATAAAAAAAGTTTTTTAAAAACTGGTAACTCTTTATTGTAAATTTGAGTGAAAAAAATATTTATATAAAAAGTGTTCTAAAACTTTTACAATCGTAGGAGGCTATGTCAAATATTTTCGTTAGAGGGTAGATATAATTTTAAAGGAAATTGTCATTACCCCACTAATCAAAATACTTATGTGAAAATTAATTTATTATTTTGACCACTTAAATTGTCATTACCCCACTTGGTTGTGTAAAATATATACAACTTGGTTGCTGGAAAAGAAATTCAGTTATATTGGTGCTTTTGAGAAACCAAAGAGTTTGCAGCTCTATGTTTCAATTTTAAGATCTTTTAGTTCTTGTTTTTTCGTATGCTTACAATTTTGAAACGGTACATATTTAAAAACCATAATGTTTAAATATGTTGCTTCCTTCATGATTCTTATTCTTTCACTTCGCATGTACCTCAAAATGTAGCTGAAATAAATTTATTGGCTTCGAAACCATATACAAAATTACTCACCATGTTGTAGATAAAGAGACTGCATATTAAGGTTTTCTCATTATTTGGCTATATAAATATTTTTCACTGTTTGAGACTTTTCTATGTAATGAAATTCAAACTACAAACTTTGGCTTACAAACAACCAACCATTGATAAGGTCTTTATTTTCTTTTACTCAAAAGTCTCACTTAATTCCTTCCCCAAGTCTTTCTAGTCATCTTCACTCCACAAAAACATAGCAAGGCCAGCTCTTAACTTCAACCAACGAATTTAATATAAGTAATCATTCTTTATTGGTATTTATGCTCGATTTTCTCCAGGGTTGTTTCGATTTATGGGATGTCCTACTGGATTCCTTCAAAAAGATGTATCTACACCCACATCCGTAGCCCAACTCTTGAGAAAAAAATCATTTCAAGAGAACTAAATTATGCAACCATGCAAACATGGATCCTGAAAGTTGACAAATAGACTCGTATGTAGAACAGAGGGTCGAAATCCATTTCTGAGCACAAAAATTTATCTTACCTGCATTTAGGTTCCGAGGTTTAACATTTTCCAGAAGTATGGAATGCGCAGTAATTTGTTTCCTACTCCATTCTAGATACTCACAAGCTAATCACAATGCTCTCACCATCATTTGAAACACCATTGTTCACAAGCTGAAATCCTAAAAAGACAAATCAAGTGGACTAAAACCTAAATAATAATTGACCTTGCTAGAATCTTGACCAAAAAGCGGAAGATGAAACCGATCTTCACATATCTTAGGAAAACACCAATTAACCATTTTAAGAAGTGTAATTTCCAGCCTTCATATATCTGAAAATCTATCGGAGGTGCATAATTAATACAGGAAAAATTAACATACAATTTCAGCATAAAGATGAGCTATGTCTTGCGCAAAACAAAGGTTTAGTGAAGAGAATAATCAACTTACGAAGAGAAAACAACTATTTCATTAGGTCTGAAAAACACCCAATTAGCCATTTGGTTCTGCATGTCTTGTGAATGAAGAATACACTTACTCCATCTTTGTTCGCACCTAAGGAAACAAAGCGGAAAGATTACATGAATCAATTAATAATTTAGTTTGAACCAAGAAACAACAATCATCAGCTTATATTAATTAAGCAGTGGAATATTTTCATTTACCAGGAAGGTTTTGAGGAGTAGTGTAATTATTCCAACACTTTCAGTGAGTGGACGAATAAACTATTGAACTCATCGATATGCATTTGCGGTTGTGAGCCACCAATCCCACTTTTAGCTTCCAAAAACTCGATGATGTCTTGGTCTGTCGGCTCAAACTTCACACCTTTAGGAAGGTCGGGCCATGAAATCAATAACTGAAACCAACAATACATGAATCAGAGTATAAGGAAGGTCGTCTATATCAAACAAAACAGGAGAGGGATTGTGCTTCACTCACATTAGTGTTGTCAATTCGGTAAGAGCAATTGGGGCAGTCGACATACGCACCACATTCTTTGATCTGCAAAGCTGAAGAAACATATGGAAAATGAGATCAATAAGATGTTATATGTATCAATTGCAATATGATCGCATGACAACGTGAAAAGGTGATAGCAAAACAGAGCACATGTCTCTCTGGATATGTGCTTAAGATCGCGATGAGGATCTGGATAACAAATAAGAGGCTCATGATAGCTTTTTCAGATCAATGGGGCAGTTTTTTTAAGTATTAGAAAGCACAACGATTAAAATGTAAACAAAAAGCATCAATGTTCACCAAATAAGAGAAGAACAACAAAAAGTTCACAATAATTCCACCTGTTCATAAGCAGCTACAGTCTTCTCTTCCCTCGCAACATGTTCCACCTGAGAGATAAACATAACCACAACCCAAAATTCAACAACATAAGTGAGAACTCAAATTCTCCGTTTCGTAAAATTAAAACTTCCGACATTCCAAATTCTCATTTTTTATGAAAACATGAATCATCATTAGAGTGCTTACCCGATTTGTAGCTGTAGGGGAATTAGGCTTATTCTCTTTTCACTGTTTGATCTAAATCTCTTTTTTGTTTTCAGTAAATTAAGGTGTCATTTCGCCATTTCCAAAGTTGTTTTTCTGCAGAAATCAAAATTAATAAATCGACATAAAAATACCAATATCCAAATAAAGATGAAATCAAATTCGCAAACAACAGATGCTGTAGAATCCAAAATCACTCAGTTCATCAGATTTGATTCTAAAATTTTGAAGAAGTTTGATGAAAACATACAAAATTACGGAAGTGGAAATCTTATCAAAATTTTGAAGCGAAGAGAATGTTGCACATTTTGGAAGAGAAAATAGTATACATGATTGAAATGGGAGCTAATAATCAGAGGCTGGGCAGGGAGATGAGAGGAGCTGGAAACTGATTGGGTTTAGGATGTAGACTTTATACACTGTTTTAAGGCATGGGAAGAGGCATGTGTAGTCTATGAAGAGAAGTAATTGTAAGGGGTTTGAGAGCGAGAGAAGTGGAGAAGTTTATGTAACCGTGGGCTTAAACACGGAGGAGGGGACAGATCAGAACCGTGAAGGAGAGGAAGTGAAAGGTTGATTTAGGGTTTCTGTGAAGCTTTGTTGTTGTTGCAAGTTCCGACAGAGAAGAAGAAAGAGTTCTGTTGTAATTGGGCTGGGCCTACAAACTAAAATTAGATTTATAGATAAGAATCCAAAACGTGTAAACATTGATGACATGTCAAAACTAAACAATCTTATTGGTTGATTAAATTGCTGAAATATAAAAAAACAATTATAAGTGTGAATGACATGGCAATTTCATTGGTTGAAAATATTCAGATTATTTTCGATGATGTGGCATGGCTTAGAAGCCTCCAATTCTCCCCCTTTTATATAAAGAAGATGTTGCCTACGAGAGAGATAATACAAAAAATTTCATCGATAAAATCTACATTTATGACATCTCGTATTAAAAAATTAACTCTTCATTTGCAAGACAAAATACAACATTAATTGGCATTGGTGGGGCAATGATAGTTGTCTAAATTAAACATCAAATTTATATTTTGTAAAATACTTTCCAGAAAATTATTTCTTTTCTTGTAATTATTAACTAAAAAAGAAGATATTTACCCAATGTCCTCCAAATTTTTATTGACTAGCATTAAAATAAATATGCCAGATTTTACTAACCAGAACAACACTACATGTATATTGCACAAAACTTAGAGACATGCATGTTGACTATTAAAAGCATTACAGGTAAATAATCCATATATACTTAAAGTTGTTTCGACTTCTTGTTTGTTCCCTTAATTCTAAATAATCAAAAACCACTCACCCCTTAACAAATAAATCCAAAAATAAACTTTAAGAAAATAAAACATAGTAACAAGAACCAAACAATTAAACAAGAATTAACAAAAATAATCAGCCTGTAAGTATGGCGTTATGCATTCAATATATGCAACTTTCTAATCAATAATTTCATATTAATAATCTATTTCTCTTTCTTATAACCTCTGGCTCTCTTTACTAATAATAATAAAAAAAGAAAAGAAAAACTTTCTTGCTCTAAAAAAAAATGGCTCCTTCATTTCTAAGCATTGCAAACTTCGTAGAGGCAATACTTCGCCGGAGATACTCCTCCTCCGGTCTCTCCTTACAAACCATATCCATCGACTCCGAAACCACCATACAGTTCTGGGCCCCACCACCGTCTCCGTCGCCGGAAAACCAAAAGAAACCGTCTCTCCTCCTCCTCCACGGCTTTGGCCCTTCCGCTCTATGGCAATGGAGCCATCAAGTAAAGCCACTCTCTAAATCATTCCGTCTTTATATCCCCGACCTAGTCTTCTTCGGTGGCTCATTTTCCTTCGGCGAGAACCGGTCGGAGATGTTTCAGGCCACGTGCATGGGGAAGTTGATGGAGAAGCTTTGTGTCGAGAGGTTTAGTGTTGTCGGGACGAGTTATGGTGGGTTTGTGGCGTATAATATGGCGAAAATGTTGCCGGAAAAAGTTGAGAAAGTGGTTCTTGCTAGCTCCGGCGTTAATATGCGGCGGAGTGATAACGAGGCGTTTATAGCGAGAGCTAAGTGTGGCGGCGTGGCGGAGGTGATGCTTCCTTCGTCGGCGACAGATGTCCGGAGATTCTCCGGGATGGTTTCTACTTGGAGACTTGATTATGTCCCTGATTTTGTCTTGAACGACTTTTGCCAGGTATTTTTGTGTATTAAATTCTTTATACTATAATGAAAATGTGTATTCGATTACGCTTTTCCTAATCTAATGTTCAAAAAACTCGATAAAAAACCAGTAAAAACGTTTTAGGTTTAAATAAATTTTAATTAAAAAACAAGAATCGTAATTTACTCTAAACTGTTTTTTGTATATTTGAATTTTTTGGTTTTAAAAAGTAATAATCTCTAAGTAAAACTACAATTTCTAACTTTGAAGCTCAAATTCGAATTTCTTGTTCTATTTTTGCGTAGTAAACATATAGTAAATATTAAAAGACCACACTTATTTGAAATATTATAAACTTACACGAAAACAAAAGAAGTTAATGGAGTATAAAGATGCACTCCACTACTTTATCTTTAAAAAGAGTGATAGATAAAAGAAGACAAAGAAAATTGTCACTTTCATTTTGTTAGTATATGCATGTATAAAATTGGGTAAAGAAAGAACGGTAGGCTTGGTAGCTCTCAAAGAAGGCCACATAATTCAAACTTTTATTTTAAATTTTAGACTAAGTACGATTATGTCGTTATTGAAAGAAGAGTTTTGGCTTGCATGATTGATTGATATTATATTTTTAAAATGGGAAATACACAGAAAATGTATTCGGAGAAGAGAGAAGAAAAAGCAGAACTTTTGAGGGAGCTAACTATTGGGAGGGACGACAAAATAAACGTATCTCCGATTCAACAGGTTCGCTAATCGCTATCACCACTTTTATTTTTTCGTATTACGCTATCACTAACATTAATTAATATATTACTCCGATATAGTGGTTTTTAAATAATAGTAGTATGTAATTTGCATAATACGAACTGTCGGTAAATTATCTTTCTATGACATCTATTGTAGCACATGTAACGATTTTCATTTCTCGATCAATTTACATCTAGATTTTCCATTGGTGTTTGATTTTACACTTTTACAGTGCAAACACCATAAGCAAACCGAAGGAGGCTGTTTGTGTTTGGCGTTTACGTTTCATTTTGTAAAATATATAGCGAAAAACTTAAATATTTTATATTTCAAAAATGGTAATGTGGTTTTTGTTTTGAAATATAGTTCACATATAAACGTGATTGCAGAAACCGGCGTTAAGGTCCAAGTTAACATAGAGTGTTAACAATATGATAGCTTTGGTTTTTGAATTTTGTAGTTGTTTTCTTTATGAACAAAAATAGTTTCTGTAGTTACATGAAATGAAGCTAGCTAATAAAATAAGTTGACATATTTCTAAGTTCATTTATTAGTCCAATCAATTGATTAAAGTTAAATGAGCATGAATCATGCAGGAAGTCATGCTGATATGGGGGGAGCTAGATCAGGTTTTTCCTGTGAAAATGGCCCATAACCTCAAAGAGTAAGACCCTTTATTTCTTTCATCAGTTATATATCATTTCATATAGTATCCAATAAGCTAAGGTTTTGAATGTGCATTGCCTCACTTCTTTTAGTTTCTTAATTTCTCATACTAATATTCTCTTTTGAATCTCCAAATGGGTTTAAGATATTGAAGTTGTAAACTACGCGTTCGTTTTAATGGCATAACCCAACCAATCTTATCTACAACTATATGGTGTCCAGTTCAGTTTTTCCATGGCGAAAAAATACAAAAATTTCGGTTCTAAAAGTAGTTACTAAAATCGAATCAAAATTAGATGATTTTCTAATTGGTTCTTCTGATCTAATCAAAGTTAACTGGATAACCAATATTGATGCTAGAAATACCAAGAGATGCGATTTGAAAAACTCGTTTGGAACTAATGTAGAAATATTTGTTTGTATATTGGAATTTTTTTTTATATATAAGAAGTAAGTAATTATGTTTGTATAATTTACCTGCAGGATGTTGGGGAAGAAGGCGACGCTGAAAGTGATACCAAAGACTTCACATATTCCCCAATTGGAAAAGTCCAAAGAATTCAATGGCATTGTCATGTCTTTCTTGTTACCTCCCTTTCCTTCACGATAATTCTTGTTACCTCCTATCCTTCACTATACCATCCATATTAAACTAAAATTTCTGAAAATTTCTGATTTCATCTATGTTAGAAGTGTTTATGACAGTTTCAAATACATTTCAAAAACAATATTACATGTGAAAGGTCAAGTTAACAAGATTATTAATTAACGATGCTCGGAACCATGCCCATAGCCCTTTATGATTTGGTTTTGGAGAGTAAATCATCGGTTTAACACATACAAAAGAAATGCAAACGAACAATAAGCAAAACAATATAATAGAAATCTTGTATATATGGTTACTAATCCTTGATTATCAAATTATAAGTGAATCTTCGACAAATCACAGCCTAACCACGTGCTTTTAAAATATACCACTTACATGGTTGGGTTCGGTCAAAACTCAGTGAGGCAAGCCCACCATATACCCAATTCTAACAAGCTTACTTAATACCTCAAACTTTTAATTTTATAATGATATTTACATTCTTAGCACACAAAAAAAAGATTGTAAATTGATCGAATAGTTGAGCAAATTATAAAAATAGTGATTCCAATTAATTTAATAAAATAAAATAAAAGAATATTCTTAAAAAATATTTTATGGAGTAGAAAATGGAATAATATATTAAAGTAAAATCCAATTCTATTTTAGAGTGATTACATTTTGAAGTGAGAAATGCAGTAATACATTGAAGATGCTCTTATAGCATTTTCTCATTGCATATAAACTTGGTCAATAACTTGTATCGTTTCCAAATCTCGTCCAAATCTCGTCGAAGGCTTAAAAAATGGGTGATAGAAATTGTTATATTATGACAAGTCACGGGGATTTGTTCATTGTCTTTTGAATGATTTCATCAACAACTTTCAAAATGCATGAATTGCTCACGAAGATATGTGTTTAGACTTTAGACTAAATGAATAAGGAACGAAATAGGCAAAGCCAAAGTGAAAATAGGCATGTCTTTGGCCAAAAGAGCTTCCTCCCTAAACTCAGTTGGTTGTGTAGGGAAGTAAGCAACGAAAGGAATGTAGTTTGCCTCAACTCCTTTAGATATATAAACGAAAATGAAAATGAAAATATGAAATGGTTATGGCTATGGTTACTTATGGATAACATAATAATGGATTGAGAGAATTGGGTACGTGGAGAAAATAGAATGAAGGGGTTAGGCAATGCCACGTGAATCGGACGGACAAGAACATTGAGTGGGGTTAACTGGTTATGTGTGTTAGATTGAAATATAAAGCGAAAAGTGGAATTAGAGTGGGTCTATAAAGGAGGCCCCCATGACAATGATCCTAGAGGATCAGATGAGCTCCTATGTAGATACGCGGTTTTGAATTTGAATATGTTTTACTCAACCTACCGTAACTAGTCTTCTTTTATTTCATTTGCCAAAGTATTTCTGTCTTTTTCATTCTTCCATATAAATACATGGTTATTTATTTGTTGACCCCCCCCAACCCCAAAAAAAAACCCTCCATTTTTTGTTGCAAAAGATAAATATTGGCAAGAAAGGATTTGATTGATAGTTTACCAACAATTGCCGTATTAAGCAAACCGTTTTGGCGACTACAAATCTGTTTAACTACTGGTTTAGCTGTTCGTGGAAGTGACCAAGGGCTGTTTTTTGGACGCAATAGAAAGAAGCGATTACGCACTTTTCTCGGACGGATTCAAACCACTGTATACATTTGTTTATTGCGGAATCAGAATTATAATTAAAAGTATTTTCGACTTATTAATATTTAGTATACCATTATTACTTATCACCTTCGTTGACAAAAAAAAAAAAAAAACTTATCACCTTCAGTCTCGCTATTTTTTTTTGTCATCATAATTTGTATTACTACATTGTAAATGTAGTCATTGATTAGATACAAAAATACTGAGTCAAAATTGATAGAAATAAAATAGTATATTCACATCGCAGCTATTTTTCGACAATCTCAAATGGACTAAATTCACATGGATAACGATCCAATTCGCCGAAGTAATTGTTGAATTCAAATCTACAAGTTTGGCAATATAGGAGATCCAAAATCATGTGATGAAAAATAAAAAGACGAATTGCATTTCAATTCTACGTTCAATTATTCAAATGTAACAGATTCGTCAAACAACGGTTATGTTAATAAACAATTAAACATGAATAAATTGTGACAATTTTTATACCACAGCTGCCTATCCTCTATTTATAATACGTTTCAATGTTTCTATTTTCTTTAACATGAATGAAATGTGTCAATACGTTTCAATATCCTTTAACAAAAAGCAAAGATAATCATTCGTTTCTTAACCCTATTGGAATCGAAATTGGTTTACAAATAAAAGATTTGAAACTATGCTACAAGTATGTGACATTTGAAACTATGCTACAAGTATGTGACCAAAAGAAAAAAAACTATGCTACAAGTGAAGAGGTGAGAAGAAGCAAACTAAAAAAGCAAGATGATCAGGTTGAAAACGGAAAAACACATCATCGAGTATATACTACACTAATAAATATTGGAGTATTTTGTAAAATTTGATAGATAGTGTAATATATGTTGATCATTGTAAATTGTTATCATATAATCATGATGTTTTCTGTAATTTTATTTGATCACAATATGAGCAATTGCGTTCTACATATAAAGTAATAATGACAAACTCTTAAAAGAAGAAGGAACGAATCTAGAAGAAGATAAACATAAAAATCTTCTAAAAATGGTAACTGGGAAGATAACATTTACAATTAATACGGCTAATTTTTTGTGTTTTTCTCGATATGGTAGAAAAGTAAGCAAATATGTTTTTTTAATAGATAAAAGGAGATAAATACAGGAATAATAATCCGCGGAGAAGGAAATACTGTCGGCTAGAGGAAACTTTTATGTCTGTCTTTTGTGGGTCCCATCTTCAATTGTGTGGATAAGCCTCAACGATTCTGAGAAATTAACAAAATGACCAATCTCGTCATCGCCACGTCACATTTCCCAGTTTCTATCCAGCCGCAACGGTCACGAGAGTTCCACGTGTCAGTTTTCTATGGCTCCATCTTCCGGGAGCTAATAAATAATTTAATTGGATATTGATTTACGAGGCAAGTTTTGCAAATAGTACCTCAACTTGTTAAATCTATATCATTCACCCCTAAACTTCCCAAATGTCTTACTATCCCGTTTCTATTTCATTTCTATTTCATTATATGAAGTTATCGAAACTATAATTATATATATTCACAACTTTCGTAAATTAGGTAGTTGATATTGATAACTTAGCCAAAGAGACTAGAATCAACAATATGCTTTTTAGAATCTGTGCGATATCCTAGCACTATTGTTTATATTATTATTGGATAAGTACTTTTACGACAAACCAAGAAAATATTTATATCTTCCAAATACAATAAAACTAAATCCAATTTCTCAATGTCAATTTCCGAATATATTATTTAATAAATATAGTATAGTTATTTTAGAAGTACCTTAATTATCACCCAAATACCGTTATCAATTTGTTTTTCTTACATTTTTATACGAAAATAATCATCCCAATTAAATCTAAATCAATCCTAGCATATCTCATAACAGTTTTGTGATTCCATTTATATACCGGGTTAAAAAAGTGAAAAAGGAAAGTATAAAGACCAAATTATAAATAAAGAGAAAATAAGGTGAGCATTGGCATGCAGAGTGCGTGGATGAGAGGATAAGATTAAGCAACAGTTTCTATTGTCCCCCTACAAACGTTTTACTTAGGGCATGATTATGAATAAGTTCTTAGAGTAAATATAAAATATAAAATTATTAAAACACACATTTTCTCTTTTTTTACTCAATTTTATATTTTCTCTTTCATTTTTTTATTTAACTTTTATTAATTTTATATTTAAACACTCTCTTTTCTTTTCAAAAACACTCTCCAAAAGTTCTTAAATAAACAATTTTCTCTTCTTTTTACTCAACTTTTCACCCACTATCTCTTTTTTTTACTCAAATTTTATTAATTTTATATTTCAATATATCTTACAAAAACATTTTTTTTCTTCCTTTTACTCAAATTTTAATAATTTTATATTTTAACAACCCACTATATTTACTCTAAAAAACTTCCAATAAACATGCTCTTATCCTCTTCTCCCTCACTATTTCATTTTCCAAAATTTAAAATATTTTAATATCAAAAAATTTAATACCAACGTGATAAATATTACTCCACCAAAGCACATAAGATCACAAATCCACAATAATATAAAGCTCTCAACTTTCCCTTCTCTCTCTGCAAAGTTTTGTTCTTTGGTGTTGAAAAATGTCGATTGAATTGGATAACGTTGAATCTACTTCTTATATGTTGTTTAATTTCTCCGGTGATAATTTGGATCAATCTTCTATTGATTCTCTTTCTTCTTCTCCTTCTTCTTCGGATTCTTCCATTGGGAGGAATTCCGACGACGGAAAATCGTCGGAGGACGGTGGAGATGACGCCGGAGAAAATGAAGTTCAGTCTTCGTACAAAAGTTCTTTAGATATGATGGAATCTCTTGAAGAAGTCTTACCCATCAGGTAAAAACTTCTAAATTTGGAAATTTTTTGGTAAATTTGGAAACTTTTCAAGAACAAAGTATTGATATTTTTTTTTGTGTTGTGATTTTGGGTTTGTGTAGGAAAGGGATATCGAAGTATTACAATGGAAAGTCAAAGTCTTTCACGAATTTAGCAGAGGAAGCTTCGTCTTCGTTGTTGACTTCTTCTTCTTCGATGAAAGATTTAGCGAAGCCGGAGAATCCTTACAGTCGCCGTCGTCGGAATCTTCTCTGTCATCAGATTTGGGAGAACAACAACAATAAGACGACGCCACGTGGCGGGATCTCGAAGAAACAAAGCATTAGCTCGAGCAGAAGCGCGTTGACGCTTGCTATGGCGGTTGCTTCTGGTGTTATGACCGGAGGAGGAGAAGGATTTTCCTCCGGTGGAGAATCGTCGTCTCCGGGATCAAGTCCGACGAACTCTGGAGGATCTCCTCCAAGGCAGAGATGTAAGAAGATGATGATGCTTCCTCCGTTGTATCCTAGGAGTCAAGGGTCTTTTGGTAATTTGACATCTTCTCAGTCGTCGTCTGGTTTTTGTACTTGGAGATCGTATTCAGTTGCTGATTTTCCGAGTTGTTTTCCGGCGACGGCGAGTGACTCTTAGGATGTGATAATAATAACAATTTGTTTTGTTGAATTTATGTTTTTGAAGTAACACTTTTGTTAGAAAAATATCCGGAGAATGTATAGACGAGTTTCGAACTGTTACAAATGGATCAGCATCTTTAATTTTTCCATTTTGGTTTTTTTTTTATCTCTATGTTAAATCTCTCCCAAATAAGAAAAAATATCTTTCCACTCTTATATCTGTGTTGAGATCCAAACATTTATCCTAGTTTTGTCCCTTTAAGTTCTTATCCAAGCTTTGGTAGCCAAAATCGTATACGATCAATTTATAAATTACTAATTTTTAGTAACGAATAAGGTCGTATATTTGGTGAGCAGGAGAGAATATGGTTTGGGACTGATCCAACAAACCTTCCCTAAGTGCGTCCACACGACGAAACATTTGTGTCCACACTTCTTAGTCTAAGTTTGGAAGCAAGTAATTCAACCTTTTCACTTTCACTCATTCTTTTTTATTTTGCTTTGTCTCTTTTGTTGGAACCGATTTGGAAGTGGACTGGCTGGTGAAATGTTGTCGTGGAGTTCGAAAGATGTTGACACGAGGAAGAAAATGTTGAAAGCCTTAAGTGTGAACTAGCTTTACCCAAATGAACAGAGGTTTGGAACAAATTGGAGTAGAAAATACTAGTCTCCCTAAAATCTAGTCAAAGATATGCTACGGTTGATATTTGATGATTATGTATAAATATGGTGTCACGTCGTATTCTTCAATAATACAAGATTCAAAATCTCTATACAACAAGCTTAGATACAAAATGTCAAAGAAGAGAATATACAAAACCTTTTCATTTCTCTGATTGGGCTCCAAAACAAATGGAGCCAACTACTAGCTGTTTCCGCTTGTTTCAGATTTATGAAGCTGGAGAAGTAATGAATTTGAGACGACGAAGATTGAGCTCAGTGCCATTAGTCCACCTGAAAGCAAATTAATGGTTGAGTCAACCACCAAGCTCTTTTGTTGCTACTAATTTAACTGGAATTGGGCCCCGCTTACCGGATAGGGAAGATGTCATGGCGAAATCATACTGAGGAAGCAAAACACCTGCAGCTATAGGGATCGAGATGACATTATACGCAATTGCCCATGCTAAATTCTGATATACTTTCGACATTGTTGCTTGTGCAAGACTCAGTGCATCCACAACCTACAACAAACAAACAAAAACACCCAAATTATCAGCTTTGTTCTGAACATGGAAATTCTCAGATTTGGTTCTTGTCCCTTGCACTAGGGCAAGTGACTCAAGAAGCTTTTGATAGTAAATATGAGATATTTACGTGTGAAAGTTCGTTGCGGACGAGTATGACTGATGCTGCATTTGCAGCAGCGTTTTCTTGTGCCTCGATCTTTAGAGCTATTCCTACATCAGCTTGGGCTAACGAGGGAGCATCCAGATACGTCGAATGGTTTCAATTCTTCTTTCACCTCATTAAGATTCTGAGTTGCTGCCTCATCTTTCTTTTTAGGGCCTGATGTTCCTGGAAGTCTCAGCCTGTGAATCAAACAGCGTAATTGACATTTAACAACAGAACCTACAACAGAGCTACAGGTTGTTACCGTTGAAGCAATACGAGTCAGGCATACAGAGTAAGGCAAGCTTCATGCATCGCTAGTGGCAGGAACGGGTTGACTATCAAGCAGAGAATCTCCTTAGAAATTTTCAACAGAAACCCATTACACAGGCGTTGCTCTTGATTATGAGGATGTGCATAAGGGGTGTTGAGGGAGGAAATGCGACTCAGGGTTGTTTGACGTTCATTCTCTTGCCTAGAAAGAAAGTTAGAAAATTAATAAACACTTGTGTGCAGGTTTGCTACTAATCAATCTCACCACTAAACAGCTATATGGAATAACCAGCATGCAAAGAAGAGCTCAGTAAAGAGAAAGTGCGAAATTGACGGCTGCGATCCCTTGAATTACCCCAAGAGTCTCCACGGCTCGGGAAATAGATGATGGAGTGCACTACAAATCTCTCGTTGCTCGGCAATTTACCCGCTATTGCTCCGTTTTCGATGATTTTCATTGTTTACTTCCAAGTATCACCTAGCTGTGATACAAGAAACAAAAAAGAGATACATGAGATTAGGTATTAGCTAAAGTGGTTAGAGGTTTCTTCCTCTAATCTAAACAATCCCATTCCCATGTGTTGATCTTCTAGTGACATATGTAACAATTTCTGGAAATTATACTTGAAAAACCAAATTGAAACACGAAAACTTGAAAAATGGAGCTCGGAAAAGTTCGAAATCCATGGAAGAGTGAACGATGCAAGTATAAGGAAGAGTCTAGTCAATACGATCCAAATACACAGAGGCTAATCAGAGAGAAACGGTGGTTTACCAGAATTAGTGGTTAAGGATCGCAAGAGATCTCGAAATCAAGTCGGAGCGCCGGAAGACGAACCACCGGGGGGTTTTTGCACGGGATCTGATTCCTCAATTTATGGCGGAATCATAAACGGTGCCGTTTCAAGGTTTGTATTTGGTTCGGTCTATCTCTGATGAAATCAGAGAGACACTTGACCGACCGGTTCGATCCTTTCAACGTCTTTCTTATAGTTTAGTTATACCCAAATAGTCTCTCTCTCTACGATAACACTTTCTAAACTCAATGTTAAAAAAAAAAAACTCAATGTTCTCTCTACAATAAAAACATATACACATCCTTAGGAAATCATACAAATCATCCTTAGAAAAAAATATATTCTGTCTTAGCAAGTTACATGTGAAAAAGCTTTCACCTTTTCATATATTCTTGGCAAAATATAAGTTTAGTGTGTTTAGTCCGGGTTTTTCCACTCATTTGAAAAAAGGAAATGTTGGCAACTGCATGTTCAGGTTTATGTAATCAATTTAGGATACTCCTCAACAAGATTTTTATTTTAGAAGTCGTATTCATTCATCATCAATAAATGTGATATGCACAATTAAATGTGATATGCACAATCAAGGTCGTGCCTAATGTGTTATCAAAAAGGCATTGGCCTTGGGGCTCCGAATAATATATAAATTTTAGGGGCCCCAAAATTTCTAAAATTAGTAATAGTCAAGTGATTTAAATCCGTCTAACATTTAATCTACGGATTCGAGTTCGAAACTCCAATGATGCAACTTTTTTTTTAGTTTTATTGTTGGTTTATTTGTTAACCCATTTCACTTAACCCTAAGATTCTAATTATTATTTTTTCTCACAGCCACCGAACAATCAACAAACCTGCAATAACCAAATTGAAATCAAATTTAAGCTTCTCCCTCAAATTCATCTGTCTTCTTCGGTTCTTCCGTCGGTACGACCTTTTTTTTTTAGCGTTAAGACATTTTTTGTTGTATTTAGATTTTATTATCTTTGTTTTTGTTTTAAATAACTTCTATTGTTCAAAACTATTTTACAAAAAAAAAAAATTAAAAGGCCTCTTTTTTTAATTTGCCTCGAGCCTCTAAAAGTTTAGGAACAATGCAATAATGTGCATTTTTCCACTATATATATATATATATATAATATATTTAAATATTGTAAGGTTATAAATGGTGATTTTGACGTGTTTCAGGCGGAAAGTGCTGTTGTTGCTCTTAATTGCAGTGGTTTTGTCTTGCGAGAGCTCCCGGTAAGATTGGTCTACCACATTTATTTTCCTTTTCTTGTACATATCGGTCAATTTAACTTAAGTAACTTAAGCTAAAGTTTCTCCTATTTGTCGAGAGGAACAAGATCCTATTAAGATGCAATTTAGGTTCTTTTAGTATATACATTAAATTGGCTTGTTTTGTTTGAATTATGTTGCATGAATCTTACTTAACCTGATTTAGCTATAGCATTTTGATTTGATTTGCGATTGATCTCAAGATCAAAGGTTCTCAGTTGAGATTTGTTAGAGCTAAAGAGGAATGAAACTCTTTGTTATCAAACTCTTTTTTATCGAAAAAAAAAACAAAACAGAAACACTAACAAAGAAAAGGTTTTCCTTCAGATGATACAAATCTCAAAGACATATCAAGAAACAAAACAGAAGGTTTTTCCTACAGATAATACAAATCTCAAAGACAAACAAACATCAAAGTTTAATTCTAAACCTAGAGTCTTTAGATTCCCATCACCACAAAACTTTCAATAACACCAAGGCCGACTTTCAAGTAACCATTATCGCCAAAGTGAATACCATAGACGTCCTGAAGTTGAAAAAATAATCTACTTTCGTCTAAGCCACAACCACAAGCTAGCCCAGATAGTTAAGAAGGACACCATCCTCGGGAGGAAAGTAAACCTAACATAGACAAAAAAAAAGCGTGTTTATGGTCAATAAAGGAAAAAATAAATAAGCTATGGTAATTCCACTTACTGAGGTGTGTCTATGGCAACGCCCATCAAGTGCCACTGCAACAACATGTCCAACTCTGACCTACCCTCAAAATCCGAGAAATGCAACACCTCAAAGCGAGATAAAGGACATATGGGACTACCATCCGGAATAACCGGAAAAGGCAAACGATTTCGAGCAGCGTACTGGTCGAATTCAAACCAGAGAGCGGGAGAAGACTCTTCAGCGTATAAACTAAAATAAGACACAAAGAATACAGAAAGGTAGAGACAAGTCCTAGATATTATGCAACCGAGAGTGCCAATGAACCAAAGTTGCACAAAAAAAGAAACTAATTTGATATTGTATATAAACATTATTAATACTTCAGGGAGACTCGATTAAGTGCAAAGAAAGTTGTTAGACCTTCTTCACACGCATAAAAGTGGAAACTTGACGATAATCTGGAGTCCATGCCATGCAATGTTAGGTAAGACTCATAAACTCATTAGGAAAAGTATGTATATAGGTCCCGATTAGGCGTTCTAGACGCTAGGCCATGGGTCACCGCCCGCTTAGCGCCTAGAGCTTTCTTGAACATTGCTATTGGGTTAGAGATAGAAAATTGTTTAATGCAAAAAACAAGACATTTATAACTAAAAATTAATTTATTTTCTTAATAAGTGTGAAAATTTTAGAACATCAAACAATACAAAACGGAGGGAATAATTTTTAGTAACGAATAAGGTTGTATATTTGGTGAGTAGGAGAGGATATGGTTTGAAACTGATCCACCAAACCTTCCCTAAGTGCATCCACACGACGAATCATTTGTGTCCACACTTCTTAATCTAAGTTTGGAAGCAAGTAATTCAACCTTTTCACTTTCACTCATTCTTTTTTCTTTTGCTTCCTCTTTTTTTCTCTTTTGTTGGAACCGATTTAGAAGTGGACTGGCCGGTGAAATGTTGCCGCGGAGTTCGAAAGATCTTGACAAGAGGTGTAGAAAATGTTGAAAGACTAAGTGTGAACAAGCTTTACCCAAAACGAAGGACGGTTTGGAACAAATTGGAGTAGAAAATACTAGTCTCCCTAAAATCTAGTCAAAGATATGCTACGGTTGATATTTGATGATCTTATTATATAAAGGAGAGTTCTTATAATTGTAACTCACGAGATCGCGACACGTGTTAAGTAGTCGTTTAGATTGTGACACATGTCAATTATTTAAATATGTAAATTTTCCAATACCAAAATTGTTAGTTATTCAAAAAGGAAGAAATTAAAATGGAAAATAAATTTTATTATATAAAAGAGAGTTCTTATAATTGTAACTCACGAGATCGCGACACATGTTAAGTAGTCGTTTAGATTGTGACACATGTCAATTATTTAAATATGTAAATTTTCTAATACCAAAATTGTTAGTTACTCAAAAAGGAAGAAATTAAAATGGAAAATAAACAAGCATAAAATAAAGATAAAAGAAAATTTGGTTAGTGGTATGTTTAGTTTACGAAAATGCATCAAAGAAGGATTGTCAAAACATGTACGAATGGTTTAGTTGTTATATCAAATTGTTTAATGATTTAAATTATATTTATATATATCAAGTATGTATACTTTAGTAATTTCCAAATTCTTCAAACTATATAAGTTATGAAACTATATTTTTCAAATTACATATGAACCTATAATTTGAAACATTACATTATCTAAGTTAGGATTTGAAATTTGAATTAAGAATATTGTATACAATAAGTTAAGATTTAAATTAAGAATATGGTATGTTTTTCTCTAAAATATTTTAAGCCATAATTATTTACTATAAATCAATTAATTCTCGCATCGCGAGGGGTTATGTATAAAATATGGTGTCACATCATATCAATAATACAAGATTCAAAATCTCTATACAATAAGCTTAGATACAAAATGCAAGACCAGTATATACAAAACCTTTCAATTTCTGATTGGACTCCAAAACAAATGGAGCAAACCACTAGATGTTTCCGCTTGTTTCAGATTTATGAAGCTGTAGAAGTAATGAATTTGAGACAACGAAGATCGAGCTCAATGCCATTAGTCCACCTGAAAGCAAATTAATGGTTGAGTTAACCATCAAACTTTTTTGTTGCAACTAATTTGACTGGATCTGGGCCTGCTTACCGGATAAGGAAGGTGTCATGGCGAAATCATACTGAGGAAGCAAAACACCTGCAGCAATAGGGATCGAGATGACGTTGTACGCAATTGCCCATGCTAAATTCTGATATACTTTCGACATTGTTGCTTGTGCAAGACTTAGTGCATCCACAACCTATACAACAAACAAACACACGAGTTATCAGCTTTGATTCTGAACTGAGAAATTTCCGAGGTTTGGTTCTTGTCCCTTAAACCATGGCAAGAGACTCATGAAGCTTTTAATAATAAGTAAGGAATATGAAAATCTTTACATGTGAAAGTTTGTTGCGGACGAGTATGACTGATGCTGCATTTGAAGCAGCGTTTTCTTGTGCCTCGATCTTTAGAGCTATTCCTACATCAGCTTGGGCTAACGAGGGAGCATCGTTTATGCCATCGCCCACCTTTACAAAAATACACATTTTTCTATTACACACCAGTTCCATGATTAACTTCACTGTCTTCCATTGCAATTCAGCGTGTGGTCTTACCATAGCAACACGATGTCCAGAGGATTGAAGATTGGATATAAACTCGAACTTCTTTTCAGGAGACAAGGAATAGTTGGTTGATTCACTTTCAATCCCCACATTCTTTGCTACTGTTGTCACTGCCCCTTCCCTATCCCCTGATAAGAGGACTGTTTTGATGCCCTTCTTCTGAAGCCTTTAATAAGACAACTTTAGTCAGCCAAACAACATAAAACTCAAAACTTTAGAAACCCTCGACGATTGCTGTTTCTTTTAGGCCACAAGGTTCACTTAACTTGAACATGCAAAACTACGAACAACTAGATTCCGATAAGGTCTCTAGCAAGTACTTTCATCTAAATATATGCTGACTCTCAACATTTAAAATGAGGGTTGCCTAGTTTAAAAAGGAGGGGGAGGGAAACTACCTGGCTACAGTAAATTCAGCATCTTGGCGCAAGCAATCAGATATTGCAATAGCACCAATAATCCCTTCCCCTCCGCGTCCAACGTAAACAACGGTCTTTGAATACCTAGACGTTGATGATGTGCTTGATAGTTTATGATCCAAATAACTTTCCAGCTTAACCACATCCGAGGGGTCGTTCTTTTTGTGGAAACGATCAGAAACCCACTGAAGTGAACCCACTGCAACCAAACGTCCATCTACTACTGCCAAAGTACCAAAGCCTGGTTCTGCCAATTGGCCTCTTGTTTCTGGAGTTTCCAGATTCAACGCTTCAGCTTCGTTTACAATAGCCTTTGCTATTGGGTGTGTTGCTGTCTTCTCCACTGCAGCAGCCATTTTAAGAACTACATGTTCTTCGTATCTTAGAGAAGCAATACCAGAGACGACAGGTTTTCCTTCAGTAAGAGTCCCAGTCTAGACACATAATACCAATGATGATCAATGGTAGTAACAATAACTCTATTTGTTCAAATTTGAGGGACAATAGAAACTGTTCGTACACCTAATTTTATTTTCTAGGATTCTTCATTTTCATCTAAGAAAGATAAGTGGAGAAATAGCTATAGGAGAAAAGGATCATAGAGGGCAAAAAAAAGAGTAATACCTTATCTAAAGCAACACAATCTATGGAGGCCAGGCGTTCTAAGACATCTCCTCCTCTGATAAGATATCCCCGCTTTGCCCCTGGACATATTCAGGACACTTTACCAGCTTAGCTTCGGACAATTTCAACAATCTCGAACTTATTGTTGCTAATTATACAACATTTTCAAGTAACAGAACTTTCAACATTTTCAGAATCAGAACTTTCAACTACCACAACAACTGAACTCTTGCAGATACGGCTCCGCAGAAACTAGAAAGTAGATTCTTCATGATTTTTACAACATTTTAGTACTTTTATGTGTTATCTGAAGCCGCCATTAACAACAGATATTTTACACCAAGAAATCGTTTTTCATATACTAAGATAGTCAAAAGAGCAGGGAAATATAATACAAAAACAATTGGTAGCTTTAACTTTGAATCTTCCTATTAATTGGAAAACTTTGCACAGTTAAGTTACTCTTCTTGGCTAGGTTTATAGTCTATTAAATGCAAGCTAAACAATATGCTGAGTAACATACCAAGAGAGGTGCCAATTAGTATGGCAGTTGGTGTTGCAAGGCCCAGTGCACAGGGACAGGAAACTACCTGGTAAACAAAGAAACGGGCTGATTATCTGCACAATAGGATGTTTTTTCTCCAAAGTTTCTCTCTTTTCTTCTTTTATCCTGCATTTTCTTCCCAAATTCACATTTTCCCCACAGTCACCATGTTTCTTCCCTCATTAAGTCCGACTAACCCAACTGCTAAATAAACAACTTTGCTATTTACTCACTCACCAAGACATCCACGGCCAGTTTTAGGCTTAAGGCCAGAGGATCTCCATCAGGCCCAGCAATATCATTGAGTAAAACATCTGGAAATATGTGTGAACCAACGTAATACCTGAAACATGTAAACAAAAGGGTCTTTCATTCAGTGATCCTGAAAAGGAATTTGGCATGTTATGCCTCTGCTTTACCCCTATAGCCAAGTAAACAGATTCATTCTAAAACAAATATAAGAATCCTACTGAAACCAGATGTCATTTCTGGTAGAAGATGAAAAGAGTATCATACCAGAAGGCAAACGTCACTGCAGATAAAGACATTATGGTGTAGACGAAAGGTCCAGCTATAGCATCTGCCAGCCTCTGTACAGGAGCTGCATTACCTTGTGCATCCTCAACCTAAAAGTTCAGAATTTCATAAGGTATTCATATTTCAATTTCTACACATAACATACTCTTAATCGAGACAACCCCAAAATAGAACTCATTCACATGTTTGTAGCTGAACCTGATTTCATACAGGAAAAGGATGTGGATGCAATAGAAACTCACTACAGAGGAACCGAGGGTTCTCACGTGATTTCATCCATATTTTTCTGTCTAGAACAGGCTCAGCTACAAACATGTGAATGAGTTCTAGTTGTTGGATCGTGACTAATTCATTTATTTCTATTTGTAACTATCTTTCCTCCTTCTGTTTTGGAGGAGCAACGTAAGATACAAATTATAGAGATTAATGCCTTGTCCTTTTATATGATGGCTTGAACAGCTCCAACGTTTCACATTGTGACTGATGGAATTAATTCTCACACAATGTAACTTTCATGAAAATTCCATAGGCTATAAACTCAGACACTAACCATTCTGACGATTTTAGATATTGTTGAGTTCGAGCCAGTAGAAGATGCTTTAATCCGTAGAGGGCCATCCTGAAATAGGTAAAGCAAAATTTTGTTTTTCAAAAAGATTCATGATCACTGTATTTAGTAAATGAGCTCAGTTAGTGTACCTAGACAGCAATCTATCCCCCTCACTAACATGGTTCACATTATAAACTGAAGAGTAATACAGTAATGTTGGCAAGAGGAGCATAACCCAAAGTGAGATGTGCATCATCAGTTGAAGCACTAAAAGTATGAAACCATAAGCAGATTTTTTAAAATAACTGTTGTTAAGGTAGCGCATACGTACCCAGTTTATTGTTCCCGCTGAAACTGAGTGGCCTTCTTCTTTAAATACAGGAAGCGACTCCCCTGTCAGCATAGATTCATCCACAACACTTCTTCCAGCTAGGACACTCCCCTATGACCAAAAAAGTTATTTTAACTTGATCATTACGACAATAAAAATTCTGGTGACTAACCAGTCACAAGAGTTAGTAGCTATGCTATTTAAAGAAAATAAGGAAACTAATAGCACATATCGATTATCACGTGCAGAGGAGAATTTGAAAGTTAACCAAAATCTGAACAAGAGCTTCTAGAACAACATGTTTTTTTTTCCCAGAACTGATTAATCCAATTCAAAAATTAGAATGATGGTTACCAGTTACCATCCATTTAGACAGACAGATTTCCAAAATTTTCTTTCAGAAACCCATACAATTTTTTGCTAAGATCAAACAGTGCAGGATTAGCAATTAAGAAAATCGTAAGATGTCAGAAAGACACAAAAACACTTACATCGACCGGAAAGGTTTCACCAGGCAAAACCAACAGCGAGTCTCCAACTCGAATCTCATCAACTGGGACATTGATACAAATTGAATCAGAGGAAAGTACACTATCAGCTTTCTCTGATGAAGTAATCACAAGTCTTGATTGAGTGGAGATGAGTGACTGCAAAAGCACGTTTCAACTTTCAAGTAAAAAAATGCAGGAAAAAGCCTACAAGTTAATGTTGGGAGGATAACAAAGAAATGCCCAACGTACCAACAATTCATTCATATCGCTAGAAGCTCTAAGCTTTGCTCTTTCTTCCAACGAACGACCAAGGAGCACAAAACCAAGCAGCATGACCTGCATACTAAATAACAAGAGCTATCAATCAAAATTCATTACCGAAACTGTACTTTCCATGCAGTGGAAGTAAAAAAACGTCGTAGCCCCTTGTGGATATGTTGGCAAAACTCACCGGTTCCTCGAAGAAGGAAGCATCCCACTCCAGTTCTGGATTAACAAGTGAAATCTGCAAGATTCAGAATGCAGAGAAACACACTGCATTTCAGAATAAGGTACTCACCAGTGAAAAAGAAATCACAGAGTACAAAACTCACCAAACTGATGGAAAATGCAGCCATAGATCCCAGTCCAACTAACGAGTTCATATTTGGTGATCTTTTACCAAAAGCCTTTAAGCCATCAAACAGCAATTCTACAATATACATATATGTTTCAGTCAGCCTCAAATATCACTGGTACTACCATTTTGAAGCGCTTTTATGCAACTCTCAAAGAATAGTAGCAACCGTCACTTTGACTTAAGAAGTATGAGATTCATCGTTTCTCTATTATGACATTGATCCCTCAATTTTGTTGTGCATTAAAAGGTAAAAATTCTAATTCATATAGAGCTCTAACTTCTAAAAATACCAACCCGCAATATACATATATTTGTTTCAATAAGTTGATTTTTTGTATAGCCTCAAAATGACTCCTTCTACCACATTGGAAGCATTGATTCAACAAAGCTCAACTATATAATCAAAGTAGAATAGTAGCAAACATCTAACCATAGAGAATAGCCTCAGAATGACTAGTTCCTCATTTTCTCTAATTACTCAACTTATTATGCATTAGCTAGTAAGCATAAAAAAATGTCTTGAAAAAGAAGAAGCATACCTCTTCCTGGTCCCAACAAAGCTCCAATTGCCAAACCACCTTTCACGTAAGAGTTGTGTAGCAAGTCCCAGAACCCTCCTAGTAACATCACATCAGGTTCAAGAGAAAGTCAGAAAACTTCATTTGCATTTCACAAATGACATCTAACATCACAAATATCCCATCAATATCAATTCTCTAACATCCAAAACAACATACCATGAGCAATGTGAATTCCCAAGGAATGAAGAATATGCGAAGTATGAGACCCACAACACAGAGCCACCAACGTCCAAGCAAAGGCAACACGATTTCTACTCTTAACGAGCAATTCCTCTTTCTTACTAACCATCTCCTTCCACTTCTTCACATTCTCCGCCACTCCCATCCCTGAGACTCTCCTCTTAGCCTCGAATCCAGAATCCGTCAATCTTTTAGCTAAACTCTCCGCCGCACCCTCCATCACCTCAACCTCCGGTTTAAGCCTCACAGCCGCGGTTTCGGTCAGCATGTTAACCACAGCAGACGCGACTCGGTCATCGGACATCAGAACCGACTTAACCCGAGCGACGCATCCTCCACACATCATCCCACTCACATCGAGGAGAATTGGCGTGTCGCTCGAAACAGATTTCACAGAATCGATTGAAGATTCCGTAGATTCGAACGATTGAGTACTGATCTCCACCGAGTTTGATACCAAAAACCCAGGTGTTGAACAGTGTCGCCGGATAGAAGAGCGGCGATATCTGTGAAAGCATCGCTTTGCAAATTTAACGTCCAGGAACTTACCGGAACGAATATGCAAACTCGACGGCGGAGGAACAAGTAGCCGGAGAAGATTCGTCGCCATTTTCTCCGGCGATAGTGACGATATACAAGTAATCATAATCCAGTGGTGATATGGCTCGTCTAAATACTGTATCCAAAATGGATCGTCACAAATTGACACGTCGGATTTCGAACAAATCCAAACCACAAGTGAGTCAAGTGGCTAGTCGTTTTTGTGGAAATCAGAAAAACAAAACAAGCGAGACCTTCTGGGTGAATTAGAGGATTAAGTCAATCGTCACACAGCGATTTTAAGCGCGCCACGTGCTATCGTCCTGAAATAAAATATTTTTGGATGTTCTTTATCTTCTTCCCTTCTTCTGCTTCTCCCCTTCTTACGAAAATTTTCTGAGAGCTTTTCTGCAATGGAGGCGAGTGCGAACGAACCAGCTACGAAAAGCTTGAAATCATGTCCGAAAGGAGTGATACCGAACTTTTTCGTATCGCTCTCTTCGGCATTTACGCAAACACCTCTCGTGCGTACGAACAAACCCGGTTCGCTACTTCTACCACCAGTTGCGGACTCAGTGAAATTGATTCAAGACTTTCATCGATCTCTGGTCTCTGCTACTGAGAAATTCTCTCGGTTTTTCCATTCAATCGCTTCTAAGAACCCTCTATTTCAGGAAGCTGTTCGCTTATCGTCCGAATTTCACGTTCTGTGCGACGAGGTAAACTTCTTTTTCCCTGCGTAAGGAAATATTTTGGTGATAAATAAGTTTCGTCATTTCTTCGGATTAAGTTAAGAAGATAATTTTGTGTTTCCGATTGACCCTATTGAAAACTTCCCCTGAGCTCTGATTGGTAGTTCCAAAAAATGAACCATTTTTGAACCGTTAGTAACTAGAACCATATGCCAAGACTATGGGGTTGTTGTATAGATCACTTTGCAATTGTTAGTCTGTGCAAATATGTTGTCAAGTTGGGATCTTTTTGCTTCTGTTCTTCACTATGTCTAGGATAAGTCAGGCTATGTTTTTGTGTGCCTTGCTTCTAGTTTTTGATTGTTAAAGATGAATATCATTTTGTTGCATATCAGATTCGTTTGAAAAACGCTACAAGGGTGAGGTTTGCAATGTCTAATCACGGATTCGCTGCGGTTCTGCCTGGAGATTCAGTTGCAGGAATGGTGGTTGCGAACGGCTTGATAAAATTCCTCAACATATATAACACCATTCTTGTTGTACGTCTTGTACTCACCTGGTTCCCCAGTGCTCCTCCTGCCATTGTTAGCCCCCTCAGGTAACAAGTCTCCTTAGTGTTTTCCTATGATTATAAATCTTATCGAGGTCTAAAAGTTCGATATATCCATGGGGACAAAACCTAGATCATACATTTCCTATTCGTCATCTCAACTCTACTCTCTTGTTTGAACTGTTGAATGGTTTAAGGATTGGTTAAAACCCTGATGGATCTGATCTGCTCAAGAACCTTATGTTTGTTTTGTTGATGGCTAACTATGTGTATGTGTTATCATTGTATCAGCACTTTATGTGATCCATACTTGAACATATTCCGGGGATTCATACCGCCTCTTGGAGGATTAGATTTGTCTCCCATTTTGGCGTTCCTTGTTCTCAACGCCTTCACCAGCACTGCTATGGCGCTTCCTTGCGAGCTCCCTCCAGCTGAAGGAGCGGCATCTCCATCTTCTTGTGAGACAAAGTGGATGAGAAGGAGAAGGTTGAGTAGCCACAAGGACAATAGACCGAGCTCTGCTTCTACGAACTGAACCTGTCTCAAAAATATCTCCTCTTTTCTTCGCTTGGAATGCAAAAGACACATTTTGAGTAATTTCTTTCTCTGCATCGTTGGATTTCTGAGATTTTGTGTAAAGTTTCTATAGAAAATTAATAAAGAGTCTTCTCTGAGATATACAGAAATCATTGTAAGATTGAAATTGCAGGCCAAAAGATAAGCTTTTTCTCTCAACTTTCACTCAGGCTCTTATCACAGGCTTTTGCACTTCAAGACGAACAAAAGAAGGATGAGGATAACAAGCAAGCCACCAAACGAACCGCAAAGCCTATGAATCCAGTAAGGATCAAACCTGGTCAAGCTCTGGTCAGAATACAGAGATAAGCCAATGGCAAAAATCAACAAAAGGAGGAGCATGGTGAGCGAAAACATGAAACCGAAGAGTTCTTCGTCCTCTTCTTCATCGTCCTCTAATAAGCTGTCGATATAGAGAGGCGAGAGCACAGCTAGCACCGACAAGCTAATAGCCAGAAACTTCCTGGACGAAGAAAACTTCCTGGATGATCCCGTTTCCATCGCAAAGAATCACGGTACAAAATCAAGAGACTAACTTCTACAATTCTGGTTTGTTTCTTGGTAAGAAGAATCTGGACAGAAGTTGCAGGATAGTTTGGATTGATATGGTAAACATTTTACACAAAAAGAGAAGAGAGGAGGAATCTTTTGTTTATGGTGACCCACACATTGATAAAAAAAAGATTTCCATGGAATCATATGCTTCCTTTTTTCCCCTATCTGTTTAAATAAAGTTGATGCCATGAAGACATATTGTAACAACTTTTCATATAATTATAAATCTCTGCAGATAAATTGGCCTAACAACGAAGATGGTTCATCACTTCAGAGCTATACATTGCCAAAACTTGTCCACTCATCAGAAGAATTTGGAATCTACACTTGGGTAAGAGTCATCAAGATTAGCGAAAACTGAAGTCATTTTCAATCCAGTGATACAAACTTCTGCTCTTGAAAGTTCTCTCAGAAATTCATCCTCCACCTGCAACAATAATACCACCATTTAAGCACTTTACACAGATCATCACAATGTTGAAGTAGACTTAAAGAACAAAAAGCACAAGAGTAAACCGATTTACCTGCGTCCATCCAAATAGCTTAAGCGATCTAAGTAATGAGCAAGAACTCAAGATCAGTCTTAGTTCTCCTTCTGTGAGTTTTCGACACCACGAGAGGTCCAAATGACGTAACCTCTTACAATTCTTGGCTAGCGAAATGGCAGTGTCGTGACCGACCTGTTACAAACACAACACCTTTAACCACTTCTAATAAACAGCTTATCAAGGGAACACTATTGGTACTAAAACACTCACGTCTCGGACATTGTTTAGGCAGAGTTGGTCAAGAGAACCTCCGCGGACTTCAAGAAACGCGGCAACAGCTTCATCACTATCAAAACAAGCACAAAGATTGATACACTAATAACATTCTACAAAAGTTATGTAAAAAAAAAGAGCCAAATTGTGAGACTTTGAGCAAACCTGAATCGGTTTTTCGTAAGTTTGACAGAGTTCAACAATCTGCAACCATCGGTAATATACTCTAACGAATCATCAGTTAAATTATCTATCTCTGAGATGTCAAGAGCTTCTAGATATGGACAATATCTCCCAATAGCCGAAATTGTTCGATCAGTCACTTCACTGGTTAACCATAGACAAAAGACAAAAAAAACATTAATCTCAGCATCAAAAACTTGGAATGAATTATGTTTTTTAAGGCCTCAAAGAGTAACTTACTTGCAAGCAGCGAGACAAAGATCAGTGAGATTCGAGCCACGACAAGTAACAAACTCGACAACAGTATCATGAATCCTTTCGAGTCCAACAACCGAAAGATAATTCAAATTCATAAACCTACTTAAGCTACTCGTCAATACATTACATGGTTTAATCCCTTGGCAACCTCCAATAATAAGCCCTCTAAGTGTTGGTCCAAAGTAGTCAGCAAGAACTTTAATCGCATTGAAACTGAGAAAAGAACATTCAGAAAGGTTTATAAACCGAAGCTGAGGAGCTGACCTCGATATCAATGCCAATGCATTGTCCGTTAAAGAAAACGCTCCTTTTAAAGACAGCGTAGTCAATGCCGGAAAACCATTTGGCGAACGCTTCAAGAACTCGCTTATTGCGTTTTCCGTCATTGCGCGTCCACACAAATCAAGACTTAACACCTGAGAATCCAAAAACACTAATTACTCACTCCAATGAAACTTTAAAAGACTAAACAAAAGATTGTGAATTTTGTTTTACCTTTAAGCTATCTCTATCACAGTCACAGAGGAGTTTAATCAAATCTTTCTCCTCTAACTCGACGCAGTTTCTCGAGAAAATCTCATTCGGAGAATTCTCAATCAGAAGTTCCATGAAACGTGCATCGAGTTTGCTTAAATTACTAACGAGATTCGATATCTTCTTCTTCAAATGATCAGGTACTAGATTAAGAGATTCTATTGACTCAGAATTCTTAGCAAGAACTTTCATACACATCTCCATAAGCGAAGGAGCTTTCCTTTCAGTCACCAGATTAAACCCGATTTCTCGAGAACTACGCGTACTCGAGATCGAATCGTCGCTCTTCCTCTTCTCGATCGCTTCCTTAGCTTCCTTAAATTTTCCCTTTACGGCTCCTTTCACTACTACTTCTTCTTCTTCTTCTTCTTCGTCTTTGCTTTGTTTTTGAAGAATCTTTGGATTTAGATCAGAATGTAACTCAAAAGCGTAGTTTTTAGCTAATTGTTTGGCTCTCTCTTCTTCAAATCTTCTCCTTTGCCTCAGATTCTCTTCTTCCCTCCTTTGCCTATCTTCTTCTTCGATTTTCCTTCTCTTTTCTCTCTGTTTCTCTTCTTCTTCTTCCTCGTCGCGATTACGAAGCCCTAATAAGCATTGATTCTGCATCATCTGCATTGCTCGGTAAATTGAATCCAAACCCCCAAATCCGGGTGGGGCGTCTTGTTCATCGTCTGATTCAGGGATAATCGTTGGGTTTTCCCGAGAACCGTCGGTGAAATCGGCGGAAGGATCAGATTCTTGGATGATCGCTGGATTTTCTCGAGAACCATCGGGAGAATTTGAAGAAGTCATGTTTGATTTTGAAGCTGGAAGAGAAAGAGGGGTTTTTGGAAGTGAGAAAAAGGGAAATCAGAGAAGGGAAAATCAGAGAAATGATTTATACTTATTTGCTTCGAAGTTTTGTGGGCCCCGCACTAAAACGACTTCATCGAGTCAAGTCCAGTTTATTTGGTCAACTTTTTATATCATAAAGAAACTCTTTTTTCTTCGAACTTTTTTATTCTTCGAAGAAAAAAAAAGCTTAAGAGTTCATACAAAATATCCGTTAAATTCGTTTTCATTCGAAAAAATAAACTAAATGATATTTTCAGTTTGTTTTATTTTAACTATTACATATCTGAAATAAAATTCATATAGCCACAAATATTTTGATATTTGGAAAAATCTTTGAAACTACAAATTTAAATTCGAATAATCCTTATGGATTTCTTCATGTAATTCATTTCACTCCATTTTTTGCATAAATCAGATGGAATTGAATCTAAATTTCCTAAAATTATAAAATAGCGGGTTTCGTTAAATGACCATAAATATAATTATATAAGTATTGTCTATGTATATATTTTTGATTTATAAAATTCACTGTAAATTTATAAAATAAAAATAAAAATCAAGAAGAAAAAACAAACTTTAAGGAAATATTGCAATTATATTGTTGAAATTTTTATGGTTTTATAGATTTTTAGTGATTTCAATTTTTACAAAACGAATCGAATATTCTGCCGAATATCCATATTTTTCAAACAAATATTTGAATAATGAGAGAACGATTACAAATATGAAAAGTGAAGATTTAGATGGAGAAGAAAGTAGATATCACAAAAATCTAGAATATATATATGTTGTGCATCTACCTTTTAGTATTGCTATAATCATCGTGAGATATACATATATACTAAAGGCAAAACTACATTTTCCAAAACATTTTCTCAGTGTCCAAGAAAAAAATCTTACCAGGTTTAGGATGCCGAGAAATTCATGCCGAGAAATTCATGCCGAGAGATTCCTTCGCAAACCTCTGATTTCAAATGAATGGTTAAGAAAAATGTTATCTTTGAAGGAAATATAAAAGAGATTTCACAAATAAAGACAATCGATTCTTTATCTTTTAAAAGTAACACACCGTCGATTTTTTATCTTTAAAAGTAAAACGCCCGTAGATTAATCCATGAATCAACGTTCGATATTGTTTAGAGTGTGATACGTGGCATGGCAATTAGCAACTACTAATAACAATGCTAGTTATTTTAATGATTTTCTACTTCATATTTTATTGTTCTTTGCAAGTTGTTTTAATGATTTTCTCAATAAAGCTCATACTTATTTCATATTTCATAGCACAAAAATTATGATCAATAGTCGGTATTGAAGAGGAAGGAAAGATCCAGATGGAAGCACACTAGCTCAAATGCAATATTGCATGTTCCTGGTCAAAAGGTTTATCTATGTGTGGTGGTGCTTGGGTGATTAAGGATTCACATAGAACAGTATTGATGCACAGTAAAAGGGTGTTCCCAGGGATCTATGACCTACTGGAAGCTAAGAAGAGCTGTCTGGCTTGGGCTATGGCAAGTATGGCCAATTATAAGACGAACATGATCATCTTTACCTCACAAGGTGAATAGCTTCTTGGGACGATTTTGAGGCCAAATGCATGGCCCTCTTATATCCAACACTCAGTCCTGTTTACTAGGTTTTTAGGAGGTTTTAACTATTGGAGGCTACATGTGGAAGAGGATACAATAAATAGAGAAGATCATCTCATTGCTCATAGTGTAATTCGAGATAACCGTTGACACTCCTATATTGTAAGGGGTTCCCTGCTTGGTTAGAGAAATTATTTGATTTTGAGAGAGTTTTATCATTTAAATGATCCTTTCGTTTGATTTTTTTTGCTTTGTTTCGGTTAAGGGGTTTGTTTTTCCTAAAACAATCACTTCCGGAATCAAAATTGTAGATAAAGGATGATATAATTTTTGGTTGTAACATCACTTCTGGAACCAATGTTGTAGATAAAGCCATAAAGGTTGGTATAATTTTTATATATATAATTTTTGAGCAAAAAATACACGAGTTGGTTACTCTCGTGTTAATCTAATCACATCATATGGGGGAAAAAAAAAGAACTATGATTAATATTATTTCTTCTAAGTTTCTAAATAGACAAAAATAAGAATCAAGAAAATAATGATTGTTAAAAAGAAATTTCGATACAAACTTAATGTTGATATGCTGTACAAGGATTTCACAAACAAAGACCGCCATTTTGCTACATACTTTTCAAGATTTTGAGCAACCATAGAGTAGAAACGAAACCAATGGTCGATTTTTTTCTTCTTAGATTTTGGTCTTTAGTGATGACCAATAAAATGCATTATACTTTAATTGGCTTTCTTACAGAAGCCCTTCTCCATTTCATAACAGAGGGGTCATTTAGCCGAAGCCAGGCATTTTCTAGCTAAAAAGGCCCATTATAATTGTAAGCCCATGTTAATAAAAATAGTAACTTTAACTTTTATTTTTTCTGAAAAACCCTCTAGTTTAGGACAAACGAGTAACAGCTAACAACTAACATTACTCACTTAAACTGTTTGAGATTACAAAAATGATTGTATTTGATAGAAAAGTAATACATTATTCATATATGTTTTCAACTTACAATATGCTCAGCAAGTCACATGGCATTTTCCACCAATTGATTTCACCTCTATAAAAACAAAAATGAAGATTTCTTTGTAAATTGATTTTAGAAATATTAATATATTTTTCTTGTCTCTGAGTTCAACTTGGTTATAGACTTATAGTGTGGTATCAACCTACCTATTTTTTTCACCTTGATCTCTCCATAGTTTGGATTTCAGAAAAGAAAAAATGATAGGAAATCGTCATCATATCATTTCTTTATTTGTCTCTTTGTATATACAAACTCAAGGATCGATATCTACATGTATACAATTGGGTCTTTCTCAGTTTCTCTTTTTTTTTCTGTATTGAGTTTGGGAGGTAGGGACCAATAAATAACTTAAATATGATTTTGGATGTTTGTAATATCCAAAATCCACAATTGCAACAATAGTATAGTGCAAGTCAGGGCCGTCTATCTACATGTGCAAGTGGTGCGGTCGAACAGAGCCCATAATTTAAAAAGGTCCAAAAATATTTTATTTTATATAAGTATATGTTATTAAAAAGATTCGAGTTTATTAACCATTGAAATTGTTTTTTTAAAAATTGATTCTATTTAGACAACCAAATAAGAAATAACTAAATTAAGAATTACTTACCTTTGATATATATAATTAGCATAGCAAAGTGATGTAGGAATTGATATCAATTTTTAATACTAAAAGAAAGAGACGTTTGAGTATTAATTAGGTGATAGTTTTTTACTTTATTACATTTAGATATTTTTTATTAATTAGATTTGGTATATATATTGAAAAAAATAAACAAATTCTTCGCCAATTCTCTAAAAAATAGTTTTTGCAATCAATTTCATGACAAAACCATAAATTAAATTGATTTGAGTCCCATCTTTAATCATTCAAAGCAACATCTTAAAGTACTTTCATGTTTCTATTTATTTATTTGCTTAGTGATATGTTGTTTATGATGTCTAATATACTAAACATTCTTTTTTTAATTATATATCTAGTTTATATTATTCTTCAAGTTACAAACTCAAGTTAAAGAAGACTTGACGTGATTCTTCTTGTTTTATCGATAAAAATAATGATTTTGATTAAATATAAGTTATTAGTTGTAATTGTATGAATGAAACAATTTTGAATAATAAATTTTTATTTGATGTAAAAAAATAAGAAAATAGTATTTATAATTATAAACTATTTATTACGATAAACTATAGGTAAATTTGTTTTTTTATAATTAACATTTAAAAATTAATAATATTAAGAGCCTAATTTTGATATTTGAGCAGGACCTCTACAGAGTTTAAGACGGTTCTGATGCAAGTAGATGGCATTCCAAATTTGGATTGTTTTGAAAAAATATACTTTCCAATGTAAAATCATCATTACTAATTTATTTTATTTCGTATATATAGAAAAATAAAAAATTTACTTTGTGATAATGTCGGCAACTAATTTTATAGTTTTTTCACTATACTGATAGATTTTAAAATGTAAATCTACATATCAGTTATCCAAGTTCGTATTACATGATAACTAAGTTACAAGATCATAATGGCATCTACAATATTAGTTTTTAAGAGTTCATAAGCGCCATTGAATTTATGAGAAACTCTGTCACAGTGATTTTTAGCGTCACTACCTAATATGGATGGTATGATGTTGTGTGAATTTGTGTAATATATACATACATATATATATATATATATATATATTTCTCATTCGGTCAAATGATATTGCAATTTTTTTCTCTTAGTTTACGGAAATAGTGAAAAAGAAACTCATAATTCTAAAGTTTAACATGTACAATATATGTGTGTGTGTGTGTGTTTGTCTATCTATGTATAGTACATGCATGATATATGATACATTCATACATACCGTGTTGGGCATATCACATCACATCATTGTAATGTCGTTGTAGAGAGAGAGATACAGATATGAAAACTGAAAAGTATGTGAATCGAAATTGAATGTGGAATGGTCCTTCGGTCCCTTCCTAAAGAATAGCTGTAATTGAACTCTATATGACATTGTTTTCAAGTGGACCATTCTAGATTTTATACACACGAATACTATTTCGTTTTGTATGATTGTGGCAGTAAAAGTTCTAGACTGAGAGTTTTGTGAGTTCATACTAATTTTTATTTGAAATGTTCTAATAAAAATTATTTACTATATGAAAGAGTCATATATACATATAACGATATTGACATGAGTAAGATTATTACTGAAACAAAACAATACCGAAATATTAGTTTCTTAGATAGTTCAAGATGAGTCACTTTGATTATCTAGTTGCTATGCCCACATGAATAGACGTAATTAAATTTGAATTCAAATAGTAAATTGGTAACGGCAAGTCCGAGGACGAAAACTAAAGTATATATATGATAATTGTCTTCTCATCGTTGTTCGATTGTGCCCTTCCTTTTACTTTATAAGATTTTCAATTTTTCATTCGCTTTTTCTCTTTGAAATCTTCATTCTTGGACACTAAAACTTTATCTTTCATTCTTTTCATTTATCGGGGAATCATAAATATCTATTCTTTTGGTTAATTAATTTATTCACTACAAAGCAAATTATAATTCACATGCAAAAAGTGTCTACATTCACGTGTCAGACGGAACGTAATTCCATAAATCCCCATCCCACTTCCAAAGCATTGTTTTTCTTCAGGATGTAGTCGTAGAGTACCATAAATACATTTCAAATAATAGATAGATAGTCACCATCATTAGTTAAAAGAAAAGAGTTCTAGCATAACATGATTATCAATGGTTGTTAATGTTGGAGTGCTAAGTGATTTGTTTATTATAAATTATATTTAGTTATCACTATTCACCTATTTTTGTTTTATTTTTAATTGTTTTTATAGTTAGCAACTTATTTTTGGATAGCTATAAGTATCAAAATTAGCACCCCAAATACCACTATTTAACTTTTTTTTTTTAATTTTTAATTTTTTTTATTAGTTAGCAATCCACTAATAACCTTCAATAATCATACTCATAGATATAAGTGTACCCGTTGAAAGTATAACTAATACACACAATCCCAGCAATCTTTTAGATAAAACATTTTAAGCAGAACTTTAGACTAATCATAAGAAGACCTACTAAACCAATTACAGTACTAAAAGTAATATAATAAGTTATATTAATGTTCATATCAGTTATCCAAGTTCGTATTACATGATACCTTTCCTCGATTTAGTCAAAACAAAGCTATAAAATATAAGGACGTAATTGGCTTGTAGTGACCAATAAGCAGATTATAAATTAATTAAAAATGAAGAATACGTCCATGCATGGCACGTTTACCAGAGAATGTACTAGGAATGGTTATGCATGGGAAATTCTTAGCCCATTGTTTTATAATTTGTGTTTTGTCTCTTACAATGAAATCATCATCTTATTATTGCATTATCTAAAGCTGCGTACAAATATATAAAAATTAAAATCTCATCTTTTGTGAAAGAAAAACAAACAGAAAAGCAACGGGAAAAGAAAAGTTACTAAAAGAAAAAAGGGATACTATATTAAATGTTGTTGGGGAAAATCGAGTAGATTTTGGTTCGGAAACCAAAATTTTGGAAATCTTGTTTTTCCTTTTTTTTAATCTTGTAAGATTTATCCATTGATGTGCGACAAGCTTTCACATTTTTTCATTCAAAAGGGCACTTTCTTTGTTGAACAGAGATTGTAGTTCTCTATAAAAATTAAGGAAGGGTGTCATTACGTCACAACAAGATGATTTAATATTGGTTTCTTTCACCAAATTATTGTTTTTGTTTTATAAGTGAGACTTATATATCTAGACTTAAGGAAAATTAGTTAGATTTATATATCTGGTACGATGTACAACTATTTTTGATGGATTAAATATTATCATCCGTTTAGAATCTACAACGTCAATCCAATTGCTATGTCGAATTAAACTCCTAGTTAAATTTGGTGATCTTTCTATAATTCTATGCCTGGTTTGATTCTAAATCAATTTTGATTATGTTAGTTATTATCTACAAATATGCATACACAGAGCAAATTAAATTCATTTTATCTGATCTTTATATAGAGAGAGACGGATACAAACAAACTGCAATTCAAATCATTTCTTTAGATATCTTCAAAGTTCAAACTACGTACCTTTACGTTATCTTTATGGGCATGTGAGCTTTTTTTCCAAAAAACAAAGAGGAAAAAAAAAGACAAAAGAATCAGAATCTCTTAAGAGGAACACACGAAAATAGATATGATTATCAATAAAAGAAGAATTTTTGTTGTAGTTATTTTTGTGTGTTAAATATATATGTAGAAAGGTTGGTGAAGCTCGAAACCTTTTTCTTGCCTTTGTGGTAAGAAGAGAAGAATCTGATGCCCTGAATCTATCAAGTCTTATTACCTTTTCCTTTTTTCCCGGTAATTGTAATTAAAGAGTCAAAGTAAATCTTCCAAGACTCAAACACATCCATTTTTGCTCCTTTTTTCCAAACTTTTCATGTGCTAAAATTTATTACAATGTATCCGAGAACTCTTATTCAAATTAATGATATATATTCATGATACATGTGATGGCGATACAATTCACTTATCTGAACTAGTTTCTAATTAGCTAGTATGAGTTAACTCGCCAATCAAAACATTTTTTTTATCAGTTACTTACATATCACAAGTTACATATATCACAAGTCTGTATGTATATATCCAAAATAAATTATGAAACTTTCTAGGTCAATATTTTGAATAGTAAATTTTATCACTATCGGAGGTGCAAATTTAGCCGCTTCAACCTAAGAGTTCCAACACCTCCATGTGATCACGAATTCGTTTTCTCTTGTCAAGCTTCGATCTGTAGTCTAAAAATGTTGTCAATAAGCGGAAAAATATTCTACATAACTTCGTTTCTCTTTCTTTTAGGACCCTTTTCATATACTTCGCACAATATTTGTTTTAACTGATGTCTTCTTTGTCTTTAACATTTTCTCTATGGCTGGAGCTTAGGTAATCTAAAATTTTTGTTTGATAAAAAAAATCATTCATCAGTATCTTATGCATGATTGAGGTGAGTTAGCTTTATCGGTTACGTTGACATTCCAAACTAAAAATACTCATAGCCGACGTGGAGTTAACCGGAAATAATACTTTCCCTGTATTTCCATTTAAATAGATCGGTTATTGTTATGTCACCTTCATATATACACATCAATACCACGCGCGTGCTATATAACATGGCATTGATATGGACATCGTCTAATTCGCATGAGGTCGACATCTTCATATATAATATTAATTATGTTTAATTTTATGCTTGTTAGATTTCACTATCACATCATCGAATTAAACAGGTTACAACAGATTGTCTTAATACTTCATATATGTATATGAATTTTAACTGAAAAGTCTATGACATGTCACAATTGTTAAATAAATTCACGTTTAATAGTGTAAGTGCATAGACTATTCGAACGGTCCAAATCGAATAGTCGATAGGACATAAGAATTTAGAAGGAATTTTCCAAAATAGGGTCATAATCACAATACTATCATGGACTGGCTCCAATATGTATGGTGGATGGTTGATTTGGTTGATACATTTATAATTTTTGGATTAATTATTGAGACAACATGTGAAGAACAATCCTTTCGATGTCTATCAACTCTCTCATTTCTTATCCTCGATCGAACATGGCCATAAAATATACCAATTTATGTGAAAATTCTAAAAGTACCAAATGGTAGTCTAGTGATTGGAATATTTATCGTGAGGTTGGAGGACCAAATTTGAATCATCACATACAAATTCAATCATGATTGTATATTGTAAATGGCAAGAGTACTCAATGCTCCATATTAGTTTGAGGTTTGGTCTGAAATTTCCCAATTATAAAAAAACTAGAAACCCATTGACTTTAGACAATTCCATGCAGTAGTGCGTATTCGGTATGATTTTCCAAACCTCACAAAAGATTATGCAAAACGAGTATGTCAATACATGTATATTAAAAGTATGGTTAGATCTCACAATGTGTTTTTTTTTTTTGTCTATTATATATATTCATTATTATTCAAAAGACTCTTAGATCATCTTCACCCAATGGACTGGTTAAAAGGAAAAATTAAATTTCAAGGTTTTTATATTTTTAACCAAGAAAGAACGTTTTTCTTGTGAAGGGAACTCCATAATTTGACATGACTCATAGGCCACGTTTAAATAAAAAAAACAGCTAATTTTGTTTTCTTGCGAAAAAGAAAACTAGAAAGAAAAAAGAAAAGAAAAATACAGACAAAAAATACATTAAACCCACAAAATTTAAAAATACAATGTAAAATAAAATAAAGATAGAAAATAGGGGGGGTGGTCAAGGAGACCTATTGAAAATCTTCTGACCCGGTGAAAGGATAGCCATTGGATCAAACATAGTTTTCCTATCAACGAATCTCGACCATCGATTTCCAAAATGGCGAATCCATTCCTCTTGAGACTTGTAATGAGGAAGATACAGCTTGAAATCTATTCCATTTTTGACACACCATTGAACGATCTCTTTGTTTTTAGCTACCACTTTCTCGACCGATGAAGCTTTTGTACCCCGCGGCACGAACCTAAGCAATGCCACAATGTAGAATATCTCTCCTTCCGGTATAACCACCGACGTCCGATCATCCCACCTGAAAATACAATAAACACAAAAGTCCAACCAAATTATTATTAAATCATTCATATGTAATACCATGAAGCCAAATTGTAAAAGGGCATATCGGTCAATAAAAGTTACACAGACAAATTTGGCTCTTTACAATAATTCTCTCGATTGATTTCATTTCTTACGTCTACTAGATTGTACCAGCAAATCTCGTTTCCCACATAAACTCACATCTATAAAGATGAAACTACCCCTCAGTAAACTACAAAAGGCTTATTTTTAGAAAGAAAAGTAAACTGGAAAATTAACATTAGCTTGTTAATGGGTCCCACAAGCGTTTCTCTGTCCCCACAAATTTTGATTCTCTTAACTTTTTTCTCTGTAATCTTACCAACGGTTACATTAGAACTCCGTCACCCACCCAACCGTAATACCTTATACGTTTCCGTATTAACCCCAACAATTTTTTTGAGTATTTAAAAAAAAAAAAAAATCGCCTACAGAATGTAAACGACTTCACTAAAAAGGCCATACGGTAAAAAAAAAGAGACACGTGTGCTATACTGGCCAATTTGTTGATCACACGTCTAGCTACTTGTGGAGCCAATTAAGCACGACTAATCATCACACGTGCCAAACACGTGCCCAAAAAAATCTTACTAGGACCGAACATCTTATAGTCTTTTAGATTAGATAACTTGTCGAACCAAAAAGAAAAGTAAGAGAAAACTATGGGTCCCAGTAAAAAACGGAGAGAGAGCAATAATCACCTGCTTCGCAGAAGTGGATAGACCAGCATGGGCCCACCGACTCCGTTCTTGACGAGTTCCTTGAAAACCCTCCGGTCGAAATCTGCGATGTCACGCTTCGACACGAAGAGGTTAAGCCACGGGTGAGGCGTTTCCCACGTGCCGTTCACCTTCGCGATTTCTTCCGCTCGTTTTACCCTCAGTAAAAAGTCAACGTAAGACAGATCCACCTCGAACCTCAATCCATCGACAAATCTTAGCCGTCCGATCAATCTCTCCACTCTCTTCAACAACAACAAAAAAACACAAAGTCAGTCAGGGTATTTTGGTACATTCGCGCCGAAGATACGAAATGGCTAGATTTGGCCATTATTCGAGGAACGATGTCACTTCAAAACGTTTTACATCATCTAATTACGATTTTATCATTACGTACGTCCCATACCCGCATGACCAATGGACACGTCACACGTGTTGTCTTAACCTAAATAATTGAGTTAAAAAGCAAACTGATCTTACAAAAAGAGAGAAAGACAACAAAAGCAAAAAAAAAAGAGAAGAAAAATGTCGTTTTCGTAATTACGTGGTTAAGAAGAGGGCAATTGAGAGAAGGAATCACATATTTTTTTGTCAGAAAATCCAGATACATTACCCAATGTCTGGTCAGTTTTCATATTATGCAGTCAGACAAAGAGACTGTGTAATTCCCTTTTTCCACCCTATTTATATATTCTCACTAATTACAAATATTTATCCTATATATATTAATATATATTATATATATTTTTATTATTTTTAGTGTTTTTAAAATTTGTAAGTTGTAATCATGAAGGTCGAGAAAACCCAAAGCGGTCCTATACTATATATACGTGTCGTATGATTGTTAGCAAAAAAAAAGCGAACCGGGTCCGTTGATTTAATCCGAAACCTGGTCAACTTCACTCTTAATTTTAACGTCAATTTCGGTCAACTATAAAAAATTGGACGGTCGAACCGGAATCAGATGATTAATTAGAAAATAGAATGTTTACCTTATCAACGGTTGAGTTTGAGTCCGAGTTCCGGTAATGAAGACCGAGTTCAAGGCAGTAAAGAACCGAACCGGAAGATTGTGGTAGTCGGGTCGGGTCAAATTCGTGGTCTGGGTGAAGCGGAACTGAAGGCCATCCGTTGACCGGGTCATCACCGTTGACGAACACAAATCCTTCCACATAATCAAACGACTCGTCCTTCCGACTCACTAGCCACTCGGCGTCACGACTGAACTCATCGAACTCGGTGTAAACAACTCTTATCCATCTCACCTAATCCAATCATATTTTAATTACTCAGTATCAAAATGACCTGATTGGACTAGAAAAAAGATTCTGATCAAGATTAGGAATGAAATATTTTAATTGAGTTTTAAATAAGTACTAACCATATCTGGTGCTTGCTGTAACAAAACCCTAGCTCTAGTGATAATACCAAACTGACCAAGACCACCCAAAACGGAGAAAAATAGCTCTGAATTCTCAACCTCCGAGCAAGTAACGACGTCACCATTTCCCGTTACGACGTCTAACTCCGTTACATTCGATGTCTGTGGTCCGTAACGGAAAGCTTGTCCACTAACGCCGGCATTAGACAACGTCCCACCTACCGTTAACCCAAGATAATCCGTCCACGACCTCGGAGCTAAACCATACTCCAAAACGCACCGTTTCAACACATTTTCCCATAATGCCCCTCCGGAGACATCAACAAACGCCGTACCATCACCGCCGTGTAAGAAACCAACCTCGAAATGATTCTCCGCCGTGGAACTCATATCGACGACGAGTCCTCCTTCCGACATGGCTTGTCCGTTGATTGAGTGGCCGTTTCCACGAGCAGCCACCGTGAGTTTCTCCGACCTAAGAGCTGCTTTCACCGCTCCGGCGATATCTCCCGGTCCCACCGGTCTCACCACGGCGAGTGGCTTCACAAAGTTCATGCCGCCAAAATCTTTCCCGGCGATATCTGCGGCTGCGCCGCCGCAGACGATTTTTCCTTGGAGGTCGAATGAGTCAGAGACACCATCGGAAGATATTCCGGCGACGGCGGAAGCCTCGGCGTCGTTATCCAAGAAGTATGGCTCTATGGCTATCATTTTTTTTTTTGTATTTGTGATTGTTGTGTGAGTTATTTGAGAGAAAGAGAGACTCTATTGTAAATGAAAGCTTTTAGCTTTTTAGAACCAAACCTTTATTTGTTTGTCTGTGGTGAGAGAAGAAGTTGTGTGGCTTAGCTATAAATAGCGACTGAGGTAGGAATATGTTTTTTTTTTTGGTTTCTTGATTAATATTTTAATTGTTTGGAATTTTATAATTTTTTCATTCGGCCGTTGAAATCAATATTTTTAATAACGTCTTCGTGTGTTATTTAAAACGAAGATATTGGATTTAAATAAGTCTTCTACAATTTGTCAACACTGAGTTATGTGAAGATAACTAAAGGAGGAAAAAAGAAAAAGATTCAACGATTCTTAAAAGAATGGTTAAAGGATCCTCAAAATCTGTCCCGTACCGAAAAAGAAATACAATAAAAAAGCAGAAAAATCTAAGAAATTAATTGTGTAAGAAAGTTGGTCTGTATGCTTACGGCATTATAAATAGATGACGTAGTTATTGTTTTTTTTCAAAAAAAAAATCTATGAAAATGTTTCTACCACCAAAACTCATGGCAAAATAAATTAATAGATGTAGTTGAAATTAATGTTTTATGGTAATAGCATGTTTATTTCTGCATTTAAGATTACCCCAATACAACAAACCTAAGTGTATGGGCATGTATAAAGATTACAGTTAGAGTTTGATTTCTTAGAGATAAAACAAAATAAATGTTCTGCAAAATTAAGGATTTTTACCCCCAACAAAGTTTAAGCACAAATTATGCAATATACACTTTTATCTGAAACTATTTGATGAAGACTTTTGGACCAGAAAGTAAACTCAATTATTGAGGTTGATCGATGATTATGTCATTCCCATTCCGAAATTTTAGCAATGGTTGATAATGTTAGGGATCTCATAGTCATTAGTGTTTGATGATACTCAATAATCACTCTGGTTTGGGAAGGTAGGTTTTCTTATTTGTTTAAATTATTCTTGTATTGTACTACTAGATAAAGAAGAGTTCATATAAAATTTGGGCTTTGTGTTCTTTACCACACTAACGGATACGTCTCTAGTGACATATCCACATTATATATGTAGCGAGGGGGAGTAAAAAGCGGTCTAGATAGTCGATTAGCCCCCCGACTAAGCGCTAGATGCTCATACAACGTTTGAATGACCCGCCTACACCGTGGAGATTACGTTATACACATTAAAATTATGTATATTGTTATTAAATGAATTTAAGCGGTTATAAGTGATCTTAAGCACTTAAGAACGGTTTTACAAATCGTTAACCAATTATTTAATTTTTCTTATTTCAGTTGTAATATTTTTTTCCAATTTCTAACTAGTTAGATTTAAATTTATAAGTTTGAACACCATATAAATGGTAATAAATATTCATATGATGTTTAATATGAATTAAATAAATGCTTTTGTTTAATTGTGGTTTATGATTTTTTTTTTTTTACTGAATGCTTTTATATAAATTATAAAATTTAATTTACAATTTCATAGTAAACTTCTAAACTGTTTAAAATCGCCTTGGTTCGAATTAAGCATTAAGCGCATTAGGCATTGGATCACTGTCCACTTAGCGCTTAAAGCTTTCTTCAACATTGTTTATTAAAAAAAAAGAAAGAAGATGAACAACCTATAAGAAAAATAACTGGTTTTAGTTTTAAGAAAACAAATAACTCATCATTTGCAAAATTTACAATTTTTGATTGGGTTTACACCAAACTTTATTTCGAATGGCTAATAGATTTATTAATCTATAGGAAACAAGACTGTTTTGGATATCTAGATTCGGGTATCCACACATAAAAAAAATGGAGTATTTGTGCCAATTCATATGATAAACATGAGATCTTGAGTCGAATTATAGAGTATCGTAGACAAGTGCACTACGATATTTTTGGTCACCCACAATTGAAATTGATGTAATGGTAAAATGCTATAATGGCAAGTACTTTGAGTATCCTTTAACCAAAAAAAAAAGTATTTTGAGTATTGACTTATATAAGAAAAAGGTTTTTTTTTTTTGACAAACCGTTGGAGTTCCGGATCTTGGATCCATAATCTCTTCGGTGTCCGGGGCCAGCCGTTGATAATACCACATTTAAAGCGTAAATCATCCTCCCAAGTGGAATTGAACTAGTGACCTTGAATACTCTTTTTCAAGTCTCAAGACCACTAGGCCACCAACCACTTGGTGTATATAAGAAAAAGGTCAAACAAATGTATATAGACTGTGTTGTTCTGATAATAATTGAGTAACTTTTTAACAAATTTCTGATTCGTTTGTCATGCATAAATTGAGTAATTTTTTAAACAATTTTCTGATTTATTTGTCATGCATAAATTGACCATATACAGAATTGACGACATTCGTCTCTCTATTCACGACCTTCAATTATTGTGGATTTATTATTGTTTTATAATAAATCGTGGGGGCAGGCAATTTAACGTTATCATATGAATTTAGCTGACTTATATATTTATCAAATATCAATGATCTTTTACCAATTAAAAGTTATACTTTTTTTTTATATAACTCAGAGAATCCCAGACCTATGGAAGGGCCCAAACTAATCTCTGGGGGAGGTGCAGCTCATGGATAAACCCTCTCCGGATATTCAAATGGACCGAAAACATAACTATATCCGTGTGGCCAAATGAGAATTGTTAGCAATTTCACACTTGAGGAGAATCGGTCCCTGGCCTAGACCAACAGGGCAATTCCTCTTCAAGTGGAAACCACTAGACTACCACCACTTGGTTATTTAAAAGTTATACTTGAAATGCATAATACAAAAATATAGAATAAAGACTTTAAATTATGATAAAAATCATTCATTGGTTGGTCAAATCCCATCAAACTTTATAGCGTTATGTTTTTTTCTTCAAATTTAATATTAGAAAACAGTGATAATTAAAAGTTTTAAGCTAATATTTGTTTTTACTAAACAGTTTTAATTATCACTGTTTTCTTTTGTGGAGTTTCATGTATTTTTAATATTAATAATAATTGTTTTTCCATGGCATAATTTATTTGCTAAAAATGATTGCAGAGAGTTTACATCTACGCAAACTCCAAAAACCACTTCCCTAATAATATATAGAGAATTTAAAATTTAAATGTGTTCTTACTTCTTAATAAGAAGTGAAATAACTTATAATGACAACTACTTTCAAATAGAAGGAATATTTGTATTTATTATCATTTTTCTCCCCACTGGCAAATAAAACGCATGAAATTATATATATAGAGGGAATTATATATATGCCAGTTAAAAAGTTTTTTTTTCAAAATATTACCCTTCAAAAAGATGTTGCAAACATGCCACATTTTTATAGAAAAAGACAAAATTCATTAAATCTTTTTTTTCTCTCATTTTCTTAAAAATGATGGTGATGAAGTTGAAGAATCTCTCTCTCACGCACACACACGTTAATTGTATATTATCTACAACAGAAAAAAGTCAAAATGCACTTATAGTAAGAAATCCCACGTTCGTGTTCGTGTAGTGTTATCTCAGAAGTCATGTAGAGATATATGTTGTCACCATATTAAAAAAAGCCAGCGTTGCCGATATTTGTAAAGTCAACGGCTTTAGAAACTATAAAAAGCTTGATCACTAACTAGTTTATTATGAAGTCAAACAGGTCGTGTAAGCTAATTAATACTCAACGGAGTATCGAATTAATATCTACGGTTAAAAAATCTGTAGTACCTATCTTTAGTATTTAATTAATTGACTAGTGCTAAGTCAAGAAACTTTTGTTAGTTGAGATTAAAATATAGGTTGAATTTTTTATCCAAGATTCTCGACGACATTGGTTTGTCAACTCTCATTTGGTTCTTTTCAATTTTCTTGATTTTTCGTTTCTTTCTTCCTCTGAGATAAAACGTCAAGTGCTCGGCACGCCCATCTTTGTGATCAATACAATTTGTATTTCAACCAATTTCTTTTTGAAATGAAGTTGCTCTAGGAACCGCAAAAACCGAATTGAGAAATCCGAAAGAAATATGAATACGAATGAAGAAGAAGAAGAAATTCTCGATCAAAAAACGAATACGGAGTCGAGATTGCTCTCTTTCCTTAATTCGAAAAATTGCCCGTAGTGAGACGGTTTGATACGATTACGAATCCCAGGATAAAACCGTAAGGAAGAACGATTTCGCAACACTCAAAATCGTAATCTGACGAACATATATCTATGAATACTCTCGAGACTTACTTTGTGGAGGATCGAAGTTTTTCTGAAGAAGAAAAAATTTGCAGAGAAAAAAGGTTAAGGAGGACGATGATGGCGCGCCACTTTTTAAAGACCCGATCGGGTGCGATTTCGATTTGTAAATGATGTATCATGCAATAATGAACTAATTCATCTGTTTTTTTTTTCACCCGCCTGTTTATAACCATTGTCTCGTTTTAACTTATAATTGTTATTTTTCACCAGTTTAATTGGTAGTTAAAGAGGCGATTTAACTAAAGCCAAAGTGCTTGGAATTTTTTTATAGTCAAATACTTTTTTTGGGAGTTTTTTCTTGGTGCTAATAACTGATCGAGTGTTGGATCTTGCACACGAGATCCAACACATAAAAGAATAAGAGGAAGCTCTCACAACTCATTCATCTGGTATTTACTATTGAAGAAAATCAATAAAACATTCACTTATCATATTGTTTCTCTAGTTCTTTCACTTCGATTCCGTGTTTATTAACGAAATCTTTGTTCCCGAATCAAATTTCAAACCATTAATTTGATCTACTATGGCACGTACGTCCACAACCAGTTCTTTTGAGTATCATTCTCAAACCAATTTAAGTTGTGTCAAGAATTGATTGTTAAATGGTTTAGGATTGAACCAAATAATTGGTTTACTTGGAACTGGATATATATGTTTGTTTAGTTAGTTAATAGAGAATTGATGGCTGACAAGGATAATAATATTGAAGTGATGCTTGTGTTTGAACGTGACTGATTGTTAAATTTGTTATTTGCATGTGAAAATGGATATTAGTATATAAGATCAGAATGTATCATGAAATGAGTTTTTACATGTAAGGATCCAATTTATGATCTTCATTAATATTGCCTTTCATGCACACGATAAAACTCCAAATTTTATGTCATAAGAAAATACACAATGCTTTCCGCCAATGAAAATATTAACCGCGCCCAAAATAATACGGTCCACGATGTTTATGTTAGATTATATGCTTCCAACTCAAAAACCAACAGACAAAGAGTGTATTTTCCCATATTCCTTATACATTACTTAAATCATTTCGTACTTTTTTGATGTAGGATATTATTCCTTGATAGTTTGTATGTTCACCATCCCCATAATCATATGGTATTTGATAGACACGTACAATGTTGTTGCTTGAATGTTACATAAGATTTTACAAGTAGGTATGTAATTGGGTAAACAAATATACATGAGAGAAGAGTATAGACTATAGAGGCTAACGACTGAAGGCAATAGAAAGACAGACACCAAGGACAAGCCATGCCCCAATGAAGTATCCCAGTATCCTCGTCGGTCCTACATCTTCCGGTTCCTGTCCATTACGTAACGATCCAACTAAATCTGAGTTTTTTTATGAAAACCAAAACATTCAACATTTCATAACCGAAACAAAAACAGAGCGGTACCTGAGGCGGTGGCTCTTCCCTGGATGGTTCCATGATGTCAACCTCAAACGGCCAGATGTACCGCTCTGCTTTTTCGCTTCTTGCTAGACTCCAATCGTACATTCTTCTCTCTTCCACGGTCGATAAGATGGTATACGAATCCTAAAAATCCATTCCTTTATATATCACACTCCAAGAATCTCACAAGATGATATGGGGAAAATTAAAAAGGTTTGGTTGATTCAGTGATACTGACTTTGATAAGATCCAACTTGGTCTTGAGTTGTTCTTCTTCTAGGCCTTGTTCCTTTAGCTCCTTAACTTTATCTTGGTAACCAATTCTAACCTAATAATAACAAAATCAAACTTCATGATTGGTGGTTTCATTTCGAACAATTGCTACTTAACAAGACTAAATCCTTCATAATTATCGTCATTGTTACCAAATTAATCTATATATTTCACAAAATCATGAATCATGTACACTAAAATCCAGTCTCAATCCCTAATGTACGAGAATGAAATTGAGTACCCAAAAAAAGAAACGGACCTGATCATAAGAACAATTTCTGGGAAGCCCAAGCCGACCGTAATGATCTACATCTGTAATCGCTGCATTTCTAATTCAAACCTCCATCAATTTTTCATTCTCTCTTCAGAGATTCAAAACAAAATCAAAACGAGAAGAAGAAGAGAGAGAGAGAGAGAGAGAGAGAGAGAGAGATTACGAAGGCCACGGAGAGCACGTTCGACGTTAAGAGCTGAGATTAAAGACGGAGACTCTTTCGGTGCTTCGTCAACGGCGGTGCTAGATCCACCGGAATTTCTCACCGGCGAACAGATGATCGTCCGCTTCGTGATGGTTGTTGGCTTCCACGGGAAAGAGCACGTGCTCGGTACGTGATGGAGGACGGATTCGCCGGGAATGTGCACTAACGACGGTTGAGTGATCGTCGATAAGGAAGCCATGGCTCTAAGAATTTCAAGCGGATACAAAATTGTGTCAACCATTAAAAATGGACACTCGATGTGGATAAATCATCATGCAACTCACTCTAACAAATTTATTTATATATGTTAAACTTGTTTAAACCAGCATCAAAGTCGTTGTAGTATAGTGGTAAGTATTCCCGCCTGTCACGCGGGTGACCCGGGTTCGATCCCCGGCAACGGCGCTATTTTTTTTATTTTTTGTTATTAAAACGATGTCGCTTATCTTCTTTTACTTCGTTATTAAAAAAGCTGACAATGTTGTAAAAGCAACCATTTTGGTATTTGGGCACAAAATACTGGACATGAATACATGATACAACACAATCTACAATCGAAGTCCTCAGATATAATATAACAACACGCTATACTACACATTCTTCGATATGTACAGAGTCAATCTCATGATTTTTGTCACTAATATTTTAAAAGAATTGAGTCTTGAAAATAAAAAATACCATAGTACAAAAGATAAAATTAAGCAGACTTGAACTAGACTTTTTTTCTTTCTTATATGTTGTTTTTATTAGAGCTCTCGCCGGATTTCCAAACCACATCGTTAAGTGTGGTTGAGAGCTTCTTGTAGAACTGCAAAGAAAATAGATGAACATATATCAGATACGGTTGAAAGATCATATTTTCCGCATAGTCGAAAATATGATATTAGTACCTTATGGAATTCTAAAGTATCCCCTTTTGTTTTGCGGACTTCGATCATATGAAGAGACGGTGATACTTGAAATATCTACAAAACATTTTAAGATTAGATCATATTGTTTTTCATCATCCATTTCAATTCAAATCCAGATACTAAGGTAATAAAATCAAAAAGTCATATGTGCATATTGTACCTCAGTCGCCACTCTTAGGTTTCCCTTCCTTCCAGCAGTTGCGTTTTCTAGTCTCATCTGCGTACAAAAGTAACGGGTCAGCCGTCAGTGAAAAGTGACATGATAACTAGAATAATCTGATATCCATAAAAGGAAACTTCCACACCACGAGGAAGTGATCAACAACTGTGATAATATGTTAACTTTATTTTTGACAATGTCAATAGCTGTTAGTTTTTCACATGATCGGTTTACCTTATAGTTTTTCTTTTGAACATCAAAACCAAGAGGCTTAGAAGCTTCTTCAATCTTCTGGACTAAATCATTAGCAGCGCCTTTAGCGGCAAATCTCGTTTCTCGCTTGAATCCCTGTAAATTTAAACGGTATAAGACTTCATTAATGAAAATATAACGTGGGGAAGCCTTAACCCTGATGTGATCTATATATTTGTTGATTTGATGAGAAAAGTTCTATGGAAAATGCAAGGACTCAAGCAAGTTAACATTGTTAATCTAAGAGACACACCTCTTCTTCTTCAAACAAGTTCCCGAGATCCAGAGCTCTCGACATTGATATCAGCTCAAAAGCATTCATAGAAGTTGGTTGCTCCTCTTTCTTTTCAGTGACATGATGCTCCTGATTCATACATCACAGATTGTTAGGGACATTTATTCGAGTAACTAAAAGGGAAACACAAATTAATCATCTTATAGATTCCAGATGAAATAAATATATGACTCACTTCTGAATCTTTAAAAACAGCGTTCACATCATCCAAGTTTGCTTCTTCTTTCTCCTCAAAAACAGCTGGCTTGTAATTTTTCTTGAACCATGCATCTTCCAGAATCTCTGGGATTGTGATACGCTGTCATATTAACGCACAGTCAAATTAGTTTTATCGTTGGCATTAAGGATGAATAGTGTTAATTTATCCTCATATGTTTTGAACTATCAAGTTTTACATGCAGAGACACCGATGAAGGCGACAAGAGTAAAGAGTCAATCAAGAATATATAAATATTTTGATAGAACAACGAAATCTCGTCCCTCAGAATAAAACTGATTACTATTCAAGAGCCTATTTAATAGGAAAACACAATAAACCCTTAGTTAAATCATGACCAAGATACTAAATCAAACAATCTCAATCAATCATCACCACATCATTACTGAATATCTATGATAAAACTACCGCTACGTATATAACCAAACAAATGCAGTTTCGCATTTTCGATAGATTATGTAAATCTAACAGCAGTAGCTCATTTCAGGTAGATATCCACAGAAGTAAAAGAGTTAAAAAGAATGAAAACTTAATGATTATATGACACAAAAACCAACATTAAACGGAAATAAAACCACGTTTGTTAGCATATCAAGAGCTTCAGATGCCTTATTATGCTTTCTGATCTGTTTATTATGGTGAACAAAATTAATTGGGTCAGTTAAATGTACACTGCAAGCCAAACTATCGACAAATTATCCAAGTCATAATGCTTTCACGTTTCACGATTGCATTTATTCACGAGTAAATGATGCTCTCTACATACGCATATTGATTTATTTGATATCAAACCTAATGTCACTATGTTGAATGGATGTTCAGTCATAATTTTCCACCAGATCCCTGGTAAGCCCTAACCCGTCTAATTTTCTAAGAATAGAAACAAGATGAGATTCTTGGGGTTTGAACAAAAGACCAATAGATTTAAATTTTGAATGTATAGTAAACCAAAAGATCTTACAGTCATAGGGTTTGGATCCAAGATCCGGACTATCAAGTTCTTGGCACCAGGAGATAGCCATGGAGGACAATGATATTCACCAGCTGTTATCTGAAAAATGACAAAATCACAACTTGAGAAAGAGGATCACATAAAATGGTGAATCATGGAGCCTCAGAAGAATTACAAAACTTGTTACCATCTTATACAGCGTCATGAGATTAGAATCCTCGAAAGGCAAGTAACCAGCCAGTAGTACAAAGAGTATCACTCCACATGACCACAAGTCTGCGGTTGCCCCGTCATAGCCTTGATCATTAAGAACCTTGGACAAGAGTATCATTGAAATATTAAAACATGTTGCAAAAACCACATGAGAAGCCACATGACTAAGCATACCTCAGGAGCAGCATAGTTTGGAGTTCCGCATGCAGTGTGAAGAAGACCATCCCCCTGCCAAAACCAATTAAGTCTCATAAGCTGAGAAAGCCAAGGAACATTTCATACACAGAAAAACAGGCACGGCTTGGAACTTCACAGGATATGAAGGATGAATTCAGCTGTAATATCTACTACCGTTGAAAAGAATATAGAAAGACTAGCCCTACTGTATTATGCCAAATCTTATTAGACTTTTGTAAATACAATCAATAAAATACATCATTACTGAACTTTAGGCACATGCATTGAATAAGAAAAAGAAAAATTCAGTAATATTTCAGGCAAACCAAAGGCTGCTAAGAAAAAAAGTTAAGTGGTTACCCTGACTTGTCGAGACAAGGCACTCAATCCAAAATCAGAGACTTTCAGATTTCCTTGAGCATCAAGAAGCAAGTTTTCTGGCTGCAATGAGAGATGGAGTAAAGAATATAAAATTTAGGAATAAGCTACCAAGACTAAAAGAAACACATACTGCAAACTTGGGCCCAAGATTTACCGAAAAGATTTCTCATACCTTTAAGTCTCTGTGGTACACTCCCCTGCTGTGGCAGTAATCAACTGCATTGATAAGCTGCTGAAAATATTTTCGCGCTGCCTCTTCTCTTAAACGCCCATCATGTACCTGCACAAGTGTAGACTTAATGCAAAAGTTAACCATCAGAAAAAAAAGAAAACAGACAGATAAGATACAAGTTACAAAACCCTTGTGAAAGACAAGGAAATCTCACAATTCTGTCGAATAGCTCTCCACCAACACCGAATTCTAGTACAATATATATCTTTGTCTTGCTCGCCAAAACCTGGAACAATATCAATCATTTCCTTAAAATTTAGCTTTCAACAGATTTGCTTCTCTTAGAAAGAGCTCCTTATTTGTGGCTAGACATAAGGAAATTAAGGGCACTGAGATATACCTCATACAACCGCACTACATTTGGATGGTTTATCAGCTTCATAGTACAAATTTCTCTCCTTATCTGTAAAATCAAAGGGCAGGGCACACATCATACTTTTGGATTGAAGACGATTTACTTCTAGAAATGAAAACTAGCAAATCAGTAGACAAGAGAAGAGGCATGCAACATATAGTATGCCGATTAGGAAAGTGAGTCATACCTGTTCAGACATCTTATGCTTGAGAACTTTCTCTTTATCAAGAATTTTAAGAGCAACGGATTCTCCCGTCTCAGTATCCTTGGCATACCTCACTTTCGCGAAAGTCCCTTGTCCAATCGTTTTCCCAACCTCGTATTTTCCAACACGACGCTGAACCTTTGGCCGATTCATCGCTCTTAACTTCACCTCTTGATCTTCAAAAACCTGTTTTCTTGAAAACGTAATCTCTATATTGTAAGAAATCCAAAAGAACAAGCAAGAGAATGTTTCTTCTCTCAATTCCACAGAAACTAATATATGAAAAATCACAACGAAACCGTCAAGAAAAAGAAGCGTAAGACAAAAAGAGCTAAAAATCCACAAGCCAATGACAAATCTAGCATCACAACTTTTTCCCGGAATTCTCGATATCGTCTACTTCCCAACAACAGTCCAAAATCCCCCAGAATCATGACGTTACATATCCAAATTCTCCACGAAACAATTACTTTCACACAATCGAAGTGAGATTCTCAAATTCATCATCGTCATCATCAATATGTACAACTTTATACAAAGAATTAAAAGCGTAAACAAGTGATTAAGCTCTCAAAGTAACCGAATCACTCTAAGAATCGAAGCATATACACACCTGCAAATTGGCCGGAAAAGTGAGAAACGCCGATGAAACCTTTCCCGGAGCTCAAAATTTAAGCAGGAGAATTTCAAAAAAAAAATCAATGGCGGAGAATTTGCTATATGGAAGGAGGAAATTTTTGAGGTGAGAGAGAAATGAAGAGATAGAGATGCGACGGATACGATGATTGTAATTTTGAAGCTATAGCTAACAGACAAATTATTTTAATTTCGTGTAGGGACGAAAATATTATGACATTATTATTTTTTTTCTTCTCATTTTCGTATGGGACAAGGACAACAATACATCATTTATTTCCTTGGTAAGATATTATTCCGCTTTTTTCCTAATTTTTTTTTAGAAATATATTCCTATTTTTGGTCAATTATTTTTAATTAATTAATTCAATGACAAGAAAAAAATTGAGAACTCAGATTTTGAATAGATAGAGACCTAAGTTTTTAAAAGGTACTTTTATTATGAGTGAAAACAAAAGATGTAGTATTAAATTAGCTAGATATAGACTATCTATTACTTTCATTTCACTAGCTTTACTTGGGAAATTTTTTTCACTTTATTTATGAAAAGAAAAAGTTTGGCTAGAAGAGTTTCATAACAGTTAAAAATTCTGTGTATTTGCTCCTCCTATGTCAAATACTAAATGTTAGAAAAATTGGAAAACTAATAAAAGACCAAAAAAAAAGTCATAAGGCTTTCTTTATTTGACATCTAGAGCCCAAAGGCCCAATCATTTGCTGGCTTCTCTTTAATAAGTTTTTGCAGAGACTTAAGAAAAAAAAAACACAAGCAGCAAAAAAAAAAAAAACTCAGATTTTCCAAAAAAGGTTGAAAGAAAATGGCGGATCAGCTCACCGATGACCAGATCTCAGAATTCAAGGAAGCGTTTAGCCTCTTCGATAAGGATGGAGATGGTAATCTTATTCTCACAGATCTCTTTTTTCTTTTTTGTTCGTTTATGTTCATCGATCGTTGAGTTGGGGAATTTGTTTGACGACTTTCATATTCTCTATTTCTCTGTACACAATTCGTGTTTGTTTCGCTTGATTCGTGAACGATCTAGCTTTGTTTGATGAGGATTTGTTTGATTTGCTTGGTTCTTCGCTCGATCCCTTCGTTTTTAGGGTTGATTTGGTTTATTTCCCGTATTTTACTACTCTGTGCTAAATCTTAGATATGACCATTCGAGACCATTTTTTTGTTTATCCTCCTGATCTTCTCGTTCTGGATCTGAAGAGTATGCAGCTTCATGAAATTAATTTGGCATATATAGTCGTATGCTGTATTCATATTTTTAGATTGAGTTGATAATTGGAAGATACATTGCGAAATGGTGTTTTATGTGTCTAACTAAACCTAAATATGTAATTTAATTCCTAGTTTGATTATGTGAAAAAGAAATGATTTGATTGCAATGTTATTTCTGCTCTGATTGGGAAAGAGCTTGAAAATTTCTGTTGTATTGCATCATTCTTAACATATAGTGCAATTTTTTGGCCTTTTTGCGGCGAGAAAATGGCTTCGGGTTATGGAACTTAGCTTTGATACAAAGAATATAGTGTCTTTAAGTATGGCATTGCAAGAATATATATGAATCCAGGGTTATAGTACAATACGCATAAGGAAACATTGAATAAACACGCAATATTTCTTATTCCCCATCACTTTAGGAAGTTTGTTCATTTCTGGTGTGCATAAATGAAGTTTCTTTGTTAACTTGGTATGATTTTTACAGATCTGAATCAGTCCAAATAAAGAAATGCAATGACTTACTATAACCAGTAGAAACCTCTTTGTTTGGCTTGCTTTTTCAGCTAAAATCTTGACCTGATAGATAGTTAATCGCTCGTGTAAACTGCTGATCTGAATATATGTAAGCATGTCTCTGAAGTTTATACTTGAATTTGGTTGCAGGTTGCATCACCACCAAGGAGCTGGGAACCGTGATGAGGTCTCTTGGGCAAAACCCGACAGAAGCCGAGCTCCAAGACATGATCAATGAAGTTGACGCTGACGGGAACGGTACCATTGATTTCCCAGAGTTTCTGAACCTGATGGCAAGGAAGATGAAGGACACTGATTCAGAGGAAGAGCTGAAGGAAGCCTTTAGGGTCTTTGACAAAGACCAGAATGGTTTCATTTCTGCAGCAGAGCTTCGACATGTGATGACAAATCTCGGTGAGAAGCTAACTGATGAGGAAGTTGATGAGATGATCCGTGAGGCTGATGTTGATGGTGACGGTCAGATCAACTATGATGAGTTCGTTAAAGTCATGATGGCTAAGTGAGAGAATCCTACTCCCAAAAAAAAAAAAAAGGATTTATGATTTCTCTCCTTTATGGCTTTGATTCTGCCTTCTTTAGGACATCTTTTGGTTCTTTCCCTTTGTTTGCTTTGTTTTTCTTGTTTTAAAACTCATTTAGTGCAATGTGAAGTATGAACTCATATTTTGCTCTTCTCTTTTCAATTTGATATTCTCTCCTTTCTTCATTGTTGGTTTCCTTTTAAATGTTCCATTATTTTGCTTCTTGATTTGGAACGAAAACTATACAACATATTCCAAAAGGATGAAACTGAAAAATGGTTTTTCTTTTTCCTTGGACCAACCAAAAAAATTGCACTGGTGGCTTAGTTTAGTGGCTTTGGCTCATAACGGTACCAAATAACCTCCATTGATCAACACATTAAGAAAGGAAAACAATCTAACATTATCCATTTCCAAAAAAAAAATATTTTTTTGTACAGAAAAATGTATCTGTTTGATAGACACCACCATTTGGTTAGCTTTTCTTACCCTGTAGTAGTAATTTGGCTCAACCTCTAAACCAAAACAAATCTAAATGAATTAGCTAACCTCCCAGCTTCCCGAATCTGATACTTGATCTGGTCTCTGCACAATACCAATAAAACAATATTCCTCCTCATACCAAACTTGGACTTGATGTATAGCTTTGGTAACAATGGACTTCTTTGTTTGGTTGAAACCGATACTGATGACGATACGATATGATTCGGGGGATCGAGTTTGGAGGAAGTCGAGAAAGAAGAGGCATCATCATTATTAGAAACACCAATAGATTTCCATCCATCAGAAATGAGCTGCATAGTTTTCTTTGTGGGAACCACATTCTTCTCTTCCATTTCTTCGAGAAGCTCTTCCGCTTTCCACGGCTGCTTTGCTTCCCCAAATCCCCATATAAGAGTCTCGTAAGTTGTCAAGTTTGGCGATAAACCAACGATCCCACACATTTTGTTATATACCTGCATCGCTTTCTTCATTTCACCCGCGCTACACCAACCGCTTATGATTGTTGTGTACATCACCACGTTTGGGCCAACACCGAATTTTCTCATCTGATTCAAGATTTGCTCTGCCTTTTCGGGCTCTCCAGCTCGAGCATACCCTTTCGCAAGGATACTAAATGCATGAATGTCGGGTTCTATTCCTCCTTCCAACATATCTCCATATATCTCTTCGCATCGTTTCATATCTCCAACAGAGCTCCATGCATTCATTAGAGTGCTAAATGTTACTACATCCGGCTTGACTCCGAAATCTTCCATTAAATTCACTACCTGCCATATTAACACTAACCGTATATCAAAATTAAAAGAAAATTATTGGAGAGTTAATGAATTACTGAAGCATACCTCGCCAACTCCATCCATGTCGTTGATGGCAAGGAAGCCTTTGATTAGAGAGTTGAAAACAATGAGATTTGGATGAACTCCAAGTTCCTTCATTCTATAGAAAAACCTTAAAGCATCTTCCATCTTGCCTTCTTCACAGTAGCCATTCATAATGGTGCCGCAGGTACGTACATTCGGTTTAACTTTGTTGTGTAACATTCTTGGTATTATCATATCCTCAGCTGTACATGTTGACCCGATCCGTGCATACGCTCTTGCCAATGTGTTAAACGTGACTACGTCGGGTTTTATACCATAAGATTGCATCTTATATACAATGTTCCATGCTTCTTCAATTCTTTTCTGGTTACACCAAGCCTGTACAAGTATGTTACATGTTCTGTCATTTGGTTGGAGCATCTCATCTCGTAACATCGTCTCAAGTAGCCTTGAAAATTCCTCCAGCTTACCGAGTTTGCCGTATCCTTTGATGAGAGTGTTAAATGTACTAGCAGTGGGTTTAACACACAGTCAATTAGTTCCACCATCGAAAAGGGCGAGTGACGTGAATTTATCCACAGGTGTTTTGAATGATCAAGTTCTACTTAGTATGACTGACTATAAGATTGTTGCGGTTTGATTTAAGAACATAAAAGAACGAACATATTTAAATCTTGAAGGCACTTGTAAAGCAAGATATCTTACAGTCATAGGGTTCGGATCCAAGATTCGGCTCATCAAGTTCTTCGCACCAGAAGAGAGCCAAGGAGGACAACTGAATTCAGCAGAAGAGATCTGAAAGAACGACAAAAAGTGAAGCTTAGTAACAGGAATCACAGATAATGGTGAGGAAGAAGCTTGAAAATAAATTACAAAACTTGTTACCTTTTTGTACAGTGTCTCGAGATTAGAATCCTCAAAAGGCAAGTAGCACAAAGAGTATCACACCACAGGACCATAAGTCTGCAGTTTTCCCATCGTAGTCTTGATCATTAAGAACCTTGGGAGAATGACAACAAGGAAGCTATTAAACACAATGGTGCAAGAACCGCATGACAAGCCACATGACTAAAGCATACCTCAGGAGCAGAATAGTTTGAAGTTTCGCATGCAGCGTGAAGAAGAGCATCACCCTTGCAAAACCAAATAAGTCTCATAAGCTCAGAAACTAAAAAGATCAGTGCTACATATCTTATTATATATATATATATATATATATATTTGTAAATATAGTTAGGAACTTCAGGCACAGTCATTAGAATAGGACAAGGATAAATCAGTAAGAATTCAGGCAAAGCAAAGGATGCTAAGAAATTCAATGGTTACCTTGACTTGTTGGGACAAAGCACTCAGTTCAAAATCAGAGACTTTCAGATTTCCTTGAGCATCGAGAAGCAAGTTTTCTGGCTGCAATGAGAGATGGAGTACGGAATGTAATATCTAGGAATCAGGTAGCTGGACTAAAAGAAAACAAATCCTGCAAACTTGGGGACTCAAGATTTACTAAAAAGATTTCTCATACCTTTAAGTCTCTGTGGTACACTCCCCTGCTGTGGCAGTAATCAACTGCATTGATAAGCTGCTGGAAATATCTCCGGGCTTCTTCTTCTTTCATGCGGCCATCATTTTTCTTCACAAGTTCAAATTTAATTCATAGGTTAAAGACGAAAGATAAAAAGAGTTTCATCTGTAAAACACAGGAACATCTAAGCTTAGCATGAGGCATATGATACATGATCCAATCACCGAATGATAAAATAAGATACAAGAAGTAAAACTCACAATTTTGTCAAAAAGCTTTCCACCACTGATGAACTCTAGGACAATATATATCTTGGACTGGCTCGCTAAAACCTGAAATGATATCAGTCATTTCCTTAAAAGTTAGCTTCCAACTTTGGGTTAAGAAGAGCTCTTGACTTAACCAAGTGAAAGGAAAATAGAGTCACATAAAGAAAAGTTGGGGTTCGGAGATAGACCTCATACAGGTGCACAACATTTGGATGGTTTATCAGCTTCATAGTTGAAATTTCTCTCCTTATCTGTTGAGCCATCTTATGTTTGAGAAGTTTGTGTTTATCAAGGATTTTAAGAGCCACTGATTCTCCAGTCTCGGTATCCTTAGCGTACCTCACTTTGGCAAAAGTACATTCGCCAATCCTTCTTCCAACCTCGTACTTTCCAACCCAACGCCTGATCTTTGGCTGACTCATCACTCAGAGTTCTTCACCTCTTGATCTTCACAAGCTGTTTGTTGAAAAATGGTATCTCAATTTTAGAATACAATCTCAAAAGCATTCCAAGAGAAGATTATCTTATGACGAAAACAGGTGAAATACACAAGGCAATTGACAATTCTAGCAGCAGAGAAGTTCCCCTGAATTTGAAATCATCCTTTCTTGTAATTCCAAAAACAGTTCATGTGACGATGCTTCTTCCTCCATACTCATTCATGTGGCTCTCACGCTCGTTCTCTTTTATCTTTTCTCTTATCCAATTAAAATATGAGAGAATCTATCTTTTCCTTTTTATTGGTTACCTTTTTTTCACATACACTTTCTTACACTTTTTAATTTGGCTCGATAAAACGAAACAAGAATTATGTGTTTGGATTGCAAGCAGGTATAACCTTGTTATAGCCATTATTAGGGAATGAATGTTACAGTTTTTGCGTAATCGAAAATCGCAGTTTTAACTTTGTTACAATGAGAAGCTTTGTACATAACCAGGCAAGAAGGAGGCTAATAAACTCGCAAATGTTGGGCACTCACTATCAACAACAAACAAGAGTTTTCACAGAGCTGAGATGAAAGAAAAAAAAAACAAAAACATTTGTGGAGCAGTGGATTTCGGGTTTTTCAGGGTTACCGTGTGAGCGGTTTGTAGAGGACAACGGTTATGTACTTAGACTCGAACCTGTGGGTTAAACCCAAAGCTACAATAGATTGAGGAGTCCATCCTTGCTCTATGAACACATGGTTAAGCACCACATGTTGAGGTTTCGAGGCAGCTATGGCTGTTTCTTCGGTTTTCCCAAGAAGTGTTAGATGAAGCTGAGGTGGCACCACAAATGGCTCTTTCGCGTAATCTTCTGCGTTTGGGAGGGTTTGGCCGTAGCTATGATCAGGTGACGGTGGCGCCTCAAATTCCACTATGCTTTCTGGGTTTTCTGGCACAAAGTTCTGCATATTGATTGCAGATACCGTTACAAAACTAGATTTGATTGATTGATTGATAGATTTAACATGATACGAGTTGGGAAATTACTTACATGAACATCGAGAATGTTACAAACATTGCCCATTTCGTCTGATATAAACGGTAAATCTGGGATGTGTTTGGATTCACCATCGACAATCACCTTGTAGTGGTATATACCAGAAGGAAGTACAAAGAGGATCGAGTGGTCTTTTCCAGATTTCTGCAGCTTCTTCCTGGGAAATGTATATAAATATATTTATGGAGAGCTTGGGACTAAAGTTCACGACAAACGATTCAAGGTTATACCTTGATCTCCAATTGTCCCATGATCCTTCCACTGCGACATCATTACCTCCCTGGTTCCATGTAATGATGATAGGGATTCCTTGCTCTCCAGGACTATCAAAAACTCTTTGAGATTGGCTCCATTGGATTTTGTTAGGCGAAGGAGGCGCGTTCGTCCTCTGCAATGGAGCCGAGGGAACCTGAAATATGCACAGGCGTGAGATTTTCCAAACCAAGCGCGAGAAGAATTTGCGAATGTTGAGACACTATATCTACCATCTGACACGAAATGCAGCCATTAGGTACACATGTTAGGCCTAAACAATGGAAGAAGTGACGCATAGTTGAGCCAATGGTGTTAGATGTTAAGTTGACTAACAATGTGAGCTGAAAAGAAAAGGAGCGGAATAATGAACATAGCAAACAATAGAAAGAGAAACAAGAACTGATTAGCAAAAGATATCTTACTATTCCCACTTAACCCTGATAAAACCAATTCAATTTTGAAGATTTTTCCTTCACAGTTGTTATGAATTATTCACATATTAAGAACAATGAGAAGAATAAAGAAACAACCACAATCACAAATTTGTTAAGTAAATTCAAGCTCTGCGTATGAACAAACTTGCACTTGAAAACGAAAGCAAATGAACACTATGCAAAAGACTCATGATGGGACATCACAATTCACAGTTAGAGATCAACAGAACAGTATAAGCAAATGTATGGCTAGAGAGTAGCAGGAAAATCAAAATCAGTATCCATCCTATTAGACTTGTCAAGAGCCAACAGACAAATCCGAGAAAAGTCCAATTCCTTTATACAAAAGATTCCACTTGAAAGCAAAGATACATTATACAAAGACTAACAAGTAGAAATTGATATATCGTGGTTTTTACCGGTTTTCGACCACGATATAAGTCCATGTTTTAGTGTCTTTTGGTGTTTTTGGTATTGTTTTAGTGTTTTTACAGGAACTGGACCGTCTGGAGCATAAAAGATGTTTACTGGAGATTTTGGAGCATTCGCGGAATGAAGTGGAGAAATGCAAATTCGGAGTCACTGTTTGGAATCTGTGTCGAGCGACGTGACTATGTGTGTCGCTCGACATGAAAACTTTTAAAGCCAAGATTTACGATTTGAAGAGTCGTGTCGATCGACACGATCTATGTGTGTCGATCGACACCGTGTTTTGTCAAGCCCAGATTTTCATCAGAAAAGTCCGTTCGAAGCCCGAAGCCTTCAGATGTTTACTTTTATGTTTAGGACGGTTTGGAACTTGTATAAATACGTATTTAGAGTCATTGTTTAGACTCATGCTTTATTTTACGCTTATTATATAGAATTACTTAGAGAGTTTAATTAATAAAAGATGTTTTCTTCTATTGCTATGTCTGAGTAATTTCTCTTGTTAGGTTTAGGGTTTTTGAAAGTGTTTGATGAGTTGTTGATCTGATCTGTTTATTAGGATAAAAATCATTAGAAGTTCTTCATCTTAACTTGTTCTTATTGCTGATTTTAGCCTCGCGAACTGAAATCTGATCTAGGGTTTATTAATAGAAACGACAGTTTGATTGATAAACCTGAACTAGTTTTTGATGAGCAAAATACCTATTCGCAAAGGGATTTGGCTTAGGATTTTGTGAACAATTGTGCTTGATCATTAATGCTTGTTTGAATCAACCTGATTTCGCAACGACAGTTGGTCTTCTAGGATTTAGACATAGAAATTATTCGCAGCGACAGCTGGTTTGTTTACTTTCGTGTGCATGTTCATGAACTGTTCTTCATTGTCCTAATATCTAATTTATCTGCAATTCTGATTCACTGGAGAATTCCCTGTGCCTAGCGTTTTCTTTAACTGATTTCACAACCGTTTGTTTTGTTTTGATTTATTTGCTTTTACATTCGTCTCACCTAGCTTAATCTGAAATCTGAAATCTATTGTGTTTTCCTGACTCCCTGTGGATCGATAACCCTAAGTACTGCGATTGACCTATTAATTTGAGAGAGTCTAGCTCTAGGGAAATTTGAGCTTATCAAATTTTGGCGCCGTTGCCGGGGAGTCAATTTGCCATTAGATTTTGTCTAGGTATTTTATTTTTGTTTTTCTTTCTTTGTTTTGTGTTTCAGGTACATGCGAAACCGCAATACCAGGAGCAGCCAAGACAAAGAGATTTTGGAACTAGGACTCGAGGAACTAGCACGTCTAGAGCGAACCAACCGAAAAGCGACGAAAGAGGCTAAGAAGATGGTTGCAAACACGATTGTGTTCCAAAGAGATGGTGGGTTCTTCGACAGAGAAGGAAACCCGTACAATGAGGATGGACAGAGACTGGACGCTGATGGGAATGTGATCGTCGAGCAGATCGATGAAGAACAGCAGCGAGCTCAAGAAGAAGAAGAAGCCGAACAGGCTCGTGTTCGGGAGGAACAGCTTCGTGTCGAGCGACACAACCTGGCTGTCGCTCGACACGATGGAAACAGAGGCGTCGATCGACAGGGTCAGCAGATCGCTCGACAGGAACAAAATGTTAATGTCGAGCGACACCAACCACACGTCGCTCGACATGATGCCCATAACCGTACACTTGCTGATTTCAACCGTCCTGAGCAATTCTACGCGAATCGAGCCGCGATCCGACCTCCAGCGTTTCAACGGAATGACTTTGAGCTCAAGCCTGCGTACTTCTCCTTAGTAGCTCAAGACCCGTTCTGTGGTCTTCCTCATGAGAATCCAATGGACCACATAGAGCGATTCGAGGACTTGGCATCTGCTATCAAAGCCAATGGAGTCTCAGAGGACTACCTATTCTGCAAGTTATTCCCCTATTCTCTATATGGGGAAGCTAAGTATTGGCTAAGGACGCTACCACCGGGCTCGCTAACAAACTGGATGGATACAAAGAATGCTTTCATAAGCAATTTCTTTGACGATGCGAAGTCCGAGGATTTGAGAGCAAAGATTGCGACATTCAAGCAGGGCGATACTGAGGCGTTCAAGGCTGCGTGGTTTAGGTTCAAGAGCTATCACAAAGACTGTCCTCACCATGGATTCACAGATGTTCAACTATTGGGAGTCTTCTACAGAGGAATCGCGCTACATTACTCTACATCTCTGGATACTGCCAACCAAGGGAATTTCAACACAAATTCTCCAGAAACTGCTCTCCGTCTGATAGAGAACTTGGCTAACAGCAACTCCACCAAGAGCGTTGATTTTGAAAGGAGCCTGCAGAAGCGAGACATCCATGGCAATGAGTTTGCTGAGGTCACTAAGAAGCTGGACACTATGACTAGTCTTCTAGCTGGGAAGAAGACAGTTTACTTTGCGCAAGACGTCGAACCTTCAGGAGAGGATGTGAACTATTTTCACCAGACCGGATTTCAGAAGCCTTACCAGAGCAGCAGCTATAGGCAAGACTATGGATCTTCTTCGTATCAGAAACCGCCTCCTCCGTCAGAGAACAGTAGATTGGAATCCATGATGGAACGGCTTCTAGAGGGACAGCAGAAGTTGGCTGTGGAGTGGAATGGGAAGTTCGATTCACTCTACACGGACTTAAACGGTAAGATCGAAGCTCTAAGTACTCATGTCAGGAAGCTCGACGTCCAGGTAGCTCAAACTGCAGAAACTGTGAAGAGACAAGAAGGATTTCTTCCTGCGAAGACTGATAGGAACCCCAAAGGAGCCTGCAATGCCGTTCTGACAGCAGAGGAGAATTATTTCGATGAGTTCGATGCGATTTTTGGAGCAGCAGAGCCTGTGTCGATCGACACAGATCATGCGTGTCGATCGACACGTGAAGAAGTCGTTATTTATGAAATCGAAGCTCTTCTGTCGAGCAACGAGCCTAAGTGTGTCGCTCGACACGATGAAATCAGTCGTGTCGATCGACACAGACCCCATATCGCTCGACACGCAGGCCAGTCCGAAACTGTTCATCCGAAACCGTCTCCAATCCTTGAGGAATCCGTCTATAAGCCGAAGCTACCCTTTCCCAGAGCTAGAAAGAGCAAACAAGAGGCTGAGGAAGCCATTTGCAAGAGGATGATTGAGAAAATCATGGTTGAGATGCCTCTTGTGGATGCAATCAAGCTTTCTCCTGTGATTCGCCGTTATGTGCAGCGAATGGTTGCTAATGGAATCTGTCCAGAGGAAGGTGCGCTGCTGACCAGAGATCTCCAAGCAGTGCTCCTGAACACAGTTCCAGTCTCCAAAAAGAAGAAGAAGGAGATAATGGTTTCTGCTGAGGTCAGCGCGATGATCCAGGGCAAAGTTCATGTGAAGTTACCTGATCCAGGAAGTTTTGTACTCGACTGTTCCATCTCTGATGAAAGCTTTTCTCACTCTCTCTGCGATACGGGTTCTGGAATCAATCTTATGCCTCTTTCCGTTGCTGTAAGACTTAGGATGACAGACTTCAAGAAGACAAGGATGTCTCTAATCCTAGCTGATCGTTCTAAGAGATTCTTGAAAGGAGTTCTTGAGGATGTGCCTATTAGAATTCAGGACTGCGTTATTCCAACAGATTTTGTCGTTTTGGAATACGATGAAGAGCCTCAGGATCCTTTGCTTCTGGGAAGATCTTTCTTAGCAACAGCTGGAGTTGTAGAAGAGGAACGATTAAGCTTGACCTTGGTGATGTCATCTTGGATTTTGACATGGACAGTACAAGGAGAAGACCCACCATTGATGGTCAAGCTTTCTCTGTGGATACATCGCTAGAGGATCAGCCAACTGAGGAGCCTTCGAAAGTCATTTCTGCCGAGACCATTGAGGAAGCAATTGCTACAGTATCCTCTGCTGAGGTACTTCTTGAAGAGCTCAGGTATGAACCTTCAGTACTTAATTCCATCTCTTCTGATTTCATTAAAGTTGAACAGCCTGTTACGCGCTTACGCAAGCATCGAGTTTCTCGAAAGCTTGGTTCTTCTGGTGAAATTGCAGGGAACAGGAAAGAAGAGGAAAAGCCTAAGAGGACTTCAAAGCCTTTCGCGCGAATGAGAATCATCGTTCCTCGAGAGCTCATAGACAAAGGAGAAGCAATCCTTCAGGAGCTGATAGCCAGAACGATGAAGCTTTTCCCGGAGACTGTATCTGATAAGTCTGAGGGAGCTGTCCAGAAACCTCGAATCAAGCAAGCTGCTGCTGGTTCCATCCCGGATAAAGGAAGTTCAATACTTCCTAAAGATCCACATTAAAGTCCTCAGTTCCAAAATAGTCAAGCTAAAGACTGAAAACAAGCGCTTAGTGGGAGGCAACCCACTTGTGAGTTTTATCTAACTATCTACTTATATTTATGTTTCTTTTTCAATTTTACGCTTTGGTTTTGTTTTTGGTGTCGATTTTCAGGAAAACAAACGTTCGAATGCAAGTAAGAATGCTCTTTAGCACTCCGTGTCGAGCGACGGGACTTAGTGTGTCGCTCGACACGAAGAAAAATCTACCAGTCAGAATCGGGACAGAAACGTGAGTGTCGATCGACATACAGGTCGTGTCGCTCGACACGACCCCCCTGGTACGAAATCTCACTTGATTTTTCATACGTTTCATTTTCTGTTTATCTTATTTAGCCAATCTCGGATTTAATAACACTGGGGACAGTGTTGTTTAAGTCTGGGGGAAGTAGTTGCTAACACTTGTGTTTTCTTTTGAGTTTTTCGTTAAAATTTTAAAAATTTTAGAGTCAAAACCTCTCTTTTAGACTTGCTTCAAACAGCACTCGACAACCCATTTCCAATAAAAGTTGATCAGCGGTTTTACAAGGTGGGTAACTGGAAAGGGATCGGTTTTCTGGAGCGAGTTCAGGTTTCTGGAGAACTCAGAAAAGATGTCAAAGACCCCGCCCTAATGAATCTCTAATCAAGGGCGTTGGAAATCACAAGACTTGATTCAGCTTCCAAACACTTGAAAGTGAGGAAGGACCGCTCTTGAAACTTCTTCCCAATGACGGATATAACTGTCCTAGATCTGGTGGTAAAGGACCCTCTGTTGAGGAAACCGCCATCACAAAAAGCCTCATAGAACAACAATAATAAGAGCTGATCTAGTGATCATAGAGATGCCAAGGGAATAAAAAAAAATCTGCAGAAAAGTGCAAGCCTGAATTCAAATAGGCATTCGGTGGTAAAGGACATTCTGCTGAGGTACCCGCCATCACAAAAAGAAAAATCAGTCATCAAAAAGGCATGCATCTCTATGATATCCTTAATTGGATACAGTTTCAGAGGGAAGAGAGAGGGTGAAACGCATAAAGTGTTAAAGGAAGTAAAAGAATCTAGAAAGTCCAGCGATCAATATTCCCTCGATGAGACCGCACTTAATTGAACTCAAGGGGTCTGCGATTGAAAGTCTGAGATTTTCTAAGGGATTTGGAATCAAACTAGAGGACTGCTAAGCTTCTAGGGACACATCGAAGTATCACCAGGTATTAAATTTTGAGGAATGTGGTTTCTTAAGGAGTGAGCACACTGTTTTGCTTAGGGACAAGCAAAAAGCTAAGTCTGGGGGAGTTGATATATCGTGGTTTTTACCGGTTTTCGACCACGATATAAGTCCATGTTTTAGTGTCTTTTGGTGTTTTTGGTATTGTTTTAGTGTCTTTACAGGAACTGGACCGTCTGGAGCATAAAAGATGTTTACTGGAGATTTTGGAGCATTCGCGGAATGAAGTGGAGAAATGCAAATTCGGAGTCACTGTTTGGAATCTGTGTCGAGCGACGTGACTATGTGTGTCGCTCGACATGAAAACTTTTAAAGCCAAGATTTACGATTTGAAGAGTCGTATCGATCGACACGATCTATGTGTGTCGATCGACACCGTGTTCTGTCAAGCCCAAATTTTCATCAGAAAAGTATGTTCGAAGCCCGAAGCCTTCAGATGTTTACTTTTATGTTTAGGACGGTTTGGAACTTGTATAAATACGTATTTAGAGTCATTGTTTAGACTCATGCTTTATTTTACGCTTATTATATAGAATTACTTAGAGAGTTTAATTAATAAAAGATGTTTTCTTCTATTACTATGTCTGAGTAATTTCTCTTGTTAGGTTTAGGGTTTTTGAAAGTGTTTGATGAGTTGCTGATCTGATCTGTTTATTAGGATAAAAATCATTAGAAGTTCTTCATCTTAACTTGTTCTTATTGCTGATTTTAGCCTCGCGAACTGAAATCTGATCTAGGGTTTATTAATAGAAACGACAGTTTGATTGATAAACCTGAACTAGTTTTTGATGAGCAAAATACCTATTCGCAAAGGGATTTGGCTTAGGATTTTGTGAACAATTGTGCTTGATCATTAATGCTTGTTTGAATCAACCTGATTTCGCAACGACAGTTGGTCTTCTAGGAGAGACATAGAAATTATTCGCAGCGACAGCTGGTTTGTTTACTTTCGTGTGCATGTTCATGAACTGTTCTTCATTGTCCTAATATCTAATTTATCTGCAATTCTGATTCACTGGAGAATTCCCTGTGCCTAGCGTTTTCTTTAACTGATTTCACAACCGTTTGTTTTGTTTTGATTTATTTGCTTTTACATTCGTCTCACCTAGCTTAATCTGAAATAGGCCTGGGCAACTTAACCGAAACCCGAACCCGAACCCGAACCCGACCGAAAATTAAGTGTTCGGTACGGGTACGGTTAGGCGATTTTATCCGATCGGTTCTGCAAATCAAAATTATCGGACAACCGAACCCGATCGGTTATATCCGATAACCGAACATTAAACCGAACATTTATTAACACCCTAATAGATCTATCAGATGTCGACCTAAACCCTAGAGGTAATTATTCTTCTCCTTTACCTTTTCGCCTCAGGCCCTGCATGCTCGAGGCGTTTGAGTTTCTCAGCCTCAATCGAGGGAACTTTTCTCGATTTTGAAGCAAAGAAGTGATGATCTATATAGCACCACAACGGCTCGAACATGGATATCCAAACCAGTCTCTGTATCTCTTTGTCTCCTACGTCTGTGAATTCGCAGAGACAATCGGAGGTAATCTTCCTTCTTCTGATCTTTCTTCTCCAATCGTCTCTTATATGCTCTGTTTATGTGTAATCTGATTACAGTAATCGATTCAATTTGTGTTTGGGATTTAGGGTTTACTCCAATCGTCTCTTAAATTCTGAAAAAATCAAAGGATTTTTAGGGTTTTCTCGAATCGTCTCTCAAGTGTTTGAAATTAGAGTTTTTTATTGCCTTTGTGTTTGAAATTAACAAGATTGTGATGATTTCCGACTGGGATTTTGATCAATTTCAACATCGGATTTCTGAAATATCTGTGTTTGATTATTTGTAACAAAACTTTTGATTATTTGTGATGTCTTTGGTCGAGATTTGGTGATAATCTTTATGATAATCAAAACTCTTATTTCTCATAATCTGAAATTGTTCATCCTTTGTTTATCTGCTAACTTTGATCATTTCTGATGGCTGTGTGTTTTTGTTTATCTGATAAGTGGCTAGTAATACTAAACACTTGTGTATCTGCTAAGTAAATGCATGATACTAGCCTAGTATCATGCATTTACTTATATCTTGTGTTTCTGATTAGGCTTTAGGCTTTGTGATTCTGCTTGAGTTGCTTGCTTAGCTACTGCATTGATCTGATTTCTTTAGGCTTTCTGTTTTGTGTATTTGCAGATGGACTCTACATCTGTAAACCATGATGATGGAGACAGAGAGACGCCTGATGTTGGCAACGAAGAAGAAGAACTGTTGACACAGAAATCAACTGCAAGGGGCAAAAGGAAACAAAAGTCAACTGCTCCTGGGCAAAGCAATGCTAAGAGGACACTTCCCACAAGGTCAGGAGTATGGGCTCATTTCACAAGATTGGAGGACAACTATGATAGATGTATCTGCAACTACTGTAAGAAGGATTTCTCATGTCCAACAACTTCTGGGACTACAAACTTGCGGACTCATAATGAAAGCTGTAAGGAATTCAAAGCATGGGAAGATGGTCAGACTCCTAGTGAAGGTCAGAAGGTGATCAACAAAGAAGGACAACTGCAGAGTGCAAAAGTGTCTAAGAAAGTTTTCAGAGAAGCAACAAATCAGATGCTTGTCATTGGTGAATTGCCACTGTCATTTGTAGACAGTGTGGCATTTAGACACTTTTGCAACAAGGTTAGTATTTTATCTCACTGTTTTACTACTTTATGATACATGTTTGTAATACACATGTTCTAACATGCATTTTTTCGTTGTAATCCATCAAGGTAAACTTGTACAAACCTCACTCAAGAAGGACAGCAACTAGAGACATTGTTCAGCTGTATGTGGAGAGGAAGTCTGCTCTTAAGCAGTGGTTTGTAGCTAACAAGCAAAGAGTTTCACTCACAACTGATATTTGGGTTTCTCAAGTTACAGGTAATGCTTTCCACAATATCTGTAGCTTTTACTTGATAATTTATATCACTTTTAATTCTTAATGTTACTGTCTACTTTCAGGTGATAGTTATATGGTTATCACAGCGCATTACATTGATAGACAGTGGCGGTTAAAGTCACTGATTATAGGATTCAAGTATGTCACAGATCACAAAGGTAAAACCATCTCTGCCAAACTCCTAGAATGCCTAGCTGAATGGGGAATAGAAAAGGTGTTCTGTGTGACTGTTGATAATGCAACTGCTAATAGCAATGCTCTGAGTAAGTTTCACTCTAGTTTCTCCTTGCTATCAGATGAATCTTTAGTCATGAATGGGGATTATATGCATATGAGATGCGCTGGGCATATCATTAACTTGATAGTTAGGGATGGATTGGCTGATATAGATGATAGTGTGACTGCAATCCGTAATGGCATCTCATATGTTAGGTCTGGAACAAATAGGAGAGAGTCATTTGAACAGAAGGTCACATCTGGTAGGGTGACAAGAGGTAGTTTGCCACTAGATGTGAAAACTAGATGGAATTCTACATATTTGATGCTAAAAAGTGCAGTTAAGTTTAAGGGAGGGTTTGATAGGATGGAGGTTGAAGATAAGCTTTACAATGACCACTTTCTAGAGGTTGATAATGGGACAAAAAGGATTGGACCTCCTTCAAGGGATGATTGGAGTAGGGTACAAAGGCTGTTAAAGTTTCTTAGTATGTTCTACCAGTCTACTTTGGTAGTATCAGCTTCTACTACTGTGAATGCACACAAGTGTTATGGTGAGATAGTGAATATAGCATCGAACCTGTCTGTGCTTGCTTGTAGTTTTGATACTAGTTTGAAGGTGAAAGCAGAAGAGATGTTTCAGAAATTTGATAAGTACTGGGATGGCTTGAAGAACATTAACAAGATGCTGATAGTTGTTAGTGTTTTTGATCCGAGAAAGAAGATGCAGTTTGCAAGTATGTGTTTTGATGATCTGTATGGGGAAGGTAGTACAACAGGTAAGGCTTTAAGGGACTCAGTTCTTTTTATACTGCGTGATATGTATGATGAGTATAGTGATAGATACACTAGGGCAGCTGCTGCAGATGCACAACAACCTCAAGATCAAGATCAGTCTCAAGCTCAGTCTCAGTCTTCATCTCAAGCTCAGTCTCAGTCTTCATCTCAAGAGCAGCAAACAAATATGTTAATTGATTCTCTGGATGATGAGCTGCTTGATGGATACAGTACAGTGGAGCAAAGGTACAATACACTGCTTAGAGAGATTGGAGTTAGAGACACTAATGAGTTGGAGGCATATCTGAGGGAGAAAGTTGAGAATCCTGAACTGATGATGGGAATGGAGTTCGATGTACTGTCTTGGTGGAAAGTCAATAGTGGCAAGTATCCCATTTTATCAGAAATGGCTAGAGATTTATTTGCTATGCAAATGTCTTCTGTTGCATCTGAAAGTGCTTTTAGCACTTGTGGAAGAATCATAGAACCTTATAGGAGTTGCCTAACCCACTATATGGTTGAGGTATTGATGTGTACTGAGCAATGGATGAAGCAAGACATTAAATTTGAAGCTACGGTGCTTACAAATGCACATATACTTGCAGAAGTCCAGTATGAGGATGAGCTTGAAAGAGGTACATTTCTTTACATTTGTTTGTACTTTATTCTTTATTTGTTTACTTACATTCTGCTTGTGTTTTTTTTCAGAGTTTGGGACTCTGAATCTAGACCATTAACTGGTTACTGCTTAGCTACAAGCTCCAACAACTTACAAGGTAATCCTCTTGCTTAGCTACTGCTTTATGTTTCATTCACAAGAATTCTGATTAGGTACTGCTTTGTTACTGCTTTGTTAGCTACTGCTTTGTTACAATCTGATTGCTTAGCTACTGCTTTGTTATGTAATTGTCAGAATTGATGGAGCATTTGCATTTCAGAATGACATGAAGATTGAAGAGGATGCCATTTTGGAACATGTACTCGCATTCTCTTTTTAAAACTCTATGTCAAAGAATCGGTTTAAGCTTTAGTTTTGTTTCAAACTCTATGTCAAAGTTTGTACTTTGCTTATGACTATGGTAGTACTTTGCTTATGGTTTTATTTCAGTTTGGTTATGGATTTATTTGAGTTTTAGTTATGGTTTTAATTTCAATTATACATGTTTATTGCACTTTAACATGTTAAATTTGAAACTCATTTGAAACTTTGTCAAAATTGGTAAAAACAGAACCTTTAAGATCATTTGAAACAGGGACTTAAACTGTGTATTAGGCCAATTCGGATATATCCGATCATAACCGAACCCGATAATAACCGATCCGAACCCGACCGATGTCTAGTATATATCCGATCGGGTTCTATACCCCTAAACCCGAATACCCGAAAAACCGAAATACCCGAACCGAACCCGATCGGATATCCGAACGCCCAGCCCTAATCTGAAATCTGAAATCTATTGTGTTTTCCTGACTCCCTGTGGATCGATAACCCTAAGTACTGCAATTGACCTCTTAATTTGAGAGAGCTCTAGGGAAATTTGAGCTTATCATAAATCAACAATCACAAGAGTGTCCTTGACCGGGTGAGGACTAGTGAGCCAAATTAACACATCTTACATGAGAGGTAGAGACTTTTCCACATTAGGCATCATCTTCAGGAATGACAGAACAAAAATGGCAAAGAAAGAAGATTCTCAAGTATAACCCACCTAAAGGAAAAGCCTTTAAACTAAGGTAATCTAAACCTTCCCCGCTATTAAAACCATAGAAGAAGAAGAAGAACAAAATATCAGTGCCTAGAGTCTAAAGTTGTCAAGAATCAACAAATAAAACCAAATCAACTGCAATTCCTCTATACGAAAAGAGTTCACTGCTAAAAGGCTACAGATTTAGTGACCCATTCTCTTACTCAGCGAGAGAATCAGAAAGAGAAACTCAATTTCACAATGTTTGAATCGGATCATCCAAAATCCAAAAATCAAATTCAACGATAAACACAGAGGAGAATAGATAAAGACAGAGAGAGAGAAGTAGACCTGAGGAGCGAATAAGAAAGGAGACGGAGATCGAGCAGGGCTTCCGGGAGGAGAACTACTCATAGAGTCTGATGAAGGACGACGATTCCGATTGCGACCAGAAGGATCGCCGCCGTTGGATCTCGCCGAAGATGAGGTGGCATCTGCACCGACGTTAGCGACGGCGTCTTCTTCTTTTCCGTTCGCATTTCCCATCTGAATAACCCAAATCACAGAACTCAGAGAGACAATGATGAGAGAGAGAGAGAGAGAGAGAGAGAGAGAGAGAGAGAACCAGACGTGAAGAAAAATGGAGGGAGGACGAAGAAGGGGAGATAAGTAAATGACCCTGAAGTTAGGGGTTAATTACGGGAAATGCCATTGGGTAGTGAAAAAATGAGATTTGCATAAAGGCTTTTTTTGAGATATCATCATTAAAATCCGTACCAAATGGATAAACTAGTGACTTGGCATCCAAAAGTAGATAATGATCCAAGAAAAATCTCATATTATTGCAGTCATCAAATTAGTGTCATTGAGTAGGATAAATACGAGTTTATCCATAGAACATATGAAATTAGCAAGTAGATAAGGTTTTGTCGGATAAGTTGTAGAAATATTAATATTTGGATCTATATTTCTCTGGTTAAGAGTTAAGATACATTTGGGTGTTCTTACTACTGAACATCAGTGTTTAATACGTGCGTTTATTAACAATTTTTATTTACTGTCATGTTTTGATTCTAATTAATTTGGAAATATATGGAGTGGAAGTTGTATTAATCGTTAATTGTGATAAAACTAAGTAGGATTTAGTTTAGTTATAATGGTATCATGATCGAACGCCAAATTTGAGGCATGATATTGACTCAAAGCTAAAATCTTAACAACACATAGTGGCAAAACTTGGAAACAAAAAATAAAGTCAACTAAAACTTTTGAAAGAGAAAGGCAAAAAAAAACATTAATCGGCTTTTTTGCTCACTATGTTAATTTTATTTCTTCTTTTTTTTTCTCCCATTCGAATCCTTTTCTCTTGCTACTACACGATTTGGAAGGTGAAGTAAAGAAAGAGAACTCATGAAAATTGTAAAGATGATGGCATCTATCTATATATATAAAGTTAGTTTTGCTCTTTTCTCCTTAAGCCACCTCATCATCCACATCATAAATTCTATTTCTTTTTTGTAATTTTAAATTTAATTAACAATTATAAATGTGATTTTAACATAAAAGAAAATTTTTGAAAAGTCATCATGTTATACAAATATATATAGATATCTATATATAGTTACTAGCTTAATAACATGTTTAATAAATTTAAAATTCAGCTATACTTAAAATAGTTATTGCAATTATACATAATTAAAAGGGAAAAGAGAACAAGAGAAATTAATGGGTACTCAAATTAGAAATATTTGCCCCAAAAATATTATAAGCTTAAAAAGTTAAAGAATTTTTTTGTGATTTTCTTTTTAACCCAAAAATATAATGTAACTATAAGAGCATGAGGCCATACATGAGAAATCTAAATACTTTTCACGCAAAAGAGAAAAATTCATATGTAAATATAACATATATCATGTAAAAATATCTTGAAAACAATAAAACATTAAATTACTAAGTCGGTGTATGAAAAATAAACTCATATTTTTAACTTTACAAATACATTGTATTTTTAATTTTAAATCACTGAGTTTTTTATTCAACAAGTAGTTTCATATTAGTAATATTTCTAATCAAAAGTCAAAGTAAAAATATCTAAAAACTTAAAGAATAATGAAACTTAAATTTACGTAAAAAGTGTATTGTTAGATGATAAATAGAAAATAATAATGATATACTTTTTCAAATAGTAATCAATAATGTCTAATTTTATATTCATGCAATATCATATAGATAAGAGAAAAACACTAATTCATATCAAACCAATCACTATTTTTTATTTCTAAAACATTGATTGATTTTGTTATATATAATTATTAAATTATTAGATAAATCAAACTATATGTCTTTAAATGTAATAAAATTGTAGAAAGCTACTCGCGCGTAGCGCGAGCCAATTCTAGTATTTTCATAAAAGAAACTAGAATTTGAGTTTGTCTTTTTTTTGTTGCTACGACATTTATTATGATTAACCTCTACATAATTTTTTTTTTCTCTCAACATTAATTTATCATTAATAAATATACTAAAGTAAGAGAGATTGCAAGATTTTTTAGCTGCTCGATTGCAAGAGAGACTCAAGGTGCGGCCTCGACTGCAAGAGAGATTGCTAAGAGTGTGACCTAAGAGTGTGACGAGAGATGGGAGATTCAATCCATATATATCTCAGCAGGAGACCATCGTGACTTCACAACTTGATTACTCGAGAAACACGGTGATGTAGGAACGTTGGTACGTTCTTACAATGATAGGATTGGATGGTGAATCACTTAGCTGGCCGTACGGCTCTCTCTAGAGATTCGAAGAGATGAGATGTTGAATGACAATGAAACTTAGTAACCATGGGAATGAGTGACGCCACACAGTCTATATGGATTGATCTGTGATAAGTCTAGAACTCAAGCTTCAAAGGAATCACACACAAAGAAGACAAGAGCAGTTACGGCTAGGTTTGTTCTAGCAAGAAAGTTCTCTCTTTATTGATTAAAACGTGGGTGTTACAAGCTGAGAAGGAGCTTTATAAATAGCTCTGCAGCTTAGGGCTTCTCTTGGCCAAAAATTACAAATAAGGAAAGCAATAATTATAGTTTAAATTACACAGAATTAACGTGAAACAAAAGGAAAATAATCCTGCAAAATCTGCAAAACAGAAAAGGAAACTTGTTATTGAATTCAAATTCAAATACTCACCTTGGCTCTTGAAGTGTTTATGTGTGTGCAAGCTCTAAGCCTTCCTTAAGTGTATCGGAGATGGTGAATAAGCTTGTCTCTTTAATTCCTTGTAAAACCGGCAAGAAGGAGATTGATTGAGTCTTGAGTAGCAAGCAAGTGTTCTCTTGAGTTCCTTGACGTGATGTTAAATCGACATTGTTGAGGTCTTGATCAATATTCCATTCTTGAGTCTTTAATGAGTTTGGTTCTCGTTAAAGCTCAGTTTGGTGTTTCTCTCGCAATCTCCATGGTCAGCAATGTTCCTTTAAGCTCTTCATGCTCTATGCGAGTAAGTAAGCCTTCAATGGACTTGTGGTGTGTGTTAACTTCCTCGTGGTTTTCGGTTAAGCTTAGATCGATGGCCTCATCACACAGTGTTAGCATCCTTTTTTTTTACACTAGGCGGCGATGCTATATTTTGTCTTCCATGTTTCGACTATATATTTTGTTCTTGGACGTTGACTTTCAAGTTTAATAAATTTTCACACAATTTTTTTAAAAAAATACTAACATAATGTCGTTTTGTTATCATATTATCGATCTCTATTCAAAAAAAGGTGAGCGACCATGTTTATAAAGATTGATGTTAACATGGTCATGATTCCTTCAATAATATCACATCAACAAGTTCTTTAAAATCAAACTCGAATATTACTTTTGTATAGCCAAACCGACTATATTTTAGACAATCCACCCAAGGACTTCAACTTTGGTTTATATATATTACCGTCTTTGCCTTTGGAAATAGCTTTGGTTTCCAACATACAACCTCTCTCTTGTGACCTCTCAAGAACCATCCTAGCCTACAATGATCACCTACTTTAGGCTAAACACCATCACAATTGTACTACAACCATCCTTGTGGAGGTGGTTTTCACTTGATATTTATATCACTGTTGGGAATTTTATCCCTTTTAATCTATTTTCCCTTTTTATTATTTCTAGTCCATTTCTTTGCCTCTTCACTTGCAGCATCTTAAACATCGTAAAACAAACTTTTGAAGAAAAACTCATTTACGCTTTTCCACAAGCTTCACATCATCCACAAAATAAATTGTGTAGGATACTGATAAAAATGAATATTTAAGACATTGTAGCATTAGAAAAAAATACCCCTGTTCAAAAAATCGGCTGCCTAGCCGATTAATCGTCCGATTAATCACTTCGGACACTCTCCGCCACGATTATCGTTCGATTAATCGCTATCGGACAATCTTTTGGATTTTTTGAAAAAACTCAATTTTTTTTTATCATTTTAAGTTCAAAATCGATTAAAACTTGATGGATCTGTCATATTTTGATATTAAAAATAAGAAAAAGTAAAAAAAAAATGAAGAATAACGTGAGGAAATTGAACATATATGGCGGCTAGGGTTGCAGAAATCGTTTTCCTTCATGAGGAAGACAAGGGCAATTTCGTCATTTTGCATTTCATTAAAGTAAATACGCAGAAATAGATCAAAAAGGCAAATGAGAGATTTGAACACGCGTTCTCAATGTATAATTAGTCTCATCGTACCACCAGACTATCTTAACTTATTGCTATTTATCCGCAAAAATAATATATATACTATATTTTCTTAAAAATATGTAAAACTAATCCCCGATTAATCTCCGTTTAATATCCGATTTTCTCATTAATCGCTAGGCCCACTCCGACCGCCCGATTAACGCCTAGCGAATTTTTGAACATTGACAAATACATTGTCATTTCGCCATTAGGAGATACAAGACTAGAAAATAGTACTCAACCCAGTATGACATATATATAAAGTGAAATAATATATGGTTTTAAGATTCAACTCCTTCATCACACCTTCCACATGAACTTCTATAAATATCTTAAATAACAAAAATATCCAATTCTTCAATATCTAAAATTTGTATGAACATAAACCTCTAAAATGAAAGTAAACTCCTAATTGACGTTATTACCAGTTTCAACTAAAACTTATATTTACTTTTTAATATTTTAATTCGTAAAAACTCTATTCACTAATTGTTGTCTAAGAACTTTTTTTTTATGTTTGTGTGAAAACTCAAAACATATACAGTAAAACCTTGATAAATTAATACTCGATAAATTAATAATCACTATAAATAAATAAAATTTCCCGGTCCCGAGTCAGACCAATGTAAAAATTAACAAAATTCGATAAGATAATAATTATTTTTCAAAATCCTATGTAAAATATAGTCCCAATAATATCATAAATTAATAGTTATAAATCTAACACATATATAACTAAGACGACTTAGTAAAATATGACTCCAATGTTGTTTGCCTTTTCTTAAAGTTGGAATCACGTTGAAGCTCATCTCTAATTTTTCTTATCGCATCAACAATTTTTGGTGTTGCCTTCTCGACCTGCATCCAAAAATTATGAAGAGTTCTAGAAGCGATGATTGCTTACGCGTAACTACTTCCAAGGGTAATATAATATCTTCTTCAACTTCATCATCAACATTAAGGATAGTAGCCGCAATTTCTTCTAAACTCTGAACTTCTGAGCATGCATCATTTTCACCCGGATAGTCGAGTAAGGTAGTGATATCCATTCTGTTCCGATAACTGAGATTACTAATCACAACTTCAAGTTCATGAATGTTGTTTGATTCATCTTCTAAAGTCCTCGATACATCATCCATTGAACGAATTTTGCAGTGTTGAAAACAATTTGCTATTGTCTCTTGATGATCATTAGTTGTCCAAGCCGAGACTGCAAAATTGATAGCATCCAAAACGTTGATCTTACTTGGATCAGACTGCCCCAACTCATAGCCTTCTAAAACCTCACGGTAAAATCTCCTACGATAATGCATCTTAAAAGCTCTTATTATTCCAGCATCACAAGGTTGGATTTTTGATGTCATGTTGGGTGGCAAGAAGTACAACTCAACATTTTGTAATCCTTCAATATTTTTTGGATGTGCTGGACAATTTTCTATCACAAACAAAACTTTTCTACCATGCATTCTTGTATCAAACCAGCGGATATATTCTTCAAAAATCACACTTGTCATCCAAGCTCTTTGGTTGGCACGGTAATGACAATTTAAGCTACTCATGTTGATATTCTTGAAACAACGTGGCTTTGCAACAAATCCATCCTCATTACAACAAATCACAACTGTTAGTGTTTCTTGTCTTGCTTTTTCCCTTCAAGTTGTTTTGTAGCAAGAGAATGATCAGCTTGTAACCTATAAAACAAATCATTTTCATCCATATTAAAGACATCTTTCATAGGGAATGTATTTATTTTTTCTCTTATAGCTTCCAATTTTTTCTCCATGCCTTGTACATCAACCTAACCACTCTCTCCAAAACGACGGAATGGCTTGATACCATGTCGTAACTTGAATTTTTCAAGCCATCCTAGAGAAAATTGGTGCTCAGATTCTTGTTGAGGGTACACAAGTTTCATTGTTTCTTTTGCCTTTTCCAAAATTAGTTCTCCAATCATATTCACACAATCCTGATATTGAAGAAACCACTCAAAAACAACTTTCTCCATCTCTGGAAATTTTGTTGGTTTGTGTCTCTTGATATCTTTTCTAGTTTCTAGATTGGTAGAAAGAAACTCATCTTTTCATTTGAGTGTGTTTGAGATTGTACATTGACTAATTTTTAGATTAAACTTTGCTTCAAGCCATGTTTGTAAATCTTTTTGGGTGCATGACATGTGATCTCTTATGTACTCACATAACTCTTTGCGCATCTGATCCGTCATTGTTGATTTCGTAATACCTCTTAAATGGGAAGCCATTGCAAATTTTGGTGTTGAAACAATGATAAAATCTTAAACGATGAAGCTAAGAACTAAACTTACGTGCAAACAAGGAAAAGAAATAAGAAAATAATAAGAAAATTGAAAATTAAACATATAAAATATGTAAAACAACGAAGAATTTTGGAAATTAAGTAAAAAATATTTAGTAGAACATGAACTTTAGAGAAATTTTCCATTTTAAAATTAAAGAATTTGTTAAGATTAGGGATTGAAAAAATATCTCTATAAATTAATAATTATTAATTTATCGATTAATTAATATCTCTCTAAATTAATAAATTTTTCAAGTCCCAACATTATTAATTTATAGAGGTTTTACTCTAGATATTCTATAAAACTGTTGTTCACCAATTTAAAAATCATGATTGATCAAATCTTAAAAAAGACCCGCGAAACCTATGATCCCATAAAAACTAAACTCGATCCATTATCGAGTCAAATCATATGGTTAATTAAATTTATTTGATCAATTTTGAGTTTTTGTTATGCAATAGAGTAAACTTTGAATTTAGGTTATAGTGTCAATTAAAAATATTTGTTTTTAATTGAAATAACGTTAAAAGTTATTAGTTAAGAAGAATTTACAGTATAACGTGAATATAATTTATCTGTAACATCTATATTTTTTTGTTTTTCAAGTGTTTGAGAGTTTGTTGAAATTTGAATTTACATTGTCTATAACTTTGAATATAATTTAGAGTATTTGCACCGGTAAGAAAAGAAAATAAGTGTAATTAAGTAAATGGCAAGTCGAGTTTCATTGCTACAAGGAAGAGATTATTTTTCCATGGTTTCTCCCTCTCTTACCCTCACTTGCTTCTACTCTTTCTCTCTCTTCTCTCCTTTAACAACACCTATTATTTCATCTTAAATGCATTAAATTGTCTTAACTTTATTGTTGTTCTTATCTTTTTTCTCTCCTCTTCTTTATTTCTTTCTCTCCCCTTCTTCTTCTCTCTATCATCTCGATCTCTTCGAGATAGCCGCAAACATTTTTCATTGGGTAGCGATGAAGGTTTGATCGAGAATCGAGATGTGTTCGATGAACCGTTCAAAGATAAACGATAAGAAGGTTTGTTGATTGCATAATAAAGTATATAAAAAGAGAACTATATGTTAATTAATTGACATGCATAATGTTCATATATATATTATAAATATATTTTTCGTTATTGGTTAACAAATATGTACATTATCATAACAAGTTATGCCTAAATATACACATATATATAGTTAAATCACACGCTACAAGTATTTATAACACGTTATAATTTTTTTATTGTAGTGTGTAAATAGAAAAATATATCTCTAAGTTTGTACATAACGAGATAACTATATTATTAGATGTAAATACTTATATATTAATGTACTTATTTGTGTGAACAAATTGGTTTAATATTTTGGGCGTTATCTATTTTTAAATTGTGCTACAAGTAAATATATGTTTACTTGCAAATGAAAAATATATGTCAACTTTCAAGTGAGATCCAGTAACTTGTTTTGGGATCGGTAGATCGGATTCAGTTGAAAGGTTGTACCGGTTATGGTGATTGGAGGTTCAAAAATGTGATAATGCCATTTAAGGTCATCTTGGTTAGTGATTTTGTGTTTGTGGTAGTCGGAAGAAGAAAAAGAAAAAAAACAAAACAAAAAGAAGAGAAAAAATAATTGTTGTAATTAATGTGGTTAAAAGTCAAGGGTGTCTCATGCAAATAGTCGAGAAGGAAGAAAATGTCATTCGTTGTTCTTGCACTGCAAAATTGGTGTTATTCAATTGCAATTTTGTAAAAAAAAAATTATTTATATAGTTAAAATAACAAGTTGTGAGTTTTTATAACATGTTACAATATTATGTAGCGTCTACACATGAAAATATACTTCTACGTTTTTACTTAACTAAGTATATTAAATTTTAAACTTACATTTTAATGTGAATGTTCTATTAGTTAGTGCACTACGTATAAATATAACTCGTTAAGACGATTTTTGAGTCTTAAAATAGAAATGTCAATATTTTTGAGTAAATTGCAGTATAGTGTGTTTGATTTGCGGTACCAAAGATAATTTAGGTTTTATTCGCAAATTGCGTGAATAATTGAATCGATTAGGTTTGGTGTTGTTTCAGTTTTGGTGGTGGCTCGGAATTATGGTGGGTTTGCCTTATTGAACACGAGTCGTAGTTGTGATAGTTTTGGCTAGATCAAAAATTTGTTGATGTTACTTAACATAAATTATTAAGCTTATGATTGAGTTTATATTTTTATCGTGGGGAAAGAATGAAGAAGAAAGAGAAGCAAAGAGAAAAGAGAAGATGCAGTGAGAAAGAGAAGCACATAGAAGGGAGAAAGAATGAAGAAAAAAGAGAAGCAGAGAGAAAACATTAAAATTGCATTTAAAGCAATTTATTTACATTAACTTTATTTTTTTCTCATTACCATATCAAGCCCACACGCATCCGGCGAAAACGCATCTCACCATAATAAAAATCAGATTTTATTCGGTATCCTTTTGTTAATTCTCCCCACCCAATTTACTCTTTGTTGTTTTTCTAATAACAATATTGAATCTTGTCATTTACCAAATTCACTCTATAATCCTATATATTAATTGATGAGACACTAAAAATTTAAAATGTTAGGTGTCACTCAAAGAGGTTTTTAAGAGAGACTAATCCTATGTGTCACTCAAAGAGAGACTAATCATATGTGCCACTCAAAGAGAGACTAATCCTATGTGTCACTCAAAGAGAGTTTTAGGGAATAATTAGCATTCCATTAAAATATTTTTAAAAAGTATTCTAAACATATAAACATTTACGGCAAAACAAATTAACATTCCTAAAATTTCCCATTGACTTTGCTACAACATGCTGAAAAAATATTTCCTAAACTATAAATATTCACCGAATTTTTTTTTTTAATTATAAAATCTTAATATACACATCCTACAGAATCCACTAATTGTATATAGAAGATAATGAATATTGTGGTCATTAGTTACACAAAATATCTACGTTTCCTATTAATTTTAAAGACATTGAAAAGAAAAAATTGATTTGTCGATCAAAGATAAATAGATAATGATTTGCAAGTTTTTTTTTTTTTTTTTTCGGTACTACTACAATTTTGTAGTTGTAAGTTTAAAGATGAAAATATCGGTTTCGTATGTGTGAGCCAAATCAATAAACTTAAAATAAAATTTAGATGTTTATTACTTAGTTATATTTTTGTCAAAATACATGTAAATGTTATTAACTTGAGTGTTTAAATGATTTGAACATTACACACAAATCGGAGTACCAATTTTATTTTAATAATTTAAACTAAATATGTAGCATACAATATTTATTCAACATTTAACGATAGGATTTGAAATTATTTCACAAAATTATTTTCTCAATGTATTTTATGTAAATCAAAATATAGAAATAAATAAACTAAAAATTATAATTCCGCGTTTGACGCGGGTCCCAATCTAGTTTATCTATAACTTTGAATATACATTGTATTTTTTACTTTGAATAAAAAATTGGTGATTTGCAGTGGAAAAGCACATTAATATTCTGTTTTAGTGTCTTTGATTTTCAGATTCGGTTATAAACACATTAATATTCTGTTGGAAAAAAACATTAAGATATTGTGCATTTGTTTTGCCAACATACAAAAAAATATAAAAATGGAAATTTATTATTAGTATAAAAAATTGAAAGGTAAAGAACTAGGGTTTTGCAGTATTTTACTGTTTCTCTATCGCCTTATTCTTAATCGCCACCCAAAACACACTCTTCTTCTTCGTCTCTTCCATATTTGCTTTGGTGCTCTCTGATCACATTGCGTCTTCTCCTCCCGATCCTCCAATCCTCGCTTTCGCTTTTGATCCAATTGAATATCATCCTTGTTTTTATCCTATTCCCGTTAGGTTTTTTTTTTGTTAAATCGAATTTACGTTTCGAGTTTCTGATGATGGCGGAGACTGAGGGATCATTGGCCGATGATCGAGAGGCGATCGCTCGCGTCGGTGGTTGTGAGACTAGGTCTCCGTGGAAAACTACGGCTTCTAATGCCGAAACTGTCGACGCTCCGGTAATGGGTGCTCACTCGTGGCCAGCGCTCACCGACGCGCAACAGCCTCGTCCCAAGAATCTTCCGGTGGAGGCTCCGCCGTCTAAGAAATTCCCGACCTCTACCCCAACCCCGCCTCAGGTTAGTCAATAATAACTTTCTTTATTCCGTTGGGTTGTGCTCATTGAGTATTGATTTTCGTTGCTACTGAAATTTGTCTGATACTGATACTGATACTGATACTGATACTGATACTGATACTGATACTGATTCTGATTCTGAGTAGCCATTGTTTTCGTGATTGGTTTTAATTGGAGATACACTATTATTTGACCTTTTTATATTGATTGAATTGGGTTTATTGAGTTTGCTAGATGCAGGATGGTTATGGGATTTTAGTTTATAGTGTGATTTACCATTACTTGGGTTGGAAGGTTTAAGATTGAACTTTATGTGATTTGCGTTCTTTAGCATTGTATTTGTTTGTATCCCCTGAAAAGTTTCTTGTTTGATGTTTTAGGCTGTAAGTGGTCAAGCAAAATCTAAGGGTGGTGGTAAGGGTAATGGTGCACACAAGAACCCATCTGGCCGTCATTCAAAACCGGGATCGAGGAGCAACCAAAACGGTCCTCCTGCTCCTTATGTCATGCACGCTGTACAGTACCATCCACCTCCTTTTCCACCTATGGTGCCTCTGCCACATGCTACTGGTCCGGATTTCCCGTATGCTCCTTATCCGCCATTCCCCGTTCCTGGAGCTCCTGTTGCAGAGTCTAGCAATGAGAAGCAAGTCCAAGCTTCCACTCTTCCACCTGTTCTGCCTGCTCCTCAAGGAGATCTTGGACAGCCTTGGCAGCATCAGAGGGGTTTTGCCCCCAGAAATATTCCACAGGGTGATGGACCACGGAATTTCATGAGACCTCCATATCCAGGTCCTGGGTTCCTGGTTGGTCCAGGTCCAGGCTTTCCAGGTAAGATAATGATTCAAATTCAATGTGTTTTATTAGGAATTGGCTAAAATTTAATTGCTGTTTTTTTGTTTTTCTTTTCGACATAGGGCCTGTATACTACATGCCGGTTCCACCCCCTGGAGCTATGAGAGGTTACCCTCCGCGTTTTGGGCCATACCCTATTAACCAGGGTCCTCCAGTACTGTCTCCAGAAAAAAACGAGTTAAAAGATAGAGTCATAAAACAAATAGAATATTATTTCAGGCAAGTTATGCTTCTACATCAATTTATTTTGTGCTTTTAAAATTATGTACAGCTTTACTCTGTTGTTGTGCTTGTGGAAATTTCTTGGAGTATTTCTATGCCTTGTGTCCATCTTTTCTGGTCGATAGAATGGCACTTCATCTTTCTGTGCTCACCTTCCGTATATTTCTTCCTTTTTTCAGTGATGAAAACCTTCAGACTGATCATTACCTCATTTCCTTGATGGATGAACAAGGATGGGTTCCCATAAAAATTATAGCTGACTTCAAAAGGGTACATCTCGTAACATGAGCTTGACTTGCTTCTTTTTTCATTAGTCTATTTGTCATCTGTGTTTTACAAAAATGTGTTGTATTAAGTTATTTATTTTAACCCATGAATTACAGGTTAAGATGATGACCATGGATGTAATATTTATAGTCTACGCGTTGGGATTTTCTAATTCTGTCGAAGTGCAGGTCAGACTACCATAAACCATCTTTCTTCTTTTAGTAATAACCAGCATTTTCTGTTCTTATTTGGATTAAATAAATGTCTTGCTTTTGTGAATGGGGTTTGTTACTAACACATGTTGGCGGATTTATATGAATTTTGTAAAAAAATGTGCATTGTATTGCGTGTTTGTACTGTGATGTGGCTATCACCAAATAATGTTGGTTAGAGTTTTGTCTCTGAATATTTTTTTAGTGAAGTTCTTGAGCCCTCTCCGATTTTTCTAACCTACTTGGGAGCATGATTAGTTTCTATGGCTGTTTTTGTCAAAGCAGTATACATTTTTAATAACTGATGATAGCACCATTAATTTTGTCCCTCTTATCTGTTTGATCATAATTTGAAATGTTGGTACTTTAACAGGATGATAAGATACGCAAGCGAGACGAGTGGTCTAAGTGGGTTCCTACATCTAAAAAGTCAGCCTCTGAAGAGAAAACTAAAGACAGTGACAAAGATTCCTCAGAGATTATAACAAGCAGAGATAATTTTAAAAATCCTTCTCAAGGTACTTCAACGCCTACTGCGAGGGACTGCTCTTCAGAGGTAGAACTTATTTCCCCTTTAATTAAAGTGATTCCGTAAAACTGCCATTTTTTGCTCCAGTCATATCTTTTCTGTTTTATGGTACAGGGAACTCAGTCATTAAGAACCAATGTTTATAGAAGTGATATTCTGAAATCATCATCATCATCATCAGCTGAACGAAGAAAGGTGGATGTCTTGTCAGATGATTTTTCGAACGCATTCTTGCTTGACGAGGAAATAGATCTGGAGCACAAAAGCCCAAGGAAGAGCGGGCTTTCCCTGTCCAAAAGGTAGCATGGGCACAACTTGATTCTCTTGATATTACTTTCAGCCCTCTTTATTTTCCAATATGCCTTTGGATGTGACCCTGAAACTGCATATAAAGCATTGGAGTTGATACTTAGGTTTATTTAACTTTCTGTAGGATTGAGGATGAAGACGATGATATGGCTGTCGATGATCAAGATATTCAGAAACTTGTAATTGTTACCCAGGTATTACATGGAACTTTTTCGATATTTACTTGAACTCTTTGTTGGCGGAATTAAGTACTCATGTACTGTTGTATGCTGGACAGAATAGTGGGAGAAGTGATGGTGCTGGAACCAGTGGGACGAAAGCAAAAAACATTCCTAAGGAGCTTGCCTCCACAATAAACGATGGTCTTTACTACTTTGAGCAGGTTAGGGTTTTTGACAATGTGGTATGATTTAACCTTTTCTGGTGTCTAGTTTTTAAACACATAACGCGATGAAACAGGAACTCAAAAAGAAACGATCTGGTCGTAAGAAGAACAACTCCCATTTAGATAACAGGGATGGAAAAGGAAAAGCTGTGGGAGGATTAAACACTAAAGTAGGTGAAACTTCCACAGCAAATGGTGGAGGTGAAGAGCATGGCATCAATATTTCACGGAGGAAGCAAAATAAGGGAACCCACAGACATCATACGTCTCAGGCTATGAGGTTCTTCTCGAGCAATATAAGGAACCATGGGGCTAATCTCAGTTCTCATGGAAGTACTTCAGAAAGTCCGCCTAGTAGCTCTATTGGATTTTTCTTTGGTTCTACACCACCAGACAATCATGGGTCGGTATCCTAGCAATTCCAGATATTCCTAACTTTTTCTTACTTTTTTCCTTGTTCATTTTTAATAATTTTGTTTGTGACGTTTCACAGCCCCAGGCTTTCGAATTTGAGTTCATCGCCACAGTGTGGCAGCAGTCCACCTGTGGGCTCTTTGCCAAAATCATTTCCAGCTTTTCAACATCCAAGCCACCAACTGCTGGAAGAGAACGGGTTTAAACAACAAAAGTGAGTATAGTTATTCGGTTATACAACTTGAGTTTATTGTATGGATCATTACGCATTACTTTTGAGAGGATTAGTTTGTATCTTAAGGTCTTCTGTTTCATCCCTTTTAATTGTACCCATAGGTATTTGAAGTATCGCAAGCGCTGCATAAACGAAAGAAAGAAGCTGGGCACCGGAGGCAGTGAGGTCAATTTTTATATCTTTGCAAGGATTTTTTCTCTCAATTGCACATCAAATGAAACATGCAAAAACTGTTACATATGGAATTACTCTTGCTTTCACGTTAGTCTTATTAGAGCTCCTAATCCTGTTTTTTGGAAACGTGACTGAATTCTGGCTCTTCTGTTTGCAGGAAATGAATCATTTGTATCGATTTTGGTCGTATTTCCTCAGAGACACGTTTGTTCCGTCTATATATGATGAGTTCCAGAAACTTGCTCTTGAGGATGCAGCTGAAAATTACAACTATGGGTTGGAGTGTCTCTTTAGGTTTTATAGGTAATACCTGCGTCGTAGATGTGCATCTGTTTTACATGTATTTCAATACTGATAAGCTCTCTTAGTTTAAACTCAGTCTCACCAATATTGTTGTTCTTCCCTATGTCTTCAGTTATGGTCTGGAGAAACAATTTGATGAGGACCTTTACAAGGACTTTGAGCAGCTAACGCTAGACTTCTACCGCAAGGGAAATCTATATGGCCTGGAGAAATATTGGTAAGGGTTCTTTTTGTTATATGAAATAGAGTTGCAACTGAATTCTTGTTATGCAATGTGATTCTTGGTGTTGTAAAGACGAAATCTTTATCTTGTGTAGGGCATTCCACCATTATCGAGGCAAAAAAGAACCGATAACGAAGCACCCTGAGCTAGAAAAGCTACTCAATGAAGAATACCGTAGCATAGCCGATTTCCGAGCAAAGGATTCAATCACGAACCAAAAAGAAAAGAAGTCTCACTAATGATTTGAAGAGACCACTGAGGAAATGATCCTTCAAATCTTGACCTGAAATTTGTGTGTGTATGTCTACTTGTGGGGAAGAGACCAAGACCAACCAAGTGAAGCCACTCTGAATATTTTTTTTAAAGGATATAATTCCTAGGTGGTGTTTTCTTTTCTGGGATCATTTTGCTTTTACTGAAGAGGCGTTTGTCTACACAGAGTTTCGCCCTCTCTCCCCAAAAGTCGTAATCATTTTGTTTTTTCTTCTGTCCGTCTGTCTGTACATATAGGAATTTCCTTTTTCTAATTACTCAATTTTGAACACACACAAAAAAAAAAAAAAAAAAAATTAGTTATTTGAATTGTCTGTAGTAACAATAAGAGATGTTTTACTTGAGACAAGTATATTTTATTGTTTTTGTAAATTTTGTTCTTTCTTGTAGCATATTTCTTATCGTCATGCGTTTGTTTCAGCTCTATCAGCTTTTCTTCGTTGACTACAAGGCTGCAATTGCCTTTGTTCCAAATGACGTTGGTTGCTCAAATAGGGTTCACACAAGGAAAAGAATTTGAACTTTCATTCTCTTGTCAGTTATAAAGAAATAATATTTTCATCCAATCTCTTAACTGAATCATCTTAGGTACGAATCCAATCACTTTGGTTGGAGATAGAGTTCACACAAAGTCATCATAGAAATTACTAATTAGTCGTAGTGTCAATTTATTAATTAATTCAGTAACATTTTTGTTTTTATTGATTATAAGATCCGTTGAAATACTTGAATAGTTCAAAAATCTCCCAAACAATTTGGTAAACACTCAAGTTGCAACTTCAGAACAATGTTTTTTCATACAGTATTAAATATTGAAAAAATTATATCCCATAACACTTTTTTTCAAATTCCTTACAAAATCTAGCACAATGTTAAGAGGCTTAGATTTGATAGACAAATTTACCCATCTTCTTCTTCTTTTTCTCTTTCTCCTTCTTGCTCAATTTTCTTTTTCTCTCCTTCTCAAAACGGAAAAAATGGAGACTAGTCAGGAGACAGTGATTGACGGCGGCGACGGAGTCGGTGATTGACGGCGGCAACGGAGACGATGATCGTGGACAGCGACAGAGACGTGGACGACAACGATGGCCGTAGACAAAACGGAGATGACGATGACCGTGGACAAGACGACGACGGTGACGATGGCCGTAGACAGCAAAAGAGTCGTGGACGATAATGATGGTCGTACATAGAACGGAGATCGGCGAAGATGGTCATGACGGAGACGATGGTCGTGGACAAGATGACGACGGTAACCACGACGGAGATGGAGACGATGGTCGTGGATAGAACGACGATGGCGAACATAACGGCGACGGTGACGGTGGCTGTGGACACAGCGACGACGGTGGTCAACATCGACGGTGGCTGTAAACAAAATCGGTGGACAACCAGGGATCGTGGACGAAATGCAAATAGATAGGTGATGATCAAGGGCAAACATTTCTTCTTCTTCATCTCTCTCTTTTTCTCTAATCGGAAAAAATGGAGTTCATGGTGGAGGCGGTGGGCATAAATGATATTGGAGACAGTGAACAGAGGCAATGACCACGATGGAGAAGACAGAGACAACGCAAGAGGGAGAGAAACGATATCGGAAACGATGAACAGATACAATGACCACGACGGAGAAGACAAAGACAACGCCGGGGACGATGGACGTAAATGATATCGGAGACAATGCCAGAGATGGTGATTGACAGCGGCGACAGAAAACGGTGACTGTGAACGGGGACGGTGGTCGTAGACAAAAACAGTGACAAGTTGTTGTTCAAACCATCTATATTCTTGTAAAATATTTGTATTTTGTTCGGATCTACATTTTTCTGTCCACAAATCTTGTTGGTTCAGATGTCGTCCACCACTAATGTTTTCTTATTGATCGTTAACAGAATTTGATCACGAGAGGTCTACATGTAGAAAGGATAGCCAATTTCGTATATTGATGTCTACATCATTTTCTCAAAAAAAGTTCTGGAGTTTTTAACATAAATTACAACATATTAATGTCTATCTGGTGGACGACATTTTATTGTGTGCACAAAATTATTCACATGGACAAGATAATTATGATATTGCTAAACATAAAGCAAAGAGGTTGTGGATAACCTAAGGATCTATAGTCAAAAGTTAACCTCTTGTTTGAGAAGATCTAAAACATGGTATACAAATTCTTATCCCCGTAATTAACAACAATTACCAAAATCTATCAAAATTTTAAATTTCTTTTATTGAGGACAAACATGGGTCTTTTTGTGACTGTCAATTGATACAATTATCCTTAAACTTCATCTATCTATTTAGTTTTCGTCCACAGACCCATGTTTGTCCACCAAATCCGTTTACATCCACTATCCCCGTTTTTGTCTTCTACCACTGTTGCGGCCGTGTTCACGGCCACCGTCACTGTCGTCGTCGTGTCCACCGTTGTCGTCGTCGTGTCCACCGTTGTCGTCTTGTCCACGACCACCGTGGATTTTTCCGTCGTGGTCACCGTCGTCGTCGTGTCCACGATCACCGTCACTGTCGTCATTTTGTCCACGGCTATAGTCTCCATCCCCGTCGCCGTCGTGTTCACCGTCGTCGGTTTTTTCATGGCCATCGTCTCTGTCTCTGTTGTGGCTACCGTCGTCGGTTTGTCCACGGCCATCGTCTCTGTCTCCGTCGTAGCCACCATCGCTGTCACTGTTTTTATCTACGACCACCGTCGTCGATCTTCGTTCTGTCTACGACCATCGTTGTCGTCCACGCCTATCGTATTTGTTGCTGTCCACGATAATCTTCTCCGTCGCCGCTGTCACTCACCGTCTCGACATCATCTCCGAATCAATCTCCATTTTTCCCGTTTTGAGAAAGAGAGATATAGAGAAAAAGAAAAAGAGAAAGAATGAGAAGGAGAAAAGAAAGAAGAAGATACATGGGCAACGAGATGATTCCGTCGTCTCCACCATCATCTCCATTTTGAAGGATAGAGAAAGAAGAAGTGTGAAGGATAGAGAGAGATGATGCTTCGGTGAGATGGTGAGTAATGAGAGAGAGAGAGAAAGAGAAGATGGTAAGGAGAGAAAGAATTGATATATGGAAGGTTATTTTGGTCAAATACTTACCACTATAATCCAAAAAAAGAGTAGATTTCATAAACTTTTTTGGCAAAAGTGGTACATGCCAAAATATTCCCTTAAATATCACCAAGGTTAATAGTGATAGAACCAAAAACTCAAGTCTTAAAATATCGTACTGATAGAACCAAACTCAAGTCTCAAAATATCGTACTGATAAAACCAAACTGGTAAAAAAACAACTCAAGTCTCAAAATATCTGACTGATAAAACCAAACTCAAGTCTCAAACTCAAGTATTATCGTGGAGGACTTGTTCTTTCAACAGAAGAACATGGTGTTTGCAACCTCAGCCTTGAGCGTTGGCATTGGAGGCACAGGGACTGCTCCAGGTGTTGTGATCCCACCATGGCTTGATGACCTCTCGGACATGTCCTCGTACTTCATCACCGTTCCCATCTGTGCCGCTGCCAAGTGAGCATAGCATATCGGCGCAACTGCAAAGAAAGAAACACACAAAAAACAAAGGTAACAATAAGCAACGACCACGTGACAAAGATCCTATAACTATCACTAGAGCAATGAATCAAAGAAGTGAGAATTACCGACTGAGATGGCAGTGGTGCTCCTCTGGTAGCTACAAGTATGAAAGAAGACAATTAAATGATTAGTGCCTAAAGTTCAGTAGACAGTGTAACAACATAATAAAGAGTTAAAAGGTGATCTAGTGCTTACACATAGGATAGAGAATGCACAAGTTCTTGGAGGTCATCAGTGGAAAATCCAATCTCATCGTAAAGCACATGGTAATGTGTCGGGCGTGTAGTTCCCTAACACATCGAAACCAATAGTCATTCTCAGTTTTCTTGTTTGCTTCATAATCAAGTTCCATAATGAATTCAAGTAGAAGGCTTTCACAAAGTAAAGCCATTTGTTACTGTTTCCTCATATAGCAACTGATTAGTTAAATTTTCAGGAAGTATAACTTACAATCATTCCTGCGTGAGCACAGAGATAGAAGTCATTGTTGCGTGGGTGGCAGATCTTGCTGTCAATTATGGTTCCTACAGGCAAGCAACAGGTTTCAGGTCATTTCAACAACGTCAACAAACATGAACTCGTGCTCGGGTAAAATGGAATTTACCTGGAGGAACATTTTCAGGACCACCATTCTGGAAGAACTTGGTGTGGTGGTTCTTCTGGGCAACAATCACAATAAACTTGGGGTCCCAGTTCGAGTCAAGAAACTTGCATGCCTAATATGTAACAAAATATCAAGTCAGTAGGTGTCAAACATATACTAAAGAAACCACTGAGAGCTCCAGAACAATAATCCATACCTGCTTCATCTGATCCAATTCAATATTGAGAACTTGCATGAACTGAGATTCACTCACACCATCCCTACACGCATATTAATAACAGTGAGTTAACAAATTACGGAATCCTACTTTTACATGGTACCATAATAGATTTAAGTATAACCTGAACACGATAATGTGATCTGGTTTTCTCTTCCCTGAACTACTGAAGAAGTCAACCAAGAGCTCCCTGTAAACAGCCAGAAATATCTAATTACACTGATGCCAGATGATTCATTTTCATAGATGACAAAGCTCAGTCATGAGTTAAGAATATAGCACAACAGTAGGGAAGTTTACCTGAACATTCCTTCATCTTTGTCATCAGCTACAGGTTTGAAGAGATTATCAATCATTTCCATTTTGCGCGATTGTGTACGCACACACGCCCTGTACTTTGAGATAAGTGGCCATTCCCTAGAGCTCACAACCTATGATTTCCAAGCACAAACATCAAGTTACAAAAGAGGAGTGTTAGAGTCATATGTTGACCTAAGAAAAGAAGAAAATAAGTAAAAAACAAAATCACTGTTACCGCAGCAATTGATGGTATATCAGAGAGGCCCGGGGAACCATGAGATACATCCATCCCAACAATGATGGAAGGAGCTTTTGTTACTAAAGGCATTGCTGGTGAGCGCTCCATAGCTAGCAACGAGTTCAACCCACCAAGCTACAGATACGAAACAGAATTTAGTTCAGCTGGTATGTCTTTACAATCAGTTTTGGAATTACAATCAAACTTTAATTTTCAGACATAACCTTGGCATTTATCTTCAGGAGAACATTGGTGAGATACTGATCGTTTACCCTTGTGGGAGCAATACATTGGGTTATAATTCCAAGATCAGAAAGATTCTTCTTTTTCCATGGGCCTTCAGAGACATGATATAAAATGTTACATTTCAGAAGAACAAAAACAGACTTCACTCAGAGTTAGAGTACTATACCGTAGACATCAGAGTTTTTCCTCTCTGCGAGTATGCAGAGAAGAAATACAGGCTTCCCTGGGAGCGTGGATTGTATCTGCTCAAACATCTTCTCTACTCTGATGTTAGCAGGTGCACGGCTAAACGTACGATTTTCCTCAAAGACATCAGGGAATGGAGGTTCTACATTCTGAGTTTAAAGGAAAAAAAAACAAAGTTAACAATTACAACTCCTTGTGCATATCAATACTACTCAATGATAGTGAAAAAAAACTTACAATTCCTTTCACTTGTCCACATCTTATCAGATCGCGAATAAGCCCACGTGTATCGCAGCGAGCAGAGAAGTTCACAACAGCCCATTTAGTAACTGTGGCTGGCTCAACAACTTTCTGCAGAAGAATGTCAACTAGTATCAGAGGTTTTTCGAAAATCCATTGAACAACTAACGAAAAAGAACAAATCTTTTGACCTTATTATTAAAGTTCCAACGCCCATTCCGGGGGAAAAAGTCTTCACCATTACCCACTTTCAGCTGTTAACAAATATAATTATAACATTAAACTTACAGAACCAAAATGGAACATATACACCACAAAAAAGACAAGGAGAGTCACCTTTGGTGTAGGCAATATGCGACCCTCCACTGAGGTGAAGTCCATGCCAATGCTGACACCACATTCTTGCAAAGCCGGGTCAGCATTATAATTGCTCTTCTTCAGACCCTGCAAGATGAATGAAAACATAAGTACAAAACAGAAAAAGCTGCAGTGTAAAAGATAATGAAACGAAGACTTAAATTGGTTAGTGCAGCCATCCTTTCAAGTGGCTTCTGCCTAGATTTTTCTACTAGCGAAGCTCTCTGGAAATTGGTAAGAGATTTTGTGTACCGTTGTAGCGAAACGAGTTCACAGTGCTACAAAGGTGAAAAATCAACAATAATTGTCATTGAGCAGTTAAACAATGCTGTAGTAAAAAAAAGGGAACTTATATTACCTCAATGGGGAAGTAAATCGGACGCTTCGGCTTACCAACATTGATACAAGGCAAGTCATCTGAATATTTCAAGAATATATCACGAGAATTGAAATATTCAGACACTGTGATCTCAACTTCCTGGATTTCCCCATTTGCATTTGGCTTCCTCAAGGTAAACCTAAATCAAGCAACGAGAGGTATCATTGAACAGAGTCAGCAATTTAAACGTGATCATAAGAATACCAGACCACATACAGTTGATCTCTGCATATCTTTTCACTCAGTCCGGTTATCTTGTACTCTCGATTTGTAGGGAAGACCTTAACTCTCAGATTCTTTAGAGTGCGTTTAGCCTGATCACCGAAAACCATAAAAGTAAATATCAAACATGCTAAAACATCAGTGGAATTCTACAGCATAAAAGATAATGATGTACCTTCTCCCAGTTTACAGAGAATGGATCTTTCACGTTTTGATTTCCACAAAGAAAATCAGCCACAGCTCCAGGTTGTACTATCATCGTAGTTGAAACATCTAAACAAAAGCCAAAGCAAAAATTCAGTGATAATAATAGTCCAAATCATAGAAAGAAAAATATAGTACATGTTATATCTTAAAAAGACTACCGATATTCAAGGATAAGCCTCCCTGGGTAGTTCTGAAGCTTGAGTGAAAGCCTCTGCACCCAATTACACCTCCACCGATAGGTACAAAATTCTTTGGATCATTGTGAAAGAAAGATTGACGAACAAGGAGGCAACCCCTGCAAACATTATTTAGAACATGCATTAAAGATCAAGCATAGAAAGAAACATATTAAAAAGACAAATATCCACAAACAAACTTACTGCCTAGCTGCACTCTGACGAAGAATCACATCCAGAACTCTAATCGAATCTTGGTGACTATCAGTCTCCTTTCCTTGAAGGGCACTTGCGATAGCTTGCATAGGGATCTTAGCAGCATAGCTAATCTCGACCATGAACTTCTTCGATTGGTAAGGTCTTCTTGATCTTTTCCTATCCCCATCATTTGTTTCATTTGGGCTATCTTTTCCATTGTTGTTTCTGCAAATAAAGAGAACATTGAAGCATTATAGAAACTTGATAAAAAGTTCAAAAGAAATCAAATCTCGCACCTGCTTGAAGTCATCTCTTCAAGGACAACAGAGAAGTCAAGTTTGTTGCTGGGAAGAGCACCAACTGTGAACAGAGTCTTCTCGCCATCATAAGCAAAGTATTTGGAGCCCAAATCACTTTTATAGGTTTCCTGAACTTTGTCAAGTATCTTTCTGCCAATTCCTTTAGCTTCAACTGGACGGCCATCTTCATATGTGATAGCAACCTGTATTCAAGATCAAAGAAACAGAACAAATTTCATATCAAGCAACTACAAATGAAGCCAACTGAAAAAGCAGAGGCAACAATCAAAGATTAGAAGAAGCATATACACTTATCAAGCAAGTACTTCAAAAACACAGAACATTTATCATTTCTACTCAAGATAAATGGGATAAGAGTAATATAAATAGGTCATAAGAGGAAAGCAGATGCATACACTGTAGTGGTAGAAGTAACCGTCTGGTTTGGTGAAGTTAACTTTGAAGTGGTTGGTACGAAGCTGAATCTTCTGTCCTTTGGTACCACTGTCACGCCGAGCCATTGGGAGAAGAGTAGTCTTTTTAACAGGTTCCAGTTCAGGTACAATGTTCGATGGAAGAACAGGTAGAGGAGGTGGCAACCCTGCCTCTTGCTTCAAGCCATTCCAATTTGCTTCATCAAAATCCATAGCTGGAGAAGAAAACCAGAAGATCCGTAAAAGTCAGCACCAAAAATCATTAGTTTATATCAATGGTAAAGCATAAAAGCTACAAAAACCCCTAAGAAGCAAACAGCTTTGTCAAAACTTTTCAACAAGAAAACTTGGAAGATAAACTCAAGAAGTAACTCTGACCAGAAATATAATGCAAGATTCACACAGTTACTGGAAATCACAGCACTGCAGATACTGGTCAAGCCATAGATGAACAGAGCAGTACTAAAGATGAATACTACACATACAAAGAAACAGATTTATCAAAACGATTAGAGTCATGGAAAAGGAAAAGCGGAAACGATTCAGTACAACACCTCAAACAAGCAGAATAGTGATTTATGTGAGAATACGGTGAAGAATGAAGAGATCTACGTGCATATGAAGATACCTTCAACAACAACAACAAAAATGGCTACTCAAAAAGCGAGTGTGGTGATGAACCTAGAGAGAAACCATATGAAAAAAAGCGAATAAGTAAAAGCCAAAGAATACAACAAAGCAGCCAAAAACCCAGATTTTTTTTCTCTGTAGAATCAAATCCATTTAAAAAAAAAAAAAAAAAAAACACACGCCAACATTTATTTTTTCCAGATCTCTCGGAATCGATGGATCAAAGAGAAAAATAAAATAAAATTACGAACTCAGAGGAAGAAGACGAAAAAACGATGAAATCAAGTAACATCAAAGTCGAAATATCAGAAAAACCTAAAGATCTAAAGAGATACAAGATGAAACGAACTATATGACGAACCCTAAAAACAAAAACAAAAACTACGAACTACACAAAATCCCTAGTTTAGAGAACGATTCACACCAGAAAGACAGAGAGACGCTTACACTGAAGAAATCGTTCATCAACAAACAAAAACTATACACTACAAAATCCCTAGTTTAGAGTACTTTCACACGCACGAAAAAGAAGACGAAGAAGACAGAGAAGAGCATGCAGAGGATAAATCGTTCAAAAACTAACGAAAAAACAAAAAAAAATCAAAGGATTCATAGAGTTTATGAGATCTAAGTAGTAAACATTGAGCGATTTAGAGGGAAGAAACCATACCTAAGAGACGAAGATGAACGGAGAAAGACGACAGAAAAAACCCTACGAATCTGAGAGAGAGAGAGAGAAGAGAGGTTTGAGAAGAAGGGCTTGTTTGGTGCTACACTAAAATCTCGCTCTCCTTACTCTATAAAGCCTTAGACGAAACGAGCCATATGTGGGACCCGCTTTTCTGTTTTTGGATTTTGTTTTTTATTTCTTCGCGCAATATTCTTTTCGTTTCAATGTCCTTTCAATTTTCGTCTCTATCCGTTTTTTATTTTACTTATTAAAAAAAAAAGGAAAATTAACTTTTGTTTTTCTTTTTTTTTTTATCGAAGGAAAATTAACTTTTCTGGTTTAAATTTTCCTTCTTTATTGAAGACAATTTCATGAAAAATAAATGCATCTCGAATCATAGTCATGGATATTATTAGACTTTTGCGACATGTGCATACGGTTAGGATATGCTAGTTATTAAAAAAAACTTACGGTAACAATATATATGTAGATGGTGATAAGTATTTATTTATGCAAATATATCTCTTTTATATGGTATGCGAATATTGAATATCTTATGCAGTTTAGAGCTTATCCCATTATGTTATGGTTAATTATATGACCTGAGGAATAAAGAGAGTTTCCTAGATAGATATTGAGACTTCGTTTTTTTGTTTGTTTAATCGTATGTAATTGTTTTTTAATTAACAAGTTCAGCATAAATCGTGAAAAAAATAATTCTCCAATGATTGTAATGTGGAACTTAAAGACAACAAAGTAAATGAAAAAACGAGTTTATTTGTATATTTGTGCGACATAATATATGTATATCTTGGATTGATGATCTCATAAGTTTTTTTTTGATAAAAGATGATCTCATAAGTTGTGTGCATGTATTGTGAAACGGTCATGTGTGTGTATGTTTGAAAGGTTAAGGCATGAGAATGGAATTCCAAACAAAAAGTTATCATATTCACGTATGATCCATTGAATAAAAACATCTTCTTCTTCTTTTGTTCTTTAACAAACTGAATAAAAACATCTAAAATTGTGATTTATTTAACCTTTGTCATCAACTCAAAAGTTTGAATCTTTAACTGAAAAACCAAAACTTCTTTTAATCTCTCTAATACTAAATCGTCACCACTCATTTTGAAATTTCAAATCAGATTACTAAAAAAGTGAAAAGATTTACGAATCGTTTTGAAATTTGCGTGTTCTGCAAATACCCAAAATAAAACAAAATAGTAGGAGGAGTAGTAAATGCTTTAGTACGTACAGCAGGAAAAAAAGAGGGCGTGATTTTGCAAATGGTGCAGACTGCAGCATGGGTTTTGTCATATTGTGTGACCTTTTATTTTCCCATTCCTATGATCTTCTCTCTCTTCCTTTAAATGAAAAGCAACTCATCATTTTTATGTATATTGACACGTTCTACTCTTTTTTTTGTTACTTCACATCAAATTAATTATTCCGTTTATACTAATAATTTTAGATTTTAATTGTAAAAGCAAAACTCCCTACACCTAATTATTCTTTGCTATGGAAAAAGATTGATATACAAAGGTAGAGTTTTTTGCATAAAAAAAAACATCGTTGAAATTATTTTTTAAAACCCTCTAACAATTTGATAAAGATCATGCTTGTTTATCAACAAAGGTCCTAGTTAAAAGAAAAAACAAAATTCCGCTAAAAAACAAGAAAAATAAGTAATGAATAAAGTGAAGTTTTTATTTTGGTTTAAATAAATAAAGTGAAATTAATTACAGCCGTATTAGCTGTCAAATTGACGGGAAAAAAAAAGCTGTCAAATTAATTGATTACGTCATCGAGTCGATTTCGCTTCCCGCCATCTCTTTCTCTCTCTCTCGCCGAGTTTCTTCTGTTTCCCCCAAAATAAAAACCTAGTTCACTGAAAACCCTAATTTTTCCCAAGGGTGAAATTGATTGGGGTGTGAAGATGGTATCGCTAAGCTGGAAACACCACACGCTAATTCAGGCTTTGATTTCACGAGGTCCTCTCAAGGAGAAAGAATTTCATTCAATCTTCACCGGCGTCACCGGAAGAAACCCAGGTCTGTATCTCCTCTGATTTCTTCGATTCTGATGAATATTGAACTAGATTTTTGTGGGTTTGCGTCGGATTGGTTTTTGTTGCATCCAAAATTTGTAATTTACGACAGGCGAAGTGGTGATTTTGATCTGCCGCTCTGAAAATTTAGGAAACTAAATTTGATTGCTTTATATCAATTGAGATGTAATCGTGGGGCATAATGATTGTGGTCTGATTGAATATTGAATCCTGTAAGATTGTAGCTAAGTTTGGATTAATGGGCTTCTTATTGAACTATGGCTGAATCTCTACTTTTAAATATTGGTTATTTGCTGTATATGATGGTAATGGGGTCTTAACCATTGATGTGGAATGGGTTAGCATAGGAACGTATATCATTCGGAATTTTGAAATACTGGTTATCTTTATGTTGAATGTTTAAGGATTGCTTATTTATTGAACATTGTCTCGCTCTTTCTCGTTGCAGGAGCTGCGAAAAAGATATTCGATAAGTATCTACTTGAGATAAACAAAGAACTCTCATACGTTCACTTTGAGTTGAGGGCTTGTAGAGATCAGTATGATGGCCAAGTTTGTTATGGAGTGGTGAACAATGTGTCTGATGATCAATCCAAGCTCGGGACCAAATACACTGTTCCTCAGATTGCATTCTTCAAAGGCATTGTAAGTCACTTTTTTTCTCTGTTTGCTTAATGTTATGTTCCTTGTTGATCTAATTTCTTTGTCTTCCTGTTATTAAGTTAGATTAGAAAGTAAATGTTTGTATCATTTTAATCATCCCTTTCAATTTGTCTCTTAAGTACGAGAATAGTGCTACAAGTTTTATCATTCTCTTTTCTTGCCATGTGTGCATTTTGATCTGAGTCTTCTTTTTCATCGATGGCTATAACTTCTGGCAGATAGAAGCAATTGCTCATGATGAAGCTGCTCAAGGTTGTATATCGGGCTTTGATGCCCTCAATATCCGATTGGAGAATCAGGTAAAATCATAGTCTCTACTTATGTATATATTTTTTTAACTCTTGTTCTAGTGACAAGTAATTATCATACCCCTTGTTCAGTGAATTGATCATAGTGACTTCAAAACTGCTACTATCTTACAGAGTTGCTTGAAATTTTTTTCCTCTGAAACGATAATTAACTATCTCACCTAGATCAAAGTTTCATGCACTCAGAGACTCAGAGTTATATTCTTCAAATTATCTTTTTCTTGTATGATATAAAGTGTTCCACCCTCAGGTATGGTTGTTGGATTATAACTGAAAATGCTCACAAATTTCTCAGTATTTCTCTACTGCCTGTTTGGTGATGACACCTATTTGGGATCTTACCCGTAATACAAAATCATCGTTGTTAGTGTTCATTTGGTTGGACTGTACAGTTTTAGCTTCTTTGCTACTGTTGACAGATCTTGTGTTAATATCTCAGCTACCAAGTGAAGCCAGCAGCAGCCAGCAGCAAGTCCCTCCTGCATTCAAAAACTTTTCAATGTCGCAAAAGGAGAAAACTCTCGATGAACTTGTTAAGGACAAATGGCTATGCCGCACCAGAGAAGGCAACATTGGACTTGGTATAAGATCTCTTCTTGACTTACGCAGTTGGTTCAGGAACAACGATGTTCCTTCCTGTGAGGTCTGCAATGAAGCTGGAGTAAAGGTCTGCATTCTGGAAAAAAAACCCTGATTGAAACTAGGCTATTTGCGTATTGATATGTTGACTGCTGATTTCATTTCTGATACTTTATTTGGATACTCATTAACAGGCGGATTTGTGTCCAAGCGAAGGTTGCACTGTCCGGATACACAAGTACTGCCTCAAAAACTTGTTATCTCAAAAGGTACACACAGCTTCTTTAGCTCCACACCAATGGATTTGAGTTTGAATTCAATAGTATTGTACTTTCTGATCACATATCGAAAATTGCAGGATGATAAAGTTTGCTCTGGTTGCAAAAATCTATGGCCTTTGGGTACCTTTACAAAACGCGAAGCTGTTGAAGAAACTGTGAATGATGATGATGACGAGGAAAACGAGACTCAAGCCACAGCTCCAAGATCCAAGAAAAGAAGACAACTTAGGAGCCACAGAGACTCAAATGAAAACCACTCTTCTCAAGCTTCTTTGGCTTCAACTAGTGGTGCCACTGGGAGAAGAGTAACCCGTAGCGTTGCTCACTTGAAGTAAAAGTAGAAGAATCCTCTTTTTAGGGCTTAGATGTATATTTTGATGCAATCTCAAAATCTTGCCTTTATCTATGTCCAAACTTCATTGGTAATTCGGTATGATCTGATGTTTTCTCTTGTGAAATATTGATGGAGTTAAAACTCCTTTTGGTTATTTGAATTGAAGATTAGAGAATTCGATTTCAATTATAATTATACTTAGGAATCAGTAGTGCAAACTTGTGAATTTGTCTTTTGTGCACTCTGGATTGGGCATTTGACTAAAATCAAGCCAAACTTGTAAAAGCAAAGTTTTGTTTTGAAAATGTGTGATTTATTAAAGGTAAGATATCTTACTTTGAATGCATTGATGCTGAATATCAAGGATTTTTTTTTTGTAATAAGATATCTAATAATACCGAATTTTATGATTTCTTGTTGATAAAATAATTTCAAGTCGTATTCTACTAAGTTAAAAGTAGTTTGCTTATTTATTTAAAAGTAGTTTGCTTATTCAAATTACACTATCCGAACCAAATCAAACTCTCTTTTCGAACGAACCAAATTTCGGTTTTAGTTTTAGGAACATACTAAAAATCATAATAATAATCCGAACCGAACAAAAAAAATTCTCACAATAAGCTTAAGCCCGTACCGCAATTCTCCGTTATCACAGTAGCTGATGCCGTTAGTTTATCCACTGTTATTTTGCAGTCCACCTTAACGGTCATTGTCGACGTCGTCACGGCACCAATCTTAAACTTAACCGGCGCTTCAATTCTAAGATCAAACGGAACTTTTCCTTTCTTCTGCAATCCCGTTAACTCTTTACGCGACGAGCTTGTCAACTGAATCCTCGATCCCTTTAACGCCGTCACCATCACCTTCACATTCTTCACCGGTTGCTTAAACGCCGTGAACTCTCCGTTACCAAGTTTGATTCCGTTATAAAATACTTCAGCAATTCCATTCACGTAGATTAAACCGATTTTACCGTTACCGTTCTGAGATCGGACCTTGGTTTTGATAACCGGAGAGATTGGAGACGATGACGTCAGGTTGATTCCGGCGACGGAGAATCCACTCACGGAGAATTGTGGCTTCTGCGGCTAATAAACGAGGTAGAGGATTCCGACGACGGCTGCGGCGAGGATGAGGAGGATTAGTACGGCGCCGAGAAAATAGCAGAAACAACGCCGGCAACTTGTTTGATTGGGTTTCCGGCGAGAGAGGTATTCGTAACGGTGAGCATTTTCCGGCGGAGGAGTTCGGAAGATCTAATTCTTAGGCATCTTTATTGCAGATCCTTATGGTTTAAAATTATTAAAACACCCAGTCTCTTTTCCTTTTACTCAACTTTATACCTTCTCTTTCATCTTTTTACTCAATTTTTATTAATTTTATATTTAAACACTCTTTTACTTTTAAACACACTCTCCAAAAGATCCAATATTAGATCATTCTCTCTCTTTTACTCAACTTTTATTAATTTTATATTTAAACACTCTCTTTCTTCCTTTTACCCAAATTTTATATTTCAATATACCCCACAAAAACACTCTCTTTCTTCTTTTTACTCAAATTTTAATAATTTTAAAATCACATTAGACCCCAAGGGATCTGCAATAAAGATGCTGATAGACTCCTCGTGAGGATCTATGCCCGAAGATATCTTTGAACGGTTTTAAGGATGCAGAATGATGATGATGGATGAATTTCGAAAGAGAAGATGAATGGTTTGAATGTGAAGGGTGAAGAGATAAATGGATCGATGCGTACTTCCGAGAGATTTGAACGATCTCTAAGACTACAAAGCTTGCCCTTTGTGAAGGATAAAGATCCAAACACGATGAACAAGAGGGGGATTGATGTGAAACTTCCAAGGGATGTGAAGAGATCCTTAGACTTTCGGCTCTTGAGTGAAATGGGATGAGGATCCAAATTTCGGGTTCAAGAGGATGATCAAACGAGTTAAGAAAAGACTTATGATTTAAAATGTTTGATGATTGAAATGAGAAGTGGCAAGCCACTTATATAGGAAAAGAGAAATGTACATGCACACTCTCTTGAAAAAAACAACATAATTAAAGGTTTGACTAATAAATGAAAAATGCATGCAAAACACATAGGAAATGATGAATTTTGACTCCAAGATCTCATAAAAACGTGATGGGCCTTTGATGGGCTTCCAAAAAGTCTAAAAATTAGCCTAAGTATGATAATGAGAAAATGGTGAAGTATGTGGGTTTGCCTCATTAAAAACTTACTTCGGAAAACCCATTGGGACAAAACCGAAGGTAGGGAAAAAGAGTACGAGTCCACATACCTCTCATTATCATCCTTCCTTGACTCGGATCACAACCAATGCGGTTTGATGAGCAACTAAAGGAAGTTGGCCGTTTAGTCTCAACACAAGCATAGAGACGGCTTGGTTGAGTTGTCTTGTACGTGACCTCGCCATCGGTCCACTCGGGATTTCTAATACCTTAGCGTCTTCAAGAACCTCAAGGTCTCCAAGGTTCTCCTCGGCTACAAGCGGTTCCGTAGTTCCTTGGTCCGGGTCGGTCATGGTCTCATCAGATGCCCTTAGGGAGTTCGATGACGTAAGTCCCCGGTGGTGGTGGTCCGAGTCTCGGTTTCTGAGATTCGCCGGAGAATCGGCTCGAGGTACTATCACTAGTGTCTACCGATAGTCGCTTTGGTTTGTAGACGTCTTTCTCGCCGGATTTGTTCTCGCCGGCCATTGTTTGCGATTTGGTTGAGAAATCTGATAAGACTGCGAAACAGAGAATGAATATTTGATTGAGATTAAATTTCAAATCAATTTGATTGGTTCGCAAATAAAAATCTGTATATTATTTTGCATAAATTGTTTTCTTTATAAAGAAAGTGTATAATTGGAAATTACGACGTGATTGCATGAATATCTCATTTTGAGGGATTCTGTGACAGAATTATTAATGAGTATTTGTGATTGAGATCTATTTAACCTTTCATTGCTGACTACTGTACAACAACAATAGAAACATGAAAGGAATATGGAACAAGTAATCTAAATATAATGAATCTTACGAAATGAAAATAAAGATTTGCTGATGAAGAATTCAATTGGCTATTATAGTATAACAAATATAAGATGGAAAGTGTTTTATTTATAGTCAATTCAAAAACCAAAAAAGTAGAAATAAAATGAAATAATTTTTTTACATTGATTTAAATTTAATAATTTCGTTCTTTATTTAAATTTTATTTTACGAATTGAATATAAATAGATATCGCTTAAAATTATACATCTATTCATATAACATACAGTTAATTTGACTACTTTTTGAAAGGTCATTTTAATATGAATTTATGTAGAAATATCTCTTAATTAATTATGTCACATTAAGAATACTAGGTAACTTGCCCGCACCATGTGCGGGTGTGAACATGATTTCACACATTATAAATATAAATTGGAAAATTATTTAACCAAAATAGATAAATGTGAATACTAATCTCTCACAAAAATTATTCTTATAGTTAGTGTGGGGGTCGAAACCAACACAATTAGATTTGTAAGAGTTCGTGAGGGGAATTTAGAGATTTCTATGTTAACTATGGATCACAAGAGATTGAGAAAGAGTTGTTCTTATTGCTGTGTAAATTTTAGTACAATGCGTGAAAAGATTCGGCCCCCTTAGGGTTTGTACAAAAAGAGGTACTTATACTATGTCTAAGGCGGCTACGTCTCCTAAGCTTCTGCAGACATCAATATGGGCTTCACGTTTGGACCGGGACATCGCACCGTCATTGGGCTGAAGATCGCTTCGGGCTGAGGGTGTGATCAATGAGTTGAGCGAGTGCACAATCGGCCTATAGACTGCGAACCCATGATCGGCCCACGGCGAGCCCATGGTCGGACCTCGAGCGAGCACATGGTCGGCTCGTGGCGAGCCCATGGTCGGACCATGAGCGAGCACGTGGTCGGCTCGCGGCGGGCTCATGGTCGGACCACGAGCGAGCATGTGGTCGGCCCGTGGCGAGCCCATGGTCGGACCATGAGCGAGCACGTGGTCGGACCATGAGCGAGCACGTGGTCGGCCTTCGTGCAGTCTCGGTCCTTCTCCACTTCGTTCGAGCTCGTTCCACTACCACACGCTTCGCTCCGCAGGAAAACCTAGGTGCCGTTATGCCTTTCTTTGTCAAGAGTCCGGAGGACCCTTTCTTCTATTGACTTGTCTTTGGACGTTAATGTTGAGTGGGTGAATACCGACCCCAACAGTTAGCCCCCCAGCTCGGTAGTGTTAGAGATAATAGTGCCGAGTTAAAAGATGTGTTGAATATCAGCGTTAACGTTTGAAGTCAAGGCGCTTGTCTATCCTACAGTAGTAGAGAGTGACTTTTTCGCAAGAGGTTTTAAGACTCTGCAAACGTTATGAAGATTTTAAGACTTCGTGCTTTCTACGGAGATTTAAAGACTCCGCGTGTCCTATGGAGATTTTAAGACTCCGTGCTGCGATTGTTAATGTCAATGATGCTTCCGAGTAGTAGCCAAGCGATTTTCGGAGGGAAGAGTGTTGTGTTATTTTGAATGGAGTCGGGCCCCGCTTGGTGAGAGAAAGAGAGAGGATAAGGTTTTGATTGATTTTTTTTTTTTACCTTCTCCTTCTTTCTTGGTGAGCTCCCTTATTGCCTTCTCAAGCTATTTGTTTTAAGTTCCAAGAACTTTTGTTTGAGAAGCCAAGTCTTTGGATCTAGTTTTTAGGAAGAACAATCCTTGTTCCTCTTGATTCCCATGAGTTTTGGTTAGGGACTTTAGGCTTAGTTCCTAGGAGACATAACCTTTGATTTTATTTGTTGACTTGTTGTAGGTGAACTTGCTGTTATAGAGAAACAAGAGCTTGGTTCGGTTAACCGCGGTGAACCAGCGTCGCCATTAAGTCGAGCTGATGATTCCGTCGCATCGTTGTATCAGACCGATTCCGTGGTCGGACGTGTGAGTGGGAAGGATCCCGCTCTCGTGTCGTCTCACCAACCCGATCGCGTGGTCGCAACATTGCATCGAACCGAGCCCGCGCTCGCACCATCGCACCAAACCGGGCCTGCGGTTGCATCGCCGAACCAATCCGACCGTGTGGTCGCATTGCCGAACCAGTTCAAACCCTTGGTCCTATCGCCGAACCAATCCGAGCCCGTGGTCGCACTTTCGATCGATCGCGTGGTCACCTCGTTAGGCCGAATTGATCCCGCGGTCACTCCGTCGAGCCGAACCGGGGATAAGGTTATGACGCCATCCTTGGCATCCCACGAGAGTGTCGGCACCGGAGTTCGTCTCCGTAGTAAGATCACTGTTCCGTGGCATCGTCTCGATGAGTTCGATGAGGGTAATGACAGAGTTTTCGGTGACTTAGCGAATATTAAGGAGGAGAGAAAGGCTTAGTGGTGATGTCGACTTGATGGCCCGTGATAGGAGAATTGGACTTTCCTTCCCCTTTAATGATGAAGACCCAGGGCTCTTAGTTGGCGCTGGGCTTTGCTGAGATTGAGGCGAGCCTATAGTGCATTGAATGTTTCCACGAGACTGAGGGCCCGACTCTAGGTGCCGCAGAGAAGCTTTTGGTTGATAGGAAGACCCCGATCTTTGACGCTCGTGACGTGTTTGATGAGCTTGTCTCTAGCGTGAGGCAAGCCTTAGAGATCGCAGAGGATGCTGACGTAGCTGATGAGGATAAGTGACTGATGAGTGATCATTCTCCTTTGCTTATGACTTAGTTTATTTGTAGTTTCTTGTTTCTGAAAACTCTTGTTGGACTCGGTGATTTTCGGTTGTAGCATTGGACAGTTTGTACCCTTGCTATTATTTTAGATCCCTGCATTGTGGAGAATGCGGGATGACTTTGTAGCTTTTGTTCATGATGAACTTTCATGGTTTCAGTTTCAGGCACTTGCTTTAGATGTTGTTGATGTTGTTCCTATACTTAGGAATTCTTTGAGCTGTTTATGCGTTTCTGTCATGTGTTTGCCAACATTGACGTTGGGCCTCCCGAATGGGGCTTTGTCTGCTCATGCATGAAGCTTTGTTAAGTAGAGAGAATGCGAATACGTTTACGCTCTTTATCTTCCAACGTTGCTGTTGGACTTTTATGGAATGGTGCCGTTCTCGAGATACGTCTGTCCGAGAACAAGTTCACCTTAGATTTGACCAGAGTGTATCTTGGGTTTCTGGATGACACGTTCAGGGTATAATTCGAACAGAGGTCATTAGCTGCTGCATTTTACCAACGACGTTTGTTGGGTTTCTGAGTGATCAGTTGGCATGACCCAGTACTGAACACTGGTGATCTGTTGGCATGACCCAATACTGAACACTGGTACTTATATAGCGCGCTGTATCCGTTGTGGATGTCATTGTGTTCGTATTTCCGCATTATTGCTGTGGCTAGCAGCAATAAATACGGAACGACTCTACTCGATTAAAGCTTTGATCAGTCCGTAAAGGACAAGTTGTTCTCATGATGAGTGTTGTGGCGAGTGTTTGTGATTGACGATGACGTTGTCAATGATTTTGTCAAGGAGTGGCGTACGGGTACCCCACTCCCCCCCCTTTTAGACGAAGGAAGGAACTGAAGTCGTCTAGAGACTATGAAAAGCACTCACTCCCCCCCCCCCGAAGGCGGAGGAGATCGAGTGAGCTCGTCCGGAACAAGGCTAAAGTGGAATGTAATCCCCCCCCCTTTTGATGGAGGGGAGCAACTGAACCTATCCGAAGACAGGCTGCCTACGTACCCTTTTGCAGGGATCAAGTCGCCCCGTAGTTCATTTGGTGGAGAAGACTAGCGGTAGTACTTCTTCAAGTGCTTGGCATTCGAGGAGTGGAGGATTGGAGTGTCGGACATGGTGGCGAGCTCATAAACTCCGGGACGAATGACTGTTGTGATCTTGTATGGGCCTTCCCAGTTAGCTCCGAGCTTGCCAGCGTTTGGTTCTATTGTGTTCTAAAATACCTCACGGAGGACCAAGTCGCCTATGTTGAAACGTCTTTCCCTGACTCTGGAGTTGTAATATCTAGATGTTGCGCTCTGATAATTTGTAATCCGGACGAGTGCATGGTCGCGAGGCTCATCGAGGAAGTCCAATGCATCTAGCAGCATTGATCGGTTAACTGGTTCATTGCTGGGTAAGAGCTGGAGTCGGACCCCAGGCGAGCAGACTTCGGAAGGGATGACACACTCGGCTCCATAGACAAGGGCGAAAGGAGTCTGGCCTGTTGCTCGACGGGGAGTGGTACGGTGGGACCACAAAACCCCCTCTAGCTCGTCGGCCCAGCGGCCCTTCTTCGCCTCTAAGCGCTTTTTAAGGCCATCAAGGAGTGTCTTGTTGATAGCTTCTGCTTGACCATTGCCCTGAGGGTAGCGTGGCATGGACTTGCTAAGGCTGATATTCCACTTTGCACAGAATGTCTCGAACCGGTTGGATATAAACTGCGACCCGTTGTCCGTAACGATCTCATGCGGAACTCCGTGACGACATATGATATTTCTCCAGACAAAGCTTTCGACCTGGACATCCTTGATTGTAGCATATGCTTCTGCTTCTACCCACTTGGAAAAGTAGTCTGTCAAGACGAGTAAGAACCGTTTCTGCTTTGACGGGTGTAATGGTCCAACAATGTCCATTGCCCATCTCATGAATGGGTAAGGTGAAGCGATAGATGAGAGCTTCTCCGTAGGTTGATGAATTTTTGGAGCGTGTCGCTGGCACTTCTCACACTTGGCTGAAAACTTCACGCAATCACCAACTATAGTAGGCCAGAAATGTCCATGTCTCTTGATTTTGACCGCAAGTGCTTTGCCCCCGGAATGATTGCCGCATGATCCACTATGGACTTCTTCCATTATTCGCCTTGCTTCTTTTCATTCTACACAGGTGAGCATAGGACCGGAGAATCCCCACCTGAAGGGGTTACCATCTAGTAGAACATAGCGAGCTGCTCGCTTCTGTAACTTGCGGGCTGCCCACTTGCTACTGGGCAGCGTGCCATCGGCAATATACTCTCGTATCTCGCCCATCCATAACTTGTCACAGTCGTATTCTAGCTCTTTGGCACCCGTATCCATCAGGATTGCTTCGGGATGATGAGAACTGCGGATATGAGAGATATCACTGACGGGGACGCCGTCAACGGGTTCGTCTGCGTCGTTCATGTCAGCGTCCGGGATTTCATGAGCTTCCGCCATTTCTATGTCTTCGTTGGCGTTTTCAGCAAAGGCGTCCACTTGTTTTGCTGCTTGAGAGCGTGTTAAGATGGCGAGCGCCAGATCCTCCTGAATGCTGGGGAATTCAATGAACTCAACTGGAATGACCCGCTTCAAAGCCGGATCCTCTGGCATGGCAGTGGCGGAAGCGAGGTTGGCCAATGCATCGGCACTCGTGTTCTCACCTCTGGGAATTCTTGTGAGGGTGAACTCCTGAAATGCAGAGGCAAGATTCTTTACCATCTCTAGATAAGCCTCCATGCGATCATCCATTGCTATGTACTCGCCGCTGAACTGACTGGTCACCAGCTGTGAATCAGAGAATGCGTGAACGTGATCGATCTTTAGTCCTTGGTCAAGCCTCATGCCAGCGACGAGGGCCTCGTACTCTGCTTCATTGTTGGAAGCTTTGAACCCAAGTCAAAACGATTGCTCAAGGACTTCTCCGGTTGGCGATACTAACCGTATCCCAACTCCAGAACAACTCTTTGAGGATGAACCATCCACATACAACTGCCAGATTCCGGGTTGCGCCTCCTCTGAGTCCTTGTCCTCTGGAAGTTCTATGAGGAAATCCGCCAGCACTTGTGACTTGTTGCATGTGCGTCCCCTATACTCGATGTCATACTCGCTGAGCTCTACAGCCCACTTGGCTAACCTGCCAGATTGGCTTGGGCTATGTAAAACTGAACGTAGTGGGAAGGTACTAAGGACAATAATAGAATGAGATTGAAAGTAAGGCCTTAGCTTTCTAGATGCCACGAGGACGGACAATGCCAGCTTTTCCAATTGAGGGTATCTTGTCTCAGCGTCTGTGAGCGTTTTGCTCACGTAAAAGATAGGTCTCTGCTCGCCTCTTTCCTCCCGCACAAGGACAGCGCTGACAGCTGTTTCTGAGACGGCAATGTAGAAGAAAAGTGGTTCTCCAGTTACTGGCTTAGCAAGAATGGGTGGCGTTGCCAGATATTGCTTAAGTTGCCTGAAGGCATCTTCACACTTTTCCGACCACTCAAATTGCTTGTTTCCTCGCAGGGTGTTGTAGAAGGGTAGGCACTTGTCAGTGGAGCGTGAAATAAACTGATTGAGTGTTGCCACTCTCCCAGTTAATCTTTGCACTTCACGCTTATTCCTTGGTGAAGCCATCTGGATCAATGCATCGATCTGTTTTGGGTTGCCTCGATGCCCCGGCGAGTGACCAGGTACCCAAGGAATTCGCCAGAAGTCACGGCAAATCTGCACTTTGCTGGGTTTAGCTTCATGCTGTGAAGGTTCAGTTGGTTGAAGCACTCTTCCAGGTGGGCGATGTGGTCTTCTTCCTCAAGTGACTTGACGAGCATATCGTCAATGTAAACCTCCATAGTCTTTCCCAACTGGTCTTGGAACATCTTGTTCACCAGCCTTTAATATGTTGCTCCGACATTTTTCAGGCCAAAGGGCATCACCTTGTAGCAGTAGATGCCTCGGTCTGTGATGAAAGCTGTTTTCTCACGATCTTCGGGATGCATCAGAATCTGGTTGTAGCCCGAGAAAGCGTCCATGAAGCTAAGGAGCTTGTTACCTGCCGTTGCTTCCACCAGGCGGTCAATGTGAGGTAAGGGGAAGCTATCTTTCGGACAGGCTTTGTTAAGGTCAGTGAAGTCAACGCAGACGCGCCACTTCCCATTCTTCTTCTTGACCACGACTGGGTTGGCGAGCCAGTCGGGATACTTGACTTTGGTTATCGACCCAACTCGTAGCAGCCTCTCGACTTCGTCATTCACAGCCTTTACACGTTCGGGACCCAATTTCCTTCTTTTTTGCTTCACTGGTTTGAATGTGGGATCAACATTGAGTTCGTGGTTGGCAACATTGATGTCTATCTCAGGCATATCTTCGGCGGCCCAGGCAAAGGTGTTGATGTTCTTCTAGAGAAAGCCACTAGCTTTGCTTTTAGTGCTTCATCGAGAGCTGCTCCAATCTCGACACATCTCTCCGGGTGTTGCTCGTCGATGCACACAGAGAGCACATGCTCGCAGGTAGGCCGCTCCTCTTCTGCGCGACCGTCAGTAATCTGTAGTTGTTGTAGGAGGTTAGCCAGGTCTCTTGCCCGGCTAGAATTAGTTTTTGCCTTCTTCTGCTGCTCCCGCGGGGTCGGGTCATTCTTCTTCTTATGATTGCGCAGCTTGTGCTCTGCTAAGAAACTCATGCGTGAATCTCTTTGGCTGCCAAAAATAGTCTTCATACCATCTCTGGTCGGGAATTTCAGGCACAGGTGGTATATTGACGGAACAGCTCGCATCTGACTGAGCCACGGTGTTCCCATGACCAAATTGTAGATGGCGGGATGATCAGACACTGTAAAGTTTACCATCTGCTTGACGCCTCCAGCCTCCACTGGAAGATGAATCTCTCCCATCGTCATGGTTGTCTCGCCAGAGAAGCCTGTTATAGGCTTCGGTTGCCCTGTGATGAGTGACAGGTCGATCTTCATCTTCTCGAGTGTATCTCTGAAGATAACATCCACCGAGCTTCCGATGTCGATGAGGACTCGAGCAACGTTGAAATTGAAGACTGTGAGATTGATCACCAAGGGGTCGCTATGCAGATGGTCAATACCTTCAGCATCTTCTTCGTCGAAAGCGATAGGATTATCGGCACGCTTCGTCTTCGGGGATGTGATGATCTTAGCGCAGACTTCGGCGCGCCTCTGGTAAGCCTCGATTGCAGTTACGTTGTCATCACAATACTGCGATCCTCCCATGATCATATTCACGGTGCCTTCATCGTTCCAGTTCCTATGAAACGAAGATCCTTTGTTGCTTCTGCTGTTGCTTCCTGACATGGTGATGGTGTTGTGAAACCCTAGCTCTTGTGTGTTAGAAACTCTCTGTTCCCCTTAGTCGGCGCCAAATTGTGGGGGTCGAAACCAACACAATTAGATTTGTAAGAGTTCGTGAGGGGAATTTAGAGATTTCTATGTTAACTAGGGATCACAAGAGATTGAGAAAGAGTTGTTCTTATTGCTGTGTAAATTTTAGTACAATGCGTGAAAAGATTCGGCCCCCTTAGGGTTTGTACAAAAAGAGGTACTTATACTATGTCTAAGGCGGCTACGTCTCCTAAGCTTCTGTGGAGTCATCAATATGGGCTTCACGTTTGGACCGAGACATCGCACCGTCATTGGGCTGAAGATCGCTTCGGGCTGAGGGTGTGATCAATGAGTTGAGCGAGTGCACAATCGGCCCATGATCGGCCCACGGCGAGCCCATGGTCGGACCTCGAGCGAGCGCATGGTCGGACCATGAGCGAGCACGTGGTCGGCTCGCGGCGGGCTCATGGTCGGACCATGAGCGAGCACGTGTTCGGCTCGTGGCGAGCCCATGGTCGGACCATGAGCGAGCACGTGGTCGGCTCACGGCGGGCTCATGGTCGGACCACGAGCGAGCATGTGGTCGGCCCGTGGCGAGCCCATGGTCGGACCATGAGCAAGCACGTGGTCGGCCTTCGTGCAGTCCCGGTCCTTCTCCACTTCGTTCGAGCTCGTTCCACTACCACACGCTTCGCTCCGCAGGAAAACCTAGGTGCCGTTATGCCTTTCTTTGTCAAGAGTCCGGAGGACCCTTTCTTCTATTGACTTGTCTTTGGACGTTAATGTTGAGCGGGTGAATACCGACCCCAACAGTTAGTTGAAGTATGCTACAAAGCCTATACTTCATTTGCACAGAAGGTGTGTTCCATTGCAAGATCAAATGCAATATTGGTCTTCTTGTCCCTGGACAAATACAACAATTTATCATCGTATTCATGGCACTTTAATATTCTTTGAGGCAAATTCGTGGATTCGAAAATGAACTTATCATTGTTTTTGTTACAACGGAAGTATATATGGTTAGTCCCATAATTTAAAGTCTATTATTAGGGCACCCTTTAATCTTTGGAGTAAGAAAATGAAAAAATGGTATAGTTGTGACTAAGTGAACCCTTTTGCCTTCGTTCATCATATTCACAATCATTTGTCGTTCTATTAAATGATTTGTAGCTTAATCTCTTGCAAGCGTTTGTTTATATTTAATAACCACACCGGTTATTTCGATCAGCTCGTACACCAATAGAACTAAATCAGACTCGGTTCAATTTTAATAAACGTGTGTGATATGTCATACCGGAACCAACAATATAATTTCTTGACATCCAAAATATAAAACAAAATCGAATATATGTTTTGTTATATAATCTCTCTATAATATAGCATTCACACCTTAATTCAAATAATATTCACACATTGTGAAATTACTTGAAATAATGAGTGGATTTTTTTAAATAGAAATTGTTTTAAACTCGGAAAAACAGAAATATTTTATACGCAATCTCGTATTTATTAGAAATGCATAATAAGCTAAAATTTTATCGGTGGTAACAAATAAAATTGGTTCCTAAAGAAAAGGAGACAAATTACCCGTAAAGAATAAGTTAATTTCTTACGGATTGTAATAAACCTATAAAATATGTTTTGGAATATCCCATTTTGTTCATCGAAGTTTGGTTGCTCAACAGATCGGTTGTTTTCACTCATTTTTGTTTTCTTTTCTCAATAGCAAATTAATTTCTTTTCGCACTCATGCATGCATGCATGTATTTTTTTTTCCTATGCAAAACATGTAATACTCTATCCTATTCTCATTCTTGAGTTTTGATTTAGTTCTCAAATTTTAGCCCATTTATCCAATATAAAAAAGGTAATTACAATTCACTCGGTTCTTTTTTTTATATAAAATATCAATTTAAAATTTGAATGCGAAAATTACATAAACACATAGAAAATAATCCAAGTGATAACAAATTCAATTCTATAAACTCATTGATTTATTTGTTAATCAGAAATTAAAAAATATTTCATAAAAGATTTCATTTCTCATTTAAAAAAAAAAATCCAGTGGTTTGAAGGTCAATAATGAAATGATTATGAAACCTCCATTCGAATGAACTTCTAACACTATTTTCTGTTTAACTCATTTCCTTCACCGAACTTAATAAACGTAAGCCCTTAATTGACATCCTGTAAAAAGGTGTTAGTAATTCAACTTGATAACTTTTGGTAACCCCAAATCAAACTTTAATCAATCTTATTTTTTTATCTTTTTTGCCGAAATTGTTTAGGGCTTAGATTTAATTTCCTTGTAAAATATTCTTTTCATTAATATGATATTTGCCTTTTAGCAAAAAAAAAAATGCTCGTTAGATAACATTAATTCTTGAATGTTTCGAGTTGTGGTTGCAACCCATGATACCATACACTTAGTACTTTCACACAATTTTCCTATGTATTTTTGGGGTTATTTATATCTGCAACATAACATTAAGAAAAATTAAGCATTAGAACATGTAGAAGAAAAAAATGTGTATGTGGAGTTTTATCATGAGCAATGCATGGTTGAGAATCCTATATATATAAAATATTTGTTCATCAAGAGATCTTGCTCAACAATATTATTTTTTCAGAATATCCGTTAGTTCCTCCACATATCCGAACAAATAAGTAAATAACAAATTTTCAGTTGACTAAAAAGTTCAGTTGAGCAATAATCGTGAATTAAGCAATAATCGTGAATTTGATTTTTGTTGATTCATTTAGATATGATAAAATTTGAATTTTTTGGTTCCGAAGAAATGGTAGTGGAACTTTTTGGTTCCGAAGAAATTTTATGCGAAACAAATTAAATGATTAATGTTCCAAATGAAAATAGTTTTTCAAATTAAACAAATGATTAAAATAAAGGTTGGATTTAAGCCATGTCATCTTTTACCTAATGACATGTCATCATTCCATGTCATAGTTTTTAGCCAATCAAATTATAACAATTAAGTTTTTCACTAATTCAACTTCTCATTTAATAGGAAGGGGATAATTTTAGTTGGAAAATAATTATGGTAAATTATTATACATAATATAAGACCTATTTTATATATTTTGAATTTTGCGATTATTTTATATACAAATGTGTTTCACCCGTGAAATAATTAAAACAACAAATTTCATTAATAATTATTTTATGTGTAGGAAGGTGTATTTATGAAAATTTAAAAACATCTACTTGTCAAACAAAACAACACATGTAAAATTATATATGAAAAATTGTTTTACATGCTCATATATTTTCAAAATATAATCAATTGTTTTTTTCTATTTAAAATCAATTTTTTTTTGGGTGTATATGTTAAAATTTTGTTCACATTTAATTCTATTATATAAATCTATAATTTTTGAAATGTTTTAATTTTGGCAAATTTAAGATTTTCTAATATTTTAATTTTGGTAAGCTTAAGAAGATTTAAATGTGTTTGGCAATTAGAGTTATAGTAATCAAAATAAATATATTTGGAAATAAATGTGTTTGGTAATGAGTATAAGAAAATTAAATAAATAAATAAAAATAAAAAAGAGAATAATTGTGGTGATGACACTTAAGCAAAGTGCTCTCAAAATGCTTCTCAAATAATATATAGGATACCACATTATTTTATTAATTATATCAGAAATATTTTATGTGATATTTTTGTAAATGAATATGACTATAATTAACACATCATGATAATGTATGTAGCGTAAGACAATAGATTACAAATTCACAATTTGATGTTGCCGCGTAAGTTTTAAACTTCAAAGAGTGAGTTTGAGAATATTTATGAGGCTTTGATAATCATCTTAATGAATTCCATTTTTTAACCTCTGTTTTCGCATCATCACGGATTGTATTTTTTTTTAACAGAAAAGTTGTTCCACAGTGTTTTTTATCTGAGCCAAAAAAAATCATTACTAATTTTTATAATCTTCAGTTGTCTATAGTATTATTATTCGATTTGTATCCCAAAAAGTGCCCAAATGTTAAAATCTGCTTAAGACCCAGAAGCTTTGGGCCCAGCCTTATCTAAAGTTCTAAACACAAAATAAAACATCTTATCCTTAATGACCATCCTGATCATCAACTATTTCATCTAACTTGATAATGAAATATTCTCCAAAATTCAAACAAAAAAGACTCATCATATAGAAAAATGAAGTACTTAGAATAATTATTCTGAAACCTAATCTTCTCCATGGCTACAAAAAGCATGTAAAATGGAGAGATCGAAACTGATGGCAATGAGGAAAACGAAATAAAAGCAAGAAACAAAGCTATAATAATTTTTTTTTTTTTTTTTTGAAACTAGAATGAACAAAGACTCATGAAGCTTCACTTAACCCCAAGCCATGGGCAATGCTTCCTCTTGATTCAGCAGATTGTTCACCACCATTACTCCAGTTTCCACATTGTCATTGTAGTCAGCACTCGGTACGACTAAACTAGCATCAACCAAACCAAACTGGTTATCATAACTACTGTCCCCTCCTCCCTCTTCTGCTTTTAGTCTGTTCAATGAATTAAACTGGTCTTGAATGCACTGAACTTGTTGCTGCTGCTGCTGCATTGCCACTTGATTCTCCGATCTGCTTCCATGAAAACTTCGGTTATAACCCGAATAAGGAACTATTAAACCAGACATACCAAAAGGTTTAGTAGGTTGGTAAAAGGAAGTGGCCTTGTAAGGACAAGTCATTTGGTGATTCTCTCTTAAGACCCTGTCTTGAAATCCCAAATGTGGCTGGCTATAAGGACAAAGACTGTTCTCACAGGTTAACATTGTTGGATGATGCATTGTTATCCCCAAATCTCCATCACTCTTCCTCTTGTAAACACAGTTGAAGTTGTTATTGCTGTTGTCAAATTCAGAAACAAGTCGAATATTCGACCCACCAAACCCTTCGACATCGTAATCCGAAGATTCCGGAAACAGAAGCCCCGTGTCGCCGCTAAGCTCTCTAGGGTAGTGATTCTGATCAAGAACGGCTTTTTCGCGGTTAAGAGCAGCTAACCATAAAGAGCCTTCTCTTGAAGTCATTTTCTCTTGCAAACTTCTAGACCGTCTCACGAGGTTCGGTATGTTGCTAATATCCGAAGCCATATGCCTAATTACGCCAATCAAGACACCAACTTTCCAAAGCTTCTTGAGATCATGAGGCTTCTTGTAAGGTGGAGGAAGTCCACGAACATCCGCGGATAAAGACAATTGATTCCACCACTCTTCTTTCCCCGTTGGCCACCAAGGCGGAGTCACGCCTTTCTCCAACGGATACCGTCTCTGAGGAGGCTTGCAGTTAGGCATCAACGCCGATAAAAGGGCTCCGAGAGTTGTATCTTGTAATTCAAGCAACTTATCCGCGGTACTCCCTTCAAATTCAGACCTTAATTCATTTCCATGATCAGAGGAATTGATTTCTCTTTGGTGCTTCATTATAGCGGCTGGTCCGTTCCTATCGAACCTTACTTTGTCTTTCCACCATTCGCGGAGATTATCAGATGATCCGATTACCGTTTTCCCGTTCTCTAACACGATCCCGTAAACGAATCCTTGAGCTTTGCAGCGCTCCATTGCTTTAGACATGTACTTCAAGATCCCATCTTGTGTCTTATACATCATTCGCTTACTCGCCGAATGTTCTTGAGAATCATCAGGCTGGTTCAACAATCTTTTGTTTATACCGATTTTCGCCAATTCCTTGAGCCGCTTTAAACGCTGTTTGTCTTTCCAGATCTTCTTCTCAAGCTCCTCTATATCCATTTCTTCATCAGAGAGATCATCGTACAAACCGGTAGGCGAATCAGAATGCTCGGGAAATCGAGCCACCGGGTTAGAAACTAAGGCCGGGAAAATCGAGCCATTGTTGTTATACATATTCATTGGAAACCAAAAATGATCTCACCCTGCAAAACAAATGGTATCAATATTGTTTTAATTCAAGACCAAAATTGCATAATCATCATATAGTAAAAATTAAAATCAAACTCTTAGAAAACAGAGTTAAAAAGTAAAAACAGAGACTTTCAGTGATATATGAAGAGATCTAACTTGTGAAATTTAGATTCATATGAACTCAAAATTCAATACCGAGAGATTAAACACATACTATACGAATTTTTTTTAATAGAAGGTTAAAGATAAGCACATAGGAGATTAATGGCTTATCATGTAATGATTATAGAGTTAAAACATCGATTTTTGAAGTTCTTAATGCATTTTCCTACAACAGAAAACCCATTTGAGTACTTTTACCATTGACATAATAGATCTTGCGAAGGTGAAAATGAAACCCATTTAACAAAACTTCACAGAGACCAAACCCAACAAGCTATACAAAGTTACAAACAGACATAAGTACATAAAAAGGGAACCAAAAAACGAAAAACAAAGAAACATAATCTAAGGAAGACCATAATTTACCCAGAAATTGTTGCTTCAGCCTCCAAATTCAAACCAAAAAGAAAACCACTGGACCCCAGAGAGAGAAAGATATATATATATATATATATATGTATGTATGTATATTTGTGTGTGTATATGTGTGTATATATACTATGACGATTAAATAAGACTGTGAAAGGGTAGTATAGGCCGGAAAAAAATCTTGCTAAATGGCACAAAGACTTTTTTTGCAAAATAAAGTAAAAAAAATATAATAATCTTCTTTGGGTTTCATTCCATTTATAGTCCAAGAATTATTTTGCTAAAAATGATAATATATTTGCTGGAAATATTTCTATAAGTCTACTATAATTGAAACCAATCAGCAAATATAGATATATATTTTTTTCAAATGAGAAATGATTTCTAGTTTTCGCGCTACAATTTAGATACCGTATAAATATTTTTATAGTATTATTTGAACGACGTCAAAATAAAAATTTCGATAAGTAAATTTACCGCGTATTTTTGAAAACATTATGTTACAATTTAGAGAGCGCGTCTTTTTTTAAAATTGTGTTATATTTTAGATAGCGCGTAAATAGTTTTTTTTTACTAAAGCGCATAAATAATTTTAAAAATTATCTATAAAAGATACGAATGACAATTTCCATTAAAAACTTCATCGCATATTTTTAAAAAATTTTGCGCCAAAATATAGATAATGTGTAAGTAACATCACTATATCGTTTATACAATGTTTAAATAAAATTCCGCTTGTTTTTAAATATAAACAAACAAAATTGGTTGACAATGCATAGATAACATAACACATATATTTTAATGAGTTTTGATACCGAAATATATCATTGTCCACTTCCAAAATGATAAAAACCAATTAGTAAAAACTACAAGTATCACTGAAATTTTTAAGGGTTAGTAAATCATAGTTACTCCGCTAGTATTAAAAGTTCTTGCTGTTGTTAATTGAGTTCTTGGTTCGCCATATAAGTGTTCTATAAGGGATATTATAAAATTTTATAATTTCTTCTAATGTTTAATAAGATTTCTAGCAAGTTTTGTTAAAATTTGAAAGTTTAGTTTTTATAAACATTTATAAGAATGGTACTACTTGAAAAAAAAAACAAATAATGTTATTTAAAAAAATTACTATCATAAAATTAGTATTTTTGAAATTTTCTCTAAAATGTATATGAATTTGAATATTATTTCCAACAGTCAATATTTTATAACATAATAAGCAATTGTTTCTTTTTCAGTAAAACTAAAAAATAGAAAATTCCAACCAAAACATGTAGAATAATGTATGACTAGAAAATTACCCGCGTTATACGCGGGATAAAATAATCATCGGATAAAATCAATAGTTTTAGTTAAAAAAAAAGATTATGAAGAATAATTATACATAACCTAAGACCTAATTTATATATTTGAATTTTGCAATTATTTTGCATACAAATGTGTTCCACCCGTGAAATAATTAAACCAACAAATTTCATTAATAATTATATTTTTACTTGTACGAATGTGCATTTATGAAAAATTAAAAACATCTACTTGTCAAACAAAACAACACATGTAAAAACATATTTTTACATGCTCATATATTTTCAAAAGATAATAAATAGTTTTATTTTATTTTAAATCAATTATTTTGCTATATATGTTAAATTTCTGTTCACATTTAATTCTATGATTTAAATCTATAATTTTGAAATATTTTAATTTTGGCAAGTTGAAAATTTCAAAATATTTTAATTTTGGCAAGTTTAGAAAGATTCAAATGTGTTTGGCAATTAGAGTTATAGTAATCAAAATAAGTATATTTGGAATTAAATATGTTTGGCAATGACTATAAGAGAATGAAATAAATAAATAAAAATAAAGAAGAAAAAATTGTGCTAATAACACCTAAGCAAAGTGCTCCCAAAACGCTCCTCAAATAATATATAGGATATTACTGTCATTGCGTCATCATCCAAATTTCATTACGTATTTTGATTTTGATGACAAGAAAACAACAAATGTCATAGCAATACGAATTGGCAAAATAGGGGAAATAAGGGAAAATTTTTGCCAGCCCTTATTTAATTTATATATCTATTATTATACATATATTTCACTTTATGAAGGTTTAGTAAATAGAAATATTTGGGGAAACATCCTTTAAAAGCTCAAAATAATGGTGACATTTCAAATTCTCAGTTTGATTTATTTTTAAATTAATCATACAATATAATTTTGAGCTTTTAAATACCCATAGATTTTATAGGTGTATATTATGTAAAGTTTTATTTATGAAAGAGTCTATAGATTTTATAGGTGTAAGTTTTATTTTTAAAGTAAGAGATCTATGTATGTACAATACCCATAGATTTTATAGGTGTATATTATGTAAAGTTTTATTTATGAAAGAGTCTATGTGAGTACCAAAAAACAAATGACAGATATACATCTATTATCCTTAAAAGCATTAATATAAGAACTTCATATAACTTTGATGACTTTAGAATATTATTTTAAATTTGTGCTGTTTTTTTTCAATTTTGCCAGTATATTTTCACGTCAAAATTTTGCATAAGAAATACTGAATTTACCATTTTTGTACTTGATAAATTAGCATATGCTAAATGCATCAATCTCTTAAATTGTTCACGCTCATAATAATTTAAATGAAAGTGGCATATATAGTTCAATATTTGGAGTTAAAAAATAGCTGAAGTTTTTTATTTGTATGTATTTATTTTATTTTATATACAGACTCAGTGTATATTGAAACAAATACTGACTAACATAATTCTGATTAGCCCTGGTGTCTATAATTATTTTTGTTGATTTCCTTAATTAAATTCTATAAGAAATTGATGGTTTTAAACGTTAATATCCATCAATTATATTCACTTTATTACATTTCCATTAACTATATAGTAGTTACAATGATATTTTACATACTTCTAATATATCAAATATAATTTTAATGTGGCTTTACTCATGTCATCTAACTATTGCATAATGCGTGATTTTCTGTACAATATTATTTTTATGTGGACATCTAATTTATCAAATAAATTTGTATTAGGTCATACAAACGTGAAGGCTATCTATTATTTTGAGGTTTATATCATTGATTAGCGCGTTAAACATTGTGATTTTGGTATATACAAATGAAATAAAGTTATGCATTGTAAGAGAAGCTAGAATTGACTAATTCTGTAAAATTGGTGTGCTACTAAGAATTGTCGGTTTTAAGCTCATTGCAAATTTTCGATTAAAATTAGTCAACAAATTATGAAAGGTTGACCCTCGATGATTGTTATTAAATAACTGTTTGTATAACGGCAAATTGCAAGATGTGAGTGAGTTGGTAATGAAACAGGTCATGTTTTCAGTTTTATATGGTTATCCTTAAGAGATGTCAACTAAAATATCTAAATATCACATTTGATTTAAATTCAAATGAAATCCAACGTAAACTATGTGTTATATTGAAAGAAAACAATAACAGCGTGATGTTTTCAATATTTTATACATTTGATAGGAATATTTTTTTTTTGTATTTTATGAGAAAACTAGAAAATGTAGGAAGAAATATAAAGAGGTGCAATGAATCGAACCAATAGGAAAGTACACAAGTGCCACGCAGGCACGTTTCGTCGCCAGCAGTTACTGTCTGAAACGTGTCTCTCGGGATTTTTTGTCGGCTACTCCACAATTATTTGGAACTCTCGTCGTTTTCTAATTCATATTATATAATATGGATGTACGAATATTAATGTTAAACTAAATTAATGTTAATGTTAATGTTTATTGATATAGTTATGCGGAATATGCAACTATCCATCGTACACCTTAACGAACTAACGACCACTCGTGAATTGTTTTTTTAACCTCCTTGCTTTAGCCTTTGCCTTCCCCTAAAAAAAAACAAGCTCGTTTTTACCAAATTTTGTTGGTCAAAATATTTATTGATATATTTTGGACATCGTCAGTTCGTTAAGGTGTACGATGGATAGTTGCATATTCCGCATAACTATATCAATAAACATTAACATTAACATTAATTTAGAGTAACATTAATATTCGTACATATTATATAACATGAATAAGAAAATATGATAAAAGTTTGAATTGGTTAAAATATGATCAAATTTTCTGGACAATTTTAAATGGTCAGTAAATAGTCAAAATATTTTGACCAAATACTAAAGCAAATGTTGGTCGTAAATTAGTCAGAAAATTTTGACAACAATACTTAATATAAATTGGTCAAAACATTATCCACCAAATATCGACCATATAGGAAGTTCGTTTAGAATTGGTCGAAATAGGATCAAAATGTTTCAACGAACTGTTAACCAACTAAAACTATTGTTAATAAACTTAAAACAATTTTCATAATTTTATTATTTCTTTTAAATGGTTATTTATTGAATACTAATGTTTAGTATTTATTTCACCAAATAAATAAGATCACACATAATCTATAATATAAGATATATAAAACAATCATCAATTGGATCTTTCTATAAAAAAAAAACTGCAATTGAATTTTTATATCTTAAAAAGATACATTACATCTAAAATCAATTGGTTGTAAAATATATCATATCACTAACTAAAAAGGAAAAAAAAGAAAAGTGAAAAAAGAATAAAATAAAAAAAAATATATAAGCATAAAAGTTCCACAACAAGTCCCACATCGACATGGGCAAAATGATACATAGAATTTTTTTATATATAAATACTGATCTTCACTTTATGTGTGTAGCTTTTAACGGGGTTATTAATAACACATGCCCATTTAGATCAAATTTTGATTATCAATTTAAGGATTGCCGCATTATTATGTAGATAATGCAAAAATTAAGTCGGTTAACCATTTTCTACCGTTTAGGCGATGGGAACATCCCGAATTTTATTCTACCATTATATTTGATCAAAAGTTATTGGCCATTAATTTTGATGAGAGATTTTAAGATGTCTCCACCCATTATTTGGACCATTATTTATGGTCAGCAATTATTGACCAATTATTTTAATTATTTTTGACCATGTTTACACCAACCAGTGTGGTCATAATATTTTTGAATTTTTGACAAAAATGTAGTTTACAACCATCGTTTCTTGACGAACGGAATTGGTTAAAAAATCATCAAAAAATCTATTTTTGACCAATTATCGATTATTTCCGTGGTCATAAACCATGTTGTTTTCTTGTATTGTTAGTCCTCATGTGTTTTCGAATGGTCACCAAAAGGCTAAAAATGTGAATCATGATGAATGTGAATCAAATCATCATATATAAAGTTTTGTTTTATCTTTTTAACGTGTACTCTTAAATATAATTCATCAAATTATTTAATAGTTAAAACTGCTATTCACTATCCATTCAAACCGTTAAAGATTCATAACCATCTTTGATGCATAATTTTGTTGAATAATATACGACCACGTTAATATTCTATTATGATATATTCCAGGCCATATATTTAAATAAATTCATAACCATCTTTGATCCATAATTTTGTTGAATAAGATGTCAGAATCTATATATATAAAGTTAGCTTTTCTCTCTTCTCCTTAAGCCACCTCATCATCCACATCATAAATTCTATTATTTTTTTTTGTAATTTAAAATTTGATTTATAAATTAATTAACAATTATGCATGTAGTTTTAACATAAGAAAAAGAATTTGAAAAATCATCATGTTATGCCAATATATATAGATATCTATATATAGTTACTAGATTAATAACATGTTTTATAAATTTTGTTATATTTAATATATTTTACATTTTATATTCAGTTAGGTCAAACTATATTTGCAAATATTATAAAAAAATTTAAAATATCAAAAGAGTCATAACAGTTTACAAACAACTTGATCTAGAATTAAATCATATCGCAAAAACATAATTTGCTACATCCAAATCCAAAAAAAATTGTAAGTATCCTTAAAACAATAAGGGTAATTATACATAACAGAAGTAAAAATAAGAAGAGAAAATATCATTTTTCTAAGAAAATATTAAAATTATTTAAAAAATATAATATAAGTTTAAATAATTAGGAACGTAATGTTTTTTTATTTTATTTTTATCAACTAAGAAATTTTAAATACAATTATAAGTGGAGGAGAAATCTCCATGCTATTAAGCAATTGATATAATTAGCATCTTAACTGAAATATTTTGGGTACAATACGTGGTAAAATTTTAAAATCTGAATATTTCACATTCTTTATTTTAAAAATATGGTAATACTATATATTATAATATAAATATTTAATTAAGTAAAGTTGTATAGCAATTTTTACAACCAATTTATAAAGCAAAATATAGGTTGATAAGTGTTACATTTTATAAAGAGAAAATAAATTAAATTCAGCTATAGTTAAAATAATTATTGCAATTATACATAATTAAAGGGGAAAAGAGAACAAGAGAAATTAATGGGTACTCAAATTAGAAATATTTGCCCCAAAAATATTATAAGCTTAAAAAGTTAAAGATTTTTTTGTGATTTTCTTTTTAACCCAAAAATAGAATGTAACTATAAGAGCATGAGGACATACATGAGAAATCTAAATACATTTCACGCGAAAGAGTAAAATTCATATGTAAATATAACATATATCATGTAAGAATATCTTGAAAACAATGGAAAATTAAATTACTAAGTCGGTGTATGAAAAATAAACTCATATTTTTTAACTTTACAAATACATTGTATTTTTAATTTTAAATCACTAAGTTTTTTATTCAACAAGTAGTTTCATACTAGTAATATTACTAATCAAAAGTCAGAGTAAAAAATATCTAAAAACTTAAAGAATAATGAAACTTAAATTTACGTAAAAAGTGTATTGTTATATGATAAATAGAAAATAAAATGATTTAGATTAAAATAATAGAGTATTTGTACATTAAAGTACTATAATTTGTAGATAAGATATATGAAAATATCAATTTTATATATGCAACTAACAAATTTTTAAACAATGATATACCTTTTCAAATAGTAATCAATAATGTCTAATTTTATATTCATGCAATATCATATAGTTGAGAGAAAAAACACTAATTCATTTCAAACCAATCACTATTTTTTTATTTCTAAAACATTGATTGGTTTTGTTATATATAATTATTAAATTATTATATAAATCAAACTATATGTCTTTAAATGTAATAAAATTGTAGAAAGCTACTCGCGCGTAGCGCGAGTCAATTCTAGTAGTAAGATAAATTAGTCTTTTATATCTATAGAGTCGATAGGATTTGAATCTGGAAGCCCTCATTCTTTCCCCATATTTTTCAACATTGACTGATAAAATTACCAACGCTAGATTTCTCATTCTCATTGACTCATATAGTCACCTTATCATAAATTAAATGTTTATATATCCCCAATCATGAGTTTCTAGTATGATTTTCTACTAAAACAAATGATGATCCTTATATACATATCCTTTTGACGTTATTACTATTCTTTCTTGTTGGTGAACAGCTGACTCTGATTTGTTTGATTACATATGTTGGTTTCAAAATCCACTTTTTTGAGTCTTTTTATCATTTGAGTTATAACTATAACTACAAAAAAATTATTTGTGAGAAGTGCCTATGAAATTATGAGACGTATCTTGAATATAGTAATGAACAGTTTGATAGAAAATAGTGATTATCGAACAGTGAGAAAAGAAGATTTTGATTTGTAAATTGCGAGGTATATTTGTTAAGCGTCCACATTGTAACAAATAAACTTCACTCTTATTTTATGTAAACAACTTAAACACCAAGTAAAACTCAACAGTTTCGATCTTTGAATATCTTATCTTAATAAGTCAATAAAGCCCAAGATGCCTCACATGAAAAAGCCTCTAGTCTATTAGGTGTTGTTCATTTTCCCCCATAAAATTAGTTCCATATTTCAGAAAATGAGCTATTGAATCAAGGGAAAACGGTCATTTTAATACTGACCTTTCCGTTTTGCGCCAAAATAAATACCACCTTAACCATGAGTCGAATAAAACACGAACTTGAGTTGACTGAGCCAAACGAGATATGAAATTAGTCAACTGTAACGACCGTTTTAAAAAAGTTAACCGCCGTTTGCTGCAACCGTTAGGTCTCAAAACGACGTCGTTTTTAGACTAAAAAAATGGCCATTTTAATACTGAACTCTCCGTTTTGCGCCAAAAAAATACCAACTTCTTAATGAGTCATAAAATATACAAACTTATGTTGACTCAACCAAATTAGGTATAAAATTAGTCAACTTTAGAACAGATCTCATGTCTACAGATATGGAGAGACAAGACCTTGTTAGGGCACGAGATCCCTGGAAACCGTAGCCTGAGTCTAAAGATATGTTAGGGCACGAGATCCCTGGAAACCGTAGCCTGAGTCTCGAGACCTAGCAGGATACGAGATCTTTGGAAACCGCAGCTTGAGTCCATAAACCTCGGAGGACATGAGATCTATGTTGACACAGCCAAATTAGTGTCCTCAAGTGCGAGAGTCTCAAGCTTTTGGGAGAGTTTGATGATTTAAGGATCGGTGTAGGAGTCGTAACTCGCACAATTATATTTGTAAGAGTTTTTAGAGGAAATGTGAGTTTCTAGGTTAAACCTCAATGCACAAAAGTAGAAAAGATTTGTATATTGCTTATTTCACACATATAGCATGCAACGACATCACGACACCAAAATAATTAGACCAAGATTTTGTGCCTTAACATGTCTCAGACTCATGCTACCATTTACAGGGATTTCGTGCCGTAACAAGGCTATGGACTCGGGCTACGATCTCACAAGGTCTTGTCTCTCCATATCTGTAGACATGAGATCCGTTCTAAAGTTGACTAATTTTTATACCTAATTTGGCCGAGTCAACATAAGTTTGTATATTTTATGACTCAGTAAGAAGTTGATATTTTTTTGGCGCAAAACGGAGAGTTCGGTATTAAAATGGCCATTTTTTAATCTAAAAACGACGTCGTTTTGAGATCTAACGGTTGCAGCAAACGGCGGTTAACTTTTTTTAAACGGTCGTTACAGTTGACTAATTTCATATCTCGTTTGGCTCAGTCAACTCAAGTTCGTGTTTTATTCGACTCATGGTTAAAGGGGTATTGATTTTGGCGCAAAACGGAAAGGTCGGTATTAAAATAACCGTTTTCCCATTGAATCAAACCAGATTAGAGTAATAGCTAACTAATAACACGAAACCAGTCTTCGGTTTACAACACAGACCACAACCATCAAACACTGACTCAAATGCCGCCACACAACAATACAAATTATACTATCAATGTCGGTTCCGGTTTATGAGAAATTGCTTGGTTAAACCACAACCCAGCGCCTCATCAGGTATTGGACCAAGCCGGTTAACTCCCTCAGCGAAAACCACACCCATACCCATATGCAAATGCGGTTCAATGTGACAATGAAAAAACCAAACCCCAGGGTTATCCGTCACAAATCTCAACGCCGTCCATCCGTACGGAAACACAACCACCGTATTCCGTAACGGCGGATTCTTCAGATTATACGTCTTCTCGTCGGTTCCTGGCCGGAATTTTCCTACACCATAACCCAAAACCCAGAAATCATGACCGTGAAGATGCCACGGATGGATCTCGCTAACATTTGCTTCTAAAGCGTTTGCGTTTTGGATAATCACGTCGACAGTTACGTTAAACGGGAAAGTGTAGATCCCGTTTCCTTGAGAGGTGTTTTGATTTGGCGGCGGTTTCATAACGTCGTAATCCATCGGAAAACTCGTCGGCGGCGATTTCCGGCTGAATCCGAGTTTTAATTTGTACTTTACCGATCCGAGATACGGCGTTCCCGGAACCGCGAGAGATACGTTGTTGATCGCCCATTTCGTGAATCCGTCGATTTTGTTCTGTGTGTTGAGGAGAATCAATCGCTTTCTGAAATTTCTCGGCGGCGATGGAGTTCCGATCGATGCGAAGATTTTGTTCGAGAAATTTATGCTCCGATCGTAATCGTTCCACAGGGGAGTCACCGGCGGAGGAGAAGAAGGGAGTTTGGAAGCAGGGGCAGTTACGTAATTTAAAACGGTGAGTGCCGGAGGGGTTTTAGGTTTCCGGCCTCGGACGCCGACGGAGATCCAGTAGTTTTGGGAGGGATTTTGATCGGTGGTGAGGAGGACGGAGTAGCTTTCGCCGGAATATATGTCGATGTCGTCGGTGGCGAACGGCGTAATGTAGTTGCCGTCAGCTTCTACCACCACTAGCTTGTGTCCCTGCACGTGTCAAAAATATTTGCACACGTGTGAGTACATACGTTTCTTTTTTGTTTCGGTATTATATATTTTTTTAATACTCTTGGACTGATACTTCAGAATTAGGCCTTGTTAATGGGCCCATATACATAACTTATTTTTCTGTATTATTTTGTTATTTTGGGGGTTTGCTTTTTACAAATTTCTTATTTTTGGTGATTTATTTTGCTAAGGATCAAAAAAAAAAAAAACACAACTTGATATAAAGATGTGGCTACTAAAATACTATCTAACAAAAAATATCTATACACATGGACTTTTTCAGTTTAGCAAAATTAAATTGACACATGAGTTGGGTAATGAAAGTCTGTAGTAAGGTCAAACAAATATAGTAATCTACCTACTGAATGAGACCGTTCTAACAAGAATCCATCTCCACGGAACGATTAACATGCACACAAAATCCCACAAGTGTTTATTGACGTTATTCATTGTGGGCGTTAGGGACAGAAGATAGCGGGTCCGGTTGGTAACTTAGCTTTTTAAAAATCTGGAGCGGTAACCTTTATAGCATAGTGCAAAGCTGTATAGATAAAAATTTGAAATAAAGTTGGATAAATAAAGATTAGTGTAATAGTGTTAGTAAAGCTTTTGATAAAGTTTTTGTAATTGGTACAATTTAAAACGGTACAAATTAAAAATTAAAAAAATGAAATAAAGATTATAAAGATTTGTACCATTCTAACCTAGCATCTAAAAGGACCCATTCAACCACTCTGCAATATCTAAGCACGATGATAATAGTTTGATAGATACGATGAAAAGTTTTATGATGGCCCATCATTTTTGCTTTTTCATTATAATAAGAAATTTTTGTTATTAATTTGTCAAATCTCTATCTTTTTGTAAATGAAGAAAATCGCCCCACTATGTTACTACTTTTGTTTGTGGCTGATTGGCCATATTTTATTGACTTTTTCAGCCAAAGCTTAAGGTTTGGAATGCCTAATGACTGTGACCCAATACAGAAGAGCATTTCTTGTTGGTAATGAATCATATTTATGCCTTGATACTCCCTCTGTTTTGATTTGATTGATGTTCTAGTAAAAAAATTGTTTCTAAAAGATTGATTTTCTCTATTTTTTATGCATTTTTTATGAAACAATAATGATAATTTGTAAATTTCAAACAATATTAATTGGTTTTATTGAATTACTATTGGCTTAGAATTATGGAAAATTGTTTAGTACAAAAAATAAGATATTTATAACTAAGCATTTATGTGTTTTTTTAATATAAGTAAAAACTCTAGAACATCAAAAAATACAAAATGGAGGGAGTATGTAGTTAAAGAGGAATTCTTCAATGATTTTCCTCTTTGATAGAAAATTCAATGTATGCTACTTTTTCTAAAAGAGTATGGTTTATTAGTTTTATAAGTTTTCTTTTAAAATAATTTTTCCAATAAGTAATGAAAATGGAGAAATAAAATGTAGAATAATAAGGACAAACCTGAATAGCCAAGTTGAGGGAGGCAAGAGCGGTGGTACTGGAGATTCTGATTCGGTATGTCTTGTTAGGCTCCACGTTTAGTTTCTGTGGTGCGCACTGGTCTCCTTCTTTAAACGTGCACATAGGTAACGTTGTGTTGCTAACTTGCGCCGCCAATGAACAATTGAATTGTCCCCTTCCATTTATCAATATGCTCTTCAATTTTGTAAGAAAACGAATAAATGTAAGCACAAAAAGTATAAATACTACCTTTCTCAAAAAAAAACGTATAAATAATTTCACTATGGAGTAGAAAATGTATAATTGGCTTTACATTATTTTTCTCGGTAGTTAAAATAAAAATAATACTAAGTAGCCAATCTATTCACATTTGAAGGAAATTCGAGTATTATTCACATATCGCGTAATAGAAGAAGCAGCTAGAATTCGCTTTATAAAGAAAGAAACCAATGATATTCCAGCTGTAAAATTGCTCGTGCCTATTGCTCTTTATCTCAATCATTCTCCACTATTAAAAAGGAGTTTTTCTTATTGATCAGAAAGTAAAATTTAAAAGCTAAAATATTAAGTGAAGAGATAAAAAAATTGTAACCTGAGCTTCACCGATCCAACGCATAGGTTTGGAAGAAAGACCAAGTTCTTGGGAGAGAATACTCTCATGCCACCAATCACTTAGTAACAGATTAAACTCTCCGTCGTATCGCAACGTGTCCTTCTGTCCTTTCGCCATGTCGACGATCAACGATCCGTATAGACCAGCTGATCTCTGCATGCCATAGTGTCCATGGTAGAAATGTGTTCCCGGCTGCACCACATTTTTGTTCCAAAATGACATTTTGTATATAATAATCGATAATTAATTTGATTAAAATCGAAAAAAATGTCACCTTATCAACAGTGAATTTGTAGGTGAAAGTCTCTCCAGGGTTAATTGCACATTGACTAACTCCTGCTGCTCCATCTGCCCATGGACTTCCAATCTATTCACAAAAAGGCCACTAATTACTCACTCTAGATTAGTAAATTATCTTCACCTAGTCTAATACTAGTATGAAATAAATTCATGCATGCAAAAGTAGTAGAAGATATATAGAGTAGTGTCATAGGCCAGAAACCACATTAAAACTGAATCTCCTAGAAACAAGTTGTTTTCAAATAATTACGAAGCTTAGTCCTATCACTTATTAATTGTTCGGATAAGACAATAAATACAGTCCAAAGGAATAAAACCAACTTCCGAAGAAGAGTCGTAAATGTAGTGAGTCCATAAAGAAGAAGAGAGAGAGAGTCATGTATGGCAATTGGCATGTGCTCTTAAACCATTATTTCCGCAACTTCACCCATTTGCTCTCTTCTTTATCATTTACTTGTAACGACAAATCAATTAATAATTATTTCATACAATTATTTGATGCTTATGGATGCAAAAAAAAACAAAAAACAAAAAACAAAAAAACACAGAAGAAACTATAAGATCTGATCACTTAATTAGTGTCTCCATTCTCTATTGTTTAAAATCTGTTTCTTCTCAAAAGAAAGTGAAATATAATTATTTTTCTTGCTAAAATGAAAGTGAAAGTGATTTATTAGCCAAAACAATTATGTTTTTTTTTTATATACACTACACATGTAAAAAGAACGTTTAAGTTTTGAAGATTAGTTTGGATTATTAAAAAGGAAATTAAAGCAGAAAAAAGCTAGAACCTGACGGATTCCATGCCAATGGATGACAAGGCCTTCGGTGGCGAGTTTGTTGGTGAGGTGGACGATGATGTTGTCTCCGGCGTCGGCACGTATGGTGGGCCCCGGAAACTGGCCGTTAACGGTCATGACCATGCCTTCATTGCAATCCGGCCACCAAAACTTGTACTCAACCTCCCAATCATACTCTCTCACGGCCGCAAACGCCGTGTGACTCAAGATAGCCACCACCACCACTAGCCACCACACACCCATTGGCTTATGTATGAATGAAGATGTATGCTCATTATAGATGTATTATATATAGTGGGAGAGAGAAAGAGAGAGGTAGAGATAAAAAAAAATCATAGATTGGGTTTTTTGGTCAAATTTTTTTTTTTTTTTTTTTTTTTTAGTTTGGTCCTAACACGGTTTATGGACATAATTACGATCGTGTAAACAATCGAAATATGTCAAGAAGATTCGGAATGGTGGTAGTGATCACATGATACATGTTTTTAGGGTGACCGGTTGAATTTGTCTTTAGAAGATCATATCACGTTCACAATCTTTATGATGCCAACTTTTATCAAGCTAGCTCATCTTCTTGGTAGGTTTCGAACATGTATTGTTAGTAATGTTAAGTATCATAGGAAAAAGCCTTATTATTGGTAGATGTCAAAATAAAATCTCCGTCTTTCTTGTGTATATTTTTGTACATCTCATAATGATCATTTTATTTAATACTCCAATGTGGTTTACTTTCATGATTCTATATTAGGCGTGCTCAATGTTCAACTTAAAAAAATTGTTATAGAGATAATTTATCCAAAGCAATGTTTTGAAAACCGGACCGGACCGGCGGTCCGACCGGTTTAGACCGTGAACCGGAAAGTTATCCGGTTTGGGTCATTGCAAAAAACCGGGTCTTAACTTTTGAGAGTTTTCATCATTGTTTTTCTCCGATTCTTTGTGTCGATTTGGTTTTATTTGTTTGGATCTAACTATTAGTATCAAAGAATCCAAAAATCATAGAGAAATTTTCAAAAAAAATTGAGAATCATAAAGAAGAAGAAGAAAGAGATGAGAGACGGACGAGGGGCAAGCGGCGGGGAGATAGAAGTCAAGGAAAATGTATAATTTTTAGGGTACACGTGTTGATTTTATGAAATGTGTAGTAAACCAATTATACAATTTTGTTTATGGAAAGAGAGTTACGTGTATATTTGATTACCAGATTATTAGATCTATTACTATATATGTATGTATAAAATATATTTACTATAATTAACAGAATATGTGAACCGGGTTGAACCAGGTTGGACCGGATTGACCCATGACCCGAGAGCTATTCCGGTTCGTCATCCGGTCCGGTTTTAAAAACATTGATCCAAAGAGTGTTTTGCTCGTTTATTTGTTTTGATACAAAAACGATGAAAACGTCATCTATTTAATCAATTTTTGTCTTTTTAGAAAACTTTAAACGGTTCAATATCCCACATAAGAAATCAATAATGGTTGACTTAACAGATGGAGTTACGGTAATATCGAGGTTTTGGTATGAAATTTGAGTTTATTTAGCGTATGTATTCGCACATTTCCTTCGTACATATATAATGAAACCGTGTACAATTGTTTGAGGTATGAATTTCACGCATCAAGCTATACCTTGTCTACAATGATCTTGTACTTTCTGCGACATTTTCATCCTATTAAACTTATAAATGCTCCAAAAAAACTTTTTCTTGGAAAATATTTGACATAATCGTTTACTTTCTCAAACGAGTTTTACATATATAGCTTAAAATATCTAAGGTTAATGACTGTGCGTGCTGGATTTATCACACAATCGAATTTGTGAAGATTCGTTTGAAATAGAACTTCTTTAGGGTTTTCAAACACTTAGAGGAAGATAGAATTATATTATGAATTAGGGTTCTTATTCATCAAGATCAGAGCTGTAAACAGTGTTTTTACAGCAAATTTCGGATCCCCCTCAAGTGAAGGGGTACATGCCTATTTATAGTAAAAAGAAGGCGGTATGAACAGTAACACGCTACTGTTCATACCGTAAGTGGAATACTAAAGAATTGTTGTTGGGCCTTTGACAAATCGCTAATGGGCCCTTAATGGATCGCTTAACGGGCCTTCGTCTTCTGGGCTCGATCGCTGAGCCGATTCAACGTGCGTTTAGCCGTTTGGTTTATCGATTCTTCTAGGGGAGTTTTGACCCCTACAGTTAGCCCCCCAGTTCAAAACTTTTAGTAAACTAAAAACGTTGAAGTAAGGGTGTCCCAGAATCGATTCCCGTTTAGACCGTAACGAGTTGAATATGGCGTTGATGAGTTCAGGAGGCGATTTGGCGAGCCGTCCGAGGTGATGTTTAAACAGTTTGACTTTAGATTTGCGAAGTCGCGAGCTGGTCGCGTAGAGCGTGAGATCGTCTGCCGAAGGGAGATGTCGCGAGGTCGCGAGTCGATTCGTTCGAGGAGAGATGTCGCGAGGTCGCGAGTTGATTTGTTCAAGGAGTGGCGACGTTGCGAGTCGATTTGTTCAAGGAGTGGCGACGTTGCGAGTCGATTTGGGCTTTTGGAGAGGAAGAAGAGAGAGCCAAGGCCTCGTTAAAATCCTTATCTTGTAAAACCCAATGGGTAAAAAAAAACCAAGACAAGGAAAAGAGCGCGCTTGAGCCTCTTCGCCTTGAGTCGCAGCATTGGCCATTGGCATACGTAATGATTCGGGTACAAGCTTGTCTCGCTTGGAGGTGGCTTTGACCTCAGTGAAGTGGCGAGATGAATACGTTCTGAATCTGCTAAGTGAATTGATTTGATGAATAAGATCCGGTGTTGCGAGTTGATTCAGACGGAGAGAACTTGCGACTTGATTTGATGATACGAAGTCGCGAGTTCGAAGCAGATGAAGAGACTTGCGACTTGATTTGGTGGGACGAAGTCGCAAGCTGTCCGCTGAGTCGAAGTCGCGAGTTGATTTCTGTGGAGAGAAAGTCGCGACTGATGCATTGAGATGGAGTCGCGAGTTGATTTTCACGGAGAGAAAGTCGCGACTGATCCATTGAGATGGGGTCGCGAGTTGATTTCTGTGGAGAGAAAGTCGCGACTGATCCATTGAGATGGAGTCGCGAGTTGATTTTCACGGAGAGAAAGTCGCGACTGATCCATTGAGATGGAGTCGCGAGTTGATTTTCACGGAGAGAAAGTCGCGACTGAACCTTTGAGATGGAGTCGCGAGTTGATTTTCACGGAGAGAAAGTCGCGACTGAACCATTGAGATGGAGTCGCGAGTTGATTTTCACGGAGAGAAAGTCGCGACTGATCCATTGAGATGGAGTCGCGAGTTGCAAGATGTTGAAGTCGCAGGTTTATTCGTTAGTGAAGTAGCGAGGTCGCGCGATTCTTTGAAGGTAAAAATCATGAGAATATTGAAACTATGGAGTCGCGAAACAAATCGAGGAGGAGCCCGCGGAGTCGCATTTAGGGCCAGATAACAATTGTGGGACCATTGATTTGGATCAATCTCGCGAAACTGATCTTCTGAGTCCAGAATCTTTGGGCCCATTAAGAAATGAGGCCCACCTCGAAAGTCGAACCGTCGAAAATTTCCTTATAAGAGGCAACGCTCCCTTGATACTTCTCATTATTCTCATTCCTCCGAAAAAACAGGTTCGCTCTCTCTCTCCCTTCTCTGTTTTTTCTTTCGAGTATTAGATAGGAATTTTGCCGTCCCATCACTTCGCCGCCGCAGTGTTCTTCATCGCCGCCGCAGTGTTCTTCAGAAAAACTGAAAAAACTTAAAGTTTTGATCCAAAGAAAGATGTCGTCGACTAGTTCTTTTGCATCCGCGAAGTCTGCCAAACTCCCCGAGAAGGGAAAATTGGCCTGGGAGTATTCTCCTGATAGCGAGTCGATTGTAGATGCGAGTTCGAGTTGTAGTAGGCTTCGTGGTCAAGAGGAAGCGAGTCCTTCAGGCCGCGAGGAAGCGAGTCCCATTAGTCGAGAAGATCGAGCTGGAGGCCATTCTCCTCTTGTCGAACTATTCTCTTATCCTACTCCCGTCTTAAGACAAAGTCGCGAGACAAGGGAGTCTACTTCATCCATGCGAGCTGGACGAACTGGCCTTGAAGAGGGAGTTGGGACTTCGCATCCTTCGCAAATTGGCAAGGCCTCGACCACTGATGGGCGAAGACTGGTTGTGGAAATCCCACAACTCCGCGACGAGTCCCTTAGTCCTGCCGAGCTGCCTCTCCAAGTAAAGATCGAAGAAGGTAACTGGTCGTACAACTCTTTAGTAGAAAAGGAGAGACTGGAAGCTTGGGCTGCGTGCGGGTTGGCCGAGGTTGTCCAGAAGAAAAAGAGATCGAGGCGAAAGCAACGCCCGCCTCCAGGTTCTTCTTGGTGCGATGAGGACTTCGTGGAAGACTATCGCTCAGAGTGCCGAATTCCCGACTCGGTCGAACTGATCGCGCCTTCTATCGAGCAGCGAGAAGACGATCCCCCTGCCGGCACGTTTACCGCCTATGCGTGTTGGTTTAAGGAGTGTTTCCTCACGTTCCCCATTCCTGCGCTGATTCTCCGATTCGCGCGGGTTCACAAAATCGCGCTCGCGCAAATCAACTCAAGAGGGATTCGCCAATTGGTGGGAATTACGACGCGGGCAGCCGAATGTCGCGAGCCCATCGGAGTTCGCTATCTACACAACCTTCTTGAATGGCGCAAGCAATCAAACCCGGGTGGCATGAAATACTACAATCTGGCGAGTCGTTCCCTTTATAAAATACTGGACGACTTCCCAAACAAAGATCATAGCTGGAGAAAGTATTTTTTCTTCGTGCCGATATCGGCCGCGTCGGCCGAGGATGAACACTTAGTGGTGGCGAAGTGGGGGACACTTGGTAGATTTTCTCGAATGCCTACTGCGCGAACTGCCCCCCCTGTGTTTTATACTAACTTTTCTGTTAATTTGTTTTTACAGCTAGCAGACTGCTTTTCACTCCTGTTGCCAACATCGACGATTTGGTCAATAAATTGAAGGCTCGGAAGTGCCTTTGGAATCGTCACTTCAATCTTCGAAGAGTTGTTCGAGCTCGCGAGTTCATTTCCTACGACGAAGAAGAAGAAGTCGAACAAAGCGAGTCCGACGATTTAGAAATAATGCCTCCCAAGCTCACTTTCCGCGATCTCGCCAAGAGAAAAGCCGAGAAGGCTAAGAGTGAGGCCGACCCGAAGGCCACTGATTCTATCGTCGAGACGTCCGAGCGGAGCGTCGACAAAGATACTACTCCCACTGCTGTGGGCGACGAAGCGGCTGCTGTAGCTGCGAGTGGTGCGTTGGCTGTTATTACTTCACAGCCAACTACCATTACTGACGAGCCCGCCGAGCCTGAGGCCCAACTGCATCGGAAGAGAAAACGATCTTCTGCCTCTGAGAAAGGCAAAGGTAAAGTTGGCGAGAAGAAGAAATCTCGTCGCGAGCTGCCGGCTCTGTCCCCAGGGCAAACTATTCCTGGAAGTTCGGATGGGCTTTACACTGATCCCTTAGCCGCAGCCGCCATGATGGCTAAGGTTACATATCCGGGCGATCGTATGCCGATCCCGGAAAGGCTGGTAAAGAGCGAGCTCTACAAGGAGTTCGCGTCTCGCCAGGCCAAGGTAATTCCACATTTTATTCTTTCTTTTTCACTTGGCTTTATTTTTCATACTGTCAACTTCTTCGCAGGCCATCGCCCATTTCAACAGGCTGATCATGTCGTATGATCAAGACTCGAGGTCTAAGGAGCTCTTTATAGGCGGGGCCAGGCAGAGAGAAGAGGTCGAGAAGGAAAACGTCGCGGCCCAAATGAGAAATCTTGCTGCTGAGCGAGATATGTACAAGAAGAGCTCAGACGACCTGGGCGTGCACCTTCACAGAGTCGGCAAGGAGAAGGAGAAGGTTGAGGAGAACAACGCCGAGCTGGCGAAAGAGCTATCTGCTCTGAAGGCGAGTCGCGAGCAGGATCTTGAAGAAGCTGTTTCTTCTGCGAGGCGATCTGCGGCCGCCGAAGTGCAAGGCCAGCTTAACCGGGCTTACGAGCTGTTTCAACAGATGATGAAGAAGCCGATTAGGAAAATGGTCTATCTTGCACAAGCGGAGGCTAATCTCCAGCTCCTTGACGACATGGAGAATGCTGAAGCAGAGGAAGCCTTTGATCCCAAGGCCGAGCGTGCCCTTTTAGCTGAACACAAGGCGTCGCTCGGAAAAGCCGACGAGATCTTCGATGCGATAGCACTCGAATTGAGAAAGACCTTGGGTAAGAACTATGTTGTCCCCATTAGAGTAGCGGATATAGTTGCGTCTCCGCGAATCGAAGTTGTTGCTAAGTCTGTTGGTATAAATGCAGCTTCTGGGTCGAACGATGGCTCTCTTGGTATGCGCTTGAGAAGCGCGAGTGAGGAGTTAGTCGAGAGCGAGTCGGACGAAGCCGATGAGACCGTCGCTCCTATCCCAGTCGCACCAACTGAACCTCTTCGCGAACAGGCTCCTTCGGAACCAGAACCCAAGGACGGCGAGGCTGCGAGTTCGGCTGCTATCATTACTCCAGCCGAAGAACAAGTTGTCGAAGAGGGCGAGCTGGCTTCTGATGACAAAGAGGCCGAAGATGGCGAGACTGTCGCCTAATCCGGACTTTGCAATAGTAGGATTAGTTTTTTGTTTTTGCTTAAGGATTTTATGACTCGATTTTTGTTTTTGTGCCTGGATGGCTTTATCCAACTTGTAACAACATTTTTATGCCGAGTTGGTCGAGCAGATTTATACGAATGCCTTAAGCAATTTCTTAACTATATTTTCGATTATTAGTTTGTCGACGAGGCCTGTTAGAGCTTGTCTAAGGCCATAGAAATGATGCGGTTTTAAGACGCGATGCGGTTTTAAGACGCGATGCGGTTTTAAGACGCTTAGAGGCGATGTGGTTTTAAGACGCGATGCGGTTTTAAGACGCTTAGAGGCGATGCGGTTTTAAGACGCGATGCGGTTTTAAGACGCTTAAACGAACATCCTGGTTATACTCTACTGAATATATCTTATCCAGGAAAATATATATTTGCTAAGTTCGACCAGTCTGTTAAGGTAAAGACTGGGTTTGCGAGTCAAACATCCTGGCTAACGGACACATTCTACTGAATGTGTCTATCCCGAGATGGACTCGCGAGATGGACACCCCGGCTAACGGACAATACTCGCACTGAATACGTCTATCCCAGTAATGAACTCTAAATTTATATAGCGCGCTTTATCCATTGAGGATGTATAAGTTTACTTCATAATGATGATGAAGTTTTAATCAGGTCGCCATTATGGCCATAATGACGCCTAATTGTTATTGATCTCGCGTTTTAGACAGTTAAGTCGTTTAGCGAGTTTCCGCGTTTAGACCGAAGTCGTTTGCGAGTTGACTTGTCGCGTTTAGACCGAAGTCGTTTAGCGAGTCGACTTGTCGCGTTTAGACCGAAGTCGTTTAGCGAGTCGACTTGTCGCGTTTAGACCGAAGTCGTTTAGCGAGTCGACTTGTCGCGTTTAGACCGAAGTCGTATAGCGAGTCGACTTGTCGCGTTTAGACCGAAGTCGTTTAGCGAGTCGACTTGTCGCGTTTAGACCGAAGTCGTATAACGAGTCGACTTGTCGCGTTTAGACCGAAGTCGTATAGCGAGTCGACTTGTCGCGTTTAGACCGAAGTCGTCTAGCGAGTCGACTTGTCGCGTTTAGACCGAAGTCGTTTAGCGAGTCGACTTGTCGCGTTTAGACCGAAGTCGTTTAGCGAGTCGACTTGTCGCGTTTAGACCAAAGTCGTTTAGCGAGTCGATTTGTCGCGTTTAGACCGAAGTCGTTTAGCGAGTCGACTTGTCGCGTTTAGACCGAAGTCGTTTAGCGAGTCGACTTGTCGCGTTTAGACCGAAGTCGTATAGCGAGTCGACTTGTCGCGTTTAGACCGAAGTCGTTTAGCGAGTCGACTTGTCGCGTTTAGACCGAAGTCGTATAGCGAGTCGACTTTTCGCGTTTAGACCGAAGTCGTTTAGCGAGTCGACTTGTCGCGTTTAGACCGAAGTCGTTTAGCGAGTCGATTTGTCGCGTTTAGACCGAAGTTGTTTAGCGAGTCGACTTGTCGCGTTTAGACCAAAGTCGTTTAGCGAGTCGACTTGTCGCGTTTAGACCGAAGTCGTATAGCGAGTCGACTTGTCGCGTTTAGACCGAAGTCGTTTAGCGAGTCTACTTGTCGCGTTTAAACCGAAGTCGTATAGCGAGTCGACTTTTCGCGTTTAGACCGAAGTCGTTTAGCGAGTCGACTTGTCGCGTTTAGACCGAAGTCGTATAGCGAGTCGACTTTTCGCGTTTAGACCGAAGTCGTTTGCGAGTCGAGTGAATAAGACTTGGTTAAAACCTTAGCTTATTGCGAATCGATTATCGCGTTTAGACCGAAGTCGTTTAGCGAGTTGAGCGAATAAGACTTGGTTAAAACCTTAGCTTATTGCGAATCGATTATCGCGTTTAGACCGATGTCGTTTAGCGAGTTGAGCGAATAAGACTTGGTTAAAACCTTAAGTCGTTACATATTGCGAGTGGGAGTATGAATATACGGACCCACTCCCCCCTCTTTTTTTTTTTTTGAACAAGGGGGCAACTGAACTCGTCCGAAAACGAGCTGCCTACGTACCCAATGAAGGGATCAAGTCGCGTCGTAGTTCAAGTCTAATGACTTAGTATTTTTAGCAGTGATATTTCTTCCGATGTCGCGCATTCCAGGAACGCGGGATCATCTCGCCATTCATGTTGGCGATTTCGTAGACGCCCGGGCGAACTACTTTTGTGATCTGATAAGGTCCTTCCCAGTGAGCGCCGAGCTTGCCGGCATTGGGCTCGGCAGTGTTTTGAAATACTGCGCGAAGGACGAGGTCTCCTTCGTAAAAACGCCGAACTCGCACCTTGGAGTTGTAATACTTGGAAGCTGCAATTTGATATTCGGTCATTTTTATAAGTGCTTGGTCGCGCCTTTCGTTGATAAGGTCGAGTTCGTCGAGCATGAGGAGATGATTGAGACCTTCCTGTTCTGGAAGCAATCGTCGGCGAACTCCTGGAAAATAGACTTCAGGAGGAATCACACATTCTGTTCCGTAGACAAGGGCGAAAGGCGTCTCGCCCGTAGCGCGTCGCGGTGTTGTTCGACAAGACCATAAAACGCCTTCAAGTTCATCTGCCCAACGACCCTTCTTAGCGTCGAGTCGAGTCTTTAGGCCATGGATAAGTGTTTTGTTTGACGATTCTGCCTGGCCGTTGCCTTGCGGGCAGCGAGGCGTTGACTTGCTGATTCTTATTTTCCACTTATCGCAGAAAAGTTCGAACCGCTTAGATATGAATTGCGAACCGTTATCTGTCACTATCTCATAGGGTACGCCGTGACGACAGATGATATTCTTCCAGACAAAGTTTTCGACCTGCTTATCCTTGATTGATCCGAATGCTTCCGCCTCGATCCACTTGGAAAAATAATCCGTTAGGACTAAGAGGTATCGTTTCTGCCGAGACGGATGAAGCGGTCCGACGATATCCATTCCCCATCGCATAAACTGGTAGGGCGGGGTTATCGTGCTTAAGAACTCCGTCGGTTGATGGATGAACGGACCATGTCGCTGACACTTCTCGCACTTTGCTGCGAACAGCTCGCAGTCTTTTATCATTGATGGCCAAAAATATCCGTGCCTCTTGATTCGGATGGCGAGTGAGCGACCTCCCGAGTGGTTACCGCAGGATCCGCCATGAACCTTGTGCATTATCTCGCGAGCCTCCTGCAACTCGACACAAGCGAGTAGTGGCCCAGACAGTCGCCATTTGAAGATATTTCCATCAAGTAAAACGTAACGAGACGACTGTGACTTTAACTTGCGAGCCACCCATTTGTCGAATGGGATCTCGCCGTCTGCGAGATAAACGCGAATGTTGGCCATCCACTTGGTGTCGCATCCATATACTGTGGTCTCGTCGTCAATGGGAATGTCGACGACTTCATGCCCAGGTGGAGGCTCCTCGCTACATGGGTAAGCATCCTCTGGGGATTCCTCAAGTTGTTCGGGGAGAAAGCCACGGTCAAAAGCTGTGTTATTCGGGTCGAGCTCGTTATCTGTTGCCATCACATCCGTCGTTTCGTCTGCGCCGACTGTACCGGATTGATTGGGATCCATCGGATCCGGTTCGACGTTTTCTTGGGTGTGGTCGAGGTCCATCGGGTCTGCGGCGGAGCGAGCGGGCGAGCCATTGCTGAGAGCTGCTTTTTGCTTCGCTGCCAGAGATCTTGTTAGGACGTTGACCGCTTTTGCGATTGCGATACTCGGCTCTTCAATGAATTCGACCTTGACAATTCTTTGAAGATCTTTATCTAGCTTTGCGGTTGAGCCGAGTGATGCGAGGGCATCTGCTTGGGAGTTTTCCGACCTTGGAATTCTTATCAAGGTGAACAGATCGAATTCAGCTGTTAAAGTTTTGACGAGAGCGAGGTATGCTTCCATGCGCTCGTCCTTTGTCGCGTATTCGCCGTTGAACTGATTTACGACGAGCTGAGAGTCGAAAAAAGCTTCTATCCTTGTTATTTTCAACGCTTTAGACAATCGAAGACCTGCGAGAAGGGCCTCGTATTCGGCCTCGTTGTTTGATGCCTTGAAACCAAGGCAGAACGATTGCTCTAGAGATTTTCCGTCTGACGATAGTCGAATGCCTACTCCCGATCCGTGTTTAGATGACGAGCCGTCGACGTGCAGCTGCCAGACTTGGGATGCAGAACTGTCCGTAAGTGCATCTTCGATTTCGGGCGAGGCTTCCGCCTCCGGCAGTTCGATTAAAAAGTCGGCCAATATCTGTGCCTTGATCGTCGTCCTACTGCGATACTCGATATCAAACTCGCTTAGCTCGATCGCCCATTTGGCGAGTCGCCCGGACTGAGTCGGACTGTGGAGAACAGCGCGCAGTGGAAAAGTACTTAGTACCATGATCGAATGTGATTGAAAATATGGTCGAAGCTTTCGAGCCGACTTAATAACTGCGAGTGCGAGTTTCTCCGTCAAAGGATATCTTGTTTCTGCATCGATTAGCGACTTGCTAATATAGAAAACAGGCTTTTGCTCGGTGCCGTCTTCGCGAATAAGAACCCCACTAACTGCCGAGGTCGAGACCGCGATGTAAAGATAGAGCGGTTCGCCAGCAATCGGCTTTGTCAGAACGGGTGGAGTCGCGAGATACTGCTTCAACTTCTGGAAGGCTTCTTCACATTTTTCAGTCCATTCGAAATCTTGTCGAGCTGCCCCCTTCTTATCCTTGAGCGTTTCATAAAAAGGTAAACTCTTATCAGTAGAGCGCGAGATGAACCGGTTTAAGGCCGCGATTCTGCCGTTTAGTCGCTGGACTTCTCTTCTCGTTTTTGGCGAAGGCATCTGGATGAGTGCGTCGATTTGTTTTGGATTTGCCTCGATCCCGCGACGAGTAACCATGTAGCCGAGGAACTCGCCGGACGTTACACCGAAACGACACTTAGCCGGATTCAGCTTCATGTTATACTTGTTTAATAACGCAAAACACTCTGCGAGGTGGCCGACGTGGGCCTTTTCCTCGAGTGATTTGACGAGCATGTCGTCAATGTAAACCTCCATCGTTTTGCCGAGTAAGTCCGCAAACATTTTATTTACCAATCGCTGATAAGTAGCCCCAGCATTCTTAAGCCCAAAGGGCATGACTTTGTAGCAATAGATTCCGTGGTCTGTGATGAAAGATGTTTTGTCGCGATCGCCGGGGTGCATGAAGATCTGATTATAGCCAGAGAAGGCGTCCATAAAGGACAACAACTTGTTTCCAGATGTCGCCTCGACGAGGCGGTCGATGTGAGGAAGAGGGAAACTGTCTTTAGGGCATGCCTTATTCAAATCCGTGAAGTCTACACAGACTCGCCACTTACCACTTTTCTTCTTCACGACGACTGAGTTCGCAAGCCATTCTGGATATCTGACCTCAGAAATCGAGCCGGCCTGCAAGAGTTTGTCTACTTCGTCATTTACCGCTTGAGCCCTTTCAGGACCTAGTCGCCTTTGCTTTTGCTTTATCGGTTTGTAGGTCGAGTCCACGTTTAACTCGTGACTGATGATGTCGATATCGATCCCGGGCATGTCTCCCGCGGACCATGCCAATGTACCGACGTTTTTCTTGAGGAATTCGATGAGGTCGAGCCTGACGGCTTTGTCAAGTGTCGCGCCTATCTCTACGTATTTCTCTGGGAATTTGTCGTTTATACAAACCGATATGACAGGCTCGCAGGTCGGGCCCGTTCCTCTAGCTTCAGCGGATTCCGCGACCTGTAGCTGCTATAAGAGGTTTGAGATTTCCTTGACGGGCTCCCTGTCTGTTTTAATCTTTTTTCGCGGCTCGCTTGGGATCGGCACTGTCGCCTGAGTTCTTAGTTTGTGCGCGGTCATGAAACAAGATCTTGACGCCGACTAACTTCCTCTGATTGTTCTGACTCCGCCCTTTGTTGGAAACTTAAGACAGAGATGATACGTTGAGGCGACGGCGCGCATCGAGTTTAGCCAAGGGGTTCCCATTATCACATTGTAAATTGCCGGGTTGTTCGAGACTGCGAACTCGACTATTTTAGTCACACCTTCCGCGCTTACAGGAAGCTTGACCGTACCGAGTGTCATCGTCGTCTCACCATTGAATCCGATCAATGGCTTAGGATAGGATTCGACTTGTGCGAGGTCAATTTCCATGCGCTTCAGAGCGTCTACGAAAATGATGTCGACTGTGCTCCCAGTGTCGATTAAAACGCGACCCGTGTCCCATCCTGCGACGGAGAGTCGGATGACAAGCGGGTCGTCATGAGGTTTGTCGATGTCATCGACCTCATTCTCTTCGAACTGGATGACGTCGTTCGGGAACTTCGACGGTTCGGGTTTGTTTGCCCCTACCTCCGCTCTTCTCTGATAGGCTTTGATCGACGAAACGGTGTTAGAGCAGTAGCGCGAGCCGCCCATGATCATGTTGCAGATTTTCTGTTTCGAGGCGCTACGGCCATCATTACCGTTTCATCGGTCGAGGTGGGCCTCGTCGTTTCGTCGGTCTCGCTTATTATTCCTGTTGTCTACCGACGGGCCGTCCCCTTCTCTTGCATCGTCGAATTGCTCGAGCTGAAAATCGTTAACATTGATGTTTCCTTTGAGCTCGCCGGCGGCCAACTTTGCTGCGAGTCGCATGCCGAGGACTCTGCAGTTAGACGTCGAGTGTCCCTCCATCTTATGCAAGTCGCAATAAGCAGACTCGTCATATTGCGATATTCTCGGCCAAGTGTTGCCGCTAGCGCGACCAGGGGCGCCTCTTCCGCGGCCTCGCCCTCTTCCTCGACCGTAGCCGGGCGAGTCCACCTGGTAGTTATGGGCCCCCTTGAAACCTCCTTCATGTTGTACGAAATTTCCCGACTTCCTCTTTGTCGCGACTGGGACTTCTTGCGGACTAGGATTCTTGGCCTTTCCATGCTTCTGGCTCAGGATTTTGGTTTCATCTTCGCTTCTTGCGAAGTCGTTAGCGCGATGAAGCGCATCTTGAATTGACGAGGGCTCGTTAATCGTTATCTCTTTTCGGAAATCCGAGCTGTACCACAAAGCTTTTCGCAGGGCACTCAGGGCGGATCTGTCGTCAATCCCTTTTACCTGAATAAGCATCGCTTTGAAGCGTTCAATGAAAACTCCCAAGGGCTCGCCGGCCGCTTGCGTTATAGTATAAAGGTCCACCTCCGATGACCTGCGTTTGATTAGGACGGAATACTGCTTTAGGAAGGCCTCGGAGAGTTGGGCGAAGCTGTCAACAGAGTTCCTTTTCATCCCCGTGAACCAATAGAGGGCCGCCCCTTGGAGATGCTCCACGAAGAGGAGGCAGCAACCAACATCGATTTCATCGAGCCTGAAATTAGCTCGCCCCATTGCGATTGAGAATGCTCTGATATGCTCCGTGGGGTCGCCCTTTCCCTCATAGATAGGAATCTTGAGCTTCCCTGGGTCAGATAAACGCGCCTTTGTTATTCGCTCGGTAAAAGGAGTGGTGCGAGCTTCCTCAAGAACGCGGTCGAGTTCCGGCGCCTTGCTGGTTGCGCGATGGACCTGTGACCTCATATCCTTGAGATCGCGAGTGTTCTGCTGCAAGACGGCTCTGAGCTCGTCCATTTCCGTTCCCTGCGAATCGATAGCTCTACGGGCGGTTAGGGCTTCAGCTTGTTCCATCCATCGCGTATTTTCTGCGATTTCGCCCTCGTCCCGACTCTGGATACGACTAGTCGGTCGACTGGGCCGAGCTGCTCCGAATTCTCGCCCTTCTAAATTGTCTACGATTGCAGGTATGCCGCCGGGAGCGCCTGCGGCGAAAATGGTTCCGTCTCTGAGAGGTGTAGGCGTATGATCTTCGCGAGTGCCCCGAGCCGATGGCGATGCTGCCTGGGAGAAGTTAAGAGCAAGCGGGGCGACGCGAAGCGCGTTACCTTGAGGTAGCCCTCGAGACTGACGAGTTGTCGACAAGGCCCTGATTTCAGCAGTTAGGTTGCTGTTGATCGTTTCCTGGTTTTGCGACTGCTTGAGCAACTGTTCGAGCATTGCTTTGAGTTGACCGAAATCTCCTGGTGTGGACGGGTCGGCCGTGTTTGTATTGGCGGTTGCCTGGTTCTCTGTCGGGACAGGTCTGCTTGCTTCCGCCTCCAATGCGGACTGGTTGATCAGCCCAGCCACAATGGGCTCGCTTGGACCTGTATCTTCGGCCGCTGGAGACTGCGGGTTCGTTATTGACATCTTGCGAATTCGTCTAAGTGTCTGTTTCGTGTATGAAGCTAGTGTTGCGAGTTTCCCCTCCTTCTAGCGCCAAATTGTGCGTGCTGGATTTATCACACAATCGAATTTGTGAAGATTCGTTTGAAATAGAGCTTCTTTAGGGTTTTCAAACACTTAGAGGAAGATAGAATTATATTATGAATTAGGGTTCTTATTCATCAAGATCAGAGCTGTAAACAGTGTTTTTACAGCAAATTTCGGATCCCCCTCAAGTGAAGGGGTACATGCCTATTTATAGTAAAAAGAAGGCGGTATGAACAGTAACACGCTACTGTTCATACCGTAAGTGGAATACTAAAGAATTGTTGTTGGTCCTTTGACAAATCGCTAATGGGCCCTTAATGGATCGCTTAACGGGCCTTCGTCTTCTGGGCTCGATCGCTGAGCCGATTCAACGTGCGTTTAGCCGTTTGGTTTATCGATTCTTCTAGGGGAGTTTTGACCCCTACAATGACTTAACTTTACAATCTAGCTAATGACGAAAGATCGACGAAATTATAATAAAAATGCGTGTGTATAAGTGAAATGATGGTAAAAAGAAAAATGTGGATGAAAGATCGACGAAAATATGGCAAAACCTAGCAAACAAAGTAAATTATAGAATTTACTTTTCCTTTTGGGGTACCTTTTCCTTGGTGATCTGAGAAAGAATGGATAACAGCATCTATTTCGAATTTGGATGGCTCTATTTCACGTTTGGGAAACCACCATAATTCATACTTTAGTCTATTTTGAAGACATTTTGTATTGTTGCATCTCCGATTATGTTCTTTCATTTTGAGTTATATCCTTTTGACGACCTATAGCAATCTCAGTTGGTTGGAAAGTTTGTATGACTCTTTTGTTGTTGCCGATTCTCGTTGTATCATACAATAAAACAAACCCATTAAGAGATACATTAAACGCCGATAAATGTTAGATAAAAAGAGTGAGAACAAATTCCTTATAACATTTTATGAAGTCTAGAAGATCAGTCGATTTAGAATTTGCAATGCTGAAATCCCTCACAACCTAAGTACAAACTCGTAGTAGGATGCGTCAATATGTGTTTTTTTTTGTTCTCGCTTGTGTTTTCCCACTTGGTCTAATGTGTATATTCTTCTTTATTTAACTACCAGGAGATTCTAGGCCGAAATCCGTAATCCCCCAAGCACAAAACCACAACATGTAGTATTAGTTTCGTCCCAAGCACCACTCGAACAAACGATCTCTAAACTTTGTCAGAGATCTTTACTAGTTGCGCTATTTGCTCTCGATGTATGTTCTTTACCATTGACACTAAGAAAATCACCTCATTTTAGACCATCCACACCAATGATATTTGGTGAGTATCATAGAATAAAAAAGTATTAAAAATAAATAAAAATATAATCATACCCTACCTATTGCTCTAAGATGTGGATTTGACAAGCTGTTTTTATTTTGGAAACAATAGAAAAAAAAAATTCCCAAAAAATTAAAAAACACAGATTAATCTCTCTTGTTCCACGTGTAAAGGCTAAGTAAACACTAGTTTTTGTATTTGGGAATAGTAGATGTGACACTAGTTGAAGTACAAAAGTTTAGAAGAAACGTAAGGTACACGTGAAATAAGAAAATGGGAAATGTACAAGAAATTACTCAATAATTCCGAAAATGTAAAATGGGAAACACATTTTTCTAAAATGTACACTAGTTGATACAAAGATAGACTCTAATACAAGAAAAGACAACATATTACCATTGGATACGGTCCATTCCAGAATATGTCAAACTCGTTACATACAACCAACATATGCTTGTCGTTTCTTGTATTAGAGTCTATCTTTGTATCATAAATTAAGGCTTTGATTGGGAGACGTAGATGCGGTGCGGTTTTTGTTAACAAACGTGGGCCCCATATTGTTGTTGCCAATCAACAAAATTGTTCAAGTGCGGGACGTATTTTAGAAAAATGATTAAAAAATATAATAACACAACTGCGGATCAACTTTATGAAGATAAGTAATGAACCGCACTATGCAGTTAGAACATTTCAATTATGGTGCGGTTTTGAGTGTGAAGTGCGGTTCTTCAATCAATTTTTTTTTAAACGTTATGAAATTGGAAAAAAAATTGTAATATTTAACTGTATTGAATAATATTATTTTATTTGGAAAAGAAATATTTTGATTCTCTAAAACAATTTTTTTTTAAATTAATCAAAACTTAATATTATCATATCTGCACCACACTTGTTATAATCACCAATCAAACATTGTTTTGTACCGCTTTTTTTTACACAAACAGCATTAGTTCCGCAAACCGCATGATCCGCACTTGTACCGCACCGCCCCGCATAAATTTTTTATCCGCCCCGGTCAATTTAAGGTTACCATTCGAAGCCTAAGTTTTAAGTTCAATAGAACATATATGTACGCAAGTTGTTAAAAAATTTAAAACATTCACCAGACACAACAAAATCATTATATCTTTGTGTTCTAAGGTCTATTTAAGATCTCTTTGATCCATTGAAGAAATTAAGAGATCCAAGCAAAGTCCACCAACAAGAGACTTAGTGACTGATTTCTTATTATTTGTTAAATAAAACCTACCATTAACCTCGAAACTATATTAATAATATAACTAATTATTGTTTTGAATTAAGTTGACAAACCATGGATTTAAAACATCCTTATTTCAGTTACGAATTATAAAACTAAAAACACCCACGACAACAAAAAAAAAACTAAAAACACCCACGCCGGTTTAACGACGACCCTGGTTCATAAGCCATTTCTTAGTTAAACCACAACCAAACGCCTCGTCCGGTATATCCATCTTACCAATCCGGTTAACTCCCTCGGCAAAAACCACACCCATACCCATATGCAAATACGGTTCAATATGACAATGAAAAAACCAAACCCCAGGATTATCCGTCACAAATCTCAACGCCGTCCATCCAAACGGATACACAACCACCGTATTCCGTAACGGCGGATTCTTCAGATTATACGTCTTCTCATCAATCCCTCGCCGGAATTTCCCTTCTCCGTAACCTAAAACCCAGAAATCGTGACCGTGTAAATTATTGGGGATAAGTATGAATACGTTCGGATAAGTTCTCTTATTACTTGTGTATCAAGGCTTAGTCCTAATGTTTAGGGGTTTGTATCTATCTTTCAGTCAAGTCTCTGTGTATAAATAGTTTGTACGTATGCATCAATAAAGCAAGTTAGTTCAATATCTATTTCTACATGGTATCAGAGCTAAGATTAAACTACCTTAAATTCGTTTGTGTTCTTTCTCTTTTCAAAGTTTGAAAAGCTTGTTACGTACGTTCGGAAACGATGAGCGGAGAAGAATCATCAGTTGCGAAGACAGGAGAAGTTACAAAGGAGGCTGTGTCTCCTTCTCCGTATGCTTTGTATGGATCTGATAATTCAGGGTCAATGATTACCTCTGTTTTATTAGACGGAGACAATTATAATGAGTGGTCAACGGAGATGTTTAATGCCCTGCGAGCCAAAAGAAAAACTGGTTTCATCAATGGTACACTTCTCAAGCCAACTGAAGATCATCCAGATTACGAAAATTGGGAAACCGTCAACTCCATGATCATCGGATGGATTCGTTCGTCAATTGAGCCAAAGGTCAAATCTACGGTGACGTTTATCTCTGATTCATATCAGCTTTGGAAAGATCTGCAACAACGTTTCTCGGTGGGAAACAAGGTTCGAGTTCATCAGATCAAAAGTCAGCTTGCCTCGTGTCGGCAAGATGGGCAAGCAGTGCTTGCTTATTACGGTCGTTTGAGTTCTCTTTGGGAAGAGTTGCAGATTTATCAGCCTCTCCCCGTGTGTTCGTGTGGTGCTCGTCAAATAATTGCAAAAGAAAGAGATGAAGAGAAAGTTCATCAATTTGTGATGGGTCTTGATGATGCAAGGTTTGGAAGTTTATGTACAAATCTAATCGGTATGGATCCTTTACCATCTCTTGGAGAAGTATATTCAAAGGTCGTACGTGAAGAACAACGTCTCACTTCTACTCGGGTTCGTGACCAGCAACAAGATGCAGTGGGATTCGTTGCTCGCAGTGATGTTTCTTCTTGTGTAGAAAGCAACACAAGTCGTTCTGATGGTCAAAATTTGAACCGATCCGATGCTTTGATTCTCAAGTCTCGTGATCGAAACACTTTGTGCTCACATTGTGGTCGTCATGGACACGACAAGAAGGATTGTTGGCAGATAGTTGGATTTCCAGATTGGTGGAATGAAAGACAAGATCGTAGTACCGGTGGTCGTAGCTCCAACACTCGTGGTCGTGGTGGTCGTGGTTCTGGTTTTAATAACTATGGTCGTGGAAGAGGCCAAATTGTGGCTGCTCATGCTACGAGCTCGAACTCTTCGTCGTTTCCTGAGTTTACACAAGATCAGTGGAAGGTCCTAACTCAGATGATTCAAGAGAAATCAGGCACCGGAAGTTCCGATAAATTGTCTGGTAAGCTGAAGTTTGGAGATGTTATTATTGATACAGGAGCTTCTCATCACATGACCGGAAAGCTCTCGTTATTAACTAACATCGTTTCTATACCACCGTGTTTGGTGGGGTTTGCAGACGGTAGTAAAACGTTTGCCTTGAGTATGGGCGTGTTCCCTCTTTCGGACAAAGTCTCGTTGACTAATGTTCTTTATGTGCCTTCTCTAAATTGCACTTTGATTTCGGTTTCTAAAATTCTTAAGCAAACAAATTGTTTTGCAACTTTCACCGACACAATTTGTGTTTTACAGGACCGTTTTTCGAGGACTCTGATTGGAACCGGTGAAGAGCGTGATGGGGTGTATTATTTGACAAGTGTTGCTACAGCGAAGATTCATACTGTTAACGTGACTGGCAATCATTCATTGTGGCATCAACGTTTGGGGCATCCAAGTTTTTCTGTGCTTTCGTCTTTCCCTTTGTTTTCTGGTTCCTCGTCTTCTGTTAGCTCTCGTTCTTGTGACGTTTGTTTCCGAGCTAAACAGACACGAGAGGTTTTTCTGGATAGCATTAATAAAACAATCGAATCTTTCTCTTTAATTCATTGTGATGTTTGGGGTCCTTACCGTATACCTTCCTCCTGTGGAGCAGTTTATTTCTTGACAATAGTTGATGATTACTCAAGAGCGGTTTGGACGTATTTACTCCTTGCGAAATCTGAAGTTCGAGATGTTGCCACGGATGGATCTCGCTGATTTTCCCCTTTAACACATTCGCGTTCTGGAGAATCACGTCGACGACGATTCCCGACGGAAAATAATAGATCCCGCTTCCTTTTTTGGTGTTTGGATTCGCCGGAGGTTTCATGATGTCTCCCGGAGGTTTCAAATCGTACGCCGATTTGATACCGTATTTGATAGATCCGAGGTACGGAGTCGCCGGTACGGATAAAGAGACGTTGTTGATTGCCCATTTCGTGTAATTATCGATTAGGTTTTGTGTGTGGAGGAGGATTAGCTGGTCGTGTGATTTCTCCGGCGGTGGTGGATAACCTTCCGCGGCGAGGATTTTCTTCGAGAAGGTTTTGCTCCGATCGTAGTCGTCCCATCTGGGAGTTACCGGTGGTGGATTTGTTGGGCGGTTTGAGTCAGGGGTATTTATGTAATTTAATACGGTGAGTGCTGGTGGTGTGTTGGGTTTCCGGCCACGAACGCCGACGGAGATCCAGTATTTCTTGGAAGGAGGAGACGAATGGGTTTTAAGAAGAACGGAGTATGTTTCGCCGGAATAAATGTCGATGTCGGAGACGGTGAATGGTGCGACGTAGTTGCCGTCAGCTTCAACAACCTCTAGTTGGTGTCCCTGCACGTGCGCAATCAAACACACGTGTGAGTTGTTGTGAATCCTAATTTATTTTTTGCATCATTTTTAACAACAACAAAATTCAAATACTCCTCGGGTAAATCTTTGTATACTATATTTGATGCTAATGTCATGAAGACATGAAACATAAAGTTTGTGAAATTCTTTAAACCTTAATGCAATGCTAATCGTAGAAACCTAAAACTAAATAAATTGAATAAGTGAATAAATAAACTTTAACAAAGTTTCTTCAACTCAATGTCTAGTTTTAACTTGACAAAAGTTGTGCCGGTTAGTTTAGTAATAAATTGGATTTTAATTTGGTTATTGTACTCATTAAACGACATTTGTTATGAAACGGAAGGAGTAACTTACTTCAACGGCTAGATTAAGGGAAGCAAGAGCAGTGGCGCTAGCGATACGAAGACGGTAAACTTTACTAGGCTCGACCGGTAGAGTTTGTGGTGCGCATTGATCGTTTTGTCTAAACTTACACTCTCTCACACCTCCCTTGATAAAATATGCGGCTTGGGAACAATTGTGTTGTCCTCTTCCGTTAATCAATAGACTTATAGATTCGCCGATCCAACGCATAGGGCGGGAAGAAAGAGCGAGTTCTTGCGAGTGTATGCTTTGGTGCCACCAGTCAGTGAGTAACAGATTAAACTCTCAGTCGTAATGTAATGTCTCTTTGGGCGATCTTACTATTAACATCCCGTACAGTCCTGCTGATCTTTGCATCCCATAGTGTCCATGGTAGAAATGTGTTCCCGCCTGCACCATTTGGTTACAAACATGGGGGAAATCATGTTTGTAATTAAAACGTTACCGTTTTTCTTCTTGTTTTTTTGTTTATTTATTTTTGTAAGTAAAAGTAAAAACATAGGGGAAAAGTTACCTTATCGACAGTGAAATTGTATGTAAAAGTCTCGCCAGGGTTAATGGCACATTGTGTCACACCGGCTGCTCCGTCTGCCCATGGTGTCCCAATCTATTCCATCACCGCAATTTTTTTTTTGTTAATCTCATTTTTTTAATACTTAATTACACAAATTTTATAACGTAAACTAGATGCATCTGATTACTTAAAACTGGAAAATCTAGAGCAAATTGTAAATATGAATTAAAAGAAAAATAATCTAAAAATCGCGGAAAACGGATTTACAAGTTTTCCATTACATCTACTGTGGATAATCGTGTCCAGGTCCAGCCCCGAGGGCAAGCAGACAAAGTTTATGCTTGCGGCCCTCATATTGAACCTCATATTTATTATAACAAAACGGCCCTCAAATACTAAAAATTTCTTTAGATTAGTGGTCGAATCGGCATATTTTTTATTTTAGCTTGCGGCCTATTGAAACTCAGGGCCGGTCCTGATCGTGTCTCCTAACCTCTAGTCAACTAGTGATCCGGCCACAATGTTTTTAATTTCTTTTTCTTATTAAATTCACGATGCCATTAAAAAATTGATTTCATAAATCAAAAGAAGTGAAATTGCACGATTTTGTGGGTTACTTATTAAAACTATAAAAAAAAACATGTATAGAATAAGCTTGTCACATTATATTTGTATGCCAACGTGGGAAGAAAATTATAGAGTAAAATTAAACAACAACCTGACGTATGCCGTGCCAATGGATGACAACACCTTCGGTGGAGAGTTTGTTGGTGAGGTGGATGATCACTCTGTCTCCGGCCACGGCGTTTAACGTAGGCCCCGGAAACTGGCCGTTTATGGCCATGACAATGCCTTCTTTACAGTCCGGCCACCAAAACGTATACTCAACCTCCCACTTTGCTTCTATTACCGCGGCGGACGGAGAGTGAACCGCCACCACAACCACCGTTATTAGCCACCACACAAATGTCCCCATGGATTTTTATTTATTTATTTGGTGTGTAGCTAGATATTGTGAATCATATAGTATATGAAAAAAGGATATAGACTTATATATGTAGAAAGGGCATATTTGGACTTTAAACAAAATTCAAAAACTAGCTGCAAAAAGTTAAGTAGATTATTTATGTATTTATGTTTTTATTGTGTGGATGTTAGTGGTTTTAGTTTGAAAAAAATAAATATCTTGCAGACGAAAAAAGAATGACGACAAGATCAATGGGGGCCATATTCTATTGTAGTTTTCGTATAGAGCAATGGGGAGTGATGCAGTATGGTTTCACATGATTCACACTTGGAAACAAACGTTTCATGACAATAATGAAGATATATATGATCAATAATTGAATTAATTTCGAAAATAAACGAGAAATTATCAACAAGATCTCGACCTCACATCATTGTTGCCTCCAAACTATACAAAGAACTATCAGATCCTTATATCATCAAATTTCACCATATGTTTTTTTTTCTTCTTCTTGCTTATTCTCTTAGGTTCACATTCGTTTCTTTATCTTCTTTAGTTTCTTGGCCTTCTTCTCTAACTTGTTGCACTATGAACACTTACCCATGCTCTTCACTATCTTTTTAACTTCTTATGCATGTTGTTCTCATGGTCGTCAAAGAGACGTCGTAATCTCTTTTTCATAGTTGCCAATGACATCTAAGGCAGTAAGACAATACATACATTAAACCACCCATCCAGTGACTACACCGAGTCGGTGTAATTTCCAAAACATGGATTTGGTTGCATGTGAAGACTCCATCCAGAGACGTGCCTACTTAATAGAAAATGAAGTTTTTGCTTAGGGCATCACAAATTAAGAGCATATTGACAAATGTTTTAATTGTATTTAGTGTAATGTTATATTTTTTTCATTAGATAAATGCCTAGTAAAAACCCAAAATTAATTCTATTTATTATGAAAATGTTTAGTTATTAGTATTTCTTTGTTTTTATTTAGTGTAGTGTTAGTTTCCACTAACTTATTATTTGTTAGTCAATTTATCCCATTTATTCGTTTTACATATTACAACTTTAATTTACATAATTTTATTTATATAAAATACCATATTTCATATATCATAGTTATATGTATATATTATATTTGTTTGTTTCATTTATTTATAAACAGTTTTTTATAATATTTTTTATAAATACTAATTTGTAAAAAAGTTTCGCTTATGACACTAAAAATTTGAGGCATGACTATGACTGCATGTTATATTTTTTTCCATCTTGTTTTGCCATTTTTGACTTGATTTCACTTCAGGAGTTTTATCCAACTTTTTCCCTCTTCCTACCTTCCTTGACATACCCTCCATATTCTTATTACTGTGTCAACATTTTTTTCATGAAGTATGGAACCTTTGGTGACTATACTTTAAATTTTAAATTGTGATATTGCTTCCTAGTTGTGTTATTGCTTCCTAGTAATGAGACTATTAATCAAACTTAACTCAACACCAAAAAAATTATTTTCGTTTGCGGAAAAGAAATAGTATCTTGAAAATGATTTCTTGAAGCATAATCTTTAGTTTTATCTTGAAGCACAATGCTAATATAAGTTTAACTTGAATCCAAATATGATTTTATCTTGAATCCAAATATAATTTTATTTTGAAGCAAAATACTAAGATTCGTTTATAATCTTTTTTATAAATACTAAATTGTTATAAATTTACGCTTATGACATATATTATGAAGGAATGTTATGAATTGCAGAGTTTTGTTTATAAGGCAAAAGAATGCATAAAGTTTTGTTTCAAACATTAATTGGTTTCATAATTTTTTTGTTTTAAAAGAAAGTTTTGAGGTGCCACATGTCACTCATATGGAGAGGGTTAATTCAACTTTCATATATATGATTTCCATTGTCAATTATTTTGTGCTCCCCATAGATTTACATATTTTAAACCTCTGCATATATATAACGATAGAAAAATATCGTTTCAATTTTTAATTATATAATTTGTTATTTTCCTTTTCCTAATTTTTCTTTTACGTTAAATTTTTCTTTATTAAAATCGTTTCCAACTATATATCTTATATAACTATTTGCATAGTGAAAATTTAATAATTTTATATAATAAAAAGTTACATATTTAAATATCTGTGTTAAAATTTTATCGACTACATAGCACTTGTCACATAATCTTGTGAGTTACAATTTTACACATCTTCTTTTATATAATAAGATATATAGATATAGTTCCTCTGGACTATTTTATAAACTGTTACAAAAATGAATGAATGAATAGTTTTCTTTCAAGAATACTATTGGAGATGATTTCTCATTTCCAGTTTGAAATTTACAACACTACTGGAAATAACCCTGTTGAAGATATTGAGCACGTGTTTTTTTATTAAAGCCACATACTCATCAAGTGGTGAAGGGTGGTTATGAAGAGTACCCCAAAAACTAGGGTTACATTTTTATAAATGCAATATGTTTTTATGTTTATTCAACATCGCATGAAAATGATGGAGTAGGCGATTAGTCTACTCATAAATAGTTGTTTAAATGTATGCACCTCAATAATAAACCTTCACTAAACACGAAATCAACTCTTGAATGTAATGTGGCACAAAATATTGTCTGCAAAATCTAAATTTGAATTTGTTTCTATCATCAATCATGCATAGTTGAAATTCATTTTTCTAATAATCAAACTTTTACATCTTATTTTTTCCTTACTCTTAACAATTTACAAATACGAAAATGCAACTTGAATATGTATCCGTACGCATCAAAATATTCTATTAATTTTCAAAAAAAAAAAAATGTATCCGTACGTAATATGAATGAATAATAAATATGTATCCGTACGCAATATGAGTACGTAATGAATTTACAGTGAACTCTTATCCCATACACTTCACGACCCTACTGAAAATAGGACACGGCAACATATCAAACTTAAAATTGATTTTCTCACATTCAAGGTGTGGAGTGATAAGAACTTGATGTGCAAACCAAACAAGGATAAGTTTTAACTAGAGTTAATTCATTAACTTGAGTTAAGTTTTGGCTTGATTTTTGAGATCACAAATTATGGTTTTGGTTTGACAAAAAGGAAAAAGTTGTCAGGAAGTAGGTTTTCTTTTTCCGTTTTTGGTCGCTGCACATTAATAAAAGGAAGAGAGAAGCCTTGAAGAAGGAGTGGGTGGGAGAAAAACACACTCACGGAAAAGTGTGTATTGTGAGCAGAAGTTACACACAAGGAAGAACAAGAAGATGAGAGAAAGAGAGAAACATGTAAAAGTTTAAGTTCTTGTATTCTCTAAGTTATAGGAATAGATTGAGTGAACTCTAAGGGCTAGTGAAGGGCATTAGAGTGTTTTACTAATCATTCCTATTGCAATCTCCATCTTGATTCTAGTGGATTCCGAGCAAAGTCTCGGGGAGATGTAGCGACCCGGTTATGGGCGTGAACTCCTTAAATGTGTGTGTGTGCTCCCCCATCTCCTTTTCTATTTTTCTCAATCTCTCTTGGCTCTGTTTTATGCTGCTACAAGCAGAGTCGAGTAAATTGATTGATCTGTCGTTAGATTGATCAATTTAACCGAGTCTGGGCTCTGTTGTTTTTCAGCTCTGTTTTTTCCATGTCGGTAATGCACTGATTTTGTGCTTGTGTCGGTCTCAAAACATCAAACAACTTCTAAGCTTGGGTTGTGACGGTTTATGCTCGAGAAAGGACTCATCCTTTGAGCCTCTAAATCCTAACAAATTGGTATCAGAGCAAAGTTACGTGCTCGGTGGTTCTCTCAAGCCAAGAATCACGGTGGTTTCAAGAAGAGAAGTGGAACGTTTGATGATCTACAAGGCAGCAGTCATGGAAGAAGAATTTCGTGGCTTATGTGGAGATTCTAAGCCATGAGTGAAGCTTGATGATGACTGAGATTTTCAGTAAGGGAAGTCTTAGATCAAGAAGAAGAGCAAGAGAAAGAAGGAGAGTGAAGAAAAGGGTAAAAGGGTTGGAGTTTTGGAAGGTTAGAGGTTACCTTAAGCATCCATGTTCCTTTTCTTTGAAGAGCTTGATCGTGTAGAGACATGGAGCGTCTCGGTAACACAACAAATCAGTAGCTCTTGGTAAATGGTGTAGAAGAGAGGAAGGAGCCATAAAGCTCTATCTCGATAAAACATCGTTGTGTTTCTCCGGTTGTGAGAAAGGTTGAGGAGACAAGGCTGTCTCTGGATGAAAGCGAAGCTATCTCTTGGTGAATAGCATGTGAGTGGAAGGAGTCATAAGACTCATCATGACGAACATTGAAGCATCTCAAAGAAGAAGAACCAAGACAATTGCAAGTTTTATGTTGTTGTCGCAAGGTGTTTCAAAACAGCGACAAAGACATGTTTTGGTAAGTTGTTAATTCTAAGATTCGGTTAGATCTTAGGTGGAGTAACAAAAGGATTCTTGAGATGCTTAGGATGTTAAAAACGTGCTTAGTTCATGGTATTAAGTTTGTAACACAAGGGAGATGTAAACTAGGTGTATCTTAAGGAGAGATTCTTAGTTTAAGCTAGAATCAAGGGAAGTGGTTTCATGGAATTGTGGAATCAAGTTGCTGTAAGATACAAGGAATTCTAGTTACTCTCATGTTAAAGTGTTGCAAGAACAAGAAGAGAAAAATCAGAGATAGAAAAAAGAAGCATTTGGTAGAAGATGGTGTTCTTTATCAATGCTAAAGGAACCGGTTAGAGGTTGATGTAAGGTGAAGATTTTCACAAGGATAAGCTTGATTCTGGTCATGGCAAGGATGAATACAAGTTATGTGACTCAAAGTCCCATTCTAGAATCGAAACATCAACCACAAGACTCAAGTTTTATGGGAGATTCCGCTGCAGTCACAAAGGTACTTGTGATGCTTTGTATTGAAGTTTCAAGGTTGCTCAAGTTCTGCATATCTACTGGAATTGAAAGCTTGTTGGAACACAAGGATTGTGCACTGATTTTACAAGAAGTTGGCCAAGATTCATTGATGGATTTCATGTTATCTTCTGGTCGAATCAGTTTGGTAAAGGCAGTTGCAGTGGTGTTCAAAGCTTCGTTGTTTCCAGCCCGGTAACTCATGAGATTCATGGAAATAGGGGACGCCTTAGAACCTTGAATCTTATGGGCGTTTTATGGCTGTTTGAGTATCAGTATGGGTGCTCTTGGATCAGTTTAAAAGAGGTTGCAGGATGGTTATGAAGCAAGGAAATTTTTAGTGGTTTTTTGGCTGAGTTTTGAAAGGGGTTTCGGCTGCGGTTTTATCTCTGTGAGTAAGCTATCAGTTCTCAGAAATGAGTGTCTACAGTTGGAGGATAATCAGAGGACGTGAAGCTACAAGATTGCTATTTTCAGAGGGAATGCAACGAAGATTGTGCTCTTGTTGTTGTCTGGAAATGTTCTGTTGAAACAGAAGGGAAACACTCAATTCATTGCTATTTTCAGAGGGAATGCAATGAATGTGGTGCTCGAGTGAGCTTGAGTGTATTATGAAAAGACTATGGGTTCTTGTTTCAAGAGTATAAGCTTTTGAAAAGATAGAAGAAGCAAAGATTCAAGTTTGTGCAGATTTGTGTTTGGTTTAACACATGGTTATTCTGTTGGAATGAATCTTGAAGAACAAGGGAGTGTACAAGCTTTGGTTATCTCCGGATTTAAGCTATGGTTTCAGTTGGTATCTTGGTGTGTTGCAACTATTGCTTAGTAAAAGGAAGTGGTTGTGGACAAGAGTTTAACGGTTATGGAGCTACATATTTTGTATGGGAAGTTGTCTCAGTGTTACTTTGCAATGGAGTGTGCCATGATGGTGTGTCGATAGTCTTCCTATCTAAAGGAGTTAGGCGGCGTGTTCTGTTTTCTCAGATCGTTTCAGTTCAAACAGCGGTGCACATATGGGTATACGGTTTATATTGCAAAAGGAGAGATCAAGGTCTTTGATTTCGAGTCTGAGGTGGAGATTGTTAAAGGTCAATCCAAGTTCTTCTAAGTCAAGATATGAGGAAGGTTCCAAGTTAAATGAAGTCAAGGTTGCTGAAACATAGAAAGGTTCTTGGTGGTTCTTTAGGCACAAACGAATCAGTTTGAGTGGCTACAAGAAGAAAGAAGAATGTGTCTCACGTTTGGACACTCTTTCTTGAGGACGAAGCCACGGTGACGTATTCTGGTTCATGAGAACGGGTGAATGGATTTACAGTGAAGAATGGTTTTAACTCATATGGTGAAGTTGAGCTTATAGAGACAGAGTTTGTTCAAACGGTTATAGTTCAAGGTGGAGTATTGCCGCTAGAGGAAGTGGAATAGATATTCATAAGGGTATTTGTTTCATTCCGGATGGAGCTATGTTTGTGGAGGCTGTCTCAGGTATTTAGCTCAAAGGCAAAGAGTTAAAAGGTTACTTGATTCGCTGTTGGATAAGATTCATCAGAGTTTTGTGTGTGAAGAAGAATGAAGACCAAGCACAAGAGGTTACCAACGGGAAGACAACTGAAATAGTTGATTTGAAACTAGTTGTTGGTGAGGATTTCTAGAGTAGAGCTGCAAGTCTCTGAATTTTTCCGAGAGAAGACACAAAGCGGTGATTTGAGATGAGGTTATTGGAGTGACTTAGTGGATCCTATAAAGGAGAAACGGAAGGAGACAAATGCAGGTGATGCGAGGTTTTGTCTCAAGGCTGCTCACTTCAAGAATGTATAGGTGTTGTGTATCTAGCTTGATAATCAACACATCTCAAAGCTAGTGTTAGAAGCTGGAAAAGAGAAGTCCTAGAAACGACGAAAATGCATACGAATCGAGTTGCACTAGGAAGTGATCAACAAAGGAAGTTTAAGTTGTTTGTTTGCATCATAAGGAGATATATAAGTGTCTTCTTAGGGAAACACTTGCGAGTTAGTCAAGTGGATTGTCTTCAAGTATCATGCGATGGTAAGGAAGAAGAAGGCTCAGAGTTAATTAGATAGATCAAGCTATGGTTAGATTGATCAATTTAATCGGGTCTGAAAATTGAATGATGCAAGAACCAAATTCGTTTTGGTGGAGGCTGCATACAAGAAGAAGTGTTGCAGGTTGTTCTTTACAGTTTGAAGGAGACATCAAAGGTCTATAAATGATGTGCAAGTTGCTGTAAGGACGTGTCTCAAGGATATCACAAGGATTTGGTGATAGTGGGTTATCAAGCTGCTAGTGTGTTCAAGGATAAGAGACATGTTAAAGGTTGCTAGTAGTGGGTTATCAAGCTGCTAGTGTGTTCTGTTTTTGCAAGAAGATTGAGCATGGATTATGTACTGGAGTTGCTTGTTTAAACAAGTTAATGAGGTGAATCTCAAATGGTGTAAGCTGTTGGTGAGATTGATTACATGCTGAATCAAAGTGCTTCGGTTCGAGGCTAAGGTGATTCTGATTTTCTGTATATGATTCAAGTAATTCTATGGATTTTGATCTCAATGGCCATGAGAAAAATCCTAAAGGCTAGCAAGGGAATCAAGATTTGCAGAGGTATATTGGTGTTTCTCAATCGCTGCAACGGTTTTATGGCATGAACGGAAGCCATGGAAGATGCCGTGTGATTGGAGAAGTCATAAGCAGTGAAGCTTATGGAGTTTTTTCCGTTGAGTTAACAAGGAGGTGATCACTAAAGAGTTGAGCTCAATACACGTTTGTATTGTTGCTGGTTTTCACAACTCTATTGAGTTCAAGACGTGTTGACTCAAGTGCATTGAACATGATGTTAAATGCGAAAAGGGTCGAGCAGCTTCATGGTGTTTAAGCTGCTAAGGATCAAGGCTGAGTAATGATACTCAGGAACCGAGACTGGAATCCGGGAACTAGAAGAAGGTACTCTCTCTCAAGTGTGTGCAAGTTTGTTTGCATAATCATCAAGCTCTTAGGTGGAGATTTGTGGAGTGATAAGAACTTGATGTGCAAACCAAACAAGGATAAGTTTTAACTAGAGTTAATTCATTAACTTGAGTTAAGTTTTGGCTTGACTTTTGAGACCACAAATTATGGTTTTGGTTTGACAAAGAGGAAAAAGTTGTCAGGAAGTAGGTTTTCTTTTTCCGGTTTTGGTGGCTGCACATTAATAAAAGGAAGAGAGAAGCCTTGAAGAAGGAGTGGGTGGGAGAAAAACACACTCACAGAAAAGTGTGTATTGTGAGCAGAAGTTACACACAAGGAAGAACAAGAAGATGAGAGAAAGAGAGAAACATGTAAAAGTTTAAGTTCTTGTATTCTCTAAGTTATAGGAATAGATTGAGTGAACTCTAAGGGCTAGTGAAGGGCATTAGAGTGTTTTACTAATCATTCCTATTGTAATCTCCATCTTGATTCTAGTGGATTCCGAGCAAAGTCTCGGGGAGATGTAGCGACCCGGTTATGGGCGTGAACTCCTTAAATGTGTGTGTGCTCCCCCATCTCCTTCTCTATTTTTCTCAATCTCTCTTGGCTCTGTTTTATGCTGCTACAAGCAGAGTCGAGTAAATTGATTGATCTGTCGTTAGATTGATCAATTTAACCGAGTCTGGGCTCTGTTGTTTTTCAGCTCTGTTTTTTCCATGTCGGTAATGCACTGATTTTGTGCTTGTGTCGGTCTTAAAACATCAAACAACTTCTAAGCTTGGGTTGTGACGGTTTATGCTCGGGAAAGGACTCGTCCTTTGAGCCTCTAAATCCTAACACAAGGTTTGTACTATATGTTGTCTACAACTCAAAATTGTTTTTTCAACTTGCTATTTAGCTCTCCACTGTAACACGTCAACAGTTGGATTTATTTATCAACCATCCATTATAAATAGCCTTATTGTCTAATATTATTTTGTTTTTGGAGTTTCTATCCGTTGTTCATCACCAATGACGCTACTCGTCGTTGAGGTTGCCCAAATCATCCCCTACACCGGCTCAAACTCGGCCAAGTCGCTTACAATCCCGTTGACTTTCTTCGATCTACCGTGGCTAGCGGTCCTGGTCCTCAAGCCACCCAAAAAAGTCTTCTTCTACAGACTAAACGAGCCGAGTCGTGAGCATTTCCACTCTTTTATCCTCCCTAAACTAAAACTCTCTCTTTCACACGTCCTCGGAAGCTATCTCCCTCTCTCCGCCGCCTCGTCTGGAACCAAGACGAGCTCAAACCGAGGATCGTCGTCTCACAATCGGCGAGACCGACGCTGATTTCTCTCATCTCTCCGGTTATGGACGACGTCCAGTCTCCGAGTTACACACTTTGACACCCGAGTTACCGTTTTCTGATGACTCAGCGTCCGCTTTCTCTCTTCAAATCACATTGTTTCCGAACCAAGGCTTCTCCATCGGCTACACGGCACACCACGCCGTTTTGGACGGAAAAACGTTAAGCAATTTCATGAAAGCTTGGGCTCACTTATGCAAACAAGAGATGGAAAACAAAGTCATCTGATACGATTTAGATTGTAAACTCTCAGATTATGTTAAAGGAACTCACTTTCACTAACTTTCCGATACCGATTACAAGAAACAAATATAAGAAATGCAAATAAAAGATAAAACACACTCTAGAGAATCAAAGAGACTCAGCTCCCTTCTCACACACATACCAAGTGATCAAATCATTTGATAAACCTTCCTTCTCACCGTCTCCGATCATATATAGAACACAGCTCCCGTGAAGTGTCAATAAGTGGGCCATTACCTTTATTGGGCTAATTCAATCCTCATTACCAAGCTCTGTTGGGCTTTGATCAGGCCCATACGTAACATCATCTCTCTACCTCAGAGTCTAACTCCGTCTCTAGACCGGTCCTTGGTCAAAGACCTAACCGGACTCGATGAACAGATGTTGGAGACTGTGAAATCTCTCGGCTACGACAAACATGAACAACTTGAGTCTCAAGAATCCTGCAGGAGATGACGACGCCGTCATGGCCACGCTCGTGCTGTCTGGCGATGACGTCGAGAAACTCCGGGAACGAGTCTTGTTGTTCACTTGTCTACTTTCGTAATCGCATACGCCTACGTGTGGACCTGCTTAGTGAAGGCGCGTGGAGGAGACGGAGATCGAGCAGTGAGTTTCTGTTTCGCGGGAGATTTCAGAACGCGGTTGGTACCGCCGCTTCCGGAGACGTACTTCGGAAACTGCGTGTTCGCGGTGGGTAGTTCCAAACGGAAGGCGGCGGAATTCACCGGAGAGAAAGGATTCGAGAAAGCAGTAGAGATCCTGAGCGAGTTGGTGAAAAGCTTGAGTTCACCAGGAATGATAGAGACGTTCGCACAAGGATTCGCGATTTCATTCGAGTCCATAGGTCAGAGCTCACAGTTTGGGTCAGTAGCTGGGTCGAACAGGTTCGGAGTATACGAGATGGATTTCGGGTGGGGAAAACCTGTTAAGGTTGATGTTATCTCCATTAGGGGAGAGGCAATCTCAATGTCTGAGAGACGTGACGAATCAGGTGGCGCTGAGATCGGAATCTGTATGAGCAAGACGGAAATGGACATTGTTTCTTCTTTTTTCTGCAATGGTTTACAAAACTAAACACATTTTGTTTTAATCACAATAAAGCTATAGCTTGTTTGATCTTACACGAATGTTAATGCAATCAAGGCAAAGGACTTGTTACCAATACAAATGTTACTTCTTACTCAGGTGTACCACAACAAACATTACAATACGCGAAAAAGCGCATTTAGACATCTTACATACACAAACCTTTCAATCTCAATTGATTACGGATTCAATTTCTTCTTCTTTTTAAACTAATACATATATATACTTAATACATTGATAGATGTGATATTTGATAAAGTGGTGAAGTGTTCTTACAAGGTCACCCCCCCCATTGCTTCTTTTCAGGTTTTGCCGGTTGTTTTAGGTGCAGTTAGTGTCGTAGCTTGCAAGACCGAGTAATTCTGGCCCCTCCAATCGCGGGTTCTTCTCAAAGCTGCATATTTGTTTTGCATTGTTAGAAACAATTCTTATATGCAACTTTATCAGTTTATATGAAAAGGAAACTGCAGGAGGAACATTATCAACAAAAATAACTTGATGGCTCAGTGTAAAAAGAAACTTACTTCTGCAAAGGAATGTGTGTAAAAGGTCCAGTTGTTGGGATTGTTCCACACAAATCATTGCTTGAGACATCACTGCGAAAAGGATGACAAAGAAATAAAAAATTTAGTAACAAATGCAGTATATAAGTCCGATGCAGTAATAACAGGCTGATTCTCCAGAAAACAATGACACAGTGTTTACCCAAAAAAAAAGCAACACAGAGCTGAAATAGCTGCACTTACACAACTTTAAGGCATGATATTTTTGTGAGTTCTCTAGGGATTGGACCAGTTATCCGGTTGTCATTAAGCCGCCTGCCACATTAAACAGTTTATTAGAGAGCCCAAGGTATGAAGAGATATCACAAAAGAATCATAAACAGCTATATTGTTTGGATGTGTCTGTGTCAAGAGTTTGAAAGCAACTTACAGAAAGACTAGAGACTTGAGTTTACCCAAAGAAGTAGGAATCTTCCCAGTAAGATTGTTGTTGTACAGATCCAAGCTGATGAGATTCTTGAGATTTCCAAATTCGGAAGGTATAGTTCCTTTGATGTTGTTTTTGTAGAGCTCTCTGTGTCAATCAGAGGACAAGGAAAGTGTTAATCTACACTACAGTGTCCATTACGTAATCAATCTCATAGCAGACAGCTGCATTAACTTTATTTGCACTCTATTTACATAAAAGTTGGCATTGGTAAAAGTAAAAGTTGAGAAAAACGAAAGATGACATACAGATATTGCAAATGTTCGAGCTTCCCAAGCTCGGGCGCAAGATGTCCAGAAAGGTTTGAATTACCCAAATCCCTGCCAAAATATGTAGAATCAGAGATACAATTTGAGACAAAAATTCCAAATATTTTATATCGCACAAGGACACGTAGATAGGCATTAATTTTAGATACTCAAATAGCTCTTCTCTCGATTCATCAAACACTTCTTCAAGATAATCAGATGAAAACAATTGCACAAACCCTCCAGTTTTTTTTTAAAGCGTAACAACTCACAAAAAGTAATCTAAATCAGTAACAAAGCATTGAGAAAATCATGAAGCAAAATTAAACTGCTTAATAGATGGAATAACTATTTGGGAATTTTTCTAAACTTTCAAGGAATCCAATGACTAGAAAGGTCTACACAGTGCAAAACATGGGAGCTTTAGATCTCCCCTTTTCATACTAGAAAGTTGAACAAAAAAGTGATTTTTGTGTGTGTGTGTGTGCGTGTGTGTTAAATTGCCGTACTCTGCATTTGGAGGTGCAAAAAAAAAGGACCATATCATAAATAGTTTCATGAACCTTAAAAGAAACCAAACTAAAGTTACTCCAATTTGATAAAGAAAAATTTCCAAGGGCACAAGATAGCTAGATATCATAAAAAAATACAACTAAATCCATCAGTAAAAGAGAAACACAAACATCTAGCGAAAAAATCGAGCCGCCTAATGCGAATAATCAAAGAATTTTTCCAATCATATATATACATATCCATGAAATCCAAATACTTCTAGCATATTTGCTTTACATAAATTTAACCATAATTGTTAGAGACTGAAACAGAAACGAGCGAGCAATGTTTTTATACAAGTCCATAAGAAACATTGCTTGCTCTTTTCCATCTCAATCTCTAACAATTACTGTCAAGTTTATCCTGCATCTTCCCCACAAAAGGTCTAAAACATAAATCTAGTGAAATGATGCCATCCAAAATTAGAAAATAACCCAAAATAGACAAAAAAAAATTCTACTATAGAGCCAATTGTGAGAAATATAGACTGTTCAAATTCTCCAAACAGGATCTAAGAGGATCTTACACTCGAGTGACGCGGTTGTCTTGGTTACAGGTGACGTGGAACCAAGTACAGGGATTAACAAGAGTCGGATCCCAGCTCTGGAGAACATGATCTGGATCCGATAAGCTCCGGCGAAGAGCGTAAAGAGCATCTCCCTCGGAGTTTGCTTCGACGAGGTGAATCAAAGCTAAGGTTAGGGTTAGCGAAGCTGCGAGGAGCTCCCACCGGAAGTTTCGGGACGCCATAATCGGAGAATTGAGTAAAGGGGATTTTCAAGAGAAATTAGGGTTTCTTCTTTTTTCCCCCTTTGTTGAAGATGAAGAAATCGATTGTGCTAGTGGCGTGCGAAATGACGGAGAAATACTACTTTTTCAGTTTTTTTTTTTCTTTTTAAAATTATAAATTCTTGTTCCTTTTCTCTTTAATATTATTTTGTTGGGGTAATGTTTTTTATTAATCCCACTATTACAAAGAATGTACACCACTCTGTGAGATAGACACATATTTCACTCAATAGTTTAGCGAATTTTTAAATAACTTTTCTCGTTGTAAAACATTTACATTGATAAATTTTGATTAAAACAACAATAAAAATGACTCGAATTTTGTTTAGCAATTTTGATCATCTTGATTTGGTTGAGCAAGTAAATTTTAGCCATGATGAAAATTCAACTTTCATATTTATTGTCAGTAGAATTTTGGTTTTAAGAGGAAGAAAAATCGTTTACTAACTTGTTTGTTGGTCAAAGAAGTTAAGAGGTTGAGTTTAAATTGGTCAAAATTGGAGACTAGAGAGTTCACGCGGAAACAAACAGTGTTTATTTGTGCACATGATAATCAGTATGGCGATAATAATGTGATATTCACTTTTCAAAATGTTTGGTACAAATCAGTTTTTATTTGATGGAATGGAATGTGGAATATGAGTTTTGTGCACTAATGAGAAAAGACAGAGTTGATTAGTGTAAGACTAATTAAGAATTACTCCACTTAATAAACAAGAAAAGTCAATGATATTCGATTCTGAAGATGGAATCTGATCCGACAAACACATAACACTTAAATGTCGGAATATTAACAACTCCACTCTTCCTACTAGAAACATGACAACAAAAAGGAGCAGATAATGTCTTTTTCTTAAACGATGTCGTCTGCTCAAAATCGGTTCTCCCGAAAATGGATTTAGAACCGGTTCGGTTCGAAACGAATTTTGTAGACAAGCCCTTAAAACTTATGGGCCGGTCTTGACAAGCCCACATATATCTCTTTGCCGTGGTCTTGGTCTAGAAACTCAATACAATGATGATTTTTGAAACTACAAAGATTGGTAGTTTTTAAATTCCTTATCGATTTGTTTTGGATCTTGTATGTTGTCTATAAATTTTTTTTGCTAAATATGTTGTCTATAAATTTGAATGTGATCCGCTCTGCAGTGAGCACACAACGAGAAGCAAATTATCTTTGAGAAATTGTGACCCTCAGTTTGGTCTTTATTTATCTCTATTTATAAATTGCATTTCACTATGCTTAAGCTACATCTTCTATCTAAAAGACCACTTAATGTTTGACAGTTGCACCAAGTCTAAGTCTGTCTGTTTGTTTGTATATAGTCGTTAAGAGTATTGTTTCTTGTGGAGGAAGAAAGTTCACCAATAATTTGGTTTTAGGGTTTGAGAAAATGAGAGGATGATATTTTATTAACCCAAAAATAGTCCCTTTATTCACGTTCTCTCTCTACCATTATTCAACATACACTGTTTTAAACATTTCTCTGCATCATTTTGGTACATGTAGAAGAAACTAACAAGACAAAAGGCGTCTCACTAACAAAAACGTCCAATTATTTTATTGATTTTGTACTATCTTATTCAAATCAAATCATTATAGCCCAAAAGTCCAAAAATAGTAAATCCAAAGAATTAAAAAAAAAAAAAAAATTTGGTTTTGAATATGAAAGTTCCGCAATTATCTCCTCTTTACGAAACAGCTTCTTCGTCTTCTCCCTCAATTTCTCTTTCACATTCTCTTCTTCTGATGGATCTCTGTTTTGATCATTTGTTCTCTCGATCCCACTTCTTGGCTTGTGTTTGATCCATACATTTCACCATTTTCGAATCACAACCATGTGTCTATAAATCTCGTTTTAGTCTTCTTCGTTGAGAGATATGGGGGTCGTATCTAGGACCGTGTTCCCTGTTTGTGAAAGCTTGTGTTGCTTTTGTCCGGCTTTACGAGCTAGATCGAGACATCCCGTCAAGAGATATAAACATCTTCTCGCTGATATCTTCCCTCGATCCGTGGTTTGCTCTCTGTTTTAAGCTTTTTTTCTTAATGCACACCAAGTGTTCTACGTAATGCCTCTGTGAAATCTCTGTTTTAAGATATTTTGATTCTTCCTAACGTAGGATGAGCAACCCAACGATCGGAAAATCGGTAAACTTTGTGAATACGCTGCAAAAAACCCTCTTCGTATCCCAAAGGTGAGTTCTTTACACAACTTGATGATCTTTAACTTTTAACATTCTTTGATATTTGGATTTAGTGTTTGTATCTTCAGTTTTTAAAAGCAATGATTCCATATACTGTTTTCAGATTACAACTTATCTTGAGCAAAGGTGTTACAAGGAATTGAGAATGGAGCAATTTCACTCTGTAAAGATTGTAATGTGTATTTACAAGAAGCTCTTGGTTGCATGTAATGAACAAATGTATGCTCTGTTTTTTTATTATACAACACATTATATTGGTTATTATAGTTTTGGCTTTTCGTAATGATTTACGTTCTTTACAGGTCGTTGTTTGCTAGTAGCTACCTTGGTCTCATCCATATTCTTCTTGATCAAACTAGATATGATGAGATGCGCATTTTAGGTTGTGAAGCTCTCTATGATTTTGTTACTAATCAGGTTGATAACTCTTGCCAATTTTACTCTATCTTGATCAATTTTCCCCTGTCTTGCAATAGAATAGTTCAGTTTTTGGAGTTTCAAAGTTTGATAAAGTCTTTTACTGATTTTTTTTCCAGGCAGAGGGTACCTACATGTTTAACTTAGATGGGTTGATCCCAAAAATATGTCCTTTAGCTCATGAATTAGGAGAAGAAGAAAGGACAACGAATTTGTGTGCTGCTGGGCTCCAAGCTCTCTCATCTTTGGTACTCATATACTCATTTTGTTAGTTACATTTGAACTGTTACCTCTAGCAGAGTTGCAAGAAAAGTATTAATACAATTACTGGATTTGTTCCACAGGTTTGGTTCATGGGAGAATTTTCACATATCTCAGTAGAATTTGATAATGTAAGTTTGCTTCGTGTATACGAAATCTGTTCGCATGGATGTTTAGCGTTGAATAATCGTCCCGTTTCTTTGTTTCTCTTACTTTCAGGTTGTCTCTGTTGTTTTAGAAAATTATGGAGGCCTAAGTCAATCTTCCACTGGTGCGGGAAATCAAGACAACAAGGTTGCTTCTATAGATAAAGAACTTTCTTCCGCAGAAGCTGAAACAAGGATTGCGTCTTGGACAAAAATTGTGGATGACAGAGGCAAGGCAATTGTATCTGTGTAATCCTCTACTCAAGCTTTAGTTTGGCATGCTTTAAAATATATATGCCCAGTTCTCTTTCTGATTAAAGATGATGCAGGGAGGATGCTAAAAACCCCAAGTTTTGGTCGAGGGTTTGTCTACATAATCTCGCAAAGCTAGCAAAAGAAGCAACAACTGTGCGGCGTGTTCTCGAGTCTCTCTTCCGCTACTTTGATTTCAATGAAGTTTGGTCCACCGAGAACGGTCTTGCTTTATATGTTTTGCAAGACGTACAGTTGTTGATAGAACGATCTGGTTCGTATCATCTCCATTTGCTTTATTGGTTTTGAATTAGTTGTCAGATTGTTACTAGAGTACTAATAGTATGAGTAATCGATGGCAGGGCAAAACACGCACTTCTTGTTGTCCATCCTGATCAAGAATCTTGATCACAAGAATGTTCTAAAGAAGCCTAGAATGCAACTTGACATAGTTTATGTTGCTAGTGCACTTGCCCAGCAGACGAAAGTTCTTCCATCTGTGGCAATCATTGGTGCGCTTAGTGATATGATTAGGCATCTGAGGAAGAGCATCCATTGTTCACTAGATGATTCTAATTTGGGGAATGAGATGATTCAGTATAATATAAAATTCGAAGCTGCAGTTGAACAATACCTCGTGCAATTATCACAGAAGGTAACCCCTGTTTAACCCCATGAAGCTCTCTCTAATGAATAAATAGCTGATAGACTCTTGAAATGTAGGTAGGAGATGCAGGTCTTATTCTTGACATAATGGCTGTCATGTTGGAAAGCATGTCAAATATTACAGTCATGGCGAGAACTCTTATTGCAGCTGTTTTCCGCACAGCACAAATTATTGCAGCTATACCAAATTTATCATATGAAAACAAGGCAAGATGCCTAAAGCCTTGAAGTTTCAATTTCTCTCTTTTTTTTCCCACAATGTGTAACCAAAATTGCTAGGGGACAAGAAGATAACATGCAATCTTTTCACAGGCTTTTCCAGATGCACTTTTCCATCAATTGCTTCAAGCTATGGTATGCGCTGACCACGAATCGAGGATGGGGGCTCACCGTATATTTTCTGTTGTTCTGGTCCCATCTTCTGTTTGTCCAAGTTCAGTTCCCAAGTCGAGAAGGCCTGCTGATATGCAGAGGACATTGTCAAGAACTGTGTCTGTGTTTTCTTCTTCAGCTGCACTCTTCAGAAAACTGAATTTGGAGTCGGATAATGCTGTGGATGATACTGCAAAGATGGAGAGAGTTTCGACACTTAACAGGTCAAAGTCAAAATTCTCAAGAGGTTATAGCATAAAGGAACATCAACCTACGGAAAGTTTTGACGACGAGGAGCCAAAGCAAAACACTAGTTCAGTATTGAGCCGGTTAAAGTCAAGCTATAGCCGAACTCAGAGCGTAAAAAGGAACCCGTCATTAATGGTATTAGATCAGAATTCTTCGGGAAGTTCACCAGAGAAACCAGTATGTTTTCACATTTTGAACTAATGAATCTTCAAATTCATAAGATTTATTATGTTGTTATAATTGGTTTCAACGACTTCTAACTGAAACTTTCAGGTGATACCTTTAAGATTAAGCAGCCACCAGATTTGCCTTTTGCTTTCATCGATCTGGGTGCAGTCCTTGTCTCCTCACAACATGCCACAAAATTATGAAGCCATTGCTAATACATTTAGCTTAGTACTTCTATTTGGACGGACTAAGGTACAGTAGTAAAAAAGTTATACTATCAAGCTACACTGGATTCCTATTTATATATAGACATTACTTCTTCTCATATAGTAACTTACCAGGATTTGACAAATTTATGTAGAACTCAAGTAACGAGGTCTTGGTCTGGAGTTTTCAGCTAGCATTCTCTTTGCGGAATCTTTCTCTTGGAGGTATAGTCCTGTTACGTTTCTGATGTCATGAGAAGTGTTTGTCTTCTTCTTTTCTTCACAAATTAATTACTGTTGCCAATTTCAGGACCATTGCAGCCATCACGGCGTAGATCCCTCTTTACTCTGGCTACATCCATGATAATTTTCTCAGCAAGAGCCTTCAATATCCCTCCTCTTGTTAATAGCGCAAAAACCGCACTACAAGAGAAAACGGTAGTCAAAAGTTTTCCTACTATGCGCTTACTCTGGCTCTGTTCTATTATGTATACATCTTGATAAAAAAAATTCTTGCGTATCAGATAGACCCGTTTCTTCAGTTGGTGGAAGATTGCAAGCTAGATGCAGTTTTCTATGGGCAGGCACATCAACCAGAAAAGAGTTATGGATCGAAAGAAGACGATGATGATGCTTTAAATTCACTTGTTGCTATTGAAGAAACTACAAAGCAAACACCTCGAGAACATTACACAGCCATGATAATGAAGTTCCTTGGGAAACTATCAGATGTACTTTGCAAAATGTTCATCATTTTTTTATTCTAATTATGTGAGAGTTAACTTGAGTTTACTACTTAACTGTGTTGATGGTTTTAACTTGCAGCAAGATTCGTCGTCTATAAAGGAGCAGCTAATTTCAGATTTTATACCAATCGACGGTTGTCCAGTTGGAACGCAGTTGATGGAATCTCCAGCTCAAGTTTACCGTTCTGAAGACAAAGGCAACAAACCTCGAGAAATGGTATGTAATATCCAACTATTGATGCTCGGTTTCTGAAAATTCGAATTTATCATTAACATCAATCTCTGTTTCTTGCAGGGTGAAACTCAATTGCTTATACCAGAGAATGATGCAATGCCAAGTCCTCCAGAAGAGCAGCTTAGTCTTGACATACAACCTAATGCCAAAACCGCGTTTCTCCTAAGCATTGACGAACTTCTAAGTGCAGTGAGTTACTATTCTTTATAAGGTTTCGATAAACGCCTGAGTAGATATAAGTGATGTGATGAGAGATTTGAAAAATGCAATATGCAGGTGTCTCAAACAACAGCACAATTAGGAAGATACTCAGTGTCTGATCCACCAGACATGACATACACAGAAATGGCAGGACATTGCGAAGCTCTCCTAATGGGGAAACAAGAGAAAATGTCTTTCATGTCTACAAAAAGCAACAAATTCAGCAACCAAACAAAGGAAGCAACAGGTGGTGCTTTGCCTAGTGGTGGGAATCCGTTTGTCGATCAGAGGAACTCGTGGGAGATGACGGGAATGGGAACACCCGCGGCGCATTCTTCGAATATGTGTGTCACGGAGTATCAAAACCATCCTCCTTTCTTCAATCCACCTTCATCTACTCCTTTTGATAACTTCCTTAAACCCGTTGGTTCCTCTTGATTATAGTTGTTAAATTTTATCTCAATTTTTCTCTTTTTGATACTTATTTATCATACATAGAACGTAGTAATGAATGTTTAGACTGCATTCAATCTGAGTGAATGAATGTTTAAGAGTATTGTACGGAGATGATTATTGATTGATTCAATAAACCAAGTATGTCAAGTAATTGAACAACTATGTAAAACGACACCGCATCTTTGAAAGAATCTTCTTGTTAAAATTATAATGTCCCACATCGGAAACGTGAGAGGGTTTGATAAGGGAAAATGTTATATAAATAGACCTCATTCTCTGTACTGTTAAAGTCACGCAGCATGTGGTGAGTACAAAGAGAATTATTATTTCACCTTTTACTAAAAAATACCGTGCTCTCCACGCTAAGTGGCATACGCCTACTTTTGGAGGGTTCTCACTCTATACCCAACATTAACCCCAGTCTGAATATTTATTTATGTTAGCTAAATTAAATATTGCATCACCATGAACACAATTATGTTTAAAAATTCCTCAGTGGCTAAAGACTATCGCAGTGATAGGTGTACTGGTCTGAATATTTAGTTGTCTTTAAATGTTTTCAGCTTTTTCTAGTACGGATTTGTCTATTAAATCACAAATATTTCAAGACAACTATTTTCTACGATTATCAAACCCAACTTTAACAATTTATTCATGGACAGTTTCAACGGAAACAACTACTGAGTCATGGAATTAGCTACAATTGAAATGCAAAGAGCTGCTCTATTGAAGGAAATTGAATATTGTCATATGTTTCTTCAAATGCAAAGAGTACAACTATTTTGTAGACATACAACGCAAATCAGAAAGATCAATACACCTTAAAGCCGCCCTATAACAAACAAACATGACAATGCAAAACAGATACTCAGAAACGTCTCTAGAGAGTGATGATTTTCCTGTGGAGTTGATGTGCTTCATGATCATGGTGGTCGTGATCGTGGAAGAGAAGGGTTAAGATACCTACCATACACAAGACCGAACCCACAAGTAGTTTGTCGTATCGCTCCACCCAGTGAAATTTAAGCTGGCTTGCGCCGTAGAACGATAGAGCCACCAGCGATGTCATCACCAATATGGTACTATTCAAAGAATACCAAATCATTTCAGACATGTTAACTGAAGCATAAAGAATAAGAAAAAACAGTGGTATTCCGTATTCGTCTCACCTGATCAGCAAAACTATGATGGCAAGAACCATCATCGACTTTGAGTTTCCAACAGCGAGGAAAACAGGGAGAGTTGTTGCACAAGGAGATAAGGCAGGAACAAGTACAAGCCCAGCAACAGCCATTTTCTCCATGGGTTGGTTATGAGAATGAGTGTGACCTCCTTTACCAGCTAAAAACAGCAAGATATAGCTCCCACCGAGAATTACAAGCAAAAGGGAAGCAAGTTTGTGAACAGTTTCTTCGCCCGCGATGGTATTAGCCATTGTGATCGCTGTTATACCAAGAAGGGAAGTGGATATCACATGCAGGACTGCTCCAAATGCAGCTGAAAATTAGTGACACTAGTAAAAATCAGAAAAAAAAATGTGCAAACAACACTGTACCAAACAGATATAGAAACACTGAATGTGGTAAGCCCAACAATTCAATGCAATTGGCTCTCCATACATTGTGAGAATAGAATTGTTCTAAAATCAGTGGTTCTTCCAAAGCCTAACCCCCTAAGGCATCACTTTAATTTGCATTGTAGTCTCATTTCAGTGTGAAACCCATCAAGATCTCACATCCCTAAAAAGCTCATTTAACTTATCATTCACAATGCCATAGCTATAAGACACCAAATACAAGTCATTAGACCATTGAAGCAGCAGTTGAATCATTCATTCACACCTTAAATCAAACAATGGTACGATTACGGACTCATCGAAAAGCAGAATAATTAGAAATTCCGGAAACATGAAACACGGATGAATCATTTTGAAGGAAAATTAGAGTTTTGGAAATCGAAACATACTGACTAATAAGGTTCTGGAAAGCGTCCATTTCTGGGCGCGTCCAACGATGGAGAAAGGCAACCAGTGAGTCGGAATAAACGAGTGAAGGAGCGAAACTGTGGCGATTCCGCCGATCGTTGATAGATCCTCCGCCGTAAAACTGTCCATTCTTCTTCTTCTTCGATCGCAGTTCTAAAGAAGAGCAGCTCGATCTAAGTCGACGATGATCAGAATATATGAATCGGAAGGGAGATTTTACATTCGAATCTTCTCGGAGAATAAGATCTGAGGAAGACGCTCGAGAAGAAAATCAGTGAACTGTACGCCATTGCGCAATAACCGAACAAGAACCCGGGTAATCGGATCATTTTACGGGTCGAAACTCGGATCTTGAGGTGATTGGTTTTCTTCTTGCGGGTTATGTAATTGATAAAATGGAATCGAATCAATGAAAAAAAAAACTAACCGAACCGAACCAGATTCTTTTTTTTTTTTAAATTGATTTTTCAGGAAAGAAAATTTTCAAACTTACGCATTTTGTTACTTTTAAGTTCTCCGTAACTTAGAGCTTGACTGGTTTAAATGCAGCGGGTGCAGATGCGTTGCAAGAAGCGGGTGATAACAATTGAAAGCGTTATGAAACGATTTATACGACTGGTGTAGAAGTTGAAAATGGGTGCGTTTGCGGGATATTTTTGACTTGTTGACTAGCGGTTCCGTAGCGGTTATCATCTGAAACCACTATTTTAGCTCTTCAAAAATAGTACTTGAATCCAAAGTAAGCAATCTATCACATTTTTATTTATATCTCAACAAGATAATTCCACTTATTATTGCGATACCATTTTCATACACCAAACATTACGTACATGTAAAAGTTATGAATTCAGAAAAAGATAAGTATTCAGCATAGTTAACATTTCTTTTGATCATTTTGCATTTTTTTAATGTTTTAAACGGTTAATACATTCATAATAATGTATAAGAAGAGGGAAAAAACTCTCTTAAGAGAATCTCATTTCGAATAAAAAAAGATAAATCAAAGTCATATTCGAGATATCCAATTGGATAAAAACTCTATGGTCTCCTTCCTTATAGTTTGTTGTTTGAAAAGTCTCTACAATCAAATAGACAAATAATATACTAGGGTGTAGACAAATATCAAGCATCAAGAAGCTATGGATATTAGCTAAGAAGAAGGAGAAGCTCAAGTTTATGTAAGCTTCAAGGAAGTTGATCACACTAGGCTGAAGTTATGAAGAATTGGCCGCGTGTGGGAGACACTCTTTCACATTGAGAGGATTCTCTATTTGATCCACTAGAAACTACATTCGGTTATGGGCTTTCGATTAATGGGCCAAACCGTTTGGCCTGGTGAGAGGATAAAAAGGATGTGTATCTTTGAAAAGTCATAGGAGAGAAAAGATCAGTAATCGGTTTTCCGGCGAGTTGCCGTTAAACATTAGTGGATTCCGGCGAATTTTATCACCGGGGTACCGGAAGTAAGCACCTGAACTCGACTCTCAGTGTTCTTTAATTTTCTGCTCAAACGATTTACTTAGTTTTGCATTCGATTAGATTCGAGCTCAAGATCGGAATATAATCGGATCGGATTCTAACATATACACTAGTTACATATCTACACGGTTTCTTAATTATATATACACCATAATCTATAGATTATTTTTTAAAGTGACAGAGGACGGCGAAGAAGAGTGTGAGTGAAGAAACTAAAATACACTGATGCTAGTCAGCCTAGGGCTTTCCAGTTTTTGTATGAAATGATGATCATACAAAAAGGGTCAAGGAGGATCCATTTATGTGTCGACTTGGGCTCAATTTACTTAGAAATTTTCAAAACTTGCCATTGCCAAGTTGACAAATTACAATTTTTACAAATTGAAAGTTTCTGGAATTGTTGTTCTTTTTTTTTCTGTTTTTGTTGACGAGTTTTAGAATTTTTTTAATAATGAAACCATAACGATTTTAAAATTTACTTTGTAGGAAAGTTTCAGAACTTAAGAGTTTTATAACGAAGTCAATAACATTCCCAAAAGTAGCACGATCTTTTCATTATCATTCCTGTTTTGTATAAGATTGTTTCAAAGTCAAGTTTTAGTGAGTTGATAAAAACAATAGATATATATATATAGAGAGAGAATTGTAAGTGGAGATCCAGCTCACGAAATGTGATACATATAAACATCATCAACTAGATACCAATCACCCCAAATCATCAACTTATCATCATGAGCTCAATCAATGGTGAAGAAGCCAAACAACCTTCTTAATTAGTTTCCCTATCAATTTTCTCGTTACAACTAATTTTACTTTTCTTGAATTATATGATGTTTTGGTAACAATCGCAGCTCCACCGTTACAAATTATGAACACAGAGGGAGACACTCAAGCAATGATAACAGAAGAAGCTTCTCGCGAGCTATGTTGTCAAGCCTGGTTTGTACATATATATATATAATTTTTATAGTATATATTATAATTTGATTTTGCTGGAAATAATTAAAGTTACTAATCTTTGCTCCAACTTTCAATAACGAGCCTAGCCATTGCATTGGCCTGGTATGTGAAGGATGTTTGCATTGTTTCGAAGTATGTGGCGGATGTTTGTCAGCTCTCGGTGGTATGAATTGTGTTTGTTAATACTTTGATGATCTTAGAGCATGATTAACAATAGTATGTTTAAAAATCTCTTATCAAAATTTTTATTAATATATTTTTCATCAGAAACAAGAAGGAGAGAAGGGAGAGAGAAGAAGAAAACGAAAAAGATTTTTTCACCCAATTATAAGCTGCCAATTATGCCCCGTCGGAAAGAGACGGTTCCTTCCGTATCTTGATCAAGAGACATATGCTTTCACTTTTGACCAATTTTCAATTATTTATTAATTTTAATCTCTAAAAACCCACTAAAAAACCCATCAACATACTCCGTTAATCATGGTCTTATCATACTTACTTTGTTTGTTGTCTGCGGTGTCAATTGTTTCCGGTATGATTGCTCTGTGTGATCATTATAATGTATTCAGAGTTTGTTATGTGCGAAACTCTTTGCTTGTTTATGCAAAAAAAATAAACGATTAAAATGCGAGTTCGTTTGTGTGGAATATATAGCTGAATTTTCATTCTAAAAAATCTTAGAAACCCAAAACTTGGAATGTGGTTAAACAAAAAAAAAACTTGGAATGTAACCAAAACAAAAACTAAATCCGAGCTGAACCATTTTTTTTTTGTGTGTGCAATCAAACCGAGTAAACCGAAATCCACTAAAAACAAGTATTTTTTAAATTAAATACATAGAAAGGCAATATTCAAAATTTACCATGCAAATTTAAAATAATTTACTTTTTCTATTTGTTTAAATATGAACCGAAACTGAAGCAAACAGTAATTTTCAAATTGGACTTAACCATAATCAAATTGGGTTTTATTGGTTTATTTCGCAAACCCGAAATCACTTAACCATAATCAAATTGGGTTTTATTGGTTTATTTCGCAAACCCGAAATCACTAAACACAAAAAAAATAAAAAATGCGAATTAAACCGAACCGAGAAACCGGGTATTGCCACTAGTTACAAATTTGCCTTTCCCTTGTTACACCGAGCGAAGGGAAGCTACAGTAGAAACTGAAGAAGAAGACGAAATCGAGGAAGAAGAAGAAGAAGAAGGATGAAGAAGATTCCGGTGCTTCTCATGGGCTGCGGAGGCGTTGGTCGTTACCTTCTTCAACACATCGTCTCTTGTCGATCGCTCCACTCCAAAATGGTATTTATTCGCTTCTCCTCACTGATTTAGGTTTTCTCGATTTCTAAGTAACGAATGAATCCGAATCTGATTTTGTAAATGTATGGCTTCTGGGAGGAACAATTCTTCATGTGCATTATCACCAATATCATCTTAGGTTTGATAGTACAGTGACAAATTTTGAAACAAATGAATAACTCATGTTTTAGCTTAGCTCAAGAAATATAATCATGAATTTAAATTTTTTTTTTTTCACAGGGAGTTGATTTACAGGTGATTGGAGTGTGTGACAGTAAATCCTTAGTTGTTCCAATGGATGTGTTCAAAGAGGGACTGAATGATGAACTCTTGTCAGAAGTTTGCCGTATCAAATCAACTGGTTCTCCATTATCCAAGTTGGATGCTTTAGGTAATTGTTTCACTACCCATCCTTGGTTTTTTTTTCCTTCATGAGCCTGTTTATGGATTCTAAGCCGTATACTATTCTGTTTTCCCTCTTAGGAAAAGGTGTATATCAAGTGTTCAATGATTCCGAGGCGAGAAAGGTGACGGAAGAAATTGCAGAACGTCTGGGTGAATCTACAGGTTTGTACCAAACAGAAGATTGTTGAAATGTTAAAAGTCTAGTATTGGGGCTAAATAGCTTTTGAAAGAGTAATGTAATGTATTTGTTTATAGGCTTAGCTGTTGTGGATTGTTCAGCCAGCATTGATACAATTGAAATATTGATGAAGGCAGTTGACTTGGGTTGCTGTGTTGTCCTGGCGAATAAGAAGCCTCTTACATCAACAATGGTAACTTCGTGTTACTAGTACGAATTAAGTCATTTAGACACAGCATAGAGTCTTGAAATTTGTTGCAAATCAGTACTTTATATAGTTACTAGAAGAAGATTTGAGTCAATCGAATTCTCTTAGTTGTACAAATAATAGTTAAGTCTCTGAAAATTTATAATGTAGTTTGAATGGCTCATATTTTTTCTCATCTTGTCTTCTATGCAGGAACATTATGATAGATTGGTTTTGCAGCCGCGCCGCGTCCGCCACGAATCTACTGTAGGTGAAACACAACGGCACATAGAGTGACACAATTAATTCATATTTTGTAGTCTTTTGAATATGAAACTAGCTTGAGAAATAAGTTCTTGCTCTCGTCATATTTCTTTTATAGGTTGGTGCTGGACTTCCTGTCATTGCATCCATGAACCGCATAATATCATCTGGAGACCCTGTTCATAAGATTGTCGGTAGTTTGAGCGGTAATCAGACTTCAGATGCATTTCATTTTACTGTGATAGTGCTATAGATGTTTATCATTGTTCTTATCCCAATTTATGCATGTATTAATTATTTCTTTGTCATTGTATCCGTGCTTGATTTATGATAGGTACCTTGGGATATGTAATGAGTGAGCTTGAAGATGGCAAGCCTCTAAGCCAAGTTGTCCGAGCTGCCAAAACGTTGGGGTACACTGAACCAGGTTTTGTCCAGCTTCCTTCAGTTATCATGGCAGATATCTTGTTTTGTCTGATTGATAGTCATCTACTTTCTTTTAGCAGCATTATATTTAAGTAGATTTCGCTTTATCTGCCTTTCGATATTCTATAATCTGTTTTTGTAGATTGACAATACTCTCCAACTTGCTTTGACCTTATAGTGCATTAGAATTGGATTGGCCTTGGAAAAACCTACCAGTAATAGATGAAAAGAAAGATCATGTTTGAATATTCTAAAATATGAAGTTTGATTGGCATGTTATTTTGTTTTTTTTCACAGATCCACGTGACGACCTCAGTGGCATGGATGTTGCTAGAAAGGTATGGACGGATAGATATAGTATACCTTGTGAGAGTTAGTTCATGTGTACATTTGTTAATGTAGGTGATGTTATCATCAGTATACATGGTAGATTGCTATCTTCATCTAATTCGAGTAATGTACAAAAAAGCAGTCATGATTCATCTCGAGGTCATTTGGAAAATCTATTTTTGTTGAACCTGATTTCCTGAAGATATTAGTAGGCAAATCATCCAATTGTTCTGTTTTCACTAACTCACTGTGATTAAAAAAACTATGCTTTGAAATTCCCTTATATTTTTTATTTGAAGCAAATTATTTTGTTGACAAGAATACATATTTAATACAAACTTATATGTTTCTTAACTTTGTTTGTTTCTGTCATGATAGGCTTTGATTCTTGCTCGACTTCTTGGGAAGAGGGTAGTTATGGATAGCATAAAGGTGAGAACCACATTAAAAGCTTCTCATTTTCTATCTATTGAATTCGATTATGTTTGGTGAAAAATGGCTCCTTACAATACTCCTTTGATCCTTTTTCTCCTGAACATAACCTTTGTAGTTTTTATTGTTTCTCTGTAGATAGAGAGTTTGTACCCTGAAGAGATGGGACCTGGAGTCATGTCTGTCGATAATTTCCTCAGTAATGAAATAGTAAAACTTGATCAGAACATCGAAGAGAGAGTTAGAAGAGCTTCGTCAAACGGGTGTGTGCTTCGTTATGTGTGTGTGATCGAGGGCTCAAGGTAATAACGCTTACCTTTACTCTCGCTATTTACTAATAGTCCAATACCTTCAAGCAATGTGTTTCAAGGCTACATTGATTGTAGCTAGAGAGCAATTGTTTCCTAATTATATTGGTAAAGATACACAACTGAATGTCTCCCATAATGTGGTAGCGCACAACCTCGGAATTTTCTGATTCATAATTTCACGGTCTCTTTCTGCAGCGTTCAAGTTGGCATTCGAGAAGTTTCAACAGATTCGCCATTGGGACGACTAAGAGGCAGTGACAATATAGTAAGTTTCTTATAAGATTCCATTACAAATGCCCTTCCTCGAACACATGAATCTCTTATTAGCTTACATTATCATATAGAAAGTACATTTGGTCACATAATGGCACAAACACACATAATGTTCCCTTCCCTCTGTCTTGTGAGGAAAAAAAAATGATTGAATTAATTGGAAAACTGCAGGTAGAGATATATAGCCGTTGCTACAAGGAGCAGCCTTTGGTGATTCAAGGTGCCGGAGCCGGCAACGACACTACTGCAGCCGGTGTTCTTGCAGACATCCTCGACTTGCAGGATCTTTTTCCTTGACAAGGTGTTGTGGTTCTATCAAGTACCAATAAACAACTCAATAAATCACTCTCTCTCTTATTAATCAAAAATGTATTAGCCAACAAGAACGTGGCTTCTCCTTACATTACAAAAACAATGAATTTTGACAAATCAAAGAAATGGTTTAGGTGTCTTAAAATAAAAAAGAAAACGTTGACTTGTAGAACAAGAAAGCCAAAAAAAAAACGTCAAACAGAGAGAACGGCGTCGTTTGATATCTCAGTATGATCAATCTGGTTTTTAGGATCAAGCGCCATTTCCCGGAGCCGGAGAAGACTACCGGTAGCCAAAATCGCCTTGGAGTTAATATCATGCAACGATCGGAGATACAAACTCTGACAAGCTTTATTCGCCGCTTCCGATACTTGTCCATCTTTAACCCCCAATAAACAATGCCCTAATATCCTCAATATCGGCTGCAAAAGCTCCCACGGCAACGGAATCCTTCCACTATCTCTCTCAGATCTACCTCCGATCGCAACATTCTCTTCTTCTCTCCACGAATCATCGCTCAACGTCGGAATCAAAGCTCGAGCTTGCTCCGTTTCTCCGTTTTGCCCTGCCCAATTCTCGCACGACTCGCAGAAATTAAGCTTCGATTCGCGTGGCATTTTCGAGATTTTGCTGTAGTAAAGCTCCAACGCGACTCCGACGATCCTCGCTCGGCGCGTGGATCTCACCGTCCCGTGTGGATCTAACGTGGATGAGATCACGGCGATGTTGAGACACGTGGAGTTGTTTCTCGCTGGACCTTTGGATTCGTGGTAAATGCTTGGATGTGAGAGATCTGGAATGTTGACGGTTATTGCTTGACCGGCGCGTGAGGTTGTTTCGTGCGCGTAGAGAGCGAGTAACACGGCTTCGAATCCGGCTTGTGGTTGACGGAGAGGGACGCGAGAGAGGTAGAGACCGGCGATCATGGGGACGAATCGGAGGACGAGTAGCTGGAGAGATGGTTCGGCGGATTGGAATGTGTCGTATAGCCATCGGCAGAGATTGTTATCGCCGGCGCCGGAATCGGGACGGAGGAGAAGAGTGGATATCGCGGCGGAGACGGCGTCGTTTTCGAGGAGGATGGAGATTGAGGAAGGGATTTTTGTTGTTGTGACGATTGAGGATAATGATTGTATCGCTATTTGACATTTCGCATCGTTGGCCACGGTGGTTTCTGAATCGCCGCCGTTGATCGACGGAGAAGGTGGAGAGTCATGGCTTGAGGAAGAATCAGACATTTTGGGGGAAGAATCAGACATTTGTGAAAGAGAGAGGAAGAAAGCGAAAATATGAAAATTTGAGAATATTACGCAGCAAGAATAGGATCAAATATTTATATCGCTTATATCGTACGATCTGGATCGTCCGATGTTTTTTTTTCCATCGGACGGTTGTTATTGCACCGTACAGCGATCACAAAATAAATTCACTCTTTGCTTGGTTCTGCATCTTCTTCCTATGAATTCGATCAGAGAAATTAGGGCAACGTAATTAGGGTGAAGATCTCTTCTCTGTTACGAATTGATTACTTGAGGTACGTAACTTGTCTCGATTATGTTTTCGTTATCTAGAGCTTTCTCGTTTGTTCTAGAGTTTCGGTTTAGCTGTCAAAATTTATGAATCTCTTTCGTATAGGGTTTGATTGCAATAGATAGATGATGTATAGGGTTTGATTTCAATCGATTTTCGGGTGTTTATATGATGAAAAAATTGAATTTTGTTTAGTTTTGCTTAGTTGGATTGAGTCCTCTTTCTCGTTTTTCTTCAGAGTTAGCTGGATTTTCAGATCCGGTTAGGGTCGTTTGTGACTAGCTTCTTGGGTTGGGTGTTTCGGGCTGCTTCGGACGCTTGCTGGGATTTTCATGGCATTTGAGACCCAAGAGAGAGTAGAAGTTGCGAATGATTCATCGAATTTTGGCGAGAGTTTACACAACCAAAGAGCTGAGTCTGGAGATCTTTTGAATTCGGAGTTGAGAGTAGGGAATGGGTCTGTTGAGATTCCAAGTGTGAAGTTATCTTGTCTGCAAAAGAAGGGAGCTTTAGTGCCCAGTGGCTCGAAACCGTTGCTCTCTGATAAGGATTTATCTAATACTACTACTTATCAACGTTCCATTATTGATTTGCCTCAAGCATTGATATCTGAGATTCTTAATTGTCTTGACCCAAAGGAGTTAGGTTTAGTGTCTTGTGTTTCAACTTGTCTGCATAAGTTAGCGTCCGAGCATCACGCTTGGAAGGAATTCTACTGCGAAAGATGGGGACTCCCCGCAATTTTTGGGTTTTCTGGTGAGAAATCATGGAAAGATCTGTTTGTTGAGAGGGAATTTAGGAGTAAGACCTTTTTAGGACGTTATAGTATCGATACCCTCTATGGTCACACCGAAGCAGTCCGAACTGTTTTCCTTTTAGCATCTGCAAAGCTCGTTTTCACTTCTGGATACGATTCCATTGTTCGGATGTGGGACATGGAAGAAGGTTTGTCTATTGCAGCATCTAAACCACTCGGTTGCACTATTAGGGCGGTTGCGGCTGACACAAAGTTGTTGGTAACTGGGGGTACGGATGGATTTATACATTGCTGGAAATCAGTGGATGGTCTCCGGAACCTCTTTGACCTCACAGGTTTTCAGAAAGAGAAGACCGAGTTTCGCCTATGGGAACATGAGGGTCCTATTACGTCTCTTGCCCTGGACATGAAAAATATCTTTAGCGGTTCATGGGACATGTCTGTACGTATATGGGATCGATCTTCAATGAAGTGTATCAAAACCTTGAGGCATAGTGATTGGGTTTGGGGACTTGCGCCTCATGAAAATAGCCTCGCTAGCACGTTAGGTTCTGATGTATATATTTGGGACATTAGCAGTGAGACTCCAGTGGCGATTATCCACGATGCTCATGAGGGTAATACTTACGCTTTAGCAAGAAGCCATACTGGGGATTTCTTGTTTACTGGTGGAGAAGATGGAGGAATCAAAATGTTTGAGATCAGAAGATACGGTAGTGAAACAAGCATTGTACTCATATCTCAATGGATGCCTCACTCTGGTCCTGTCTACTCTCTTTCTTTTGAGTTTCCCTGGCTTGTCTCAGCATCTGGTGACGGTAAACTAGCACTTATCGACGTCAGGAAGTTGTTGAAGACTAACCGTCGTGCCTTATCCAAAAGGGTTTCATCGAAAACTGTGGAACCGCCACAGAGAATGCTGCACGGATTCAGATCAAATTTGTTCTCTGTAGACATAGGTTGTGACCGTTTAGTGTGTGGAGGTGAAGAAGGCGTAGTCCGGATATGGAATTTCACACAAGCGTTGGAGATAGAGCAAAGGGCTCGAGCTCTCAAAGGAGTGAGGCTTGAGAATAGGATGAGACGAAGGAAGATGCAAATGGAGATGAATGCAAAGAGTGTAAGGCCTGACCAATGCTCTGTTGCTGCTCATAAGAACCCCATCAATGGCGATAGGAACCGAGCCTGGCATACGAAACGAAGAGCAAGCGGGAAGGCAAAGGCCTAAGCAATGCGATTCGTTTTCCGTCCGACACACTCAGTGAAGCAATTCTTAAAACCTTTGCACATTTGGCTCTTATGATTGGTGGAAATTGAGAAGATTCGTTTTTTTAGCTCACTTGTTCTATTTATATGTTTCGAACATTTTAGTTCCATACGAAGAAAATTGCCAAAAAAAAGTTCAGGAAATTTATGATCCAAAAAAAACAAAAAATGATGGAATCTGATCCATGATACACAAGATCTGCTACTTCAACTACAAAAGTATGGTCACGAACAGGACAACATGAACATGAAAAAAAATCAAGCAAAGAAAAGATCAATATCAAGACATTATACTATATGCAGTGAACTTCTCTGCTCGATGTGACGCACAGGATTATTTCTGATTCAATAAGAAGTGGAAAGATGAAAGGAACAGTAAGCTTTTCTTTCTTAATGATCATTTCATACAATAAAGAACACAAATCACAAACTATGATGAAGTTTGAGGACATGTCTGAGACTTCATCGAGCCATGTCGGGATTACAACATCTGGACAAGTCCTTGTGCTTCCAATGCCAAGGCTGAACAAGAATGCTGCTACCTCAATGTTCTTCTGCTGAAACAAACTTGGGATCATTTTTACTTGGTTTATACTGCTAATGTGTTAAATGATTTTCGTAGACCTCTTTTAGCTTCTTGACTCTGTTTTTGTGAGCGATGGTCGGTTTTAAATGGCCTTTTTGCTAGTTGAAGGCTTGAGTTGCATTTTGTCATTGACTAAACCTGAGTGATGTTTTAAATGAGAACTCTGATAGATGTAAAACATGTAATACTCGAACATAGGAACACATGAAACAATTAGAAAAGTGAAAGATTTGACCTATCATATAAGAGTTAGGATCATATTTCAAAGTAGTCCACAAAACCTTTCAAAAATTGGAAACACAAATAAAGAAATATAAGCAACTATATATACCCCTCTATGGTTATTAACCTGAGATAATACATATTGAGGCTCTAGGTGGTTCGTTGTCTAACATGTCGGCTGCTCGTATCGCCACCACCGTCTGATAGTTGAGCCCACACGCTCTGAGACTTTGCTCCTCCGGTACTGTTGCTGCCTTCCTCGTAACCAGCCACCGCCTTCAGAAGCTCGGACTGTAGGGAAAGACGTTCATCTTTCAGCTCCTTATAAGCGTCTGTATCCAGGACCGCTGCAATGTTGAAACCCCAACCAAATTCAAACACAACAGAGGATCGCTTATACACTTGATATGCATAAACCGGATTACCCATTTTTAAACTGCAATTTTAAAATCATACCTGCTAGATTCTCGGCAGTAAATTTTAGGCACACACTTTTTAGCTGCGTAGCATTATATCTGTCGGCCAATGCTAAGATCTTGGCAACAGATTTGACTGATACGCCTTTGCAGATGTGAGATTCACACAATAACCTAAGCCTCTTCAGGTCAAACTTGTCCGCTGCTGCTAACAACTTTACTATCAATGTCTCGTAGATTTCAGAAAGCTTTACTATGTCAAATGTATGAGTTGTCACAGACTCCACATCTTCCGGAAGAGAATCTTTATACATGAATTGTAGCAAAGCCTGGAAGGAACAGATCATAAGTACAGGTACCATCTGAACAAACAGAAACAAGTAACTAATAAACCAAAAATGATGTACCTTAAAAACCTTCGGTTCCAAATCGTTGATCGTAACCTCTGTATCGTCTGCTTCAGGCTCATTGAAGAATTTAGACTTGAAAAATGGAGATCGAGCAGCCAGTACTAATTTATGAGCTGGAAATTTCTCGCCAGCAACGTCAAAAGTGATATCAGAACCTTCCATGCTATCCAGTAAAACTCCAAAATGTGATCCAAGTTCTGAATCAGGGACCTGAACGGAGTGTAACCGTGGGCAGTGTATTTCTGAAACCACAACTCCAACCGTACAATTAATTATCAAGCAATCATCTTTGAGGTAGTCAGATGACTCAAGCTGGGTACGTCTGAAGAAACGCTTGTATCCCCTAATCAAAACACAAAGAAGAAAAAAGAGTAGCTTAAGTTCGCATCTTGTAAGAGACAAGCAACTGAACTCTAAGAAAAACCCCTCTTCCAGTATCCTAAGATTAACATGATCATGTATATTCTCATTCATGTGATCAATTTCACATCTTTCATTCATGTAAACAAATATCTACAAGAGTGCAGCTAGATTAGGTAATCACGTGTTAAAACCAGTGGGTAACAAGCATTTCTTCCTCATCGGAATAAGCCACGAGTTCCTATACTACAAGAACTGGAAACCCTAATCCTCTTCCTCATCGGAATTACCCAGCAAACATGCATCAATTTAGAAACCCATAAACCTTATTCAACAAACGAACTAATTATGATCTATCATAAAAAAAAAAAAATGATAGATTGTAATAAAGAATTATGAGCTAAGAACAAATTTCCGTACCACATGCTTCCTCTGTATTTGAGAGTGTAAGGTCCACTATCAAGTGACCGCTCGAAATGGCTATGAACCTTATGTTTTCCCTTTCCGCTTTGGTCAACAAGAGTTAGCTCAAAAAGCGCCCTGACTTCAGTTCCTTCGCTGGCTAATGCAATAAACACAGAGACGTAATGTGAATTATCCTCCGGATTCTTACCGTCCGGGTAGAAGAAGATCCCCCACTGATATCCTCCCACCGTGAAATTATCACTCGCTATGTGTTTCCCTACACCCATCCCTTTCGCTAAGCTATACCCTTGTATCACGAATTGATGCGAACCGTTCACCGTCTGCGTCACCGACTTCGAGCTCGTCGGAGACGAAATCCGATCCGGATTCGATCCCGACATCGAGGTTTTTCGAAATCCGCCGCTTATTTAGTGGTTTTCAGATCACGAAAAACAAGAATCACCTTCGATTTCCAGAAATCGAGAATCTAGGGTTCTTGAATTTCGATTTTGGTTATTTCTGATTTCAAAATATCTGTTTAAAGAAAAAATCGCAAAGGAGACTATAAAGGGAAGTTTTTTAACTTATCAATTTTATCAAATGTTCAAAAAAGCGCTACGTGCCGAGCAGACGCCTAGCGCCTAAAAACGTCTAATCGGGACCTAAACGTGTTTTAGTCGTTTAAAACATAAAACATTTTAAATAAGATATATTATAGAAGAATTAAATGTGATTATATTTTAGAGAAACAAAAATTTATAATCGTTTGACAAAAAAAACATAATATCTTATTATATAAAGGAGAGTTCTTATAATTGTAACTCACGAGATCGCGACACGTGTTAAGTAGTCGTTTAGATTATGACACATCAATTATTTAAATATCTAAATTTTCCAATACCAAAATTGTTAGTTACTCAAAAAGGAAGAAATTAAAATAGAAAATAAACAATATATAAAAGAGAGTTTTTATAATTGTAACTCACGAGATCGCGACGCGTATTAAGTAGTCGTTTAAATTGTGATACATGTCAATTATTTAAATATGTAAATTTTCCAATACCAAAATTGTTAGTTACTCAAAAAGAAAAAAATTAAAATTGAAAATAAACAATATATAAAGGAGAGTTCTTATAATTGTAACTCACGAGATCGCGACACGTGTTAAATAGTCGTTTAGATTGTGACACATGTCAATTATTTAAATATGTAAATTTTCCAATACCAAAATTGTTAGTTACTCAAAAAGGAAAAAATTAAAATGGAAAATAAACAAGCATAAAATAAAGATAAAGAAAATTTGGTTAGTGGTATGTTTAGTTTACGAAATAGCATCAAAGAAGGATCGTCAAAACATGTACGAATGGTTTAGTTGTTATATCAAATTGTTTAATGATTTAAATCATATTTATATATATCAAGTATGTATACTTTAGTAATTTCCAAATTCTTCAAACTATATGAGTTATGAAACTATATTTTTCAAATTACATATGAACCTATAATTTGAAATATTACATTATCTATTTTTTTTTGTCAAAACATTACACTATAGAAGTTAGGATTTGAATTAAGAATATAGTATATAATAAGTTAAAGTTTCAATTAAGAATATGGTATGTTTTTCTCTAAAATATTTTAAGCCATAATTATTTACTATAAATCAATTAATCCTCGCATCGCGAGGGGTTTAAATCTAGTATATAATATAATCGTAAACAATAATAAAACAAAATTATTTAATTAATTTATATGCAACAACATATAAATGTTTATAACTATGTAAATAGAACTTAAACTTATAAATTAAAATTTATGTAGTTGGAAACTGGAAAAATATAATAAAATGAAATATATGCGATTTTAGGCAGTCGTCTAGGGATTGTTTGAGGGCTTAGTGCTTAAGCGGAGCCTAGGTAACCGTCTAAACAGTTTTTTAGAATACTGATTTTTATTATGATTTATTATGCTATGAGAGGAGAGTAGGAAGAGTTTAATAAGGAGGTGTTTGGTTTCCGGTTTAAGCCTGTTCTACCAATGGTTTAACAATTCAAATCTTAAACCGATGGCCAAACAAATGGTCAACTTTGTTCTCAGTCTCCCATTTCAAGTGACCATCGTCTCTCTATTACTCTCTATCGAACAGCGAACAAAAAAAAAATGGATGGTCATGAAGCTTGTTGTGGCGGCGGCGGAAAGTCGGAGATGATTACGACGGAGGAAGCTTTAAGGATAATTCTCGGCGTCTCCGAGAGGCTTGCTCCGGTAATCGTATTGCTATATGAATCGCTTGGGAAAGTGTTAGCGGAGGATATTCGTGCTCCTGATCCTCTACCTCCATATCCTGCTTCCGTCAAGGTAAATAGCATTCAAAACTTGGTTCTGAGAAATTGTGTGATTTGATTTCTGTATATGATTGATTCATGGAAATTTGAGAAATACAGAAATTTGATTTCGTTTTATATTTGAATAATATGAAATTGTGGTTATGTATGTATGTTGTTTAGGATGGGTATGCAGTTGTTGCTTCGGATGGTCCTGGAGAATACCCAGTGATTACAGAATCAAGAGCCGGGAATGATGGACTGGGTGTGACTGTTACTCCTGGAACTGTGGCTTATGTTACAACTGGTGGTTAGTATATTATTCTATTGCATTCGATGAAAGATCTCTTACTGATGATTTGTATCATTTGGTAGTATCTGGATGGATAAGTGTCAGAAATGTAGCTGTTTCTTTTAATTGAACCTGATTTTTTTCTTTGATATGTTTCTCTCTAGGACCTATACCTGATGGAGCTGATGCAGTTGTCCAAGTTGAGGACACTCAAGTAATTGGAGATGTCTCAACTGAACCAAAAAGAGTAAAAATACTGATTCAAACCAAGAAAGGCACCGACATCCGTAGAGTGGTATGCTTTCTTCTTTCCTGCTTATACAATCAGTCTTGTAGTTGATATTTTTGGTTCCGTTTATCTCTGATTGTTTACTAAATATTATTGTAGTAACATACTGTTTTCTTTAACGTACTGCCATTTGTTGAGCTAAGAAAACTTTAGGATGCATGCAAGACCGGTATGTTAAATGAATTCAACTGTTGTGTCGTTTGATGGTTAAGTCATTACTTTCTTTTACTGGGACTAGTGGGAGATGCTGGGGGAGTTTTGGATATGTACTTGAATTGTTGGACACCGTCCCATCTTTTGCTACCATACAGGTGTGAACTTGCAATGCTTCTTACAGAAAAGACGCTTCTGTGAGTTAGAATTAGCACACTTGAGGTCATAACAAGAAGACCCGCGTACCTAAAGCATGGTTCCTTTTATTATCAAACAACAAACCTAGAAAGTTGATGAAATGGCAGTTTTTTCCAGCTGTTTGGAATCATTTAATGTTCACTATTGTTAGATTTGATTGAGGATTCCATAAGATTCTGTTTATATGCTAGGGCTGTGACATTGAGAAAGATGCAACTGTACTGAAAACTGGAGAAAGACTTGGGGCCTCAGAAATTGGCTTGCTAGCAACTGCAGGAGTGACCATGGTGAAGGTATTGCCGTATATCAGTTTTTACATTAGCAAATTTAGTTGAGGATGTGTCCTAAAATGGAAAAAGTAAACTTCCATGTAGGTATATCCTATGCCAACAGTTGCTATACTCTCTACTGGGGATGAACTTGTCGAGCCGACAGCTGGGACTTTAGGTCGTGGTCAGGTATTATGCAGAATCAATATTTCTGATGCATGTGGAATTAATGCCTGTTTATTAATTGCAAAAAATATTGGACCGTAATATTACTTTAGTGACTAAAGAATGGGCTCTTTGCAGATAAGAGACTCAAATCGAGCAATGTTAGTTGCAGCAGTGATGCAGCAGCAATGCAAAGTTGTTGACCTTGGAATTGTTAGAGATGATAGAAAAGATCTTGAGAGAGTTTTGGATGAGGCCATAAATTCTGGAGTCGATATTCTTTTAACTTCTGGTGGTGTTTCAATGGGAGACAGGGATTTTGTCAAACCATTGTTCGAAGAGAAAGGGAAAGTACATTTCAGCAAGGTAAATAAACTGTATAAGTTTCCTCAATCATCTTTGTGAATTTTATTATTTTTCTCTTCTAAAAAGCAGAAGAGTTGGCTTCTATGCTTTCTGACAATCGTTTTTTCTTGACTCTATGATTTGATTTCTCTACTTAAGCTCATCATAAAAGTAAATTTTTGTTTCAGGTATTGATGAAACCTGGGAAACCTTTGACGTTTGCTGAGATCAGCGCAAAACCAACGAAAAGTATGATGGGGAAGACAGTTCTTGCATTGGGATTACCAGGAAATCCTGTAAGCTGTTTGGTTTGTTTCAATCTCTTTGTTGTGCCTACAATCCGCCAGCTTGCAGGATGGACAAGCCCCCATCCACTGAGGTTACTGAAGTTTTCATAATTTTTTCTACTACAAATGAATTCATTCTAAATGATCACTAGTGAAAGGGTAGATTACTGTCTAATTTTTGTGCAGAGTGCGAGCTCGACTTCAGGAGCCCATAAAGTCTGATCGCATCCGTCCAGAGTTTCATCGGGCCATCATCAAATGGAAAGAAAACGATGGATCAGGGACTCCTGGGTGAGTTTTCAGAATCATGTCTGCTTTTGAGTCAAATAAAGTTAGCCAAACATTCCTAGGCTTTATTGGAAGTTCCAGAATGCATTACTGTCTTAAATGGATTAATAAGATATACCTGGATGTTAGATTCGTTGCTGAGAGCACTGGGCATCAGATGAGCAGTCGGCTTTTAAGTATGAGGTCAGCTAATGCTTTGTTGGAGTTGCCCGCTACCGGGAATAAGCTTTCTGCTGGAACTTCTGTATCAGCTGTAATTGTTTCCGATAATACCGGTTTCTCTATGGACAAGAAATCCCCATCATCGGAACCAGAATCTATTCGAAAAGAAATAAAGCGCAATGAAGTACCTGGGCCTGAGTATAAAGTGACTATTCTTACTGTCAGTGATACTGTCTCAGCGGGGGCTGGACCTGATCGAAGGTATGATTACTTTTTATGTGCATCTTTACAAGCATGATCACTATAAGAAGATGATACCGAAATGGCAGTGGTGAGGGTGTCTTTGTACAAGAATACATTGATTTTGATGAAATCCCTTGTCGCACAATTCTTTCCTTCTGATAGTTGCGACACTGTCTTGTCGATGGGTATTTTGGTAGACTTCTGTGTGTCGGTAAACATATTTGCACTTTTTGTTTAGATGACCTGTAAATGGCTGACTATTTGATAAGCAATAACCTAGAACATGAAATTTGTAGCCAAAGTGAAAAACGTCTAGTTTTGTCAAATTTCTCTTTCAATATATATATATATATTATATATATTAGTGATGTAGAGTCAATAATCTCATCAGCCAGATTTAAATGCAGTGAGTGAAACTCTGGTCCAGTGAGCTTATTAAAGTTTTTTTCGTTTAGAAAATGCATCTAGATACATCTTGTCAGTTCGTTATTCTGGTGAGATCACTTATACGATGCCATAGTAAAACTGCAAAGTGATGATGCTCCTTGTCATAGTAAGACAGGGAAGCACATCACTGCTTTGCTACATCTATCTCGATGCTTGTATTTTTTTTGTTTCTATTCACTTCAAATTTTGCTCATTTTATTTCATGAACATTTCTTGCTGACTTTCTTATGCTGGTGCAGTGGTCCCAGGGCCATATCAGTGGTTGAATCCTCGTCTGAAAAGCTGGGAGGAGCTAAGGTAGTCGCGACAGCAGTTGTCCCCGATGAAGTAGTAAGAATCAAAGACATTCTCAAGAAATGGAGCGATGTTGACGAAATAGATCTCATTCTCACACTTGGTATATAAACATTTAGTTACTTAATGTAGATTTGTCGTTGTGTTTGGCTCATATTTTTTATATACGTAACATCCCTGCAACTAGGTGGTACCGGCTGCACTCCGAGAGATGTAACACCTGAAGCAACAAAAGAGGTGATCGAGAAAACAACACCCGGTCTTCTCTTTGTTATGATGCAGGAGAGCTTAAAGGTAAAATACTTACCTTTTACCTCTAGAGATATTCAATATGGATAAACCGAACTGATCTCCAATTTGAAAACTGAATTGAGTCTTAACCCAGATTAGGTTTGAATTCGGTTACCATATCCCTAAACCCGAAATCCTTAAATCCGAAACCTGGTTTAAACACAGTTCATCTCTCCATTCTGGAAAATAATGGTGGTCTTCATCGCATTTGATTTCGTTTATCTTTATGTCTGTGAGCAGATAACGCCATTTGCGATGCTGTCACGGTCTGCAGCAGGAATCAGAGGCTCAACACTGGTACAAATCTCTAAGTCCACATTTGTAAAATCTCTAAGTTCTCACCACTCACGTTTCTATGTTTTTTGGTCTCTCAGATAATCAACATGCCTGGGAACCCAAACGCTGTGGGCGAGTGTATGGAGGCTCTGTTACCGGCTTTGAAGCACGCACTGAAGCAGATCAAAGGAGACAAGAGAGAGAAACATCCTAATCATGTGCCTCACGCAGAAGCAACCGCACCAATTGATATATGGGAACAAAGCTACAAGTCGGCCTACGAGGGAGGAGAGAATAAAGAAGCCGGATGTTCTTGTACACACTGAAACTTTCCAACTTCTCCACACAATGAAATCAAGCCCCAAGTGATTTTGCTCTGCACTGGTGTATGACTGTAAAACTTTTGAGAAGTTTTATTGTTGTAATTTTGTAATAAGAAAAATAAAATAATATCAGCTGTTTGGTTTACATTAAATTAGATATTAAATAATTCGAAATGCGGGTTTTGATTGTATAGAAATTTGGATAACCGAGTATAAGAAGCGCATTTCTATGGTTTATTCGAAGGTAAATTGTGATTTTGTCTATGATTTGTATAATTTGATTAATATAATTTCATAAGTGAATATAAAAAAAAAACCTGGGAAACAAAATCAAATTAGTTTGTTGCGAGTCTCCTCCTTCCACGGAAAGAGTGAAGAGAAATAGGAGCAAAGGTATTAAAAAAATGGGTCAGCTCGCTCTTCAGAGACTCCCGCCCCTAGCTTCGCTTCCAAAACGCCTTCCTTCTCTTCCGCCACCGTCGTTTCCTTCCGCCTCTCGCCGCCTCCTCCCTCACCGATTCTACGTCGCCAGGTTTTCCGATTTTCTCTTTGCTGGTGTGTTTGCAACTCTAATTGTTTTCGGTTATAGATTCGAATTTCAATTATAGATTCTATTAAGCTTTGTTAATTTTTGTTTCACCTTGATAATATGATATGATGAAAATTGAGAAACTGATTTGAAATCATCTCTAGTCTCTTTTGATGCTAGAAATTGATTTTGTTTGTCATTTGGTATCGACATTCAAAAATTTCTTGATGTTGCGTTATATTATTTGTTAAATTCATGAATTTTCCCCTAATCTTTGGTGTCTCTTGTTTGTGAATTGTGTCAAAGTAGAGCAATGTCGTCTCACATCGTCGGGTATCCCCGTATTGGACCGAAAAGAGAGCTTAAGTTTGCATTGGAATCTTTCTGGGATGGGAAAACCAATGTCGATGAATTGCAAAATGTCGCTGCTAACCTGAGAAAATCGATATGGAAACATATGGCTGATGCTGGAATCAAATATATTCCCAGTAACACTTTCTCATACTATGATCAGATGTTGGATACCACAGCGATGCTTGGAGCTGCTCCCGCGAGATACGGTTGGGAAGGTGGTGAGATTGGATTCGATAATTACTTCTCCATGGCTCGGGGAAACGCTACTGTTCCTGCTATGGAAATGACCAAGTGGTTTGATACGAACTAGTAAGTAAATGAGTCACCTGTTTGTAAAGTTTCTTTCTCAGTGATAATGCTAATATATTCTCTTACAGCCATTACATTGTTCCTGAGTTGGGTCCTGATGTCAAATTCTCCTATGCGTCTCACAAGGCTGTGGTTGAATTTAAGGAGGCGAAAGCAGTAAGTTGTTGACTGGAACCTTTCTCACTTTTCCTGAAATAGATCTTAGTTGAGCTATTACTGCAGGCAAATAGATAATTCATGGTATCACTTTTGCTTTTATAATTCTCTTCAGCTTTCGTCTTTTTGGCCCGAGGCTCTTATTCACAGCTGTGCTTTTGGCTGTTCATGGCACAGCTTGGCATAGACACAGTTCCAGTTCTCATTGGTCCCATGACCTACTTGCTTTTGTCGAAGCCGGCAAATGGTGTTGAAAAATCATTCTGCCTACTTTCTCTGATTGACAAGATTCTTCCTATCTACAAGTAAGAATATTTTGAAGCCAACTGCGAGGTTTTTAGAATTTAGCTAGAGCAACATAAACTTGAAAGATAAATTTTCATTTGGATAATGCTTGAAAGTTTTTAATATGTATCTGTGGCGATTGTTTTGTCAGAGAAGTTTTGACTGATCTCAAATCTGCTGGTGCTCGTTGGATTCAGTTTGATGAGCCTATACTTGTGATGGACCTTGATACCAGCCAATTGCAGGCATTTTCTGATGCCTACTCTCACATGGAGTCGTCTTTGGCGGGCTTGAATGTCCTTATTGCCACATACTTTGCAGATGTTCCTGCTGAAGCGTACAAGACATTAACGTCTTTGAAATGTGTAACTGCCTTTGGATTTGACCTTGTTCGTGGACTGGAGACTCTTGATTTAATCAAGGTGGATTTCCCTCCTGGAAAGCTATTATTTGCTGGAGTTGTTGATGGAAGGAACATTTGGGCGAATGATCTTTTTGCTTCACGTAAGACATTACAGACTCTTGAAGAGATTCTTGGAAAAGGTATCAGTAAAAAACAGTTAAAATTAATTGCTTTCACTTCTTTTTCCTACTTAGCTTCAGAGTGATGTAAACCTGTCTCTTCTATTTGCAGAAAAAGTTGTGGTCTCTACCTCTTGCTCTCTACTCCATACGGCTGTGGATTTGGTGAATGAAATGAAACTTGATAAAGAACTAAAATCATGGCTTGCATTTGCTGCACAAAAGGTCGTTGAAGTGAATGCACTTGCCAAATCATTCTCTGGAGTTAAAGATGAGGTACATTTTTCCTTATTACATTATGTACAACTTTCAAGGTATTCCATTTTGGAGCATGCTGTAGTAGGTTCTGTGTTTCTAGTAAAAAAGGTCTTCTGAGTTATTATTTTTTCCCACGATTAAAGTTATTAGCTTTAACATGTTTCTGTGTGACTGCAACTACATCAAAGCGCAAAGAATTATATCTCAGTGACTGGATTTTTACCTGATCTAATTGATACAGAAGTAGTTAACCTTCAATGTTGTAAAAAAAAAAGAGTAGTTAACCTTCAGCATTGTATTGTCTTGGTCCCTTTGTAGACTTTGTTTGCTTCCAGTTCCCTGTGTCAGGCTTCTAGAAGATCATCTCCAAGGGTGACAAATGCAGCTGTACAACAGAATGTAAGGGGTTTTCTAAAAAACTGCTCTTCCACATTTTGAACCCTGGACTTGTATCTTTAATTACGTTTTTACTCAGGTTGCTGAAGTAAAAAAATCTGATCACGGCCGTTCTACAGCAGTAAGTGTTAGGCTACAAGCCCAGCAGAAGATGCTAAACCTTCCAACTCTTCCAACAACTACAATTGGATCTTTTCCTCAGACCGCGGATCTCAGACGGATACGCAGGGAATATAAGGCTAAAAGGTAGGCCTAGCTAATCCGATGATGTATCTAACTAACTCTAACATGCCAATATTCCGATACTCATGCATCCGCTGCATTTGCAGGATATCAGAAATTGAATATGTCCAGGCTATCAAAGAGGAAATTGAAAAGGTTGTCAAGCTTCAGGAAGAGCTTGGGATTGATGTATTGGTGCATGGCGAGGCAGAGGTGGCAATATACAGAAACCTAAGTTTATTATTCGAATTATCCCATTAATTACCCCCCCTGATATGGTCGTAGTCCTGCAGAGAAACGATATGGTGGAATTTTTTGGTGAGCAGCTGTCTGGCTTTGCGTTCACTTCGAATGGTTGGGTCCAATCATATGGGTCCCGCTGTGTCAAGCCGCCAATTATATATGGTGATGTCACCCGACCAAAGGCTATGACTGTCTTCTGGTCGTCAATGGCACAGAAAATGACCCAACGTCCTATGAAAGGGATGCTCACTGGCCCTGTTACAATTCTTAATTGGTCCTTTGTTAGAAATGACCAACCCAGGTATGAAAACTAAGCCTAACAAATTTCTTTCACTTTATTCTTTGGTATTCTACTTCACCATGATTGTTTATAGGCATGAGACGTGTTTCCAAATTGCACTTGCCATTAAAGATGAAGTTGAGGAACTTGAGAGGGCTGGTATCGATGTTATCCAAATCGATGAAGCTGCATTAAGAGAGGGATTGCCTCTTAGGAAAGCCGAGCAAGAATTTTACCTTGACTGGGCCGTTCACGCATTCAGAATCACAAACTGCGGTGTGCAAGACACTACCCAGGTCATCTATATTTTTCTTTTCCACTTAGAGAATATTTTACCAGTATGTTAAGCATCATGTGGTTTCTGCCATTTTGGTGGACAATGCAACGATGAAATGGAACGTAATATCAAGATGAAGGATGTGAAACAGTGACTGTAATATTATGGAAGAGATCTAATATATTCATCAAAGTTTGTTTATTGAAATGAAAACTTTTTACTTAATTTGTACTTAATGCAGATTCACACCCACATGTGCTACTCAAATTTCAATGACATCATCCACTCAATCATTAATATGGATGCTGATGTGATCACCATTGAGAACTCACGGTCAGATGAGAAGCTCTTATCAGTATTCCATGAAGGAGTGAAATACGGTGCTGGAATCGGTCCAGGGGTTTATGACATTCACTCTCCTCGTATCCCATCCTCTGAAGAAATAGCGGAGCGGATCAACAAGATGCTTGCTGTTCTGGACAGCAAAGTCCTTTGGGTGAACCCTGACTGTGGCCTAAAGACGCGGAAATACTCTGAAGTTAAATCCGCACTTAGCAACATGGTTGCTGCTGCCAAACTAATCCGCTCTCAGCTAAATAAGTCATAAACCCTTTCCTCAAGTAAGTTTTGCTCATACGATCACTTTCTTCTCTTTCTAAATCTTTTATTTATGACATTTAATTAGGTTATAAGTATAATTTTTCTAGTAGTACCTGAAATGAACTTCTTAATCATGACGCATGCATCAAGTCTTTTCGATCTTATTATTTTCTAGAATTTCTCCACTTTTAGAGTTTCGTTTTTTAATAAGTTAGCGACTCCTTTAGGATTGGCACTTATTTAACAATTTTGATTGTTTTCGTCAATTCTAGTCAAAGTTTCTGGCACTGGAATTTAAAGGGTAATTAGAAATCTGTAAAATGGAATATAGTTTTATTTTTCTGGTCACACAATTTTGTACAACACAAATAGAGGGGAATTATCAAATATTATTTATATTCTTCATGAGTAATCATCTTATACAGTGTGAGATGCGATGTAGGGTTCACTCACTCTTCGTTTTTCCACACAAGGGATGAATTTACTGCATTTCTAGCATACAGTAAAATTAGCAGAACCAATGCGATCGAAGCAGCCAAATTGCAAATTAACTGTCTTTTGTTCTTAGCTTCCTGTACCACATTTCCAGTTGCCTCTTTGTACTTCTGGAACCATTTCGCTCCAACTTTGTCTTTCTCATCATCCTTGGAAATCAAAGGTCCTTTAGGCTCGCCAATTACTTCCTTTTTCCCACTGTGTAGCTCCCTTGCTTTTTGTTGTGCATCGCGTTTCAGCTGACCGATTTTGCCACCAAGAAGTTCCTTTTTTTGCTGTGCATCATGTTTCAGCTGATCGTATTTGCCACCAATCGTATTCTCAACCTTTGCTTTTGAACCCTGGCCTTGCTCTGTCTCGTGGTGATCACGGTGTTTCGTGATCACCGGTAGTTTAGTTTGAGGGATTTCTGTCTTCACTTTAGGATGCTTGATGTAGAGTTTATTATCCTTGAATATAGCTGAAACCGAGTCAATGTCAGCGGTCAAAGGAACAGGAATTTCCTTGTGGAAGCGAATCCATTTGTTTCCGCCAGTTGGACGTTCTCCAGTTAGTCTTAGCTTCCTTGTTGCGGTTACCGCCACCTTAAGTTGTTCTTTCTTGAATCCTAATCACAGAATATATGAACATTCTTACTATTACTAATCTCTTCGCTCTCTATTCTTTGTGTTTAATGTAGAAAAAGGAAAATGAATAAACAAGATAGAGACAAAGAAAACAAACCCGGAAGATCAGCGACAAGGACCTCGGCGTCTTGTTCAGAGGTCCATCTAGTGGCAGGCTCGTAGTTTTGGTAAACTCGTTCGATTCCAAAGTTAGACATTCTCTCTCTCTCTTTTCTTTCTTTGTGGGTTCTCTGTTTTCTTTGGTTTATAAGTAATGTTTTTTGTTTTGTGAGATAATAGAGGAAATATCTCTATGGTTTTATAGGGCAAAGAAAGATTATTAGGCAACAAGGAGGTTATGTGATATGGTTTTAGTTAGAAGCAACGAAAGCTTAATTCTTTGGGTTTTCCATTTCCTCTTTGTCTTCTTTGAGTTTTCTTTGTCTTGAAGATTTTTATGATTCTTTGGATTGAGTTTATTATTAAGTATCCCTTTTTTTTGTCTGTCGACAAAATTAAGAATTTAAAAATATGAATAAATATGTACTGTATTGTAAATAATTATAATTTTGTATATGAGATAATATACTGTATATATACTGATATACACTACCATCATTGTCATGCTCACATATACTGTAGTGCCTTCCATATTACGAGATAAAATAAAATTGTTTTAGATTTATGTATAAAACTTATTTTACATATAATTTGTAAATTTGTAGAATCACAAAAAGAAAACTGAAAGAGGTTTTCTCAGTTGTAACATGCAACTTATTACAGCCACTGGTAAAATCTTAATCCCACACATTCTTATGCAAATATAGACAATCAAAACATTGATGCAAATACTTAATCCAAAAATAACAAAGCAAGAACAACAACATTCACATCAAGAACACAAACACAGTGCCATCAAATGTTCTTCCTCTGGTGGATTTTCCATTCCAAGTATTTCTCGACAACATCGAGTCCACAAAACTCCTTCACAACAGGCATTGTCGCTGGAACAGGAAAATCAAAGCTCAGATCAATCTCTTGTTGATTATTAGACCATGTTGATATCTGTTTCTTAGCCTCTTTAACAGCTGCTCGCGCCGCGCAGTGAACAGAAGCCGCTAAAAGCAATGGTGGTTCACCCGAAGCTGTATCAAATCAAAACCATAAACAAAGTTTGAGAAATGAGTTTTTGAGTTTTGATATTCTTGGTTTAAGAACATGAACAGAAATCACCTTTGGAAGAAAGAACACGGTTCTTGTGTTGTCCACTATTGAGAATCTCAACATTGAAATGTCTTGGGATTGTGTCGACCGTTGGGATCTTGTAAGTCCATGTACTGTCTGTTACCACTAGACCATCTGAGTTCATTAGATACTCTTCAAGCATGAAGAATCCAAGTCCTTGAACAAATGCTCCTTCAATCTGCAAAATCAAACCATGAAACAGAACAATACACATTACAAATTCAATACCAGAACAAAAATTCATACAAACATAAGAGTAGTTTCCCGGAGGTTTAACCTGTCCTAAATCCACCGCGGGATTGAGACTTTTCCCGCAATCATAGATAATATCTGTGCGCAGAACCGTTGTTTCACCCGTCAATATGTTTACTTCAACCTATTGATTACAACCAAAGAAGTATAATTACTTCACAAAATGTAAGTTAGCTAAGAAGAGCTATTGCTTGGGACAGAACTAATATTATTCGGGCTTGCACGGATTACGGGTAATTTTTTTAAAAAAAGAGGTATCCTAAATGTTTGGAACTTTACCTCACTTGCTGCAACTCCATAGTTAATGTATCCACCAGTGGAGGAGTCCGGCAAGTATGAAGTACTAACCGCCATGTTTATCGATTGCTTATAAGCCTACACCAGAACAAATCATCCATTTTAAGTCCATTCAAAATAACCAAAAAAAACATCAAAAGCACGAATGACTCAAGAGTAATATAAACCTGACTGATGAGTTTTTCCCAAGTCACATGTCCTCCTGATTGCTCCACCAATGTGGTCTTCACGGGTAAAAGCCTTTTTACTAAGTCAGCACAGCAAATCCTAACTGCTTCGCAGCTCATCTCAGAGGTTGTGCTACCACCAGTTACTCCACCTTGTACCATACTCAGTGTATCGGATTGTATAACCCGAATTTTCTCGAGAAGCTCATCGCTTGTAGTACCGCATTGGATCAATCCAAGAGAAAATGCAACCATCTGTTTCACCTTTGTCCATAACCCTTGTCCTATCTCAATCCCTTGAATTTCAACCGCTATTGACCCGTCGCTTAAAACACTTACTCTTCCCGGTGTTGGTCGCATAGACACTCCATACACCGCAGGCACACGCGATATCCCTCTCTTTCTCCATATGTTTGATGCATTAAACTCCTCAACCACCTTCCTCCGCTGATAAAACTCCGAGTTTTCAGCGAGTTTGTCCCAAATCGACGGTAATGTATACTCAGATAATTCACGAGCTTTGTTATTATGAAACAACTTTAGACTCTCATATGTATGGAGATTAACTTTCCTAATCTCATCCACATCAATGGAAAGATAAGAAGCTACTTTCTCAATAATAGCTTCTCCTATATATGTTCCTTGTACATCCCCGGGAGCTCGAACCGCGGTTCTACTCACAGTGTTTGTTTTACAAACTTTCACATCGAAAGAGAGAGCACCCCAATCATACTTCATCAATGCTCCTTGAATACCCAATGTCAAAAGCGGGGTTACATCTTCGCTTATCCCGGCTTCAAGTAACAACTCTAAATCTAAACCAGTAATTTTCCCATTGGATTTGAATCCAACACTATATGTAATTTTCATCGGATGTCTTCCTCCGGTTGTTATCATATCCGTTTTCCGGTTCACATATATTCTCACCGGTCGCTGCATTTTCGATGCTGCAAGTGCACAAGCTGCAGCAACCTATAAAAACAAAAACAAAAACGTTAATAATATACACATCAAGTACATTCAAAGGATACTACTCTAGAAATGCGAACTCTACCAAGAGCCAATAGCTCAAAACTAATATTACATGTTGTGGTTTCAGGTCTAGGAGGATTATGGGTTTCAGCCCAGAACCTCTTGGTAATTTAAAAAAAAAAAGAAAATTGCGAACTTACGGGCATTGATTTTATGACTTTTCCACCGAATCCGCCTCCGACTCTTCGAGTAATGACACGGACATTATGCTCAGGAACTCCAAGACTTTGAGCTATGGTTCGGTGTACATACTCCGGGACTTGAGACGAGCTATAAACCACCATACAGTTGTCCTCATCCGGCACTGCAAGAGCCGCTTGTGTCTCCATATAGAAAAAGTACTGCGACCCGATGCTTATCTACGTATAAACCACAAAAACACAAAGATTGGTATGATGATTAGTCAATATCAAGGCTTTGAGAGAGAAAGGAAACCACCTTTGAACCAAGAATCTTATGTTCAGCTTCAGACATTCCCTTGGCGATATCACCGACTGGTTTACCACGCAGAGGCGGAGGGATATCAAAAAAGCTAGACTTTTCAACCGCTTCTTCTACAGACAGTATCGGCGATTCTAAACCCTCGGTGTCATAATCAATCACAACAAGATTTGCTGCAAAATCTGCATGCTTTTGACTATCTGCAACCAAAAATGCGACTATCTGACCCGCGCAAAGCGTGATTTCTTCAGCGAACAAAAGATCCGGGCCAAAGAAACCGTTGCTACCGACATTTTTCCCGCCTTCCGGAATATCTTTGTAAGTAATAATGCCAACAACTCCTTCTGGAACTCTGTTTTCCTTGAATGTTATACTCTTGATCCGCGCCACCGGCATTGTACTATAAATAAATGCTCCGTATAGACAATTTTCCGGAGCAGGAATGTCGTCTACATAAACCGCTTCCCCAGATGCTTGAAGACGAGCTCCGGCCTTTACAATGCCTTTACCGACCGGACTATATTCTTGATTTTCAACTATCTGTTGTGCAGATGATAACATAGCTTCAGGTTTCAAAGATTCAAAACCGTTCTCTTTGTATCCTCCGTTGAGCAAACCGTTTGTAGTAGTTTTAGCGTTTGTTTGAGTTAAAGGTCCGAAGAACTCGAAGAGAAACGTAACCGCCAAGCTTGTTCTATAACCGGGATTCGACGTATCCTTATCAGGTACTATTTCATCTTTAAGTAAGCCTATATCTTCAATCAAAACCTCATCAGTTAATACTTTCCCCGTAAGAAATTCTTCGACTTTTGTGGCCCGGTGCGCGTGTTTTGTCCCGTAAGCCCCGAAAACTAACCGGCAGTCATGTAAAACAATGCCGTTAAGCTCTTCACTTAAAGAAACTTCAGCTGAAAAAGCCGCGTTGAGAAACGGCAATGCATTTCCGGAAGGACGTGGCGCCGCTCGGTAAGTTTCAAAGAGTAAACGACTATCCGAAGGAGAAGTAGAACCGTTCTTTGTCTTCACGGGGCGCCAAGACGGGATCTCGAGGCTTAAAAGAACAGATTTGGTTTCAAGTGGAGGTTGTTGAAGAAACTCTTCCAATGTAAACTCTTCTTGACCCGAGCCGCTAGTCATTATCTTAACCGTTGCTCGAGCAGCGATAAGTATCGTCGTGAGATCCGAAGGAAAATGTTTCCTCTGCGCCATCATGATATTCCCACCTATCGTTCCCGTGTTCCTCACGAATCTATTCGCAATTTTCTCCATATGACTCGCGATTTTCGCCAACATAGAACCGTTTTCTTTCTCTCTTAAAGCTTCAATAGCTTTCGATATAGTAACCGCAGCTCCTAATTCAACTCCTTCCTCATCTCTTCTCACAACCGTAAGCTCGGGAATTCGCCTTATATCGATAAATCTTTCGTATTTCCTCTGTTTTTCTTCTTTGTAATACCCGGTACTCGTATTACCCGCAACTAACTTAACCGACAATCCGTTTTCAACCTCTAGTATCCCTCGAAGCTCCGAGACACTAACCGGGCTTGACCATTTATACTTTCTTGAATCAAGATTCATACCGATCTTGATTTCGTTCTTCAAGAACTCGGGAAATGTACAAACTTGAGACGATGTATGATCATAACAAGGCAACTTTCCTAAAAGATCATCTTTATTATCTCCTTTCTTGCAAAAGGAATTGAAACCGAGGTCTTCGATGTCCACATCAGAAGCAAAACTCTTACAAGCGTCCACGAGCGGCCTGTAACCAGTACATCGGCATAGATTCCCGGCCACGGCTTTCTCTGCTTCAGCAGAAGTGAGGTTTGAGCAACCGTTGCGAGGCGGATGAGATTTATCGGCGTTTAAGAGCGCGGAAAACATCGAAACGCTCATCCCGGGTGTGCAGAAACCGCATTGCGTGGCGTGGAAACCAGCGATTCGCTCGTGGACCGAGTGGAAGCCGACTTTGCTGTTTCCGAGACCTTCTGAGGTAGTGATGGAGCAGCCATCGATGCTACATAAGAGCGTGAGGCACGAGCTGATTGTCAAGTCATCGACTTTTTCGAGTAAAGGATCGTATTTTGAAAGAAGAACAACACAAGCTCCACAACCACCTGCGTCCAGACCAGAGAAGATGCATTAAACCCCTTCCTTAACATTTAACCAAGATCTCTCTTAGTTAATTGCAAAAATAAATTTAAAAAAAACAACAGATAATTGATGTTGCATCTACACTTTGCAAAAATATTTTAAGAAAAAAATGAAAAATCTTCCAAAAGTGCAAATTTTTTGTGAGTTATTCTTAAATATAGTGTTTTAAGATAATAGTGTTTGAAGATCTGAGAGAAAAATGAATTAGTTTTACAATAAAATAATCAGTCTAAATCTTACAATCTCTACTCCTTAGTTTAATCTCTCAAGCAATCAAGAACACAAAAACCAAAAAAAAAAAAATATATAGTCCATAAGAGCTAATGCTTCCACCATAGATTTGTTGTTATTGGATCTAAAACTCTTGTTCTTAGACAAGAAATAAGAAACTCAAGAACATGAAGAAATAGAGAGTTTAACTTTTAAGATCGTGAACATGGTACCTTCACCACAACCAAGCTTGACACTCTTGAAAGTAGTCTTGTTACGCAAGAAATCGATGAGTGTTGTGGAAGGATCAATGGAAGATAACTCAAGCTCGAATCTTTCTCCATTAATGGCAAAAACAAGACAAGTCTTACTCTTCATATCTTCTTCTTTCACTTCTTCAATCATTTTCTTAGTGCTCTTTGATTTTCTCGCTACTTACTTTCAGATCAAACCAAAAGTATACCTCTCCGACATCAATTCTCGGTGTAACTGACAAATGGTCTTTATTACTCCTCTCTGTACAAGACGAATAAGCCACAAGATTTTTAAGTTATTTTATACACTTTTTTGGCGTTTTGGTGACGTGTTTGATTTGGTAGGTTATTAGAAAATCAAGCATGCTAACAACTAATTAATTTATTGGGTTAGATTGGTTGAAATCTTTATAATCTTTATTCCACTTTTTAATTTACATATTGTACCAATCACGAAAACTTTATTAAAAGTTTTACCAACACTATTACACTAATCTTTATTTATATAGCTTTATCTCAAATCTTTATCTATATAGCTTTGCACTATGCTACAAAGCTTACCGTTCCAGCTTACCGCTCCAGATTTTAAAAAAGCTAGGTTACCAATCAGACCCATTATAATTGTGACAAAAAAAGAGCGTTTACCATAATTTGTTTGGTTAGTGTTGATTAAAAGAACCTTTAGACTTATCAACTTGTAATTTCTTATCGTTTTCCAAGTTGTTTACGTACTCTAACTACTATATTTAAATCTTAGTAGCTTTGAATCTGAATCCTCAATTATAGTGACAAGATTAATTTAGAGAAACACTCTAAAATAATATACCACTGCACACAAGCATAAGAGCCCAAATTAATCAAATTTTATCTTCAAAAATATTACCTAATAACTGGATTTTGTATTTTAAAAGTTTGAATCTATTTTGATTTTTTTCCTTTTTTTTACAGATCTTAGTCTATATATTGCAAATAGCTTAACAATTAAGTTGTATATCTACATTATTGATCCGGATCCGAATAGTTGTAACTCACATCCAACAAATGTCGATACGGATCCATATACAGTAGAACCTCCATAAATTAATACTCTATAAATTAATAATCACTATAAATTAATAAATTTTCTATGTTCCGAGTCGGGCCAATGTAAAAATTAGCAAAATTTGATAAAATGATAAGATAATAATTTTTTTAAAAAAACTCCTGTGTAAAATATGGTACCAATAATTAGTATAAATTAATAATTATAAATCTTAAATGCATATCTATATAAGATAGTTTAGTAAAGTATGATCATATTGTTATATATTTTCTTCTTAAAATTGGAATCTTGTTGGAACTAATCTCCATCTTTTCTTATTGCATATAAATGTATGGTATTGTAAACTTAATATTTATCAAGTTGAAGAATTTTATACATCATAATTATTCTTTTCTAATTAAATACTTCTAAAACTATGATTATCTCATTTTTAACTTCATCATGAATAACAAAATAGCAACAATTTTCTTCTTGCTTATAAATATTCAAATAAATTATTAGTTTTCATCTTATAATGATGGTGGAGATTAATAACATGATATATATGGAGTAAGATGAATATGATATAAACAATTAAACTACCTTAATAAATGAATTTTTATGAATTTTTATGTAAAATTTTTATTTTAAATATAGAAAATGGTCAAAATCATGGATTAGAAAGATCTTTTTTAAATTAATAATTATTAATTTATCGATAAATTAATAACTCTCTAAATTAATAAATTTTCATAGTTCCAATGTTATTAATTTAGAGAGGTTATACTGTATGTTAGAAATGTCAAGTTCAGTTCCACTCCTATGAATGCACTTATGTAAATCGTATAAAGTCCTAGTGGTCATAGCACATTCTACATCGCATAATTGAACGTTAAAATAACCAGATATTTCAGCTTTATTGGAAAAATTATGGGGTAAAGTATTGTGCATTTAAATATGTGAGACATATAACGAAGCCCTACGATTATAAAATCCACGAAAATCTCTTCTGATTGTGTAATTTTCTTGGTAAATTTGAATATTTTATGTCTTATACTTTTATATCGTTGGTACAAAAACAATTAGAAACACAACTTATTCAAAACATACCATGAACTCAAAGCAAAAAGTTGACAATATTCATCATATATATTGTCACTTGGATATCGACGACACGACAAACAGAAACTACACAACTACATATCTTGGACTATCATAAACTATAGACCATTTCAGGCATTTTAGCCAAATAAACCACTTTTTCAGTCAGTTCTCCTATCAGTTCGACAAATTAAGCCAAACTCATCACTATTAGTAGTGATTAATTGATTAACCTGTCACAAAGTTTTTTGATGTGACAATGTTTTTTTTTTTTTTATGTGACTCTGGAGGAAAAGTTAGAGCAACGAAAATGAGTCATTAGCTCGTTAATTGTCTTCCATCAACTCAAATTTTTATTTATTTAAGTTGTGTTTTAAGAAATTATTAAATAAAGAAATTTAAGTGATCGAAAATAATGGAGTTGGCAAATTATACAAAGTTACAAACTAGTTCAAATGTAATTTATAATACTGTGGTTACATTTTATAATATATATTAAATATACCAATCAAACATTTTTTTAAATGGGTTTTTTAGTTTTTAAACAATTTTAAATTATTATTATTATTATTATAATATATAGGTAGTATTATTTGATGAATAGTTACGATCTAGAAGATGGGCAAATAAATATAAACTTACATGATAAATAAATTAAGCTGAATTATTAACTCATATAGTATTTTATTATAAATTGATAATGATGAATTGAGCCAGGTTAGTCAATCGAATTCATTTTGACAATTTAAACTCTAGCGAAAGCAATTGGTTCGTCCGTAAATTTTTTTTTTTGTCGACAGGTTCGTCCGTAAATAATTTGATACTATTAGAATACAGTGTTTATTGGTGATGGTTAAAGTGATGTGGCATAATTATAATTGCCCCAACAAATAATATAGTCCCTTATTTTTTTAAATAATTTATTAACGGTGGACATAATCATGAAACCAAACAATGGTGGATACAATCAACACTAATTTAAAAAAAAAATATTACTCGAACTAATCATATTTACATGTGCAGCGTCAGTGTTCAATTGAAATTTTTAAGATTTGTTTCAAATGCATTAGAGATAAGCCATCATTTAGCTCGAGAAAACGTTAATTCCAAAATTGTAGACATCGTCGTAACAACGATACCATTGTTATGACTTTCTTGAATCATTTGAGAATTTTCAAGATTGTACTTTTGAATACGTTTTATTTTATGACAACGACTTGTGTAGATAATAGCTTAGACTAGAGTTTCGTTGACAAAAAGAGATAAGGTGTCGTTTTTTATCAAAAAAAACAAAAGAATAAGGTATATTTTCCATGGACGATACAGAATTAATGTTTTTTTTTACAGAAAAATACATAATTAATGTTTGTCTAATTATGACGATATCCTGTCTTAAATTAAAATAAGTGGTCGACGATACTGAGGAGAATGAAGACTGGACCTGAGAAAATGAAGGCTACAAGCGAACATGAAAATGGGGGCCTCGGTTTCATAGTACAAAACTATAATCAATCGCATTTTTTTTCAAATGATTTTAAATATCCAAAAGTAGCTAAATGAAAACAAATTTTCAAAAAAACATCCACAAGTAGCTAAATGCAACACAAATTCTCCAAAAACATATCAAAAAGTAGCTAGTCTAACGTTGATATGAAATCTACTAATTCTGAAAAATTATCCTTCTTGCATTTTTTCCTGCAAAATCATTCATGAGACTAAGATAGTCAAGTTTTCCAACCATATCTCTCTCAATTGACAACAAAGGCAAACCATTCAATCTTTCCTTTGACATCGTAAGTAAGATTTGATCAACTTTAACTTAGAAAAACTTATTTCGGCCGAGGCGACCGAAACTGGAATGTTAACATCACTCTATATGAAATCCATGTATTTGGATAACAACCTTCATACTTTTTCAAAAAATCTAGCACCTCACTAGCCTTTTTGATCTCGCTTGGTAAAACTTCTTTTAAAATATTGATCTCTAGGAATAGATGATTCCCATCAATATCAGAGTGCTCACCCTATTTAAGAGAAGTTTCGAGGTTGATGCATGATGATTTTAAGCTATCTTGAGTTGTTGTCATGAGCTTTCTCAAATCAAACAAGAATCCAAACATTTTTTCATATTCTTCGAATAGTTCGAACCTTACTTGAAGATATGTCTTAGCTTGATCCACGATTCTGATAAAAAAATCAATTCTAAAATTCTCTTCCTCACTGAGCATCCCGCTTTCATCAGTTCTCTCCACCTCCTCATCAAATTGCATCTTCCTTCTAATGATACGTTTTTTTTTCACAGGAAATACCGGCTCGATATCCATAGACTCTGCAAGTTTTGTAGCTTCTGCTTTTGCTACTTCAAAACCAGTTTCTCTATAAGTTTGGAGATATGAGACTAACCCTTTTAACTGAACAAGAGCACCATCAATATCAATATCTTCCCGCTGCATCGCTTTACTTACCAAGTTTACGGCAAATAGAAGAGCATACCAAATAACTGTGCTAAATAAGAACTTAAACCCTCCAATTATGTGTGTTTTACTTGTAGCAAGAACCTTGGCATCGCTGCAAGCTTTGGGATCATCACAATTTTCTGCTAAGTAGTCTAAAGAATCTCTTATTTTTGGAGCCTGAAACCGAATTGCTCGAACACTTTCAACGCGACTTTCTGATAAGAATAAACTTGTAAACTCTTGAATCAATAGAAACCCTCTTTATTTCAGTAACCAAAAGATCCCAAATACAACTAAAGGAACAAACTTTAAAGAAATGCAAAACCCAAAAGATAAACCCTAAGCTAAACCTGAGAATCAAAAGAGCCTAGCTCTCCTCCTCACACTAACATCCAAATTGATCAGCTCTCTGATAAGATAACAAAAAGCACAAAAGAGAAATAGATATAGGCTAAAGGCTCTGCACAGGCTGTCACTCTCTGTGTCTAACGGATTGATGGTGACGTGTCTATTGTTGATCATATCCAAATGATTGCAGCCACGTCACTGCTTCTGGAACCTTGTAGAACCTTCATGCTCTGATTTACCGCTCCTAACACTTTCCCAGCGAATCTCGGATACAGACTTACGTGTGAGACCTCCTACTATCTCATTAAATAATTCCCACCTAGTTGTAGATGATGGGAAAAAAAACAGTAGATCCGTTGGATGATTCCAAAGGATGAAATTGCTTTAGTAGATGATTTGGCCGTATCACAAAGTGCCAAGTTAAGACTATGACAACGACATGGCGTATAAAACGCTCTTGAATTAATATCAAGCAATCTTTTTGTACTCCTTTGTGATTTCCTTTCATATTAGATCCATTGTCATAGCCTTGTTTCCTCACATCATCAATATTCAAGCCGAGATCAACTAACGTACCGCAAAGCAACTCAAAGGGACCTTCTCCAGATTTATCATGAAGAACTTCTAAGAAGGTCACAAAAAATTCTTTCACTTGTATTGAAGCTAGAGATACATCCACACATCTGATAATAAGACTCATTTTCTCCTTATGAGTCTTATCAGGAGTACAATCCAAAATAACCGAATAATACTTTACCACCCCTTGAATTTTCTTGATGATTAATTGTATGACTTCTGATCCTAACATAAAAATCAACTCATTCTGAATCTTGTGGCTTAAATAATGATAGTGAGTCTCACCTTGTTTAATTCGTCTCACGTGCTCCTGCATGATTGGATCAAACTCCGCAAACGTTTCAATAAAGCTCAAAAAATTCCCATTGTTTTTTTGACCAATCTTGGCATTAGTTCCACGAAACGCCAAATTCTGTTTTGCAAGAGTTTTCACCAATGCAAATAATCTCAACAATACATATCTCCAATGTTTTCTCTCTTTGTTGCCTTCTTCTTGAAGAGACTTATCAATGGTCTGCTTTTTCCGTAACCTCATTGCCAATTCCATCCATTGACTCATATAAACTATGTGATAGTGGCTGATTTCGTGTTCACCAAGTCTTCTCGAGATATTACTCCAATCATCAAATCCGATGCTTGACAATTGATAAGCATCAGGTCCCCGACCGAACAACTTATAACAAAAGCAATAGACTTTGTCTGATAAATTAGCCAATTCCTATCTTGTTTATCTCCATTTTTCATCACTCTTTTGTAATGAAAATGAGAAAAATGTCTCTTAATAATAGGATGCTTCTGAAAAACATAGTCTTCATGTACTCTTGCCATATGACCTTTTTCTACCATAGAATACCTGAGACTTTGATCAATCTTTTGCCAATTTGCAGGATCACAAATATCCAAACGCAAAGCGTTGTCTTCCTCTATGAAATCTTCTGGGATTTTATTCAAATCAACATTATCTTCTTCGGATATCTTCTCCGTTTCATCTTTATCCTCATCGTTTTGTAGTTTCTCATACAACATGATTCTCATCAACTCTATCACAATCATTCTCAAAATCAGCTCGATTCTCATCATCAACTTTATCACAATCATTCTCAAAACCACCATGATTCTCATCATCACAATAATTCTCAAAACCAACCTGATTCTCATCATCAACTCTATCACAATCATTAGATTTTGGAGGGTTTTGTTCTCTTAACAAACCTCAACATAGAGCCAGCCATAGATTTCTTACTTTCTTCATCTTTTTTCCTTTTCCCCTTTTTCAGATCTAGTTTGACACTTTGTTTTCCTTATTGAAATCCCTAAATTTTCATAATAAAATATTTTTTTTCATGACACTTTTTTTTCATAATAAAACTAGATCTAGTTTTACACTTTGTTTTCCTTATTGAAATCACAAACATAAACTATCAATAAAATAAAAAAATACTTGTCATGTTCGTAGAAGAAACTGAATGAAAGATGCAAAGATTAGAGAGAAAGAGTAACAGAGAAAGCAAATGTGATAGAGAAGTAGGCGAAGAAGAAGTTAAAGAGTCTGTATAAAATAATAGGGTAAAAAGAAAAGAAAATTGTTTTTCTATTTTAATTAAATGGGTTTCACATAACAAATTCCTTCTCTATTACGTTGGAATATTTTGATGTTTTGGGCTTTTGGTAGGCTTTTTTATGTTGGTAAAATCATTTTCTATAACTCTATCTTTATAATATTTTAAGGTTTACGAAAGCTCTGACAAGACGACACGTGTCATCTCTTTCTTTACAAATTTTTATTTAAAAAAAGAAGTTTAAAATGTTTTGTGTTGGTTTTGAACCAAGCAACCTCAGTAATTTAAGTGGAGAAGAACCACTAGACTACTAAAGATATTTGTATATATCACGGATATAAACATATATAACCCGCTACTAAAAGTTTTTCTAAAAGTCATTCTTTGAAATGACAAATATTTTTATTTTTTTGTAATGTGGAATCTATTTAATTAAATAAATTTATATACCTCTAATAATGATCATTCATGATTGGTATTAATTTCTAAACTTCCAAAATTAATCTTTCCATTTATTTATCAATTATAATTCAACATTTAATTTTTAAACGCCCATATAACGTTTTGATTATTTAAATTCAACAAATTATTAATTATTTTACCATCAAATTGATCTCATCTAAATTTAACATCTACATTTACTTACTACAATAAACTTACAAAATCTAATCAATTTATTATTGAATATAATTAGGAAATCTGAACATTTGACCTTGATAGGAATCAATTTATTTATAATATATCAATATGAAAATAGTTTAAAATCACTTTACCTTTATATGTTTATGCAATACAAATAAGAAAATTCACTAATTTAGTTTCAAGTCAATTACAAAATTGGTTTTTTTTGTCAAATATAAATAATAAGATAAAACATATTGTTTGTCTTTAAATCTAATAAAATTTTCAAACATATTATCATATAGTTTTATATTTTGATTTTTAAAAATATAATTTGTGAAAATATTTTTTAAATACCACTTATATACAGTAAAATAATTTTAAAATTTATATAAATAGTTTTCCACGCAACGCGTGGACTTTTTCTAGTATATATATATATATATATATATTTAAGAATTTTTGGGGCCTTTAAAAATGGTTTAAAAACGGGGGCCCAAGGCATGTGCTTTGTTCGCCTGTGTTCAGGCACGGTACTGACTAGAGTAGAAGACTAGTATTATATTACATGATTTACATCTCTTTCTCTTTTTTCATAGATTTAGACTTTAGATTTTTGTTCAAAGCAACAGGTTCTATATAAAAATAACTTCAAAATTGATATGCTCAAATTAAGAGATCGTAGTAGTTATATCGAATCCACAAGGAATCTTATTACAAAATAGACTTCAAATTAAAATCAAGCTAAGAAACAATGTAAAATTAAAAAAACAGCAAAACAGAGAAATCGGTTTGTAAGATCAATAAAACAAAAGCTAGATATAGGGAAATCTCAGGTGAATCTGAAATGCAGATCTAGACAGAAAGTTAGGAGTTTACTAAGCATTGTTCTTGAACTTGAAACACTAATATAGAACCATTCAGCTTTTTCTGCAGAGATTATCTATGTCTAAACTTTAGAATCCTAAATTTCTTTGCAAATCCTATCAATTCAAACAAGCATTAAGTGTAGGTTCAATTGTTCACAAAACCCTAAATTAAACAAATTTCTTTGCAGATAGCAATTTTGCTCATCTAAGATTAGTTCAGACAATTAATCATACTTTCGTGTCTATCAATTAACCTAAGATCAGATGCTAGGTCGCGAATCTAGAATAAGCAATAAACACAAATCCAGATGAAGAACTCTAATGATTATATCCTAACAACTGAATTCAACCTAACAATTCATCAATCACCTTTCAAAACCCTAAACTAACAAGAAATCTACGGAGACATGGTGAATGAAACAAACATCATGAATATAATAGATTACATAAAAGAGATAAGAAAAGAGATAAAAGAGTTCAAAATCTTCTCTGAAGGAGTATGATTTGTATCTACAAAGCTCTGCTACAAGTCTCAATAATAATAAGATACCAGCCTAACAACGGTTTAGAAAACTATATATAAAGTCTTAAAAACGGCTTGGACACTTTTGTTAACTTTTGGAACTTCTGGGCAAAAAGGAAATCTTCGAAATTGTAAATTCTCCTCTTGTCACGATCGTGTGTCAATCGACACAAGAGCAACAAGTCTAAAAATCAGCTCGACTTCAAGACTTCGACTGCTCATTCCTTGATGCTCCAAAATGCTCCATAATCTCTAATTATACTACAAACGTTCATAAACCTGTAAAAACCCTAAAAGATTCAAAAAAAACTGAAAAGACTCAAAACGGACTTATATAATGCCTAAAAACCGATAAAATTCATGATATATCGAAAATATCCAAATTAAAAAATTATTCCAGACTGGCAAATCTTGTTTTATACTAATATACAGGAAATAGTTTATATTTCCCAGATGTTATCAAATTAGTAATTGGTGTTATCGACGATGTTTACTTTATTTTCTTTATTTTAATGGGTTTAAGAATGGGGATATTACAAAATCTGCCATAATCTACAAAAAAAACTTACAAAATCTGCCACAAATGTAAAAGACTTTATAAAGAGAAATTTTGAGTTATGCCACTATTGGCATGCCACTTTTCAATTATGCCACTGTTTTAAAATTATTATCAGCGTGCCACTGTTCACTTAAATGAAAAAAAAACAGATTTCTTTTTCTCTCTCATCTCTCTCACGCTCATCTCCCAGATCCAAATTTTTTCTCTCATCCAAATTTCGTTTTTTCTCTCTCTCTACCAGATCGTCATCATGAGATCGGATTTTACTATCACTGAATTCGATTCTCGTCATCTCTAATTTCACTATCTCTGATTTCTGTCGCGATTTCCGCTAAGAAGATTTGAGAATATTTCCACTAAGATTCGAGCAGATTTAGGAGGAGGAAGAGGAGGAAGAAGAAAAAGAAGAAGATCTCAATGCAAATTCAAACACAAACGACTGTAAATTTTCGAGTTTGGGTTAACTATTATGCATTTAGGGTATAGATTTGGGAGGGGGGGATGGGGGTAGGGTTTTGCCTTTACATCTGTTAAAAAAAATCTTATAAAACTGTTAAAAAAATTATAATGTTTTTAAAAGGTTTAGTAAAACTGTTAAAAAAATCTTATAAAACTATTTAAAAATCGTGTAAAACTGTTTATAAGGTTTTTGTAAAGTTTTATAAGGTTTTTGTAAAGTTATAAGGTTTTGAAACAGTTTTATAAGGTTTTGAAACAATCTTATAAACTTTTTAAAAACTTTACAAATCTTATAAAAATCTTATAAACCTTTTAAAAACCTTATAAACCTTTTAAAAACCTTATAAATTATTTAACTGTTTAGTTTTTAATGACATGTAAAAAAGACTTATAAAATTGTTTAAAATTTTTATAAAAACGGGAAAATCCTAAAAATAACCAAAACCGAGATTTGACCCAAAAAAAACCAAAACCCAGATCTGACAAAAAAATAACCAAAACCAATATCTGAACAAAAATCGAATCAAAAGCTCAAATTTGTAACTCAAATCGAATAAAAAGCTTAGATTTGTGACCAAAATCCAATCAAAAACTCAAATTTGTAACCAAAATCGAATTTAAAAGCTTTCTAAAGCATGACATGAACATAAGAAAAATGCTGTGAAAAAAATCAAGAAATGATTTTATGACTTTTAAGATTGTTAAAATGCTAAAATGTGACTAGAGAAATTTAGAATTATTATATATATTTTAAGGTCTTCACACTTTCTAAAGCCATTTTTCCAATCATCACCTAATGCACTTAATATAATTTGTAGTGAACATAACACTCTAACCAGACTCACGGAAAAGAAAACTTTAGTCCACCACAAATTGTGAATTTAAAAATACAGTATCATTTTACCGTGAATCAATGTTAAAGATAAAAATCTGAGAAAACGATAAAGAGAATAAGACAAAAGTACAAAACGTCAATTATTTTCTCATTACGATTCAAAGTTCTACTGAAATAAACACAAAGATACATTCCATCATCTTTGTTAGAATGATGCGGATGAGTTGGTAGAAGTAAAAGCTTATTATAACTTCTCAGGTCAATAATCTTTTAGTGAATATTGATAAAGAAATACAAATTAGGGATTTATGCTAAAGAAAATATCATCTATATGCTAATTCTTTTTCATAAACATTGTACTATGGACATAAAATTTCTATAGTATTAAATATCCAATTAGTCAATAAGCTACAAATTATTGCATATTTTATCATGTTAATTTTCAAACTCACGTAGACGAATAGGCGATTTCTAGTATCTGATTTACTAAGCCTTAAAAAAAAATTCCAAAGTTTATATGAGACTATGGTATTTTATTTTTAATTAATAAGTGAATAACTAAATATTATCTAACATGGTATCAATCGGTTTTTATAAATCAGCTTATCAGCACATGGCAATCGATACAAAGCTTTTTATTTTATCTTTCATTTAAAGATTAGACTACCTTATAAACGCCTAAAAAACAATGATTCCTTCTCAACAAGGCAAATAATCAAATGATCAATCAATAAATGAACCATGCACATGGCATCATTAGAAAACGAAACTACGTACGAACTTCCTGATATCATCCTATAATGAACACAATAATCTCTAACAAACCATAAAGTCACATTAAACCTCCCAACATTTCTTTAAAGAAAGCCCAAAAAATGCATACAGAACAAGAGACTAGCTAGTCGAATATACCATCTTATTATTCTCTGTTATGTAAGAATAAAAGAAATAGAAAAAGTGGGAGAAATTGTAGCCGTTAGAAGCCGTTAGAAGAGATCTAGAAAGCAAAAATGTGTCCGTTTGGAGTGTAACGTGCATAACCTGGGACCTCTAATCTTTACCACTATATTAACACGATCTCCTAATACATGTATATATATATATATATATATATATATATGATTGACTCTAATAGTCGTTGGTCTTTGTTTTATGTGAATGGTCGTTGGTCCGTTTCTCCTTCTGTGATTTAAATATTAGCTATCTGTTTGTATCCGTTTCAGCAACCTTGTACTTGTATGCCATATTATTGTGTATTTGTGATGAAATAACCAGCCAATACATAAGACTTTGTATCGTGTAAAAAGAAAAGCTGAAAATAAATGTTTTGCTTGTGTCAAGTAGAGGAAATTTGTAAAATTATATTAGATAATATTTATCATAGACATACTTTTCTTTTTACATAGATCAAATAATATATTGGACGTTTGCTTCTCATGTTTCAGTGACTATTTTTTCGGTCATCTTGTGATCTTTAATAACAAAAAGGTTATGGGGATCAAATTCTTCAGCTTATTAGCTTCAATTCCTATAACCTTTTTTGTTTCGTACTCCTAACAAACATTGATATTGGTCATGGCATAATTGGCATTATATGGTAGTCAATACGAAAATGAGGATATGTACGACTTCACTGTCCCCACTTCGTGCCGATCTTTTAGACTTGTGAGAGTGGATATTTATTTTCTACTTTCTCTCAAAAAAATGTTTTGAGAAATTTCAATTTTGCAAAAGGGATTTTAAAAACTATTTTGATATGTGGATAGTGGATGGTTGATCAAGAGTTATAATTTTGAACCATTTATGTTAGTACTGGAATTATATTTCAGAGCATATGACTTGGTAGATGTACTTTTATCTAAAATTTATTAGTCGTGATCTCATATGATAGAAATAAAATTATAAGTATGTATTATTTTTTCGAACAATGTAGATATTTGCATTTTTATCCAAATCTTTTAGATACATTTTGATCATCCATCTTGTTCATTTTACTAATCATTTGTGATGTTGATTGTCGGTAGCAATTAGCCCATTACTGATTTTCATTAAACCAACATAATTTAATGATTAACACGACAAAAAGAGATTAAAATGCCAAAAAAAATCCAACATTGGTCTTATATATGTGAAAAAGCCATAACTCGCTAACGGTAAAGCTAAAGACAACTTCGTTTCAAAATCACTAGAAACATGACTAAAGACAAAAAAAAAAATCTTATGAGTAAAAAAAAACTGTAAAAAGAAGAGTCAGTGTTTATAAAACAGGAGAGTAGCTTCAAGAAGCAGCTTCACTCTTCTCAAGATCTCACTCTCTCTCTCTCTACAGTCTGTATCTTCTCCTAGAGAGGAGAGATCACTCAACACTTCCAAGAAAATACCATCAGAATAATACAAAACCCATCTTCTTCTTTCCCATTTCCAAGACTGTAAGTTTCTCTTTCATCTTCTCCAATCGTAATTTTGTTTCACATTGATTTTATATATACCTTCGTTTGTTTTGCTTGAGTGTTCAAGATCTGATTTTTTCCAAAACCGGCCTAACAAAGAAAAAAAGATTCGATTTTTCTGCTGTTTCCAGTAATGTACATAACTTTGCCTTGAACTAAAGTTTTCAGATTCGCCAAATGTTTCAGTTTTTGTAGAATCAACTTTGCATCACTCTTCTTAGATTCTTGTTTCCTCTAGCTGAACATTGCTTTCTTGCTTATTATGTTATATTTTTCTTTTGATCTTGCAATGGAACAGTTCCTCTGAGTATAAGAGCTTAGATCTGATAATCTACACTTGTGTTGCAGAAAAATGGGGACTTTGAGTAAGGCTTTATGTCTTCTCCTTCTGTTCTGTATCGTGGCTGCTGCTGCTGCTGATTCTTACAAGTACAAAGATCCAAAGCAGCCTTTAGGTGCAAGAATCAGAGATTTGATGAAACGTATGACTCTACAAGAAAAGATTGGTCAGATGGTTCAGATCGAACGCAGTGTCGCAACTCCTGAAGTCATGAAGAAATACTTCATAGGTAAGAACAAAAAGGAAGAAATATTATTACGCATGTTAAGTGTTCGATGAAATGTCTAAACGAGTGGAATGTTTTATGTTTGTGTAGGGAGCGTGTTGAGTGGTGGAGGAAGTGTGCCTTCAGAAAAGGCAACTCCTGAGACTTGGGTGAACATGGTTAATGAGATTCAAAAGGCGTCTCTTTCGACCCGTTTAGGAATCCCTATGATCTATGGGATTGATGCTGTTCATGGTCACAACAATGTCTATGGTGCTACCATTTTCCCACACAATGTAGGCCTTGGAGTCACAAGGTAAGTTTTAACTGTTTATGACAAAGTTGAAACTGAATTTGTAAAAGACTACGGAATCTAAACTACTTTTGTATTTGTTTTTGAATTTCAGGGACCCTAATCTTCTGAGGAGGATCGGTGCAGCAACCGCTCTTGAAGTTAGAGCAACGGGAATCCCATATGCCTTTGCACCGTGTATTGCAGTAAGTAAATTAAAAAGTAATGAGCTTGATGTAGTTTTGATCAAGGAACTTTGTTTTCTTATTATTTTTCTGCTTTGATAGGTTTGTAGAGATCCAAGATGGGGAAGATGCTATGAGAGTTATAGTGAGGATCATAGAATTGTTCAACAGATGACAGAGATCATTCCCGGTTTGCAAGGCGACAATCCTACCAAGCGAAAGGGTGTTCCTTTCGTAGGTGGAAAGTAAGTAACTTTGCCTCTTATAAATCATCTACGATATTTGCTCTGATAGTTACTATCAAATGGGAAAATTACCTATAGAAATCTGTAATCAAGAAAATAACTCTTTCTTTCGTTTTGTTCTCGACTGGATTTGGGTAAGATTTGAGTTGCTTATATATTTTTGAGTCTTGGTGATCAAAGTGGGAAAACGCATTGGGTCGTGGTCACGCGTGCTTTTGTTTAGAATGTGGTGGTCCTTGAGTCTTTAGAATGGCCAATCCATGTGCTATGTTTTCAATCCTCTATAGGGTTTAGATAGGTTCTTAAAGAGTTCTGGTTTGAATTTTCTGCTATTGTAGGACCAGTGTGAAGTTATTATTGTCTACTTCATAGAAAAAGTCCCACTTATTTATGTCCTTTATATCTGAGTGCAATAAATTGAGCTAATGTCTCATAAAAACTATTTGGTATATTGTTTAGGCTAGAGTCACTTCAATTTAAGTAATGAATTAGTATTTGACTGGAATGGGTTTGTTACTGTTACAGGACAAAAGTGGCGGCTTGTGCTAAGCACTTTGTGGGAGATGGAGGTACAACGAGAGGGATAGACGAGAACAACACAGTGATTAGCTCGAATGGGCTGTTCGGAATCCACATGCCTGCATATTACAATGCTGTAAACAAGGGTGTTGCTACGGTTATGGTGTCTTACTCTGCGTGGAACGGTTTGAGAATGCACGCTAACAAGGAACTTGTCACAGGTTTCCTCAAGAACAAGTTGAAGTTCAGAGTAAGAAATCGTACATCAGGATTCATTTAATATTCTTTGCTTTGGTCCTAAAATCTCTTCTTTCTGTTTCTGCATAGGGATTTGTCATCTCAGATTGGCAGGGGATTGATAGGATCACAACTCCTGCACATCTTAACTATTCATACTCTGTTTACGCGGGAATCAGCGCAGGAATTGACATGGTTGGTCTCCAAAAGAACTGAATCCACCTTTATTTGGTATACTCTCCACGGTTGCCTGATTGTTGTGTTGCTCTCTAATTGCAGATTATGGTGCCGTTCAACTTCACGGAGTTCATCGACGAGATCAACAGTCAGATAAAGAAAAACCTGATTCCGATAAGCAGGATCGATGATGCCGTGAAGAGAATTTTAAGGGTCAAATTTACAATGGGACTCTTTGAGGAACCACTGGCTGATCTCAGCTTTGCCAACCAACTTGGTAGCAAGGTCTGTTATGTTTTATCTTCTCTTACTGATCATACCAATCGTTGCAAAACCATCGTTACTAAACTGAATAAAACACTTGTGCAATCTTAACAGGAACACAGGGAACTAGCTCGTGAAGCCGTGAGGAAATCTCTAGTGCTGCTTAAGAATGGCAAGAACGGCGCTAAACCGTTGCTTCCTCTGCCTAAGAAAACAGGAAAGATCCTTGTGGCGGGAGCACACGCTGATAACTTGGGATACCAATGTGGTGGCTGGACCATAACCTGGCAAGGCCTTAGTGGCAATGACCACACCATCGGTATGCTTTTTTACTCGTAAACTTTTCTTTCCCCTCTGTGCGCTCATTTGCAGCCACATCGCTAGCTAGGCCTGGCCATTTGGATGTATACATATACATATATATGTATATATATATAATCTTGTGTTTGCTTAATCATGTACAGGTACAACGATCCTGACGGCTGTGAAGAATACAGTGGCTCCAACCACACAAGTCGTCTACAATGCAAACCCCGATGCAAACTTCGTGAAGTCGGGTAAATTTGACTACGCCATTGTGGTTGTTGGCGAGCCACCTTACGCTGAAATGTTTGGGGACACCACAAACCTGACCATAAGTGACCCGGGTCCAAGCATGATAAAGAACGTGTGCGGATCAATGAAGTGTGTGGTGGTTGTGGTCTCTGGCCGTCCCGTGGTGATTGAGCCTTATGTCTCAACCATCGATGCCCTTGTGGCGGCTTGGCTTCCAGGAACTGAAGGTCAAGGAGTGGCTGATGCTCTGTTTGGTGATTATGGGTTCACTGGAAAGTTGGCTCGGACGTGGTTTAAGTCGGTGAAGCAGCTACCGATGAATGTTGGCGATCGGCATTACGACCCGTTGTACCCGTTTGGTTTCGGGTTGACCACAAAAGCATACAAGTTGTAGAGTCTTTCTCTGGTTCTGAAGCAATAATTTTAATCATTGAGCAAGTAAAAGAAAGATTTTAAGGACCCAATGAAATAATTTGGATTGAACAATTTTGTAATTTTGTGGGTTTTTGCTCATATTAAGGTTGAAGATTGTCTATCTACGAAACTAGTGTTACAAGCATCAAAATCGTTTTTGTGGTATTTTGGAAATTATTTTTAAAGTTTTGTGAAATTGCTTAATCTCTTTCAAAGGTAGAATATATAGATACAACTATCTGTCAGTTTCTTTTAACATAAAAAGAAGCAAATCGCTTAAGGAGAGAAAACAAACGCGTAGAAGAAAGATGAAAGGAAACAAATAGTCAAAGTTATATGTAAATGGAAAATATAAAAACAATTTGATTACTTTCTTTAGTTATTTGAAAAAGTTATCAAGTCAAACTAAAACGAATCACTTGAAATGTTAGATTGAATACACCCCCCAATATTTTTAGTATGTTATTTTTTCAAAATGGAAGTATATGTTTACAAATTTACTAAGCATTTCTGTTTAGTATCTGGAAAAAAAAAGAACTTATAACAACACAAAAAAAGTTGGTTGATCAAATTTGTTTTTGATGTTCTAGTAACGGAAATGGAATCACGTCTCTACATATAAATTCACAAGCATAACAAGACAAGTATAAAAAATCTGTACCTGTTATTGTAGTAGTCATCGTCATCATAACGCTCTCTTTCTGAAATTGTTCATCACTAAAATCAATCTTGAACTGACTGCAACAAAAAAAAGAACGAAAGAAAGAAAGCGAGTCTCGACTCGAGTTATTCTATTGTGCAGAGTGAAGGAGTAAAGATGGTGAGTTTGAGTTACTTGCTACATAAGTTAGGGCTTCTGCTGCTCTGCTGTTCCGTAGCAGCTAACAATGAACCACTTGCAAACGCCAAGTATAAAGACCCAAAAGAGCCATTGGAAGTTAAGATCCAGGACCTGATGAGCCATATGACCCTTGAAGAGAAAATCGGGCAGATGGTTCAGGTGGAACGAGTCAATGCCACAACCCAAGTCATTAAGAATTACTTCATCGGTACGATTCTAGATCTCCAAAACGTTGTGGAAATGTATACGAACGCTTATATGTTTCAGAATTATGTGTACAGGGAGCGTGTTTAGCGGCGGAGGGAGTGTGCCAACGCCAAATGCAAGTCCTGAAGCTTGGGTGAACATGGTGAACGAGATTCAAAAGACGGCTCTTTCGACTCGTTTAGGGATTCCCATCATTTACGGGATCGATGCAGTTCATGGTCACAACAATGCGTACAACGCCACCATTTTCCCGCATAACATAGGCCTCGGAGCCACCAGGCAAGTTCTTATAGAGAATTCCCATTCCAGTTGTTTAATTAGACCCGGCCGAACATTGTTTCCTTACGGTTGTATTCAATCTGTTAGGGACCCTGGACTTGTGAAAAGGATTGGTGAAGCAACTGCGCTTGAAGTTAGAGCTACCGGAGTCCAATATGTCTTTGCTCCATGTATTGCAGTAAGTAAAATCTGATCTGAACCAAAAGCGGAAACATAGTTGTTTTAAATTCATCACTTTGAACAGGTGTGTAGAGATCCAAGATGGGGAAGATGCTATGAGAGCTACAGTGAAGATCACAGAATCGTTCAACAGATGACTGAGATTATACCTGGTTTGCAAGGTGACCTTCCCGCAGGTCAAAACGGTGTTCCTTTCGTCGCTGGAAAGTAAGTAAACTTTAATTCATCAAAGTAATCTCTAGAGAAGCAAAGATTCATGGAGTTCTAAAATTGGAAGTAATGGAAAACTGAGTAAACTTACAGGACCAAAGTAGCAGCATGTGCTAAACACTTTGTTGGAGATGGAGGTGCAGTGAGAGGGATAAACGCGAACGACACTGTAGTCAATACAAACGGATTGCTAGGCATTCACATGCCGGCTTACTACGATGCGGTAAACAAGGGCGTAGCAACAGTTATGGTATCCTACTCGTCCTTGAACGGGTTGAAATGCATGCCAATAAGGAACTTATCACAGGTTTCCTCAAGAACAAGCTGAAGTTCGAGGTAACTTAAATCATAGGAGAATCTAGCTTAAGCAAAGCATCTAAAAGCATCAATTTGAGTAGAGAAGGATTTATATATCTCTTTGCAGGGCATTGTCATTTCGGATTATCTAGGCGTTGATCAGATCACCACACCTATGCATGCTAACTATTCACACTCTATTTATGCCGGCATCACTGCTGGACTCGATATGGTCAGTCTCAAAACGCTTCTTAGTTTCAAAGATATAAACACACTTGATGGTTAAAATCCTCCTATGCAGATCATGGGATCATCAAACTTAACCGAGTTAATCAAAGAACTAACCAGTCAGGTGAAGAGAAAACTCATCCCGATGAGCAGAATCGACGATGCTGTGACGAGAATCTTAAGAGTCAAATTCACAATGGGACTCTTTGAGAATCCCATGGCTGATCCTAGCTTAGCCAACCAGCTCGGTAGTAAGGTCTGCAACATTTTCCAAGATGAAGATAAAACATCAGCTTAAGACTCAACTTAATTATACGATATAACTCGGTTCTCCTTAACAGGAACACAGGGAACTAGCAAGGGAAGCAGTGAGGAAATCTCTGGTATTGTTAAAGAATGGCAAAAACGCAGATACGCCATTGGTTCCTCTACCAAAGAAAACCAACAAAATCCTTGTTGCAGGAACACATTCTGATAACTTAGGATACCAATGTGGAGGCTGGACAATCACTTGGCAAGGACTCAATGGCAACAATCTCACCATTGGTACACTATTCACAAATCAATCACATCTCTTCTTCATTTTTTTTTTTTTTTTGAGTAATCATATGTACAGACATAGAAGACAATACCATTAGGGTTACTCAAAATCCCCAAACGCTGAACAAAATTGATATGCTAAGAGTTAATTCAACAGTGGAAATTTGGAATTTCAGAAGAAGCTTACCATATCTGAAATTGGGATTTTGCAGGAACAACGATTCTCGTTGCGGTGAAGAACACGGTGGATCCGACGACAAAAGTAGTCTACAATGAGAATCCCGACGCCAATTTCGTCAAATCCGGCGGTTTCGATTACGGAATCGTCGTCGTCGGAGAGACACCGTACGCGGAGGGAGACGGTGACAACACGAACTTAACCATAACCGAACCCGGTTCGAGCACAATCGAAAACGTGTGCGGATCGGTGAAATGTTTGGTGGTGGTTGTATCGGGTCGTCCGGTGGTGATGCAGCCATACATATCGAACATCGACGCTCTCGTAGCGGCGTGGCTTCCAGGAACGGAAGGTCAGGGAGTGGCTGATGTTTTGTTCGGAGATTATGGATTCACCGGGAAATTGGCTCGGACGTGGTTTAAGACGGTGGATCAGTTGCCTATGAACGTGGGCGACCCGAATTATGACCCGTTATACCCGTTTGGGTTCGGGTTGGTTACAAAGTCCAAATAAATAAGTTGGATAAATGAATATTTAAGACTGTTACGCGCCATAAGGAGAGTTAAAAATGTTTAAAATGATAATTCAAAATTTTGGATTGGAATTTCTGATTTAGATTTTGTGTTAGAATTTGTCTATTCCTAACCATGGTTATAATTATTATTTTTGGTATTACATCAAATTTAAATATATCAACAACATGCATTATGCGGGTTTGAATTTGGAAAGTGATACAGTGACAACACTAACAAAAACCACTAGATTAAATGTATTGATCATTCTAGGTCGATTTTTTGAAAACATTTTAGATGGTTGATTTTAAGAAATATGGAAGATTATTCACCTAATTTAAATTTAATTTTATATAGCTTAAGTAATTTTAGAGAGTCAGTTAGTTAGGGAATGGATATATATCCCTATATAAAGTATAGAAAGTTAAGCCTGAAATATGTTCACATTATCTCAATCACTTGCATCTTCCTCAAGCTCTAAAGCTTTGAAATATTTACCATCTAAAAGATACGTTCCAATGGAGAGCCGGACTGCCCACAAGTCCTTAGGTTTTCTCGAGACGATTCTACAAAAATAAAAACCAAAAGAGAATGTAAATGTATATAATTCAATATCTAGTACATTTAGAGGACCTAAAACTTTCTGCACCTTCAGTAATCTGATTAAAAAACATCAAAGTACCGCTCTATATGTTTTGCAAATAATTTTGACTGTAGATAATAATTTACTTTTGTTATGGGGTAAGACCGTAAGAAATGTAGAACGCACAAAAAAATTGGAGGCAAAGATGTTTAGCTGACCAAGAAAATGAGAAAAATCCTAGGAACTAAAATGTTTGAGTTATGTTAATCAATGAGATGATACAAATTATATGATACATTTTCAGATTCTAATTATGGATGAATTCAGATTATTAAACATAAATTTTATCATAAATTCTGATCGTAATTAGTTTGAATTTTGTCCTAAATTTTACACTGTTATAAAAGAAAAGAAATAAGGATGTAGGAGAAGAAAACCTTCCAACATCACCAGGCTTGACCAAGCCAGTGTTAGCTCTAAGGCAAGGCATTGAAGCGGCTGTTTTTATCACTTTGGGAGCTTCCACAATGATGATTGGCGATCCAACTTGAAGCTTTGGTTTTGGTCGTGGAGGCTCTTTCGCGGTTTCACAGCATCTCACAGTGACTCTAGGCATGTAGGATGATCCACTGTTACACACCCCTAATTGCGTCTTGGAGAATCTAATTGAAGAAGCAAAGGATAAAGCCATTGAAGAAGAAGAAGAAGAAGAAGAAGCAAATGTGAGTTTTTTTTGGTGGTATGAGTGGATAAGTAGACTTTTGTCTTGGAGTAGCAGTTGCTTGCAAACCAATGGTCTCCGGTTTTGTCTTGGTTTACACTTCGGTTCATAACTTGAGAGGCAGACACAGTAGAATGAATTTAAAAGCCTTTTTAAACTTTTCAGTTTTTGTTCCATTTAAACAAAAACATGAAGAATTTACATAACATGTTACATAACTAAAGGAAGGCAGACGAAATTAAATTCACCCGAAATTAATATGGTTCAAGGAGCCGGGGAGATAAAAGATTTAGACAAACAAAAGAAAGGTTTATAATCTATACAAACCAAAAACAAAAAAATTATAGGATCTGGTCCTTAAGTATATCTGATTCATTTGTGAAGACTAGACATTTCTCATTTCTTAGTGTAGGAAAGATAAGGATCCTGAGCCATTGTTAGAACATCAGGCCTATCTGCTTGGTTATATGTTAGACATCGTCGAATCAAATCCTGCAGAATTTGCAACAGTTAGTTCATGGTGACACAGAGACATTTTATCACTTTTTGTATCTAATTTACTGAGACTGTAACTGCTAATTTACCTTTGCTTCATTTGAGATAGCAGGTTTTGTTGGGAACTCAACTTTTTTCGCTTTAATGATCGTGTCTTCTCGTAGTATCCGTTCCTGGGTTTGGTCATGTCCAAAGGGTCGCTTCCCAAATAGCATTTGGTAAAACAGCACACCAACCGACCATACGTCAACCTGAATTTCAAACACAATTTAGGATCACAAAACATCGAACACATTTTGATTAAGACATCATTGACCAATTTGCTAACCTTTGATGAGATCATAGGAGTTTTGCTAAGCTCAAAACATTCTGGGGGCAAGTACCTGAAATCCAGAATGTTTAAACCTTGTTAGCGATAAGAAGTCAACAAGTATAAGGCATATCAAGGAGACGGAAACTAGATTGCTCACCAGTATGTTCCAGCTCCCTGTGATGTAAGCTCCATTCCTTGGGAATCAACATTGTCATCCACGATCTTGCTAAGACCAAAATCAGTCACTTTTGCTACTCCAAACTCATCAAACAGAACGTTCCCGGGCTTCAGATCATAGTGGATTATCTTCTGTGATCTTTTATTCAGGTAAACAAGGCCTTGAACTATTTGTACAATGATAATCCTCGCTTCTTTCTCAGGAAGCGCATTTGTTGCCTTTAAAACAGCATCAAGGTCTTTTCCTGCATTAGTAATTCAAAACATAGGAATGAGAACTGCACGCCACAGAAAATCTTTTTTTTTTGTATCTACAAAGAGATCAGAGAATTCTGATTTACCACTACAGTATTCCAGAACCGTACAGAAAGTATTCAGGTCGATTTCAAATGAATCCCAAAGTCGAACAATGTGGTTATGCACAAGATTTCTATGGATATGCTTTTCCCTGAGGGCATGGCGGATGTAACTTTGCTTCTTTTCTTCACTCCACTGAGCATTTAGACCATGAAGCTTGCACGCAACATATCTATGATCCACCAAGTCATATGCCTGCTGAAAATTCGTATCATCAAATTGCTGCAAACATTTCTCACATGTAAAAAGGATGTAGTATACTATCTATCAATATTCTGACCTTATAGACTTCACTAAATCCGCCTTTACCAAGAAGGTTTAGAAGAGCATATCGACAATTTAAAACTCGGAAGTTGTTGAAACGAGAACCATCTTCATCTCTTATGCGCTTCATCTCCCGTATAAACCGTCCTCTCTCCAGTTCGTACCTCTCTCTCTCACGCAAAACTACTTCCTCTTCCTGAAAGGTAAAGATCCACAGCTGAATGATAAGATTCAGAAACCAATCAACGTAGAGGAAGTAAGAAGCTGAGATGATGCATAAGTAGGAACATACCCTCTTAATACTAGCAAGACGAGACTTGTAAATCTCGTCAGGGATGATATCTTCCTCCTGTGCTCCTGATTCTGTTTCACTCCCATCACTCTTATCTGTAAGCAGATGGAAAAACCAAGGGTGCAAAACCTCACTACAATTTTCACAAGGAAAACATAAAAAGATACAGTACATGAGACAGCGACGAAAAAAGAAGGAATGCTTAGGAAACAAACCTGCATTTTGTCGTTTCTTAAGGGACTTCCTTTGTCTCTCAATAGCCTCCTTGGTTTCCAGCAATTGTCTCTTCTCATTGCAAATTTTACAGAAAATTCAGAACAGGTACTGCAGGTAGTATTGATATTAGTTTCATAGAATCTTTGCTACACAGCTAAACTTACAAGTTGACCATTCAGATCTTTTAACATCTGTCCATCCTCCCATGTTTCAGCTATGATTGTTCCCGTCCTAAAATCACCAAAATAGCCACACAGCTGATAGATTGAACTTTCATCACAGATTCAAGCAATGAATCTCGTAACCGAGAAAAGAAGATTTTGAGATGCAGGTAATAGAGAAAAGGAAAATTAACTCCTATCAAAGATGGTTAAGTGCTGCTATGAAATGCACATAAAATTTGTTATATGTGCTTTTCTTCTACTTCCCTATCAAATATGTATTCAATACTTGTGCAGATGATCACAGAAATGAATGATATATCAGATATATACTAAGATGATAAGAACTCATATGAATACATTATGGCAGACCTGAGTACACCAACACTGCCTAATCGCAAAGAATCATGTTTGACCTTCGTTCTTGCTTCTTGTCTCTCGGTTTTAGAAACAGATATGAGAAGGTCAGAAATTACTCTAGTTGTCTGCATCAAGAAAAAGAAAGTACACTATCAGCTTAGACCAAAATGATACCACATTTTTTGCCTAAGAATGTATAGTTATTAAAAAAAACACAGAATTAGGCAGAAAATATTGATAATTTCTCAACCACAATAAAGAGAATATTACTAGGGGGTGTGTAAAAGTTTCTACCAATTTCGACACCAAGCTGATATGATGACACACAGTTTGTTTCCAACAACACATTGACATAGAGTCATATGAAGGCCAAAATGTTGACCATTACCCATTACAATTCGGTTCCACATTCAATGCATCTATATATCTATCTTCTCTGCAATAGTGCCTATTATGACCTCTTAAGGAATTACTAATCAATGCTTCACGAAAAGAGCTCACTGGAAATTGAGTATAAATGCGACGTAGACAATTACATGTTCCCACCCACACTTCACTGATATTTCAGTTCTCTAGCAGCAACATCATTAAATTTTGCAAGCATTGTAAGCAAATCATGAGACTGTCAATGATTTCATCAAAAGAACTACCATGCTTCTTTTGGAGAAAATGTTTATTTACATTCTTCCAGAACATTGATGATACTAAGAGTAACAATGCCATACTGCGTGTGACATTTAACAAATATAATAAAACTTGAAGAGTCATGGATTGGAAACAAAATTTTGTTTACCTTTTGCTTCCTTTGTTGTTCCTGATCTTTTAGATCTTTTACCTCCTGCATACATCATGATTAGGCTTAGCAGGGGAATGAAAATAGGGAATGGCTAAATTTAAAAGGCATTCACACAATACATTCTCAAGCTTCTGGCAAAGGTTGCGATACTCAGAAGAATCTTGTCGAGCTTTAGCCAATTCCTCCTCCAGCCCAGCGATTTTTGCACGCAGAGATGACACCTCTTCCTAATTTTTAAAGCAAGAACCAATACAGTGAATAAAGAACAATTTAACTATATGTTCTCATTGTTAAGAATAATCACATATAATAACGTGTTTGATTATTCTAACAACCGATTACATATTCTCTTAGGCAGGAGATATTAGAGAGTAAAGGAAGTTAGGAGAAACTTACATCCTGGTTAGAGCATTCACCATTCCTGAGCTGTCCATCAGGCCTAAAGTCCTGAAGAATAAAAATGCAGAAGTTTTATTCATAAACTGCGTCTGGTTGCGAAGATCAATGCAAATCCAGATAACGATTCTCTCAAAAACAAAGTGGGGAAAAGGTATCGTAATTCTTTCTTGCCCTGCTTACTCTTTTCCACATACCAACTAGAAGGTTTACTTAAAACTCATCTCCACGTTTTGTCAATGAAATTCAGTGTAATATATATATATATATATATAAATCCTCGATGACGAGAAGAGTGGTTGCATGTAAGATCATATGAAGTAAACAACATTAACCTTTTGATCAGAGACATCCAGTTGACAATTTGCAGCCGATACTGGTGCAGCCAAAAGCTGAGATTTCGTCACATCATTATTAGTTTTAGAACCACGCCCTCTGCCTGTTGATGAAGCCCGACCTCGGCCTTGTTTCTTCTTATTCACATCAGGGCCTATTCTGGTCTCAGCCTCATATTTCTTTCCATCATATGCTGCATCTTGGGGCTTCAAGTAATCATTATTCTTACATCATAAGTTAAAAACAAATAAGATGAGCCAAAAGTTCAATACCACATAGAAAGACATCAACCAGATAAGGAACGAAAAGAAAAATTCTCTACTTACTTCAGCATGATCAACAACATTAGACTCTTGAACTTTTTGACGCTTTTTGGTATTGGCTCGGATTAAGAAATCTCCTGTATTCTGAAACAGTAACAAGAGCATAAGATGTAGCTAAAAAGGACTAAGTTTCTTATATACATGATATGCAATTCCATGTACACCACCTACATACATGTATATGTCAAGATATGTATCCCACATTGCATATAACCTCAAGAACAAAATAAAGCATGGTCTAGGTCAATTTTTGTTATGCACAAACCAATCAATACAAGAAGCTAGATGATAAGGTTATTAGCAATAAGTGGGAATACTATCAATAATTCTGAAAATCGAAGTTTAGGGCTAAAAATATGAAACATTGCTTAAGCTACCTCGTCGTCGGAATCACTGATAGAGGTTTCCGACAATCCCGGAGCCACGACTTTGACAGCGGCGGAGGAACCAGCTGACCAGACGGAGAGCTGTTGTTGCTGTTGTTGAGGTGGTTTCGCCGACGAGGAGGTTTTTCCGGTCAAGCGAGCCTCGAGCTTAGCGATTTTGTCGGGTAAAGAGTGATCGGACTGATTAGAGGAATTCGAAGAGAAATGCATCACCATATCTTCCGACATTGCCAAACACTTGATCAAACTTCAAACCCGATACACTCCCTAATCTACCAAACCAGAGCAAAAGAGGAAAATTCGAACAAAATTAGGGTTTTTTTAAGGGTGAAATTCCGAATTGAAAGCTAGAATCTGGATGTATATGAGAAACCCATTAATGGGTTCGAGGTATCTTTCTGTGTTAGAAGGAGAACAGAGCGTAGAGAGAAAGATAGGAGTGAAAAGAAAGGAAATTGAGGAACCCTAAGGAATTAGGAGGGAAAGAGAGGAACGGGGTCAACACAAAGTTCCCTTCTAAACACTGGTGAACATTTTTAGCGTAATGAGGTTTGAGTATTGCTTTGGGTATTTAATTTGGGAGATCTATTACTTGATAGAAAAAAAGGAAAATATATCCAAGCTCTTTTTTTTTTTTTGGTGAATAATGATTATCTCTATTAATTAATCACCTAAAAACAATTTTATACAAATTAGTTTTTGTCCACATAATTAATTTTAAAAAACAAATCCGGACATAATAAATTAACTTCAATTTTTTGTTGAATCAATTTATATCATATTTTTAGAGTAATATAAAGATGTCTAAAATAATCATTTAGTGAACAACTAAAAAGAATACCCACAAATTATACGAACAAAAAAATATTCTCATTCTCATTGAAAAAAAAGAAAAAGGAAAAACACAAATTTTATGATAAAAGCCTCTGAATAAAACGGAGTCTCCTTCTTCTTAAACTTTAACAAACCTAGCCATCGTATCGCAAACCCTTACCCAGTTTCTGCTGACTGACCTTCCTTTCTCCGCGCCGCGTGCTATCTCTCTCAGATTCCTCTCAAAGCAAAATTTTTTAACACCAATCTCTTTGATTTCGTGAGTTTCCTCTGATCTCTTTTCGATTTATTTTCATCTTTCCTCGATCTCAAACGAATCGTTTTTGGACGAATTGTGTCAAAGAGATTGATAAACCTAGCTGTTCATGTTCTATTTGTAAATTCTTGACTTTGAATTTTTGGGTTTAATCGAATTGTTGTTTTTCTTATTGGGAATCGAAATTTTATGATGATGGAATCTAGTTATCGTATCGTTTTATCGCTCTGATGTAAAAACCCTAATTTGGTTTGGGGGTATATGCTGTCTTAACAGTTTACACACCAAAATGATTTTGCCTTATTGATTCTGGCATTTTGGTATCACTATTGCAGATGTTGTTCATATCTATTCTGTTTTCATTCCACTGAATGCTTATTGTCTTTTTTTCAGTAGCAATCATGGCTGATGAAAATAACGAGATGAGGGAAGAGGTGAAGGATGAGCAAGAAGTAAGTTTGGCTTTTTTGGTTACCCATTACAGTTTTTTGTTTTGTACTTGACGAATTGTATGGTTTTAATTTTCTTTGGTCATCCTTTTACATCAGCTTGCTCCCTTTGATCCTACTAAGAAGAAGAAGAAGAAGAAAGTTGTCATTCAGGACCCTGTCGAGGGCTCAGTAGAGTCGCAGGCGGAGAAATCTGATTCGTTGCCAGGTACGGTGAAGATTCTATGTGATGTGGAACATCTTTTGTTTCTCTACAATGGTTTTCATGTTGTTTTGTATGATTTCTTTTTACTGCAGCTAACGATGGTCTTGAGAGTTCATTTGCTGGACTGAAGAAAAAGAAGAAGAAGCCAGTGAGTGTTTAATGTTTCAAACCTCCTAAGTTTCTTAAGCATGTATTATGTGTGTTGATTCTTTGCCTCACATTGTTTTTGTTGATGGTTAGGTTGAACCAAGCTCATTGAATGATGAGAGTCTCGATGCTGGAGAAGATTTGGATGGTATGTATTTAAAATTTCTTGCTAAATACCCATTTCTTTTATCCTGCTTGAGTCTTACAGAGTTTATATTGTAGACCTTGCTAATGATGAGGAAGAGGCGGAAGGAATAGATTTGCAGCAGCAAGGTTACCCCTGGGAGGGAAGTGATAGAGATTACATCTATGACGAGGTGTGTATATCTTAGATGATTTTTTTTCATTGAACCGTAGTTGGTTAATGATGTTGTTTGGTTACAAAAGTGTTTAGAGAACATTTTCCTTAAGTCAATGTAACCTTTTCCTTAATTCCCCTCCCTTGTGCTTAGTTTTTGCTTATGAGAGTTATATTTGCAGCTTCTTGGTAGAGTCTTTAACATTCTACGTGAAAACAATCCGGAGCTTTCTGGAGATAGGCGTCGTACAGTTATGAGGCCTCCTCAAGTTCTTCGTGAGGGAACAAAGAAGACAGTCTTTGTCAACTTTATGGACCTTTGCAAGACGTATGAACAAACCCCTTATCCTCCTCTTGAAAAATGTTTGATTAACCATAAGTACTAATACCTATTGATTCGGATGACCTTTGTAAAAATAATTCAGGATGCATCGTCAACCAGATCATGTTATGAATTTCTTGCTTGCTGAGTTGGGTACTAGTGGTTCGCTTGATGGGCAACAAAGGTTGGTTGTTAAGGGTAGGTTTGCACCCAAGAATTTTGAAGGGATTTTGCGGCGATATGTCAGTAAGTATCTTTCTCTTTTGCCTCAAAATATTGAATTGCCATAAAAGAATAATATATTTGGAGGTCTTAATGCGACTCCATGCTTGTGTTTTCTCAGATGAGTACGTCATTTGCCTTGGTTGTAAGAGCCCTGACACAATTCTTTCAAAGGAGAATCGTCTCTTTTTCCTGAGATGCGAGAAGGTAAAACTTTATTTATCTAATCTTTATCTTGACATGCATGCCATTGGTTTTTTTCTTTCCTTTCTGCTTAACTAAGTAATAAAATCTCATTTGTGTGTTTTGATTTACACATCTGACGAAGGAGAAATGGGTAACTTGTGTTGCAGTGTGGATCTGGAAGATCTGTTGCACAGATCAAAGCTGGTTTTGTTGCCCGTGTGGGTCGCAGGAAGACTTGAGGAAGAAATGGTGGGTGAAGTGAGTGGTCTTTTGTTTTGGGAAATTAAAGAGATTGTTATGAAGTTGGTGCTATGCTTCTCTAATACTGTTTCTGTAGCTTGCTCTGAATTGAGATATTTGTCTTGTTTTTTGTTTTCGAGTCTCCAGTTTATGAACTCACCTCAAATATGGATACGATCAAAATGTCCAATCATTAAATCTATTGGAACTTTTTGTGTTACTATTCTTGTCCTCGCAATTCTTATTCATCTTCATGTCGAGAGATTTATTATAACATCAGATTTCCAACATAATTCAATGGATTTATACCCGAAAAGTTGTAAAAGAGAACTAATCTACTAATTTAAGGGGTTTATTGGTTGATGGATTCTTATAGAATTTGTAGAATCCATTGTTATTGATTTATGGATTATTGTTATTGATTTATGGATTATGATATTCTTAATGAAATCTCTTATTTATTGATTCTATAAATTTATTAGAATCTAGTGTTATTGGTTGATGGATTTTGTACAATTTTACTCATAAAACAAGATTTTGAAAATACCTCATAAAACCATTGGATTCTTAGAATTACAAATAAACAAACTTTTCAAATACACAAAACTCTCTACAAATTTAACATATGATTTTAAAAATTATAAAACTAATAACGCTCTATGTTTGTCCTTTTCTTGTTGAACCGACCAAACCGGATTAAGCAAACGCGTACCAGATTTGATCTAACCGACTCAAGAAAACTCGACCGCTACAAAAATCTCAGAAGCGAGATTCATTGCACAATTCATCAAATTCTTTCAGATTTTTACAAAATCCCCAATTCATTTCGAAACCCCTGAATTCTCTGCAAATTTTAAATGGACGCATCGTCTTCTTCCGAGGAAAGCTTGAAGCTTGAACTTGATGATCTGCAGAAACAGCTGAGCAAAAAGCTGAAATTCGAGGCATCTGTTCGGTCTATTCATTCTCTTCTTCGTGATCGCTACACTTCGTCCTCTCCTTCTCTTCAAAAACAGGTTGGTTTTTCATTGTTAAGATTTTTCGAACGAATTGATATTCAAATAGCTCAGGAATTTTAGGGTTTAGTTTGGTCATGGTGAATTGCTTCTGCTGTTTCGAATGTTTGAGGATTGAATTAGGATTCAGAAGATTGTGGAGAAAGCTCATGTTCATGTTATGGATCTTCAATTGTACAATTGTAATTTCTCGCTTTTGTTCAATTAATAATCGAATATGTTTTGATGGACATTGCAGTTCTATACAGTCGTATCTCGTGTCGCAACGGTTCTCAAGACACGATATACAGCTACGGGGTTTTGGGTCGCAGGACTAAGCCTTTTCGAGGAAGCTGAGCGACTCGTATCCGATGCTTCCGAGAAGAAGCATTTGAAATCTTGCATTGCTCAAGCCAAGGAGCAGTTAAGCGAAGTCGATAATGTCCCGACCGAGAGCTCGCGAGGTTTGTTAAACATTACTTTGGGTTTTATGGCTTTAAACTTAGAAAAGCATATGGGATGATTTTTGTTCTCTCTTGTGAATTTTGTTACAGGTTATCTTTTTGAAGGACATTTAACGGTTGATCGCGAGCCGCCTCAGCCTCAGTGGCTTGTACAGCAGAATCTCATGTCTGCTTTCGCTTCGATTGTTGCTGGTGAATCGTCGAACAGTCCTGCTGAAAATACGCTTGGTGATACGGCTAACTTGATGCAAGAGCTCATCAATGGTCTTGATAGTATTATCCCCGAGGTAGTGTTTTGTATCTTTTCGGCCTTGCTTGTTTTTGATGATGTAGTTGTAGTATGATCACACATTGCTGATTAAAATGAAATTCTTCACCAATAGATTCTATATCTCTAGTGTGATGTTGGTAACGCCTTTTTTCTGAGCCTCGTGATTGAAATTTGATATATATATATGATGTGTTCTACGCAGATATTAGAAGATGGTGGACCACCAAGAGTTCCACCGGCAAGTAAAGAAGTTGTCGAGAAACTTCCAGTGATAGCAATCAGTGAGGAGTTGCTTAAAAAGCTAGGAGCAGAGGCAGAATGTTGCATTTGCAAGGAAAATCTGGTGATCGGCGACAAAATGCAGGAGTTGCCGTGCAAGCACACGTTTCATCCTCCTTGCCTAAAGCCTTGGCTGGTAAAAACAAAATCCCAATCTTTGTCCAAGTAGCATTCTTTTATAGCTTACGGGTGACGAAGAACGGAAATCTTATGATCAAATTGTTTGTGGCAGGACGAGCATAATTCTTGCCCTATATGTCGCCATGAATTACCGACAGACGATCAGAAATACGAGAGCTGGAAAGAGAAGGAGAAAGAGGCTGAGGAAGAGCGGAAAGGCGCAGAGAATGCTGTCCGTGGAGGTGAATATATGTATGTTTAGATTAAAGACACTACATTTGTTTCATTTTCTCAACACTATTTGTTTTTACATCTCCCATTTGTATGAAAGGTTATAACAAGTTAACACACATTTCCTTAATTTACTACACACAAATTGTGTCTTGTAGAGATAATAAGTTCAATAACATAACATACGTGAGTTATTATTAGTTAGATAAAGATTCTAGGACAATGTTAATAATAAAACCACAATTGTTTGTCCTTCCGTAGATGATCCTCTGTCTTCATCATCACCAGAGGAAATGTAAAATAGTAAACATGTCTGATCACTCCAGACATGCAAACAAATCTTTGGTTTGTCTAACAAACCTATACATACAGTATCATACAACACACAACAGCATATATGACACATTATCAGTATTTATCATAATAACCATATTGACATAACATTTTACTTAGCATTAAGGTTGATCTTTTGCTAAACAGTTGGACATTCCTTCTTGATAGAGGCATTGTTGTCTGTTTGGACATCTGTCTTCTTCATGTCTGAAGTAGGGTAAGGGTTTTTGTTGACCAATCTGCAAATAAGTAAGGTGAATTGTTGCTGTTTAGATGAAATCTCAAGGTAAAAACTATGATCAATATGTCTTTACAAGTCCCTCAGGTATAAAGCATGCATACCTGTCCCGTCTCTTCTCGAGGAATCGTTGAAGCGAATGTCTCCTTGCAATTGGTAGATCTGGATCGGAAAACAAATTAATCGAAAGCTAATGGGAATCTATCCATACTTCAGTGTTTAAAAATTACTGTAACTGGTTGAAATCGAATACTTACCAGCCGCGGATCTGCAAAACGACATTGGCTGCATGGGGAATGACTGCGCAGCTGGTGAAGCAACAGTAGATGTGCAAGAGAAAGAAGGAGCTCTGTTCAGTGCTGGAGATGTGACAGGACTGAGGCTCGTAGTAGATTTCTTCTTCGTCTCGATGGATTTAGCCGCAGCAGAAGCAATACGGATAATTTCTTGAATCTGTAAGTGTGAATCAACTTGAGAATATAAAATTAGAGCTTTTTAAAACAAAAACAAAAAAACAGAATGTGGTCTCTAATGGACAAACCTTCTCGTCTGGAATTCCTTCAAACACACTAACATTCCCACCAAAGAAAATAGTAAGTTCAGTTGGAAGGACCTTTGAAGCATTTGGGATCTCCTTGGACCTTCAATAGCAGAAGAAGATCCATTAAAAATGTACCATGCTATATATAAAGGCAAGAGATGATTATGATGAATATCACTAAGAACAAATTGAGTCCTCAGAAAAATGACTTTCCCTAAATAGTAACTAATAGATCCTTAAACCAACTCTCTTTACATCATACATCCGAATACAAAAACAGATCATAATTCTGTAAAAGAATTCCACAAATAGACTCTAATCAAAGGGAACAAAGACGAAAACATGCGAATCAACAACAATTTCAAACTCAATTCTCATACCTCACTTCATGAATCGTCTTCTCAACAGAAAATCCATCTTCTCCGGCGACAGATCCGTCGATAGTACGGATACTGCCGATTTCGACACGGCGATGCTCTTCGCCGCCGACACCGTCGCCAAATCCCCCATGAACGGAAGCACGTGGCTCATTTTCAACCTTAGACATGATCAATCTTCTAGAAACTCGTAGATCTGACTTTCACTTTTCCGATTTAGGATTCTGATAATTTCTTCTGCTTTGTTTTGTTTTGTTCGCTTCGTCTCCACGTCGTTTGTGACCGGAACCTCCGAGATTATCCTCCTCAGAAAGGTTCAATTAGTGGACACGTGTCGAATAAAGTTGGTTTATTTGGTTTGACTTCAATACTAAACGACAATAAAAAGACATGGTAGTTTAAGAACGTGCGCAAATAATTAAGATACGGTGCCGTTTTGTGTGGTGTCTTATTGGGGGGTTCTCAATTCGGTTAACCAGGACCGGAAAGGTGTCTCTTATCCGTAGTGATGTTAATTAGGCCATGTTTATGGTCGGTAAATTTGGGTAAATATAAGAAATTTTTAATAATATAAAATTTTTATATTTACCTAAACCAAAAATGGGTAAATAAATATAACAACATATTATCTCATATTTAGTGGGTAAATATGGGTAATATCTTTATCTCTCTCTTCTTTCTCTTTCTATTTATCAATCACAATACAATTAATATTATAAAATTTATATTATTACCTCAATCATATTTACCACCCATAAACATGCTTTTAGGGCTCAAATTAAACGGGTTAAACGAACTTGTTTTACGAAAATGAGCCCGTTTAGGTCCGTTTATGGATTTGATGTTAACATGTTTTAAAGAGTGGATCCGTTTAGGCCCGTTTATTTAACGGGTTTTAGCGAAATTAAGCGGATAGCCCGTATAAGTTTTTTTAAAAAATAATTTTGGGAGAAAACGACGTTGTAATAATTTTAGGGTATAGGAGCAAAATCTATATGTTTCATCTTCGCCACTCTCGAGCCGGATATGTATCTTCTCTCTCTCGGTTTTTTACCTCTAGGAGAAGTTATTGGCCTTTCGTCGCCGTAATCCGTGGTCAACGGTGGTAGTTCACATTGATTTTTCTGAAAAAAACATATTTTAACCGCTTCACCTCATAAGCTTTCGGCAAAAACCCTTGAGAAAGGAAGAAGACGAAGACAAGCAAAAAGGTTTTTCACTTTAGTTCTGTAGTTAAATCGTGTTCTCATATGATTTTGTGTTCTGTAGCCAATAGATTCAAAAGGATGATTTTGTGTTATTAAAAAATTATAGTTTGTGTTCTCAGTTCTTACATTATCAAAAGAAATTATATCATTTTCATTTGTTCGGATTTATTGAAATCGATTTTAAACAGTGAAAAAGGAAGCTGTTTTTGGATTTATACTATTCACAAGGAACCACAAGTTGACGAATTAGAGAAGCAAGTGAGAATCATCGTAAGATCTTAATAACCATGTGATTTGTGTTTAAAACTTTAAGTGGTTTTGGATTTTTAAATGGTTTTTTAAGCTGGTGCTATCTAATATAGTTTAGAAAAACATGAAAGGTTTCACTTTTAGACATGATATATTAGAATCACATTGACAAAGTTTTGTTTCATTTTCAGGCTATGAATTGGAACGAGGCTGAGCATGAGCAGAATCAGATGGATGCTATTATAGACATGAATGAGGAAGATGCACAGTTTGAGATGAATGAGGATTTGATAGAAACAAAAGCACCCGAACAAAGTGAAACTCAAGGTGTATGCAAGACGCAAAACTTCACATGTTTGGGATGTTTTTGAATCTGTAGGTGTTGAAAATAATGGCAAAGAAAGGGCTAAGTGCATGCATTGTGGTGCAAAGTTAGTGATTGGTGGTAAATCACATGGAACAAATCATTTGACGCATCATATAGAGTCGTGTCCAAAGATGCCAAAAAAGGAGATAGGCCTGCTTATAATCAGAAGGTACGTAGATCGTGAGATGACTACTGTGATAATCATTTATCATGATCTACATTTCCGGTATGTTGAATATGAGAAGGTTTGAGCGAGAAATAAATATATGAATCCCGATTGCAAAGATATTTGTAGACAAACTGTTCCACTTGATGATATATGTCTTATCTGTGTCTCACTGCTTCTTTCATTGATGATAGTTGGAGATTACACAGTAATATTTTAGCTTTTTGTGATCTTCCGGCACCACACACTAGTGAAGCAGTTGCTAGTAAGATTCTTGAGTGTTTGAAGGAATGGGGTTTAGAGAGAAAGGTATTTTCTATTACTCTTGATAACACTAGTAGCAATACTAGTAAACAAAAAATTGTGAAAGGGCAGCTTCAGATAATTAGTGGTAATAGTTTGGTATGTGATGGGAAGTTTCTGCATGTAAGATGTTGTGCTCATATCCTTAATTTGATAGTAAAAGATGGTTTAGAGTTAGCAAATGATCTTTTATATGATATTAGGGAGAGTGTCAGGTATGTGAAAGCATCTCAACAAAAAATACAATCTTTTGCACCTTGTGTGGAGAGAAAAAAGATCAAGAGTGGAGCTGGTTTATCACTAGATGTTTCAACTAGATGGAACTCCACATATGAGATGCTTGTCAGAGCGTTAAAGTTTAGGAAATCGTTTGAAAGCCTGAAGTCTTTTGACACACAAGATAAGTCATTGCCTTCAGAGGATGATTGGAACCGTGGGGAAAAGATATGCGAGTTGTTGAAGCCTTTTAGTGTCATTACTACATATATTTCAGGTTCTAAGTATCCCACATCTAATGCATACTTTACACAAGTATTGAGGATAGAGATCTTGCTTAAGAAATATGATACATGTAATGATCTTGGGATTAGAGAAATGGTTCAGAGAATGCAAGATAAATTTGATAAGTACTGGGATGATTACATTATTATCTTGGCTATGGAAGCAGTTTTAGATCTAAAATTGAAATTGGAAGTGCTTGAGAAGGCTTTTGAATCCGTGGATCCTACTACTTCATAGAAAAAGATCAAGGAACTTAAGGAGAATTTGAAGACGCTCTTCAAAGATTACCAGGCTAGAAAAGTGGCAAGTTCAGGTGTCTTTGCTACACAAACTCCACATGACATAGTCACTGAATCTCCACTTCAAAATGATTTTGATCATGTAAGTATAAAATTTTATACAATAGATAATCATTATCTTATTGATATTGGTAATTTGATATAAATTTTTATTTTATAGGATCTCTTTGAGTTAGAAAAAGGCTTTGGAGTTGGTGCTAGAAGTACAAAAACGCATCTGGAAAAGTATAAGTTATACGCAGTCATTGTGCGTCTTATGTACATTGTTTTACTTTTAGCTAAAGCTGTCAATGGGCCTTTGTCCAAGGACTTAGAATTAAAAAAATAGATAAAATATAAAGAGATAGCAATACACTTTCTTGAGATTTGCTTATATAGGAAGTGAAATTGAAACTGTGTTTATCTCTTTAGTTAATCCATTAGATCCTTCGATCTTGCTGGGTCTAGATAATTAATCCATTAACCGCCGGAGCTGAAGATTCTTTGACTGAGCAATGCAGCGGGGATAGACCGAGTGAGCACCGCTCAATGGTTCATGAAGAGATCCCGACATTTCCGGAAGGTGTATCGGAACATGCCCGAGATCTTCGGCGACGAGGAAAGATTCGCAGAGCTGAACCATTCAGCTCAGATGAGTATAAATAACTAATTTTAGAGCTGAAATGACTAACTTTTTCCTGACGTTTACACTTAATCACATTTTAACTCATCACACTCGTTCTAGCTAAAGTTCTTTGTATACTTGATCGAATATCAATATAAATCTATTTTCCGTTATCATAGTCTCGGTTCTAGTTAGATTTATCGACATTTATTAGGACTAAAGTTTCTTTCCCGAATTCACATATAAATTCTTTGTGCGGAATCAACTTCCACAATCATTAACAAATATTAACCTAAAATACTAAAAAAAAAAACATATAGTAACTAAAATTGTTTTTAAAATTTATGCGGGCTAACAAAATCCAAAGAATAATTAGTCATTAAAATTCCCTATTTCTTTGTTTGACATATTAAAAAATCCATAATAAATAGCAAAACAAGTATACAAACTAGCAACTATTGATTGTACGTTATTATTATTTTTCACCTCCAAATTTTTCAAATAAAAATGTCAGAGAACGAAATCTAGAAAATGTGAGGGTATTTTTGTCTTTGGGCTTTTCTTTTAGGGTTTCGAAAGATCTGGGTTTTTGCTCTCCTCCATTTCTACTCTTCGAAGCAGACTCAATACTCCGGCTTTCCTCTCGTCTTCTTCTATTGTTCCGGCTGATCTGAGATCGGACTTAAGAGATCTCCGATACTGAAAACCCCTTCTTCTGCTCTTCACCATGCCGGTACTAATTTCTCCGTCGTCTCTTTCATTTCTTTTGCTTTCTCAGTGCTTTTCACGCGGCCATTTAACTTTGCTATTCGTATGCAGATCGATAAGATCTTCAAAGATGAAGCTAGTGAAGAGAAAGGAGAACGTGCGAGGATGGTGAGTTTCTTCTTCTTCTTCTCTTTGATTAAGGATTTAGGGTTTTTCAGATTCAATCTACTGTTTAATCTGATTTGGTTTTTATTGTTTGCTATGTAGTCATCATTTGTTGGTGCAATGGCTATATCTGACTTGGTTAAGACTACCTTAGGGCCAAAGGGAATGGTAAACTTCCGATTCACAATATCTATAAGCTCCTTATGGCTTCTGTTTTGAGTGTATTGATTGATTGGTGATGAGTCTTATTGTTGTTCAGGATAAAATCTTGCAATCTACTGGTAGAGGTCATGCGGTCACTGTTACAAACGATGGTGCTACTATTCTTAAGTCACTCCACATAGACAACCCTGCTGCTAAAGTTCTTATTGGTATGATGTCCTGTGACACTCTCTGGCTTGCAGTTTTGAAAAATCTGTTTTTGGTTTGTGGGTCTTTCTCACTTGTTGGATCTGATTTTATATTCAGATATCTCGAAAGTTCAAGATGATGAGGTTGGTGATGGGACTACTTCTGTTGTTGTTTTGGCTGGTGAGCTTTTGAGGGAAGCAGAGAAGCTTGTTGCTTCTAAGATTCACCCTATGACGATTATAGCTGGTAAGATTTTGGTGCTTTAAGTTTGAAGATGACAAGGTTTTGTTAGCTTTTTTCACTATGACAATGAGGTCTTCATTTTCTGGTTTCGTAGGATACAGAATGGCTGCCGAGTGTGGTCGTGATGCTTTACTGAAAAGAGTAATCGATAATAAGGAGAATCCAGGTAATCATTATAGAGCTGGTTAAGCTTTGCTAGGCTGACATACTAAAGAATGGCATTATCTAGTGTACGTTATTTCTTCAAGATGGAAATCACACTGTTATTTACAGTATTGTGTTTTGTCAATGCAGAGAAGTTTAGGTCAGACTTGATCAAGATTGCAATGACTACGTTATGCTCCAAAATTCTCTCACAGGACAAGGAACATTTTGCAGAAATGGCCGTGGATGCTATTTTCAGGCTAAAGGTTCCATTTTTTCCTCTCTTCTCTTACTCTGGAATTTATGTGTTAATTCATGATAGAAGAGCTATCTTTGACCAATGTCATGAAAATGGGCTGGTGTCATTTCACTATTAGTTTATTTCCCATCGGGAGTGGTTTCGTTTTGAACTGTTCTGTGATTTATCTCTGACATTCACCTGTTGTCGTTTAAATAGGGAAGCACAAACTTGGAATCTATTCAAATCATCAAGAAACCTGGAGGGTCCCTTAAGGATTCATTTTTGGATGAAGGGTAAGACAGCACTTGTGATTTTAGCATCTTTTCAAAATCTGTTTCTGTACAGTGACTTTGTTCATCTTGTCCCAAAAATCGGTTTATCATTAATCGTTTGTGTTTCGATTTCTTTTCATCTTCGTAACTTTTGCACCTTTATTTACAATAGTCATGCTTTAGAATGTTGATAGGGCCTTGAATCAATATTCTGTGCTGTGCTCCTCTGTTGTGCATCCAGTAATACTGTCTCATGACATCTTCACTTAAATCTATACTTTTAGGTTTATCCTTGACAAGAAGATAGGAATTGGGCAGCCAAAGCGCATAGAGAACGCAAAGATCTTGGTAGCAAACACTGCAATGGATACTGATAAAGTGAAAATTTATGGTGCACGTGTCCGTGTGGATTCCATGACCAAGGTTGCTGAGATTGAAGGGGCTGAGAAGGAAAAGATGAAAGACAAGGTGAACAAGATCCTAGCCCACGGGATTAACTGCTTTGTAAACAGGCAGTTGATCTACAATTTCCCCGAGGAACTCTTTGCAGACGCTGGTGTACTTGCTATCGAGCATGCTGACTTTGAGGGAATAGAGCGTCTTGGTTTGGTTACAGGCGGTGAGATTGCTTCGACCTTTGACAACCCTGAGTCTGTTAAGCTTGGGCATTGCAAACTCATTGAAGAAATCATGATTGGTGAAGACAAGTTGATCCATTTCTCTGGTGTTGCGATGGGCCAAGCTTGCTCAATCGTCCTGAGGGGTGCTAGGTATCCAGTTTTTCCACTCCCGTTACTTTATTATCCCGTTTCTAATTCACTCACGACAATTTTTGTGTGGTTTATTTGTTCTTGCAGTCACCATGTTTTAGACGAGGCTGAAAGATCACTCCATGATGCCTTATGTGTACTCTCCCAAACAGTGAATGACTCTAGAGTTTTGCTTGGAGGTGGATGGCCAGAGATGGTAATGGCAAAGGAAGTAGATGAGCTTGCACGTAAAACCCCTGGCAAAAAATCACATGCCATTGAAGCTTTCTCACGGGCTCTTGTGGCTATACCGACAACAATCGCTGACAATGCCGGTTTAGACAGTGCGGAATTGGTGGCTCAGCTTCGTGCCGAGCACCACAGTGAAGGGTGTAACTCTGGGATTGATGTCATCTCTGGAGCTGTAAGTAAACTCTTATCTACATGACAATTTAGAATCGAACATGGATTGTTAAGGTACGATTTTAATTGCGTTTGATTGTTTACAGGTAGGAGATATGGAGAAGAGAGGAATCTATGAAGCATTCAAAGTGAAGCAAGCGGTTTTGCTTTCAGCAACTGAAGCAGCGGAGATGATACTGCGAGTTGATGATATCATTACATGTGCTCCTAGGAGGAGAGAAGACAGGATGTGAAAACCCAACATATGAACTTGGTGGGATAAAGATTTCATGATTCTCAGTCACACCCTCCCTAGTGATGATGTTCAATGCCATAGATTTGTGGTTTTTTTCGATTTGGATTAGAAGAAACAACCTTAAAATGTTTAATGTTTTTGCTACCTAAACTTATCTCTTTTGTTTTGGTTATTTTTTCTTGAATATTGTTTTTGGTTTATGATTTCAGAGGTGGTTTTGATCTTTAAGTTGTCTTTTTTACTTTATATCCTTTTTTCTCATATCGGCCACTAGGTCACTGATATATATTCTAAAATCTTTCACTGATATCAATCAATAGTTAATCAGTGAAGTTATCTGGGAACGGCAAAAAAAACTTTCAATCATTATTAGTAAAATGTTTAGGTTATTGAAAAAGATAGCATTCGTCACCTAAACTACAATGTTGATGTGGTTTGGCGTTGTAAAGTTTGGTCAGCCGACCAAAGCACATTATAAAGCAGAGCAGAGCAGATCAAACACATGGGACCTCATAATCGCGCGCTTTATCAATTGTCTTACCAAGATCATGTGTCTTCGATTTTGTAACTTTATTGAGGATTTGGATTCAGTCGAAAAAAATATCTTGATTTTACGGCTTTCAGTCTCTTTTACAAAAACAGTTAAAGAGATACAAAAAAAAGGTAATTATAAAGCAGACTAGTGTGATTCCGACATGAGTTCATAACTCATAAGAGTCTAGTAACATATATGAATATAAATTAAAAAAAATCTAAATCGATTATGGATCGAGACAGAGAAACCAATCCCGAAATAACACTCAAATTACGAGAGCGAAAGCAAGACCAATGGGACTGATCTACGATTTATGAATCTATCTTTAAACTAATCCATATTTCAATTCATTGGAAAAAAGGTATTACATATGCATAAGTATTAAAATATGATTAAGATCATGGCCGGTCAATAATCACGTAAGGTTTTATATAAAAATTGTCTCTGTGTATGGGTCAAAAGCCAGAAATGACGCCATATACTACGAAGTTAAGTTATCATATGATATTTTTAACTTTTTAAGTATTAATTAAGAAAAATGTTACTGTATTTATCTCCTTTTTTGGTCATCGAATTGTCAGCTTCCATTAAAAATCAAGATAACAAAAACATAAAATAATGTTTCTCTTTTGGGATGCTTTGATAAAGCAGTAAAGAAAAAAAGAAGAATGACTTAAATTAGTTGAAACCAGAAGTGTAATGACACGAACGGCACAAATATGCTTCATCGCTCACGTCATTTACTTGATTCTTAACGTCATTAGTCTTTTTAACTTTTACGAAATTGTCTGCGTCATTTTTTTTTTTTTTTTTTGTCACAGGCTTAAACTTTTTAGAATTGTCTAATTTGTCCCCTCACTCGTTACGCACACGGTCAAGAAGGGACCCCAACTGCAAATAATATTTTGTTTTAATTTTCAGATATTGGCCCCTATATTTCTTATGATTCAATATTTTGACCCGAATCTTTTGGGTATCTCCAATTGTTTGGAATGATTCGTGTGAAGTAATCAAGTAAAGCAGAAATTATGTGTCATTCACTACTAAAGATAATCTTTTTTTTTTTTTGTCAACACTAAAGATAATCTTTTATATTATTTTCACATTACACTAAACATATCTTTTTTTTACGTCTACAGTAAACATATCTAATCTTTATTAAAGTGAACGTTCCCAAATTTTAAAACTAATGAAAAATCATCATTTCGTATATTTAGTCTAAAAGATACATTAAATATGGAAAAAAAATAACTATATGATAATAGCATCGTGGTAAAATATGAACACATACCATCTATTCTTTTTTTTTTCTTTTTTTTTTGCCATTTGGAGATTGTCATATATTCATCTGTTTAATTGAATGGTATTACGTACTAAATCCATAAGAAAATTCAATAAACAAAATATTCAACTATTATAAGAAGAAGATTAATTGAGTTTCGATCTAGATTATCTTTTTCAAAAAATACCAAATAAAGTGTATGGGCCTATTCGTTACTGCTGCCGCTAGCGACATCAGTAACGTCATGCGGCTAGACGATACAATTGCCTACCGCAGTGTCTGATCGCAGTGTTTAGTGACAAGCAAACGAATATGCCCTATATCATCATGACTTTTATTTTTCTATCAATGATTAGAGGTTATGTAGTTTTTTTTTTTTTTTTTTTTTGGTACGAATGTTAAAGAGGTTATGTAGTTTTTCGGTCTTTACATTTGTTTTAAAACAAAGCGTATCTATCTCTAGATTCTCTACCATTTACCGCTTTTATTTTCTAGTGATCAGCTTCGTTTATTTTGATATTTTGATAGCTTTGGATTACTTCTTTACGTTTTAATGCTTTTTTGATGGGCTTACTGATTGGCTCCGGGATTATATCGTTTATCACCAGTTTTTGGTTTCATGAACAGTTGTTTGGCTTTTGGTTTCATGTAGTTCTCTTTCGTTTGTTTTATCCGATAAAGTCAGTAAATACCAGATGACCCAAAAAAAAAAATCATTATCACAATTGAAAACTTAACACCTAATTTGTTTAAAAATGAGCAACTTGCATATTAAATAATAAAACACAAAATTAAAGGGAGCCATAATAAGAAAAAGAAAAGCATCAGCACTATGAGAAAAAAGAAAAAAAAAGTAAGCATAAACAAACTTTATTCCTCTATTAAAGACGCATCTCATTCTCCTTTCTTCCTCCCCCTTCTTCTTCCTCTCTCTGCTCACTCATCATTCACACAAAAACCTTAAGCAACAAAACAATGAGCTTCTTCATCGAAGATTCAGGTCTCATAATCACTCAACTCCTCTACAAAATGGCGGTTCTCATTACCGTCTTAAGATGGATCCTCTCATGGATCTTACGCTACAGATCCAGATCCAGATCCACTTCTTCTTCTTCTTCCTCCTCTCCGATTTCCTCGCAGATCATCAAACAAAGCCTCTCCGTGACGACGTTCCGTGACGCGGCGGAGAGATCGCCGGAATTGATAAGTGACACGTGTGCGGTGTGCTTAGGCGATCTAGAAGACGGAGATGAGGTCAGAGAACTCAGGAACTGTAGCCACGTGTTTCACCGTGAGTGTATCGATCGGTGGTTGGATTACGAGTGTTGCGGCGGAGAGGATAACGACGGTGAGGAAGATAACCACCGGACTTGTCCTCTTTGTAGAACTCCGTTACTTGCTGCTAATACGTCGTCGTGTTGTGATTGGCCGACGAAGAATGAACCTAGCTGGGCTGTTGAACGGCTTCTCTACCTCTTCGGAGACGATCTTCTCGTTTGATTTATTTAACTTCTTTTTCATTTTTTCTTCTCTTTTTTCCATTTTTATTCAAGTAGAATTTTAAGTAGTGATAAATTTGTAAATTGGCGATTTAATTTAAAGTGTAGATTAGGAAATATGATGATAATAATAATATTCAATACTCAAATTTTTCTTGTTTATCATTGGCAAATGTTACGTTCCAATTTCCCGTCAGTTATATGTCTAGTCAAGATTTTCGAATTAGGTCGTTTAATAAGAAACGAAAAAGTTAAATCTATCTTTAATTTTGTATGCCTTTGCTTATTACAAACGTTACTAACAATTAAAATGTATTTGCATCACATAACCCAAAAAATATAATAAAATTAGAAACTAACCCAAATCTATAGTTTTCCAAAAGAATCACAAAGCTTATAATTAGTCCCCTAATTTTACTTTAGTTTGTGGTTTTCAAGCTAGTTAACTCTATTTAAAACCTAAGAGTCCCAAATTAAATTTTACTCAAGTATTCACGAGAGTGTATCAGGTTGAACACAGTCGTTTTGAAGAGTAGGTCAAGTGTGGGGTCCACTCGTTATTTTCCCTTTCTTTCTTCTGGGCGAAATAGAAGAGTGTTCGTCGTTCCTATCCTATCAATATCATCTTCAATGGCGGCACTAATGATTCTCGATCAGGTTGATGAAACCACCGATTCACTGAGGGAATCCATCTCCGAAGTACAAACGACGATATATGAGCTTCACACGACGGTGGGTGATTTACTCAATTCGATGTCTAAGATGTTGAAATCCATGTCAGAGACGAAAGCAACGCTTTACGAACCAACGACGGAATCAAAAGTTCCGGTGGATCATAACCTCCCTGATTCGCCGGAGAAACAATCGATTGTCGTGGATAACTCAATCGAAGAGAAGATTCATGTGAAGAAAGTCCAGATCGAGATGCCAGTGTTCGAAGGTCTCAATGTATACCTCTGGATTTCACGAGCGGAACGATACTTCGAGATCGGAAACTTCACGGAGACGGAGAAGCTCCGGTTAGTTTATTCAAGCATCGACGGTGAAGCATTGAATTGGTATAACTTCTGGAAACTTCGTAAACCTTTTGTAGATTGGAACGATTTGAAATCTCGATGTTTAGATCGATTTAGGGGAAATTTGAAATCTGGATCTGCGATAGATCGTATACTTAGTCTTAAGCAAGTTGGATCTGTTATCGTTTATCTTAGCCAATTCGAAGAACTTGCATCGCAGTTATCTGATTCTGATGATTCAGATGACCTTCTCGAAGCTATCTTCTTTAGTGGACTCAAGGACGAGATTAAGAATACGGTTAGTTTGTTTAAAGCAATTGGGCAAGCAAAGGGGCTTAATGATGTAATCACAATGGCTCTTAGATTGGAGAATAGTCCTTTTTCCAGATTGAAGAATCCACCAGTAGAATATTCTTCATCATCACCAACAGATGAAGAAGATGACATTACCAAATAGCAATTGTGAATTGGCAGAATCAAATTATCTACCATTTTGGTTCTTCTAGGCTTCTCTTGCTGTGAATAGGTAAGCTCCACTCATTTTTCTAGCTATTAAAATGTTAGTCTCTCTTCTAGGCTCTAGCAATTAGTGATTTAGTGATATGCTAAAGAAACCAGTTTATATTCTGGATTAGTTTTTGTTGTTCGACGATGGTTTTGTGAATTCATGCAATTGCAATCTATGAAATCAAGTTTTTGATCTATCTCTCCAATGGTTCCATCAACCATTACTTTCTTCATTTCTTTAAAACATGAAACTTTTTTCTTCTTATATATCTATGTTAGGGGTATCTATCTATCTGGTTGAAATTGAAAATGTTTTGACATCATGAGAAATACCAAAAGGTTAGGACTTTGCAATCATATGTATATTAATTTTGGTATTTGGGTTAGAAAAAAGGTTGTATTGTAAACTTTCTTGTGAATATTCTCTTAAGAAAGACTCAATAACATGGTCTCTATCTCACACACTCCATCCCTTTCTTCTTCCCTCTCCCTCTTATTCATCTCTATCTCTCTTGTATATTTACTTACCTATGATGTGAAAATCTTATAATATGTTTGTTATTAGTACAAATACATAAGAGGTGTTATAATAGTAAAAGAAACCCTTGTTTAGATGGTTTTAAATTGAGGTTTAGCTTAAATGGAATCAAGTTCTTTATTGAACCACCATTACAATTTACAAATACCTTTCCTTTCCCCTCTTTCTTCTATATACTCATCTTCCCTCCTACATCTATACCTCTGTCAATATTTGTATATATATACACACAAAACACAAAATCTCATTAGACCCCACATTCTAAAATAATTTTCCAACCCAAGTCTCACATTTTAAAAGAGATGGGTCATTATAATACATACCAAAGACTCATCTTCTTATGCCTCTCCATATTGCTACTTCACACAACATTGAATGATGTAGAGGGCTTAGCATGTAACTGGGGGACACAAGCGAGCCATCCTATTCCACCAAACATAGTGGTGAAGCTCCTTAGAGACAATGGGTTCAATAAAGTTAAATTATTTGAAGCTGACCCTGGTGCACTCAGGGCTCTTGGTAAGTCCGGTATTTCGGTCATGGTCGGTATCCCCAACGATCTCTTAGCAACTATGGCCTCTACCGTTACGGCCGCCGAGCTTTGGGTTCAACAAAACGTTTCACAGTACATCTCTAAATATGGAACAGACATCAGGTAAAATTTGCATTGCACTTCAATTAGCCCATACCTCTCCATTAAGGATGCCTAAAGCTTGGACTTTTAAGCTTGAAACATACTCAAGTATCTAAAGTTTTGATTTTTAAGCTCATTAACGTTTAAAAAGATTGCACTTTTAAGCTAAATACATGCTTATGTTTCTAAAGATTGGACCTTTAATCGTTGAGGCAGATATGTAGCCGTAGGAAATGAGCCATTTTTAAAGACATACAAAGACAGATTCGTCCGTTTAACATTTCCGGCGCTGCAGAACGTTCAAGCAGCTCTGGTGAAAGCCGGTCTTGGCCGGCAAGTCAAAGTAACGGTGCCTCTTAACGCCGACGTCTACGACTCCGGCGACGGTCTACCTTCCTCCGGCGATTTCCGATCCGACATCAAAACCCTAATGGTCTCCATCGTTCGATTCCTCGCTGAATCAATCTCACCAATTACTTTCAACATCTACCCTTTCCTCTCTCTCAACGCCGATCCTAATTTCCCGCGTGAATACGCCTTCTTCCCAACCACCGGAGCCGGAGCTAAGCCAGTCGTCGACGGATCAATCTCTTACACGAACGTCTTCGACGCGAATTTCGACACTTTGGTCTCTGCGTTAGAGAAAAACGGATTCGATGCTAACAAAATTGAGATCATCGTCGGAGAAGTCGGATGGCCAACGGACGGCGATCAGAACGCGAATCCGGCGATGGCTCAGAGATTCAATCAAGGGTTATTGAATCGGATCATTCAAGGACAAGGAACGCCTCGCCGGAGAACACCACCGGAGGTTTACTTATTCTCTCTAGTAGACGAAGACATCAAAAGCATCGATCCCGGAAAATTCGAACGGCATTGGGGAATATTCTCTTATGACGGCACCATTAAGTATCCGTTAAGTCTCGGAAACGGACGTCAGTTAGTTCCGGCGAAAGGTGTGCGTTATCAGGCACGTGAGTGGTGCGTGCTGCATCCTCAGGCGACCGGGAATGGCGCCGCCACGTGGGCGGGGTCTGCCACGTATGCTTGCCAGCTGGCTGATTGTACTTCTCTAGGGCCGGGTTCTTCTTGCGCGGCCTTAGACCCGGCCGCGAATGCGTCTTATGCATTTAATATGTATTTTCAGAGAATGGATCATCGTCGTGGCTCGTGTGACTTTAACAATCTCGGGTTTGTTACTAAGATTGATCCGTCGCGGGGTATGTGTAGGTTTCCGATTGAAATCGATACGAGCAGGCACGAGATGCCGCAGCCACCGAGGAATTCTGGTGCGTCGAGGTCGGTGGCAGGGGCGGTGATGGTGGTCGGATTGGCGGCTATGGCTGCCTCAATGGTCTTTAGTTGATCCATTGGGGCTTTTCTCGTTTGTACATATTTTTTCGTTTCTACAATTGTATTCATTCCATTTCTATAGAATTGTATATAAGACAGTCGATATTTGGACATAGAATTAGTTTTTTAAGAGTATTCGATGTATTGTTTGCGGTTGACACTTAAATGAGCGGGTGTTAGCGCAGACCACTAACACAAGTAGCATAGCCTAGATGATCTTTGAGTTCGAAAGTTCGATTTCACCATCTGGCAAAATGTTAGAAAAATGGGCCAAAGGTCTAGTTAACAAAGAAAAACGAGTATAAGCATGCGTTCACATCTCTAATTAACTTGTGTTGATGTGAGTTTGTGGTTAGTGATTAGTGTCACTATAGCAAGGTAGGTATTATATCACTCTTCCCGTGGAATAAACTGACTTGGCCTATTCAGTAGAGTTGTTGCAACTAAAACACAAAAAGTTGGGTTGCATTTTGCGTAGAACAATAATATTTTTGGTTAAAGCATGCCACATTATCTGCTTACCAAATAGAAACTTGAATGACCGAAACCCTTGAATTATATCATATATCAAGTGTTCTCTGTTTTGGTACTTATAAAGTGAGTCATTTGAGAGTGCTAATAATGTTGTGTGTGATCGAACGAGTATGATAATTTGTTTTATAACCTTATAAGTTGTCAAACAAAACAAACATGATTATCCTAAAAAAAAAAAGAGAGAAGAGATAATTATCACATCGAAGCCACTCAAGTCTCAATCTACTCCCCTATGAAAAAAATGGTAGACCGCTAAACAAACTCACCAGATACTGATCAACCTCATTATCTAAAACTAACTTTTTCATCCCTCTATAAATCAATGCTCACTTCTAGTCAATTGGATATTATTAACTTTCCCTCAAAAAGTAACCAAGAAACTATCTTTTTTTATAAGGAAATGGTTATTAGAGATATGGCTTTGTTTGGGATATTATTAATTAATACCCTTCTCCTCGTTGATGCCTCCAAAAACATGCCATTTGCTTACCAAAATCAATTGCAAAGGCACTGTAACCCCACAAAGTACACTTCACTTTGTGTCCAAAACTTACGAGAGTTTCAACATGATGGATCTCTTATCGGTCTCGACTTTGTGTCTTTCCTTGTTAATAAGACTATCTCTGACTCCCATATGCTAATTCCTCCTTTCTCCTCTTCGATGGGTTCCTCCAAACTCGTTTCTTTGGAAGATTCCACATATATGTTGCCTTCACCTTCTGTCTCAGGTACACAAACTGTTATCAACATATTTAGTTTATTTAAATTATATCAAATGTTACAAGAGAAAAAATTATCATAACATATGACTCTATATTGCTTTCACCATTTTAATCTCTCTTTCTCTTTTATTTTTACCAACTACTTTCAAGTTTCAATCATAGATATGACTTATTGGATATATATTGTATGATAGGAATTTTGGGTATGCTTGGCCTAAAAGTATCATCTATATATATTTGGTTATACTAAAATAAAAATAAAAACTATGGTAGTTTGTATCTAATCCAAAAAATGAAATGAAAATGACCAAAATGTCAAAGGTGACGATAATAATTGAAATATCAAAAACATTACAGATTCATGTGAACGGTTCATCAAGATGTCCACAAAACGACTTGAACAAGCCACAGAAGCTCTCAGCGGCTCATCGAGAAAACGTGACACCAAACACGACGTCCAAACTTGGCTCTCCGCAGCCATGACTTTTCAACAAGCTTGCAAAGACTCCGTCCTCGACTCCGGTGGCTCCTTGGCAACCATCAGCCACATTAGACAGAAAATGGATCACCTTTCTCGGTTGGTGAGCAACTCCTTGGCCCTCGTCGACACAATCATGGAGAATCCAAACCCAAAGTCAAAGTCAAAGTCAACGTTTCTTCCCCGGTGGGTCTCTGCCGGAGAACGGAGACTTCTAGTAGGTCGCACGTCTAGAAGTAGAGCGCACGTGGTAGTCGCAAAAGACGGATCAGGGGATTACCGGACCGTCACCGAAGCTGTCGAGGCTGCCCCCGGGAAGGGCAGGTTTATAATTTACGTGAAAAGAGGAATTTATGAAGAGAAAGTTAGAATCGACAAAGATGAGATCTCCTTGATCGGGGAAGGCAAAGACCGAACGGTTTTTGTCGGCGATGATAATGCCGCAAGAGGCACTTCCGTGCCGGACACCGCTACAATGAGTCAGTCCATAAATTCATATACATAAGTTATATATATATATATATATATATATATATATATATGTAAACATGCATTGATACAAAATATTTTGATTATGTGATAATAATATGCAATTTTTGCAGCGGTTACGGGTGATGGATTCATCGGACGGGATATCGGAATCAAAAACACGGCAGGGCCTAGAGGAAAACAAGCCATAGCCTTGAGCATTGAATCAGACCGATCAGTTTTATATAGATGTAGCATTTCCGGTTACCAAGACACACTTTACGCAGCTGCTTTGCGACAGTTCTACCGCGAATGTGACATCTATGGAACTATAGATTTTATATTCGGAAACGCAATTGCGGTTTTCCAAAGTTGTAACCTATTCTTGCGTCACCCTGATGGTGTCAAGGCCTTTAATGTTATTCTCGCTAATGGGAGGACGGATCCGCATCAAAATACCGGATTTGCCCTTCATACTTGTAGAATCCGTACGGACTCTGATTTTTCGGCCGTGAAACATAGGTATAAATCATATTTAGGAAGGCCGTGGATGATGTACTCGAGATCAGTAGTGATAGAATCGTATATTGACAACGCGATCGCGGAAGAAGGATGGGCCGGGTGGTTAAAACCTGGAGACGAAGTACTAAAGACATTGTACTTCGGAGAGTTCAAGAATTATGGTCCTAGTGCTAGAGTTTCCAAGAGAGTGACTTGGCCAGGATTTCATTTGATTGGGTTTGAAGAGGCAAGTTATTTTAGTGTTGGTAAATTCATTGATGGAGTTTCTTGGTTGCCCTCTACGGGTATTAGTTTCACCTCGGGCATTTACTGAAAGATTATAAAAAAGAAGATGATTAAGTATAAGATTAAGATATGATTTAGATACTCACACTGAATGCAAATTCAGTTTTATATGGTTATGCGTATTTGAAATTAAAATGTTAAGACTGTTTTTTAGTCCAGATTCTATAAGAAAAACATTATTCGTAATTTCGTACCTATGTGAAAAGTTATATGGCGACTATGAGCACATGCACCAATGATACTTTGTGAATCTCAAGCGTGTGAAAAATACTGAAAAAAAATAAAAAATAAATTATTTAGTGAATTTTGGTCTGAGACGTATCATTGTGTTGAGACGCGCGATACGTGCAAGCAGGCAGTTGTCTTTTTTTTTTTTTTTTTTTAGTTTGATTGATATAATTTTGATTATTGATTTATTTTTTCTAAAATTTTGGAAATTTGAGTATTTTTATTAAATGTCGAATCTCATCAAATGTGAACAATATATTTGGCAAAAATATGACAGAAGTGAAGACTAGAGCCAACTTAATTGTCTTTTTCATCATGTTTTAATATGTTTTCTTGCTTTCAACGTTTTAACGGATTATAATATTCTCTTTTTTGTGTTGTTTTACTTAGTTAATTTTGGTAACAATATCGGATTTTTTCAGATTTCTCTCGGATAGTTCGGGTTTTTCATGTTTTAAAACCGAAATATTCTGGAACCGAATATTATTTACCAAATTCCGAATATTATCGGTTTTTTATTGGTTCTGACCCCAAACACGAAAACCACTTTTTACGGATTGTAATATTACGTTTTTACGGATTATTCTCCATTTTGCAAATAATAAAAAAAAATTTTATGATATTGATACCAGTATCACCACTAGAAACAGATTTAGTACTTAATAAAATATGAATAAATAAGAGTAAAATAACCTTGTGAGAGAGATAATATAAATTTAGTCTTTTGTCAATTTTGCAGGTTCTCTCTTTTGATTTGGTCGCTTGGTTCTGTTTCGGTCTCGTTCTATTACTGCTTTCTGCTTGTGAGAGTTGTTATATACGAAAGATCCTATCACATCAGCTTAGTTCATGTGCTGACATTTTCGTTAGGCTTTTTAAGGGGTTTTAGAACACTTCCAATGGGGTTTCTAAGAGCATGATTATTGGGACTTGGGAGGAGTTAGTGGGGTTCTTACACTAAAAAATGAATAGAAATTAAGAAACTTAAGAGAGAGAAGAGAAAAAATTGCTAAAATTAGAATTTTAAGATACAAGTTTAACAACCTCAATTCACAAATGTCTATTGTGATTGGTTCATTTTTGCTTTTTATTTAAAATTTAATTATTTAATTAAACTATATTGAAAAAATTAATTTTATATTTGATAAGATACTTTCATTAACAACCTCCCAATAATCATGTTCTTACATGGTTTTACACCAAATTATAAACAAAATAATCAAAAAATAAAAAAGAGAAGGAGAAACGTATCTAATCCAAGAGACGACTCTCAAACTTATTAGCCATGTATTCCTATATAAATGGTTCAAAGTTTTCTAAACAAATTAATATATTAAGTAAACTTCTATTTCATAGTTTTTTTTCTTTTATTGTTTTTTTCTAAACGTTGGATTGATTTATTATTTTATTACAAATTGTGAGAATTGTTACAAAAACGATTCTACAACGGACAATTCACTCCGGTCCTATTAGATCCACGACAGACGACACTTCGTGCTATATGTTCATGATGGATACCTTCTACCTTCACTCCATGAAATCACAATGAACAACTCTAATTGCACATCGTCGGAGATCTCCTGTAACTTTGCCTCCATTAATATGAAGATTTATTAAGAAATCATATTGTCTGAGAATCGAACCTCAAACCATTGGGTGTAGAAGCATTAATTAAACCTTAATTGACCACATGGTCAAAAGTACTTCCATTATTTTATTGGTTTTAAAGCTAATTTTGTTGTTGTATATTATGTATTTATGAAAATGAAAAACAAATTCTTTATAATTTTCTATTTGTTTTGTTATTTTGATGATTACTAAAAATTGAATATAACATGTGATGATTAAGAACAATTAATAAACCAAATCAAATATAATTTCAATGTATAAGAAGAAATTGGGTCTATAGCTCAGTGGTAGAGCAATTGACTGCAGATCAATAGGTCACCGGTTCGAACCCGGTTGGGCCCTTTATTTTAAAAATATTGCCAATAAAACATTATATAAGAGTTTTAAATATGTAATACGTTTAGTAGCATTTATTTTAAACACATCTTCCATTTTAGGGGGTTTCTTGCGCCCGTTCACAATTTTAAACAACCACTTTTTAAATATTTTATATTCCATCCATTTTCTAAAGATTGTCATTATTTTTTTTCCACAAATAGTATTGTTTTATATTTTCAATACATAATTTTGATTAAAAATCAGTTTTGATCTTACATTTACATGTATTTAGAGCAACTAATAAAATACATTTTGAATATATTAGAGCAAATTGGGTCCATAGCTCAGTGGTAGAGCAATTGACTGCAGATCAATAGGTCATCGGTTCGAACCCTGTTGGGCCCTTTCTTTTTTAAAAAACCTTGCCAATAAAACATTATATAAGAGTTTTAAATATGTAATACATTTAGTAGCATTTATTTTAAACGCGTCTTCCATTTTATGGGTTTTCTTGCACCCTTTCACAATTTTAAACTGCCACGTTCTTAATATTTTATACTCCATCCATTTTCTAAAAAGTGTCATTATATTATTTTCGTTTCACAAATAGTATCGTTTTATGTTTTCAGTACATAATTTTGAATAAAAATAGTTTTCATCTTACATATAAATGTATTTTGAGCAACTAATAAAATAAATAAAATACATTTGAATATATTAGAGCAAATTGGGTCCATAGCTCAGTGTTAGAACAATTGACTGCATATCAATAGGTCACCGGTTCGAACCCGGTTGGGCCCTTTCTTTTTAAAAATCTTGCTTGTAAAACATTATACAAGAATAGTTTTAAATAGGTAATACATTTAGTAGCATTCTATTTTAAACGCTTTTTCAATTTTATGGGTTTTCTATTTTAAACGCTTTCACAATTTAGACGGCCATTTTCCTAATATTTTATATATCATCTGTTGTATAAATAGTGTCATTTTATTTTCGTTTTACAAATAGTATCGTTGTATGTTTTCAATACATAATTTTGATTAAAAATCAGTTTTGATCTTACATTTTAATGTATTTAGAGCAACTAATAAAATAAATAAAATACATATTGAATATATTAGAGCAAAATGGGTCCATAGCAGATCAATAGGTCATCGGTTCAAAACCGGTTGGGCCCTATGTTTTTTAAAAGAATTACCAAATTTTTAATAAAACCTTTCATTATATAATAGATATGCATTTAACCTCTTCAACTGTCAATGAATTAATCTTTCTATTTGACTAACTATCAACTCGCGAGTTTTAATATATTAGATTTCTTTTATATTAAATGAATTTTTTCGGGGGTCATTTTTACATCTCTTTGACTGTTTTTTCGTGTTGCAAATAATTGATCTTAACCCTTCACAACTTATTATTCTATTTTTTTTTGTGTGCAACAATTAGATTTCATTTAAACTTGGTTAAAGACAATGTTCAAATCCACATCGGATGATTTAGACAATACATTAACCAAATAGAAACTACAGAGACAGAAGTACAACTTAATAAAACTAGAGAACATACAAACCATGAATGTATCTTCCGTGGAGATAGATAGGGAGCCAAAGTCAGAAGGATCCGAGCATATGATCGAGAAACCAGAGACTTTGTCCGAAGCTTGAGACAGAGCACATCCAACCATCAGGATAACAACAATCAAATCTTCGTCCACAAGACATTGACTTACTGAATTTTGATTGGAGGCAGACTTGCGGTCAGCTTTCTTTAGACCCAAGACCATGGCGTGGTGACCAAAGCCATAAGGACTAAGGACAGAACCATGAACAATGAGCTTTTCAATACTCGCTCCATCAAGGAGGAGAGAATTCTCGGTTTTGAAACCGGAATCAATTTCATCAATCGGAAACGAATCCGTTGAGAGCATAACCAATCTAAGCATAGCGAGACTACTCTAGGCATACAACCTAAGTCATGTCGGGCACTTGCATAGCATGAAGGCATGAGTAACATAATGGTATGAGGATTTGAGCTATCATAACTAAACCATAATGAATAGATTACATGATTTGAGAATCCAGAAAACTTTGACTCAAGAGTAAATAGATTCGTTGAAGTTCTCTCCTTATCAGAGTAAAGTGGTAACAATTTCCCACTAGACAAAGACAAAAGTGAAACATACCAGCTCTGAATCGAGATATCTGCAATCAGTCGTCGGAGAAGCTTCTGGTCCGGTTTCAAACTCTTAACGGAGAAATTCGCAGATCCAGTAGCTACATAGACATAGATTGGTAAAGATTGATGAGATCTTGTTTCAAAAAACACGTTGGGCCACAAACTCCACAAAGAAGCTTGTTGGGCTAGACCCTTATCAATCGAGTAATCATCAATCTCCAAAGGTGCGGTTGTGAGAACCGTAATGTTCCCGGAGGAGCCCGGTGGCTCGCCGGAGAGATCCCCGTGCTTCAAGGGCCAGCAACGAAGAGAGAGTAAGACCTTCGAGAGAAGATCTAAGGGTTGTGGACGAGAGGAAGAAGGATACAGAGATATGGAGGAGGTTGAGATTGAGGTCGAGCTTGGACGGAGACTTCAAGAGGACAGATCCGGTGAGCCGGAGAGACCATCGAGGTCAGGAGGCTCGGGGGAAGGATCCAAGCACAACAGATCTTGACGACTAACCCACGGCGGCGGCTTCGTCGGAGGAGGACACAACGCCGGAGCTAAACCTAATCTAGCCATGGGGAGAAAGGGGGGGGGGGGGGGGGGAATTCTCGCCGGTGGGTGAAAGGCCGCACCGTCGGTGGCGGCGAGGCAAAAAAGTTTTAACCTAATCGCCTATGTAGAGAGAGAAACCCTTTTCTAAGACTTCACCTGTCTATTTATTAAATTTAACAACGGGAACATTTTAACTTATTATTCTAATTCTTAATCATTTTTTGTAGAGAACATTTTTCTGGACGACTTTACCACAAATAGTTCTACATGCACTACAATGATCTACGATAAACAGTTCTATACAACGTTTTCGATAAATAATTTTACCTTAATAAACAAGTCTACAATGAATGGATTTCATTACATTTAAAATTAAGGACTAAGATTGATACATAAACTACGAATAGAAGCAATACAACGGTCAGTGGCGGAGGTAGAGCATTGGGAGGGGGGTCACTTGACCCACACAAATTTTTAAAACATAATGTAGTATATATTAAATATTTTAAATTAATCATAATACATCCCTATTAAATATTCATTTAAATATAATTCAAATATAATTCAAATATATGAATCCTTAAAAATGCTAAACCCAATAAATCTTTTAATAAAAATAACTCCACTAAATTATATACCTAATTATATTCATTAGTTAGTTTACTTTGACAGCTTTACAAATTCTTCATTCTTTTCTTTCAATAGTTCTATTCGAACCAAATGGGAGTTAAGAGTTTATTTAGGAATTTCTATCTTTTTGTTTGTTATAATAATTTTGTAAGATTAAAACGGAGCCATCAATTGTTTAGAATGTTCATGTCTGGCTCATAACACAAACAAGTGAAGCCATTGATTAGGATCCCAAAATTTTAAAAGCTATTTTTAGTTACTTTTTACGAAACTTATTATCTTATGTTACTTTAAAAACAATACTTATAAGTTTTTGTGTAATGATAATGTGTCTAAGGCTCTTTTTTCAATGTTTGTGGGTTTTTTAAAAACAAACACGTTAATCAATTGTTTTCTTAAATTAATATTGTCATTAATTTAAATTGTAATTTAGAACAAAAAATTAGAAACCTAAACTGTGAGTAAATTTTTTTATTTAGAATCATTCTCTGATATGCTCTTCTCGCACGAGTTGCAATTGTAAGTAGTTATATTGAGAAAAATGAATTAACTTATTCATATAAGTTATCATTTGAAAAATACAAGGAAAACATATGAAAAATATATGCAAAACATACGAAAAAAACATAAGTGAATTAACATAAACAAATATGTTATTATATATAAATATATTTAAATAAGAGAATTAACTTATCATATTAAAACCATATAAAAAGAACACTATTTTTAGATTTGCTTGGGGGCAATCAAAAATATTGGACCGCCATTGAGTATGTTTTATAAAGTGATAATCGAAATAAATATGAGTAAGCATTATAACACATCTTTAAAAATGTATATCTATGATGATTTATTCTTTTTATTGTTCGATCAAAAATTTATTATGACCCCGGCAAATGTTTTTTCGGTCTCCGCCACTGACAACGGTAACCGAAAATTGGCAATATAATGTTAGAATATGGCTTCCAACTTAAAACCAATTGGCAATGAGTAGATTGGTCTATATTCCTAATATATTGCTTAGATTCCCTTCCAACTTCCAATGTGGGACTTTAGTCCCTAATATGCCCCCTCGAGATGATGGCTCTTTTGGCCACTAATCTCAGAACGTTCGGGCATGGATCGATGGATCAACTTTGGGTCAGATCGATTATACATCGGTTTGGACTGTGTGGATCGTGTCTCTGATACCATGTTAGAATATGAGCTTTCAACTCAAAACCAATTTGCATGTGGAACACATGTCCACAAGCCGTCTCAGCCAGGATATCTTCCTGAGCGAAATCTTGAAGACAGGTTACATATTCATTTTCATGGAAAGTGAATGTGTAATCTTCGAAAAGAACCGGCTGTAGATGTTCGTTCAGACCTTCTTCTTCTTCACTATTGAATTGTTGCAATTCAATTTCGTCATCTACGGTTGATCTCCTCCTACCGCAGTGATAACGAAGCAGGTATATAACAGCACCTAAAGTTGCAAAATACAGCAATGGCTCCGTAAAGGCGTACTGACCACTGAGGGTGGTTTTGATGGTTCCATTTGGATCTATATTTATGAAATAAACAAAAAGAGAGAAGCAAAAACATGAACGAAGAAGATACGTACACTAATCATATAAGATGTATATTCAAACAAAGGTAGTAAAATTCCTTTTTCAGAATCATTAACCAATGAAACCAAACACTTCCTTATTTAATTACGCGTTGACAAATCACATTACTAAATTACACTATCAGTTAAATAAGAGAGTAATTTCACTCTAATTAGAGTGTGAAAAACTAACCTTACACTAAAAATTAAGAAATAAGATTGATACTTAAACTACGAATAGAAACAATACAATGTGAACCAAAAAATTGGCTATGTACAATCTTTCTCGCCTCACTTTCTGCATTTTTATTCAAAGCATCATCTAACTAAATTACTAAAGTAAGAATTGTTTGAGCAGTTAAGAGATGTTGTAAGTAATGCGCCAAGTTTTTCTGGGCTTAAGAGATGAGACAAACAAGGCCCAATAAGAAAAGCTGGCCCAACAAACGCAATCGAGACTTGTCGAAGAAGCCTTTCCACTCAATCGTCTTGTATTAGATAGAGAGAGTTTCATTGAGCGCTTCTTTCAATTTCATTTCAGAGTTTCGCCATTTCCCTCCACTCGTAAAGCTCTCTTTTGCTCTCTAGAGTGCCGACGAATCTGTTCCGATAGAGAGTGATGACGACGACAATGGAGCAGCGAAGAAATCAGAATCCTGTTCAACAGCAAGACGATGAAGAGATTCATCACGGTCCTTTCCCCGTCGAACAGCTTCAGGTACACTTTCTCTCTCTAGGGTTTGTTTCTTTCGTTCTCTGTGCATAAGCTTCACTAGATCTTGGGTTAATCGAAATGGGCTCGGCTTAATTTCGCTAAAGACTTCTGCTTTTACCATTTGTTCGTTCTAGCGATGTGAATCTGAGCGAGAATTGGGGTTCGCTAGGGTCTATTGAGTGAGAAAAATAATTAGGGTTTTGTTTGATTCAGATAAAATTAGCACTTCTAGGGGTTTTTCTCTTTGGCGTGGAGAATTTCTCTCTTCCTGTGACTCCAATGTCGTATAATCTGTGTGGGTCTTTTTCAGATTGATAAAATGGAGATGAATCAGTGCTTTTTTTTTTCTGCTTCTTATGGTTAGTCTTTTGGTTATACGCTATTTCAGCTCTTTAATCCTTTAAAACTTCAGGCTGCAGGAATTGCTTCTGTTGATGTAAAGAAGCTTAGAGATGCTGGTCTCTGTACTGTTGAAGGTGTTGCTTATACTCCCAGGAAGGATCTCTTGCAGATTAAAGGAATTAGTGATGCTAAAGTTGACAAGATTGTAGAAGCAGGTTTGTCACATGAGAAACAATATACATTCATTCTCTGTTAAATGCATTTTCTTATATGTGTTTACCTCCGTGACAGCTTCGAAGCTTGTTCCTTTGGGTTTTACTAGTGCTAGCCAGCTCCACGCTCAACGACAGGAGATCATTCAGATTACATCTGGATCACAAGAGCTCGACAAAGTTCTTGAAGGTTGGTTCTGGTTTTTGGGGTATCTTAAAATGGTTTTTTTTGTTATTATGATCTTTACTTTTCTGTACTTGTAACAGGAGGAATTGAAACTGGATCTATCACCGAGTTATATGGAGAGTTCCGCTCTGGAAAGACGCAGTTGTGCCATACACTGTGTGTAACTTGTCAAGTAAGAACCCGTTATCGTATATCACTCCTTGTTATAGTTGCTTGTTTAGTAGGAATCACATTTCCACATATCTGAGAAAGATGTTCAAGTTAAGGTTCATGTTTGAATGATTAGCTTCCCATGGATCAAGGAGGTGGGGAGGGAAAGGCGATGTACATCGATGCTGAGGGGACATTCAGGCCACAGAGACTCTTGCAGATAGCTGACAGGTATGTTATCTTTGTATCACATGTGAGATCATGATGGTTGTTCTTAACACAGTATAATCTGGAAGAAATCAATAAAAATGATGCAGGTTTGGACTAAATGGAGCTGATGTACTGGAAAATGTTGCCTATGCTAGGGCATATAATACTGATCACCAGTCGAGGCTTTTGCTTGAAGCAGCATCAATGATGATTGAAACAAGGTGTATTTGAGTTTATTTCAGTGTCCAGTTCCATTAAGCCCGTCACGAGAGTTCTAACTGTGAAAGTTATGATGACCCTATTGGCACAGGTTTGCTCTTGTGATTGTCGATAGTGCTACCGCTCTCTACAGGACAGATTTCTCTGGAAGAGGAGAGCTTTCTGCCCGACAAATGCATCTTGCAAAGTTCTTGAGAAGTCTTCAAAAGCTAGCAGATGAGGTAAACATTCAGTACCAACTCTTTCCTTTTGAAAATTGCAACCATCCTGAAGTTTTCTCTTTGCATGTTTGATGGCTCTTCTAGTTTGGTGTGGCTGTTGTTATAACAAACCAAGTAGTTGCGCAAGTAGATGGTTCTGCTCTCTTTGCTGGTCCCCAATTTAAACCGATTGGTGGGAATATCATGGCTCATGCAACCACAACAAGGTCTGTAAATGTTTGCATATTCGAATCGTGGTTTCTTCTTTAGAATTCATTGGCTAAGTGTGTTTGTCATAAATAACAGGTTGGCTTTAAGGAAAGGAAGAGCAGAGGAGAGAATCTGCAAAGTGATAAGCTCGCCATGTTTGCCTGAAGCGGAAGCTCGATTTCAAATATCAACAGAAGGTGTAACAGATTGCAAAGACTGATCCTTTTTTTGTACCATGTATTGGCTTCTCTGCATTAGTGTTCTTTGTGATCCATTCACTTGTAATGTCAACAACTCTTTTCTTTTGTTTCTTGTCAGTTGTCACTGTCGATAAAGAAGAGATTGTGTAAGCACATAAGTAAAGAGCAAAAAAAAAGCTTTTGTAAGTAGGTTTTACCGGTAATGGAAGCTGCTACCTTTTTTTTTTGCGGTTCACAAACGCAAGCAACCTCATGTTGTAAAGCAAAAATAGTATTAGGTGTGACTGGCATTTCCACATTCCTCTGTTTTACACCCTTTTGGCTCATCTTACTTCTTTACTAGGTCTTTCCCCGCGTTACACGCGGGATTTATGGTGAACTTTTTTTTTTTTTTTTTTGTTATTTGTGCGTATATGTTGTTGGTTTATTAATTTTGAAGTTCATTATATCTTCAAATTTGGTTGATTTATTTTGTTTTTTGTTTTGGAGGTATGTTTTTTTTTGTTCTAATTTTTTTATTGTCTTATGTTTCTAAGAAAGTAAATAGGTTATCTTTAGATAAGTATTCTCACTATATTATTTTATGGTACAATATCTTGGAACGTATTTTCGATTTTGCTATTCTTGTTTGATTTTGCATGTAAAAAGAATGGTAATTGATGACAATTTTATTCAAAGATTATTTTGTAATGGGAACCGTAAATCATAAAAATTTAACTCGAGAATAAAACTAAGAAAGAGAATGTGTGAGCTCACAAATTAAGAAACGTATAACGGTGGAAAGTTGTTTGAAAATGAATGAAAATGACATAGTGAAGACTAATATGTCAAATGCCGGGGATTCTCCTCTTCTTTTGTGCGGCGTTTGTTTAGCAACCGTCATGTAAATTTTTTGGTGTACCTTCCGATATCTTCTATATAGTTTTAATATATTTATATTCAATTTCTTTGAACTTTTTATAGGATCATCTTCCGAAAACTATACGTATATTTATATTTACACTCAATTTTCCAAATACTCATCTATCAACACATCGATAACTTAGTTGGGCAAAAATACATATTTGTGGACCAATAATAAAAGGGAAAGAATAATCTAGTTTGGGATGGGCTTTATCTCCATGCTTTTGTGTATTTGCTTGAAATTCGTTTTTAGTTTGTAAAATGTCAGACTTTCATATATAGTTTGAGACATTGGAAGCAAAATGATATATTTTTTCGTTTGGTAGAGACCAAAAAAGTAGTCAAACGAAATTTATTTTACGCTTTTAGATTACTTTTTTTTATCTCACTTAATCGTCATCTCATTTGTTATTGGATTTTAATGATTTGGTCTTAATTTGTAATTTTGGGTTGTTAGGCTGTAACTCTTGTAACTTGTACTGCCTATTATTATTGGGGTGTAATGAAAAATCCTTGTAATGGTTAGTTGTCTTTTTCAAATTTTCGTTTATGAAAAATCCTTCCGATTACAGGCTGAGATGTAGAGTGGAAAAAAATATTTCCATTTACCTAAGAGTTTGCTGTTTTGAAAGAGCTTTGTTAACTTGAAGGCTCCTAATCTTTGAATTCTGAGTATTTCACAACTATCTCTTAATGAGTAATTGGTTTTTTCCTGTATAGATTAAACATATGGTTATGATAATTAGCAATACTAATCCCGGAGTACTATACATTTTCAGATCAGGTTTAAAAGGAATGTTTTCAACAAAGGCAGAGACTTTTCAGATAGCTAGGGTAAGTTAAGTTACTACGAATATACAGAGACCTCAAACTAAGTTAGTAACATAGATGTTAGATCTATGAGACTATAACTTGCTTATTCCATGGGGCAGACATAATTTCCCGAACTCCTGCTCTACAATTTGAACCTTTTGATCTAGAACCGCTGTTTGAGTGTGCATCGGAGCTATCTCGAAAAAGCTCTAAAAAGAGCTTCCAAACTTTCACTTCCTTTGACATCACAACAGCAACCATCTTACTTCATAATCCTCCAGATAACTACAGCAGAAAACAAACAAAGTTAATCCTAATTACACAATTTATGTCATTAAACAAAATATATCTCTAACAGCTGCAGTTTCGGAGAGCGGTATTTCACTCTCAATTAAAGATTCTTTAGCAATTGGTTCTTCAGCTGCAAGTGGACTCTCCTCATTAGTGTGATCCACGACCTCGAACTTTGGTAAAAACACACATTCAGAATTCAATGCATTTTCCCAAATATAAACAAAGTGTACATCAGAAAATATGAACCATTCACATCTAGGTGTGCAAAGAATCAAACCTAGTTCAATTAAAAGAAACACTGTAATAGAGAATTACAGTTTCTTCAGGGTGCCACGCTCAATCTTTCGACTCCAACAATCGTGTTAATTTTGAGTAGTAATCATCACTTTGCATGTTTCGCCCCAAACGAATAGAGTATCTATCCCCATAAAGATTTTAACTTACTACTACTTTACACCATCCATACCCAGTGAGCGCCTCAAATTTTTCCATAAATTTGTAAGCTCTTAACCCAACTGGTGATGGTGGAGGTCGGATTTTGGAGTAGGGAACATATACCTGAAACTCAAACACACACACATTCAGAATTCAATGCAATTTCCCAAAACAAGTTCAAGAATGATCCAATAAATACATACAATAGTGTTTCAGACTATCTTGAATGATGCATCACATCTATCAGAGATTCCAGAATTATGATTCCGAAGTTGTACACATCATCCTCTCTTTAGTTATTTTCCTGCATAATCCCCAAGTGTAACAACGCATGTGTGTTAGCTATAATTTTGAATTAGTTTCTCCTAAATGGACAAATAAGGTGTGAGCAAGAGAGGAAATGAAGCAACCTCGAGCAATCTTGTGTTCGTCAAGCAAAGTGTTGTTAGTGTTAAGCTGATTGTTAAATGAACCAGGCATTACACCGGTGTGAAGAAAATGAACATCCTTTGCTATCTCAATCAGAATTTGCTAGACTATTTGAAGACGACAGGATCTTCTCCGAGAAAGGCTCTACAAAAATAATAATTGAGTTCCTAAGTACAGAGAGACAATTTAACATTGAGTTTACTACAATATATCAACCTGACCTGATAGATGTGCGTGATAGTTTCCATTGGGCATATATTCATATACACGGTAGAGTATAGTCACTGCAGGATCAAAATACAAAAGCATAGAAGACAAATTTGAGGAAAAAACTTCGAACTATAGAATCAGTGGACTTGAAATCAAAGATTTGAGAAGAAGAAGTTACTAACGGCGGTAACACTTGGATAATGAAAAGCGGCAGAGACATTGAGCTGACGGCGACCACGCGTATAAACCACGCATATCTTCGTCCTTGAAGATCTACTCAAGACTACCTGATCAAAATACAAATCATTAGGCAATGCAAATATTTTCGAGATTTGAGCATTTTTGGTTGGTGAAAAGATACAAAGAAATGGACAAACCTTTGATATTTGCATCACTAAGCTTTGGAAGCCTATGAATTTGAACCTCGTTTTGATAACATCGAGAGGACACACAAACATAGCTGCGAAAACCCCTAAAACAAATTCTAAATCAAAACCAAAATCATGATAACCAATTACGCAATCGTGAAGGTGGTTGTATATATATGAGCATACACCGATGGAGCCATAACGGCGAGGAAGGTCAGCCGGAAATGGAGTAATTGCGACGGAGAGGGATCGTGTGTAACGGTGGAGTCGGATCGTCGATTGTTATGTCTGAAATTGAATGTTGCAGCGCTCGACAAATAAGAAGAAAAGAGGAAGACGATAGGTTTGGTTTGGGCTGGGCCTGAGGCAATTAAATTGCATAACCAAAAACGGTTTTAATGTTCAGTTGTATTTTTCGTTTATCCTAAACAATACTATAACGGATCTGACGTGTCAACTTGATTGGATGATAATATTCAGATTATTTTGGCTGATGTGGATAGCCTTAGAAGCTTAGAAATCTTCCCCTTTTATATTAAGGAGATTGTAGACTTGTAGTGTGTAATTTTTTCCCAAATAAAACCATAATCCCTAGCAATTTCAAAAATTAAAAATGTCTTTGTAATTTAAAATGTATTACTCTTAAAACAACAAACATAAACACAAAAATTGGCGTTGAAAGAGCCAAGAGTATTATTTGTTTCAAATATCTATTTTGGAAGTACATTAGTTGGATTTATGTATTGTTTAAAGGAAATATGGCTTGGATCGGCCTGTCAATGGACCGGGTCAGGGACTCACAACAATATTCAGTTCATTAAAAAAAATCACCCTCCAAGATTTTATCTACCGGTCTGAAAACCTATATAACTTTGATGAGTTATGGAAATCAAATTTATCGGTTTTATGGTTTTACCCTTAAACCTCAAATCATAAATCCCGATAATGGGAAGTGATTTTATTTGTTTGTTAATTGAACGGGAAATGATTAATTTGAGCGGGCGTAAAGTTTGGTAAACCCCCAAATAGAGGCGGAGTTTCCTAAACCATTTTTGTAATTAAGAATGTTTAGAGTTATTTTCGGATATTTTAGAGTTTTGTTGGTTTGTCTTTGTCCTAATTTTTTGCCCTCTATATAATTTTGTACCCATTTCTGAAAAACGCTCGTTTAGACGGACATATATCACTTATTACTTAGACGTTGGTACTAAACATTTTTTGTTACTTTCGACCCAAAAAAAAAAAACGTTTTTGTTACTAAGCAGAAGTAGACCATTTTAGACGGTCCTAAGTAGCTGTACAGTAGAGAAGTCTCTAAACAGTCTTAAGCAATCCTACAAATAACAATGGATATAGTAATTACACTTGACTAAACCGAAATATACATTCTTTTACCGGTCAGATTTCAAGTTTTACCATCTCTGCTGATATTTTTCTTTTTCATTTTATTGTTGGCGTCACGAACATCTCTTTCATAAATCTGAACATTGGTTTAAATAATTCGAAGATTTTGCTCATTCTTATGGTACTAATTAAAAAAATAAGGATGTCAATGAAAAAGTAATTAATGAATGAAAAAAGTAGTCAAAAGTGCAGCTATTCCATTAGAGTCGAGACAGCTGTGAGTATAGCGTCGTCACGGGCTTTTATTATTCCTTTTTTTTTTCTTCTGAATTTACATTAAATAAAAAAAAAAGAGAAAATTATGGGTTTCTTTCATCTTCTCGATCCAATCTTCTCATTTTCTCTCTCTCTTTCTCAAAAGACAAACGAAGAAAACAGCTGAAACATTTCATCTCCATAGATTTTGGTTGCTTGTGGATTTTGGTTCCAGAGAGAAATTTGTAATCTGGATTTTGGAAATTGGTTTATGCTCCGGTGAGAGATTCCGGGCTTTAGATCTGTAATTCAAAAAGTAATTGAGAATTAGCTATGACCTTATCGCCATCAATGGAGAATGGAGGCTCTGGATCATCTTCCCTTCATGGCTGTATGCAAGAATTCAAACTCTTCGAGACTCAATCGGTAAATACACAACTTCCATTTTTGAGTATTCTCACTTCCAATGCCATATTGATGGCTTATCACACTAAGATTGATAATTTTTTATTTTGCTCTAGAATTTCTACATGATTGGTTGGAATGGTAGTGGAGTGTATAGAGTGTTAAAGATAGACCGGTTAGATGCGTCAGAGCTTAATGTTAGTGAGGATTCGACTGCGTATACGAAAAAACAATGTTACGAGTTGCTTAAACGGATACACGAAGGAAACAAGGCCACTGGTGGACTGAAACTTGTCACTCTTTGTTATGGCATCATTGGTATGTGCCAAGTTATGTTTACATGAGAGTAGATGGTTTTGCTTTACGGCTTCTTCTCAGGAATGGTTTTCCTTTTATGTGTGTTTTCAGGGTTCATTAAGTTTTTGGGACCCTACTACATGCTGCTTATAACTGAAAGAAGAGAGATTGGTGAAATTTGTGGTCACAGTATCTATGAAGTCTCCAAAAGTGAGATTATTTCACTGCAAAATTCTACTGTGGTTTGCAACATTGCAAATTCAAGAGACGAAAACAGGTACTTTGTTATGTTTTCTGCTAAATATATGCTTTTTTTTTTTTTTTTTTTCTTTCAAGTCCATTATTGAAGAAAAGTTGTGTATTCTTTTCTAGTTTGGTGAAAAGAGCGAGTGCACATCTTTAGTAATTACATCCTTCCACCTTTTTTATGAACTGAGCTCATTTAACCCTTTATATGGTGTTTCCCATTTGTTGATCAACAGGTACAAGAGGCTCCTGTGTATGGTGGACCTTACAAAAGACTTCTTTTTCAGCTATTCTTACAACATAATGCGAAGTTTCCAGAAGAATATATGCGACCACGAGAGTGGAGCCACTCTCTATAAGAAAATGTTTGTGTGGAATGAGTTTTTGACTCGAGGAATCCGATATCATCTTCGGAATACCGTGTGGACTGTTGCATTGGTGCACGGTTTCTTTAAGCAGGTAAGAATTGTTTTTTTTTCTCTTTGCACCTCCCTGCAAGAGAAAATAAAGTTTTCTGGAATCAAATGCAAATATTCCTTTCCTATTCTCACAGCAGTAGTCTTCTTTATTTGTGAACCATTTTCTCTCGGACCACCATGTTACTTCTGTAAATCATGTTTGTCTTATAAATGGTTACAAAGACGTTTTCTATCAAATTTGATGTTGTTGGTAGTACTAATTCAGATACAGCTATGATACACTATCATCTCTATTCTCAAATACTTGGATAGTTTCACAGTACTGTGTAATTCATGGGTGATGAACCTATTTTTGCTGTGCATGTAGACAACTCTTTCTGAAGCTGGACGGAATTTCAAACTCACTATTATCGCTAGGCGTTCTCGCCATAATGCTGGAACAAGGTATCAGATTTCATTTACACTCGAGTTTCAGGTCCTGTGGTTAACATGACTATTATAAATTGCTCTGTTCTCTAACGTATAGCAGTAGCCTATAGCATATGAAGCATACATTGTTAATTTCACAAGAATATATGCACAAGCATTGTGCAATAGTTGTCCATCTCCATGGTTCTTTCCAACATTGTGAAATGTAAATTATACATTGTATTTGAAGTATTATAACTTGAGATAGTCATTATGCTTCTTTTGATTTTTAGGTACTTGAAACGAGGAATAAACGAAAGTGGCAATGTTGCTAACGATGTCGAAACAGAGCAGATAGTGTCTGAGGATGTTCCTGAAGACTATCCCATGCAAATAAGTTCTATTGTGCAGAATCGTGGCTCAATCCCTCTTTTCTGGTCACAAGAGACCTCAAGAATGAATATTAAGCCAGATATAGTATGTAAGTGTTATTACTTATTATACTCAACATACTGCTTTGTCTTCTCTCTCTCACTCACTCACTCTTCACTTTGTTTGAAATATCTCAATATCAAATCCAGTGTCAAAAAGGGATCTGAACTATGAGGCAACTAGACTTCACTTTCAGAACCTTGTAGAGCGATATGGAATCCCCATAATTATTTTGAATTTGATCAAGGTGAGTTGGCTAAGATAGGTTGTTATCACGTTCTTATCTTCTTTCACACGAGAATCATTTCACTTTCCTGGGTACCTTTTTGTAGTGGCAAGTGATGCATTATCTTACCCTTTATCTAGTTAAGTTACTAATGAAAGGAGAAAGGAGATATTGTAGGTGCATTATAAATGCTCAAACGCCTCAAAGCTTTTACTGATGTTTCCTGTTGCTTTTGACATTCAATAGACAAAAGAGAGGAAACCCAGGGAGTCAATTCTCCGGGCAGAGTTTGCTAATGCAATTGACTTTATAAACAAAGATCTTCCTGAAGAAAACCGTATAAGATTCCTTCACTGGGACTTGCACAAACATTTTCAGAGGTATCCCTTCTAAAGTTGCAATTCAGCTGCTAGCAATAATGAATATCTTTAAATACATTTTTAGACAAAACCAGTTTTCTCTTTCTTTCTTTCAGCAAAACAGCAAATGTTTTGGCACTTCTTGGCAAAGTAGCTTCCTGTGCTTTGATGCTGACAGGTTTCTTTTATGATCAAGTTACACCAGCAATGAAGCTTGAGGGTTACATGAGTTCATCTTCTTCTGAGTAAGCCTTTTGCTCGAGTCCCTGTAACTTACTTGCATAGAAATTCTTGCCGGATATATATTTTACGGTCAATTTTCAAAATGAACATTGTCAAAGTAGTTCATGCCTTCATGGAATCATTCTTCTAGTTTAGGAGTCCTTGCCTGGTTATCCTCCAGCAAATTTGAATAACTTGTAATTGCCATCAGCTATCCATAAATTGTGTTACTTTTTGAAATTGTACCATTTAACTTTAACTCGGTAGGAAATGATGTTATTGAAAATTTCTATTAGAAAACTTAATTTTCCTGCAGCTACCTAGTTAATGCTTACAGTCCCGATGTCTTAAAATTGCAGTCCCGACACGTCTCCACATAATAGTTCTGATGATGATTGTGGGGAATATGAACCCCCAGAGAAGAATCTTCGCCCAAGAAAGAATGCTGCTAATGATGATTATGATATCAAGCCTGGCAAGCTCCAGAGGGGGGTGCTAAGGACCAATTGTATAGATTGCCTTGATCGTACTAATGTTGCGCAATATGCATATGGCTGGGCTGCTCTAGGGCAACAGCTTCATGCCTTGGGAATTAGAGATGCTCCAACGATTGATCTTGATGATCCTTTGTCTAGTTGTTTAATGGGGTTATATGAGAGAATGGGAGACACACTAGCATATCAGTATGGTGGATCTGCAGCCCACAATAAGGTAATTTTTTTTTTTCATTTCCTGTTTCAGTTCTTCCAGGAATTAGATTTATTTGTATTCATGTTCATGGAACTGTCTTATCGGAGGTCGTCTGCTATAGACAGTTAGTTGATACTTAGTGTTGTGCTGTTTAAGATGCACAAAGTAGATTCCATTTAGTCTCAGTTGGGAATGACTCAGGAGCGGGTCCATGAGATAAATTGTATCCCTTGCTTTTTTTTAAGACAAAGCCAAGCTCATGAAAAATCTAAACTGTCATTTCTACATCCTTGTTTCTCTGTCTAACAGCAGGAATCCTATATGGATGCTGATCAATCATCTGTTATATTTGAGCCTATCTGTTGCTGACACTCGTCAGCTGGCATGCTTATTATTATCTGATTCTTAGGTTAGAATTAATGATTGGTAATATTGAAAGGCTTTTTTGTCTTGAACTGTTTGGAATTCATCATTTGTAATGATACTGGTGGAAAGAATTAATGAATCTTGTCTATTTTGTGATCTTGATTTTTGATGTCCAAGAATTACAAGGGACCTATGTTAAGTATATGATTTTTATGTCATATCTCCATCACGATAGTGCCTTAGTATTTTTACTTTCGTGGAAGGTTATCTGATTTTAGTATAGTGTTGAAATTCATTTCTAGTCTGTCTCCTTGTTGTTCTGCATTGAATAATGCTGTTTGGATCTTCTGCAGCCGACTCATTTACCATTATGTTCAATTGTTTGGATACACTTTGTTGATTCCTAAGATTCCTCGTGTGTAACAGGTTTTTAGTGAGAGAAGAGGCCAGTGGAGAGCAGCAACCCAGTCACAAGAGTTCTTAAGGACTCTGCAACGTTATTACAATAATGCATATATGGATGCGGATAAACAAGATGCCATAAATATGTAAGCTGCTCTCTGTCACTCTCTCTCTCTCTCATATATTTCCATGTTACACATGATCTCCCAGAGTCTTACATTAACTCTTTGGGCCTTTGTGACTTTTTATATGCAGATTTCTTGGCACTTTCCAGCCTCAACAAGGGGGGCAGGCAGTTTGGGAGTTGCGTTCAGATTCCCACTCTAATGGACAGAGTGGAGAGATTAGCATGGGGGAGGATGAAAGGTAGTTTTCTGTGACTGCAAATTTAAATTCTAGAGATTCACCAATAATTAGCGTATATAACTTGTTACTGCCATATAGGCAGGCATATGCATATAGAACTTGATGTTTATCCTTAACAAATGTTTGATGGGTTCCGTTTTCTTCTTTAGACATACCTTGAGGATTGTATGAGTTATACGGGGTCTAATATCTTACACCTATTTGCAAGCATTATGTGTTCGAACTCCGGAACAAATAGTCTCCTCTTATGTTTCATTATCGCTTCCCCAAAATGTCATTCTCCACCATAATTGCCAATTTATATCCTATGAAATTGTTGACACCCTAACCATATGGATTTATCATATGGTTTGTTAACTGGATCAAACTGTACCTTAATCTGTACTCTCTATTCATTTATGCATTTGTCTCTTCGTCCTATATATGGATTTTCCATCTTTATCAGCCTTCCTCTAGAGGCATAAGACTGCGTTTTGCTACCTCAGGGTTATAGTTGTTGATACTATGTTTCCAGGTTTCTTGTGAAAAGGTGCTTATCAGATGGGAATATTCTCCATGAAAGTCACACACCGATGTCTGCAATGAGTAGCAAGCATGAAAGCATATCACATAGAGGTTTCGTGTCATCACACCAAGTGACTAATATCATTTCAGAGTCATCACCAGATATGCCAGCTGCTGGTGCTGTATCATTATCAAGGTTTGTCTTTCTTACATTTTGCTTCTGTGTGCTAGTACATAGTAAAACCTCTCTCTCTTGTTGGTCTTGGTATTGAGCTGTAACATCTCTATAGGTGTACTCCGTCAATGCCTAGCACACATTTTTTTGGAGATGCGCAGAAGTTTCAGTATAATGGTAGCAACTCCAATTACTTGTCCGAGCAGGAAGACATGTCTAGTGTCTCAAATTTTGTTGATGTCGAGTGGCTTTCGTCATCAGAAAATCTATACGAGAACGATAACTTATACAGGTAAACGCACTGTGCATTAAAGAGATCAGTGTACGAATTTTAATCAGTCGATGAAGCCACCGTATCTCGGTATATAGAACCTTAAATGTTATTATCTTGGCCATCTATCTAAAAATCCAGCTGGTTATTATCCGTCCAAAAATGTTATATTAAGTTTCCAAGTATCCATCTCTGGGGATTTTCACCATTGATGACCAATATAACAATAATAGACGACCTCTTATGAATTATGATTTATGAATGATCAACATTTTTAATCATGGTTTAGTCAGTTTACTACGTATAAGATCTTGCAACTCACATTGCGTTCTTTTGGCAGGCCGTCAGCGCTTACAGGTTATTCAACAGGAGAGATGTCATCATCAGAGAATATTGTCAGTGAAGCAAAACAATCGACGCTAGCTATTATCAAGAGTGGATCAAGCAGCAGGAAGGTCAGTATCTTCCTAGCGAGTTCATATTACTTAGAACGTTAAAATTAGTATGAAATTGCTCGATTCTGGTCAGTCTCTCTATTAGCTAGTGAAAGAATTTTTCTGGTGATTCCAGCGGTGTGATTTCATATGGAATTGTATCATGCATACCACATACCTCACTGCTCTTATTAATATTTGGTTACTTCACTTGGAAATTAATCGGATTTATTTCGTTTGGCAGGGAAAGGAAGCTATGGGAACCGAACTGTCTGGACACACGAAGGTCCACAATGACTTTCCAGATAGCTTCACACAATGGGTTTTACACGGAGAAGCACTCTGCCATTGAAGGTCTTTCAACAAGAACATACTTATGGTCTTACGGACATTTGGGCATTACGGTGCAAACATGGAGAAGGGACTGGTAGAGAGAGGTTCACAGTACTTGACGGTGATGATCTAAACGAGATATAAAACTATTAAGAGGAGCAAATACTAAATGGCTGAGAAGTTTGAGTTTGCCTTCTTAGAGAGAGAAGGGAGAATTTGATCTTTGTGGAGAGAAACTTGTGATAATAATAATCTGAGACTTTTGTTAGAGTCTTTCTGTTTTGGTTTGAAGTCTCTTGTAAATATCTGTTTTGATTATTAATCCATCTTGTAAGTTCTTATCCATAGGTTAAAAAAATCCATTTTTTATCTCCTTTGGTCGCTTCAATGCTAGTTTTGATTGCTCTGCGATTTCATTGGTTTTGAAAAGTAATCTCCATATTGTTAATTAACGGATCTTTCAGGGCTTGTACTTGTGGTTTTAGAGCTAACTTTCAAATTGTTAGAAGATCTTTCAAGGCTTGTCTTTTGGGTTTTGTGTTCAGTTATAAATTGTTAAAAGATCATGATCCACACATGGGTTTTTTAAAAGTCAAGCTTTTCTTTGACTTGTGTTGATGAATAATGTTTTGTAATGCGCATCGAAGTCTTAATCAAGAAAAATAGTGGTAGTGTGGTGGTCACTGTTAGGAGCAGAAGTCTCTGCACTAATTGCCGGTCAAGCATAGAGGATAAAGAAGAGACATGGTGAAGAAGAGAGGATCAAGAGTGCTTGGGGAAGAGAGGAAAGCTCTGTTGAAATCTTTTTTTTTTTTTTTTTTTGCTAAATGGTAAATATCATATTAATGATGGTTTGACTTTACAAAAACAAGCCTAAGTTTGAACTTCCTTGGCAAAAAGGAATAAAAACAAGGAAGATTCATAATTTGATTTGAAAAGCCATTAATGGCCCTTAAACCAAAGAGACATGAGATTAGAGAACTGTTTACGGTTTCTTCTAGCGGAGATGATGTTGCTAATCTCCCTGTCGATAGCCTTGAAGATGATCGGAGTGGGCACCGAGTTCTGATTATGTAAGACGTTATTCCTTTGTTTCCATAAATGGAATATTACCGTATGAGCTGCAATCTTCCTAAGAGTAGAAGGAGCGTTTCGAGAGCTCTGTTTAATCCAGGAGAGAAGCTCACACCAGGTTGAGAATAAGGGATTAGGTGGGTTGAGGTGACCAATTGTCAGACGCCAAACTTCCAAGCTATAGGCACAAGTGAGAAGCAAATGATCTCTAGTCTCCACCATTGAAGAACATAGGCAGCAATATAATGGGACACGCATACCCCAAGAAGCTAATCTAGACCGTGTGGGAAGCCTATCCAAGTTTGCCGTCCACATAGTGAAAGAGTGCTTGGGTATACAGCCCTTAAACCAAATCAGATTTGCCCAGTCTTTAACTTCTGCTCTAGGTCTCATAGCTTCCCAAGTTTTGGTGGAAGAGTACGCCATAATGACCTCCCCATCAATGTACCATTCATAGTAATCATGAGGACCATTAGAGACCGGAGGAGGCACTGTTGTTAGATGGACATGAAGGTTGAGGGCCTCATCAGACCTAGGAGAAGGCAGCAACCAACCACTGGAGTTACAAGCCTCGGCCACAGTAGCTTTCAAAGGAATTCTGAGGTGTCTTGGTCCATCTCTGCCCAGATAGGTGATTAATTGACCAAGAGGGGTCCACTTGTCAAACCAGAAACTTAACTCCTTACCGTTTCCAGCACTCCCCTGATAAATTGAAGAGCGATTGGTCTGAGTTTTAGAAGCTGCTTCCAAGTCCAAGAGTCGTTAAAAGTTGTGTCCAACGCCCAGAAACCTTTTATTTCTCAGGTGGTGTAACTTGTGCCAAGCAACCCAAGGGGAATCTAGCTTTGAGAACAATAACCAAATAAATCTCAAGCAAAGCACTCTGTTCCAAACTGAGAATCTTCTAATACCCAGACCACCTTCATCTCTCGGTAAACAAATGTCAGACCAAGAGACCTTAGCCAGCTTTGAGTCATCGATGTTACCTGCCCATAGGAATCTGGAACAGAGAGATTCGATCTTCCTAATGCAGCCATTAGGAAGCAGAAAAGATTGAATCCAAAAATTTACCGTTCCTGTAATTACCGATTTGATGAGTTGAACTCTGCCAGAGAATGATAGAGTCTTGACTGCCCAACTTCTGAATTCCGTGATTTCAACCCCAATCATCTCCCAGCAAGAAACGAAGAACTCTGCAGAATAACCGTCAGGACCACTGGTCTTATTTCTAGGAAGGGAAAAGAACGCAGCCTTAATCTCATCTTTAGAGAAATCCTTTGACAGGGCAAACTGTTGTTCCGATGAGCAAGCAAAAGGAAGAATCTGATCAAGGTCACCTTGCTCAAACATCTTAGGCCCGACAGGTCCTCCAAGAAGGTCAGAGAAGTACTTAATGCAGTGCTCATGTATCCCGCGGGGGGTTTCAATCCTGCTGCCAGACTCATCAACAAGGTAATGAATGTGGTTGTAGGAATTTCTTGCTGCGACCATTCTATGGAAATACGCCGTATTACCATCTCCTAACCTGAGCCAAGTAACTCTGGACCTTTGGCAAAAGAAAGATTCCTCGGCCGTAGCCAGAGACTACCACTTCCTCTGAGCCTCCTGCTCGGCTTCAACATTTCTAGCAGAGGGATTAGCTAGGAACTGATCTTGAGCTTCAAGCAACTCAACATGAGCTTCTTTGACCCTCTTATCCAGGTTGGAATAGTTATCTTTACTAAACTCTCTTATAACCTTTTTTAACAACTTCAGCTTCCTTGAAACTCTAAACATAGCCGAGCCCACAACACTGAAAGAGAACCAGTGAAAACCAATCAAGGGATGAAGTTTGCATTACCTAACAGGTAGTTGAAGGGTTTAAAAGGCCTTATCTGCCTTTGATAGTTATGATCGAGAACCACCGAAACTGCAGCATGGTCAGAGAAGTCCGGGCTGCCAAAAAGAAGCTAAAGAGTTACCAATATTCTCCAAGCAAATACTCCTAATAACTAGTGACTATTGAGACACTGAGACGTTGATTAAGAAATTAAAATTGGAGTTTCTATTAAATATGTTAATTAATGCATTTTATTCGTTGCTTGTCTTGAAGTCGTACCTTTTCCAACTTTATGTTCTTTTTAGTAAAGATTTATCATTTCCGCTTGGTTTCTTGTTATGTTTCCTCCCAACCGTAATAGCAGCCTCCGCAATCGCTTTAGCTAAACTCTCGAAATCAAAATCAATCAATAGAAAGATTGAAGTAACAAATTTCACACCTTGATAATTCCAACATAACAGGACAAATCATGATATATTGGGCATTAAGAGGAAACATTTGTTCAGAAGTTTCACAATTAGGCATCAAGCAACTGTAAGATAATCTAACCAAGAGATAAAAAGACTAAATATGAAATAGCTCAAGCTTTATTGTGCAAGAAAGTAAAGAAAGGAGAAAGCTTTGGTTTGTCACCAAGAACACAAATGATTTGAGAATACTTTCATAAAAGGGAAGAAGAGGAGGCTGCTTGAAACGCAGCCAACGTTACTTCATTGATTCTCATTACATTGATATATATATGAACTACTTGCTAGAAACCTAATTACGTGAGATAGAAACATGGACTTGTATTGGGCTTAACTTTGGGCTTTAACAGCAACCACATATATCCGGACTTTCGAAAAACGACCTGAGCTACAAGAGAAAAGTAGAGATTAACGCACATACCTTCGATCGGTTATAGGGAATTTCCTCCTCTTCCTGCTGTTGTTATTCCCTCTCTTCTTCCTCTTCTTATTGGGCTTCTCCGCATCAACCTCTGCCTTCTCCGCCTTTGCCTCTTTCTTCTTCTCCTTTCGCCTAATAGCCGCGCTCTCCCTCACCGCCCTAGACTTGTTCGGCTTTTTTTTCATCTTGGCTTTCGAACGTCTTCTAGGAAGACGAGAAAGAAAGCTCCTCCAATCGATATACGTCCCTCCTGTAGCATTTACAGCCTCAATTGACGTCTCCTCAGAGTTAGGATTCTCCTGCAAGACCAACATCGTACTGTGACCTCGGGACATTTTCCTCGTCAAGCCCCTGGCGGTCTATTCTCATTTCTTGCAATAGTAAATGTAAACAGGTCGCTTCCTGTGAGATATTCTGGCACATAACTATCATTATAACCCACTACAATCCTAATGTTCACAGCCCACTAAAACCTCTTTGTCTCAACTTCTTCAAAAATCTACGGTAGACAAATTCTGCGAGATCTCTGTCTCCTGCTTCTTCAACAATTTGGAACCCTTGAATTCTCATAGTCCCACCATACCTCACTCCGTATTCCGTCTTCTTCTATCGGTTCCACACTATCATCAGATTCAATAGATTCACTATCATCATCAGAATTTCCTCTATCTGACTCTTGTTCAGACTGATCTTGTTCATCAGGTTCATATTCATCAGACTCATCTTGTTCACACTGATCTTGTTCATCACGTTCATATTCATCAGACTCATCAGGGTCATATTCATCAGAATCATCAGGTTCAGACTCTTCTCCATCACACACTCCTCTATCTGACCTCTTCAAGTATTTTCTCTGCATCACATCGTAGCACCTAGATTCCATGGTGAGGAAACAATAATCAGAGATAAATGGAGAAAGGAAAGCTGTTTCATGCCAAAAAATATTTTAGTATAGAGAACCTTTCTCCATACAGTCAATCAATTGGCGAGATTCAGCCTCCAGAGGCGTTAGCTTCTTCATCTTCATATATGTTTCGAAAGCAGCATCTGTCAATCACCATTTTCGATTGTCAGATTATCAAGATTACTCAGTTTAGTTAAAAATTTACTAGACTGGCATTAGTCATCAATACCTAATGGCATCACGATGGATTTGTTTTCTTGTGCTTGGCTGATCTGGATGATGAAAAGAAATGATTATTAGATTTACCTTTTGTAAAGAAACCTAGAGCACTAGTTGGAGTTCAAAAGTAGTCACCTTCCCAGTAGACATAGCTAATTCTCCAAGTTGCTTCCATTTAGACTCACTTTGTGCTTCTACAGCAATGTCCTGTCAAGAGATAAATGACAATAAGAGCATGAAGTGGTAAGTCATGGAAATCAGAGATGCTCAAATGGTGAAAACTACACACTAACCTGTGCGACCTCCAATCTACCAAGGTGTATGGCCAGATCAAATCTGTAACCAAGGACAGTTGCTACTTTCAGAGTAACTTGCATGTCATCATTTTCATCCTCGCAAGGATCAAGCACGCTCTTGACCTGCACAGATCATCCACAATGGATTGACATAATTAGACAAGATATAAGTCTAGCACAAGACGTTTGCTGTTAACATTCCCAATTTCTACTCTCAGAGGATTCTTTGTCCATACACACTGAGCTTCTTGTTCTGTACAACCTCTGAAGAAAGGTGGCTCGTAATCTGGTGGCTGCAAAGAGGTTTTAATAACAGGTGTCAGTCTATCTTCTGAGCATTCAAATTCAAAGCTAATTGTATGTGTTACAGATGTGTAGAACTAATCAGTAAATAAGGAAATTCACAAACGCAAAAATTTGAATGCTTATTAGAGTTATTAGACAAAAGAAGCTCTATCAAGCTGCAATAAGATCACCAAAGTTCACAGGAAATAGAAAAGACTATAACCATACCGTCACATCATCATCATCATAGTACAGAAGCTTCATTACTATGGTACGCTGGAGCAGAAGCAAAAAAGGAATAATCACTGTAAATAGCAATCTGGAAAGTCGCACAAAATGAGATACCACTAAAGGGTAGTTAAAAAATCTATTACCTCATCTGGCATCTTGCCGAGAGTCCTCATCAACTGAACAAGTGTACGGACCATTTTGTAAGCTGAACTCCTGCTTTCATGAAAATCATAAACATGTCATGGAAGATAAAGAGAAAAACAAACAGACCTCTAACTAGGAAAGATATGTCATATATCTCAATAGTACACATACCTCATATGATTTAGGGTAATCTCAGCAGTGGAGTTGAAAGTTCCTCCATGTTTCTTATTTCCAGTACGATTGATGTTCGTCGTAACATCTTGGCTGTCAGAATCTGAATAGCTGAAAGAAACTGCAGTAAAACAAGTTCTTCATCAAAACCAATAAGGGATGTTATAAATACATAAACAGGTATCAATTAATCAGACCAATCACAAGTGAACCACACTATTATCAATCTAATCTCTTGGCAGAACTTACATGCATATTCCTCAATCGTCGGACCATATACTGTTTCACAGATGCAGAACATGAACGTCTTCAAGTATTTCTTCTGCAGCGAGTCGTAGACACCTAGATTCCATGGTGAGGAAACAATAATCAGAGATAAATGGTGAAAGGAAAGCTATGTAATGCCAAAAAAATCTTTTAGTATAGAGAACCTTTCTCCATCCAGTCAATTAATCGGCGTGATTCAACATCCACAGGCATTAGCTTCTTAATCTTCATATCTATATTTCGTTTCAAATGCATTTAGGAACAAAAATAGAAAAAGGAGCGAGGATTAGGTTTAGAAACTTGCAGATTATAGCCTCTTACCCAAAGCAGGAACCGATTTATCATTGAAATACTTCTCAGGGGAGAGTCCTCTAATGTAACTGATGTTGAAGATAGGAATTCAGAGCAGATTCCTAGTCTGATTAAACAAAGCGAAGACGTCAGTGTAAAAGAGCTACAAATCCAACTAAACGAAGACACATTCCTCGGAAATTTCACAATCAAAAGAAGAAATCCATCTCTAGATGATGAAATCGAACTAGATACAGATCAGTAACGATGAAGGAAGGAGAAATTTCACGAAATCCTTAAGAATCAAAGCGAAGGCGTCAGTGTAAAAGAGCTACAAATCCAACTAAACGAAGACACATTCCTCAGAAATTTCACAATCAAAAGAGAAATCCATCTCTAGATGATGAAATCGAACTAGATACAGATCAGTAACGACGAAGGAAGGAGAAATTTCATGAAATCGTTAAGAAACAAAGCTTCGATGGTGGCGATTTTGCTTGCTTACCAGAAGAAGCGAGTCCTGTTCAGTGATTTCAGCTTCCTTAGGCTTCTCAACGACGACCTGTGAGAATCGAAAAAAGCAACACGAATAAATCAATCGCGACAAGTAGAAGAAGAGCGAAAACTATATTCAGGCTAAGAGAATGACGCCGGAGAAGAGAAATCGATGGTCGGCGTTGCTTCTACTCACCATTTTTGCAGAGGTCCGTAACGAAGAACGACAGTAATCGCAGCGACGAGAGGGACTAGGGTTAGGGTTTACAGCATCAGCAATGGTTGCCGCGAATCCACCGGAATCATTCCAGAGGAAACCAATCTTTTCCGCTACTTTCATGGCCGATTTCGAGAGAGTTTACTTAGCTTGATCCTCACAGAAAATGCGAGAAAGAGAAGGAAAATGAGAGAAAATTCCAAAAAGGAAAAGAAACTGTAGTGTGAGGAGGAGCGAGCAGTACAGTCCAAAAGTAAGCAACAAAGTTGTTATTCAGAGACCTTCGTAGGGGTAATATCGACAAAATAATACTTACAACTAGGGCTCGGAAAAAATCCGTTAAAACCGATTCGATTCGCGATTCGTTGTGATCCGAACCGAAAAATTCAAATATCCGTAAAGTTTCGAAGCAAAGCAAATACTAAAATAAGCGATCCGTAAAAACTAAAGCAAATCACAAATAATATTTTCAAAAAGACCATTATCCGATCCGATCCGTATATATACGCAAATACATTTATCATTTATATAAAGTAACAAGTATGTCTAATGTGTATAATAAGTTTTCTTTGTTGATCCATTTATTTTTACTAAATATTTAATTTTTATGATGATTAAATTACAAAAAAACAAATAATATTTAAACAATATTAAAAATATTAACGGATCGGATCGGATAGTTACAGATATCTTAAAAAAGTTTGGATATTTGATTTTTCACGGATCGAATCGGATATCCGCGGATATCTAAAAAAAATTCGGATATCCGAATTTTCGGATACTCGAAAATTTACGGATCGGATCGGATCGGAAAATCAAATATCCGTTTAAAACGGATCGGATCACGGATACCTGCATTTTTCCTATTATTTGCTTCGTACCCAGGGCTACTTACAACGTCTCGATTCACGAATCAGCTCAGTGGGCCCTACTTATATGTCAAAATATCTGTATTCAGATTCTACCATGAAAATCTTGCTACTCTTTTACTCTGTGGGTAAATTCTATTAAAAGACAATAATTGAATAGCACGTTTAAATAAAAGGTTATAGAAAAAAAAGGCAACAAATGAATGGTCTTTTAAAAAAAAAAAAAAAAAAAACATAATGGTCTTTCCCTTTTGTGTTGTTAATTTATCGCACGTACCCTCGCGCCGATTTTTTTTTTTATATAAAGTATCTGATCATATATATAAACTCTATAAGTATCTTTACGTTGCATGTGACAAAACAACAATATATGTGTGACGACATGACTTATAGAAATCGTCAACAAAATCAGTTCGATGCCATAATCATAGCTACCTTTGAAACCAAGTAGAAGTCGGCAGTTTCACTCTATCAGATTTGTACAGCTTCTACTTGACAGCAAACCAAATTACTAAGCAAGTTTAAGGTCCTAACCACGATAGATCCCATATGCAAAGATGTCAAAGATAGCGTTTTGGCCAAGAAGAATTCATTAGGTACCTAAGCCACGAGACGAACCCCTTCACATCTTTGAGTTTTTGCCAATGAATGAAAACCAAAATCGGTATTGAAGCTCCTGTAGTTGAAGTGCAACGTAGCGAGATGCAAGAGATTAAAGCGTTTGAGAGTGATATATACTAGTGTTCATCTCCGAGACAAGTACTAGCCAGTTTCTGTATTCGATATGGTCACTAATATTTTACGTGAAGGTTCTTGAGTTTAAGTTGGAAAGAGAGATAGAACTAACTGTGTTTTATGTGGAACGACGTAATGACTGGATGTAAGATGATAGATTTCCCTTTATAAGCTTCGGTGGCGATTTTGCCCTTTCAAACAAAAACCTCATTTGTTTGTTATATTTTAATTAAAGGGAAATGAGCAAATATAACACAAATTTTTTTTTTAATTTACTCAATAGTTAAAATTACTTCTTCATTGTGTATAATATGTATTATGGACAATTTGCCCTACATTCCCCTAGATTAGTATGTATTATGTATCAAGGATAAAATCGTAAAATCCCCTAAATTAGTTGTTAGATTTTTTATTATATTTATTACATTGCTATTACACTAATTATAATTCAAAATTGTGCTATTTGGCAAATTAATCCTTACTTAAACTCGCTAGGTAGTGTTACACTCCTTTTAGGGGAAAAAACAAAAAAATAGACATGCAAAATCTCGGTATATTTGATCATATTTTATAATGTTACTAGAAATCTACCCGCGTTATACGTGGGATAAAATGATTATCGAATAAAATCAATAGTTTTAGTTAAAAAAAGATTATGAAAAATAATTATACATAACCTAAGACCTAATTTATATATTTGAATTTTGTGATTATTTTGCATACAAAAGTGTTCCACCCGTGAAATAATTAAACCAACAAATTTCATTAATAATTATATTTTTATTTGTACGAAAGTGCATTTATGAAAAATAAAAAACATCTACTTGTCAAACAAAACAACACATGTAAAAATATATTTTTACATGCTCATATATTTTCAAAAGATAATTAATAGTTTTATTTTATTTTAAATCAATTGTTTTTGGTATATATGTTAATTTTTTGTTCACATTTAATTCTATGATTTAAATCTATAATTTCGAAATATTTTAATTTTGGTAAGTTGAAAATTTCAAAATATTTTAATTTTGACAAGTTTAGGAAGATTCAAATGTGTTTGGCAATTAGAGATAGTAATCAAAATAAGTATATTTGGAATTAAATGTGTTAGGTAATGAGTATGAGAGAATGAAATAAATAAATAAAAATAAAGAGGAGAAAAATTGTGGTGATGACACCTAACCAAAATGATCCCAAAATGCTTCTCAAATAATATATAGTATACTTATTCAATATTAAAAGAAAAATAAACAATAAAGTTTGCTTTGCAACGTTCTTTGAATTTTCATTGCTATCTTGAAGTTTATCTAGCTTTTTCTACTTAGCTTCTCTGATTGGGTTGGCTCTCAGTACCACCTTTGATCCGTTGAAGGTTCTTGGTCTTCAAGGAGATGTATATGCTTTTTTATATTCTTTCTTGCTGATTTATTGCTACTGTTGTTTTTATGTAATACTTTTTCATTTTGTAACACTTTCACATGCACCCGTTTTAAATAGAAAGCTTTTTTCAAAAAAAAAAAAAAACATAACACTCCAAATCTGAAATTTAGAAGGCCAAAACAAAAAAATTGGCTACTTTACACGTTAGAAAAACGTTTATAATATTTATATATAAAAAAGAACCTCTATATGCAGTTTAAAATTCGTGACCCTTATTTATTTTAGAAAAATAAGGGACAAATTTATTTATTTGATTGAAAAGAGGACCGCGAACAAAAACGGCATATGAATATAACTGATGTGGTTAGTAGGGGTGGGCAAATTAACCAAACCAACCGAACTCAAACCGAACCAAGTTAGTTCGGTTTGAATGCGGTTCTTGTTTTCCTAGAACAGAACAAACCGAACCGCACCGAACCCGAACCAAACCCGAAAATAAAACAATGTTCTTTTTATCAAATTATTTTATTATATATATATTATAATGTTATAGGTATGTTTCTATAACTAGATTCATTAGATCACATATAATAATTTATTTTTCTTTTCTATTTTCTTAAAATAATTAATTTTTCATGTTAAAATAGTAAAATTTTAGCTTATAAAATTTTGTTTTTCTTTTTGACTCCAAACTATCGTATCTTTTTCTATTTCTCTTTTCTAAAGTTGAAATTCCATTGCAATTTATTAATAACGTGTGTATATTAAACTAGTTACCTCTAAATTTTATAACAAATTTTTGAAATATTTCTTTTTTTTTGTTTCAAAAAAGTCAATTGAAACCAACTCAAACTAAAATCAAACCATATTTAAACTGAACCAAATTAAACCGAACCGAACCGAAGTTAGTTCGGTTTGAGTTCGGCTTTTGTTTTCCTAGAACCGAACAAACCGAACCGAACCGACCCCAAACCAAACCCGAAAATAAACCGAATTGCCCACCCCTGGGGGTTAGGACTGGGAATTCGGATGATATCCATCGGATTTCAAATATTTTGGATATAGGGGATCTTCATCCAATTAGAAACCAAAACTATTTTGGTTCGGTGTCGGTCGGATATCTTCGGTTTCGGATCGGTTTGGATACCCGATATTTTATACGATAAGGAATCAAATACCAATTGATTCGGATAAAATATATCTTGAATGAGTAATTTTTATCCAAAACAACAACTTGCAACCAAAATGTATTCAAAATCTGAAATCCAACTAAATTGATCAAAATCTGAAAACCCTATTGGCATATTACATATTTCTCGAATATACAATTACAATAAATAACATAACATAAGTGTTTTGGATAATCGGTTTTATCCATCGATTTTCTGATAATATCCGAATCGAACCGAAATCCATTGGATAATGAAAGTCTCATCCGTTGGATTATATAGGTAGTATCCGAATGCGATCGGTTCGGTATCGGATTTGATTATTGGTATCGGATAGCCTAGACGTGGTGGCTAACACATACAAACGACGGCTATGATATTTAGGAAAGAAGATAGAACAAAACTCAAAGCTTTATCAATGCCCATCAAGCCCATTTGTCAAAAGATAAGAGCCCATGACCCAATTGATGATAAACGAAGAGGGAAGATAGAGACTACCGTTGGAACTACTATGTTTGTATGTGATTTGAATCCCTAAGCTCTGCTCCGCATGGTTTGATAGAAGAGTTGCAGCACAGAGAGAAAAAACTGTAGTTACAAATCGAAAAACAGTTGGTCTCTTGTTTCCGGGTCTGTCGGAATTCCCTATGATGGGAGCCTGTCTCAGGTTTGAGCATAGTGGCCAACAAAACACTCCTTTTGTGAGCTAAATGTATCTGACTGATTAAACTGCACTTCACAGACTACTAAATAAACAGTTGAAGTTATATATCCATCGTTTAATCTAAAATTACTGATAAAATTATTCGCTCAACTTATTATAGCCATTGTTTTAAACAAGCAAACCGAATTGAATCAAACGAAAAATAAGAGCATCCATGACTGATCACTTGAGTACGACCACTCTTTCTTGTAGGTTTTGATTTTCGTTCAAGTAGCAAGACTTAAATGACTATGAAATGGACGAAACCCGGGGTGCTTTCCTCAAACGTTTGCTCTTTGGAAAATTTTGTTCCTACAAAAAGCATATGAAACATGAGTATTAGGAAACGTGAAAGCATAACACTGTGGAAGCCGGCAACTCAAGGATCTTGTCTCTAGGACTGAATATAGAAGCATTCCACAAAAACATAAACAACTTGCACATTTTTTTCCTCATGTTTTACTAAACCAATGTCATGCTTTCTGTTTATGAGAAATCGGATGTATACTGATGCAAATCAATCTATAATTATAACCTACCTTTATAGATTCCTCTCGCTGGCGCTGGGCGAATTGCATACACGAATACTTACGAGCCTCCTGGAAAAGGTTGTTGCTCAAATGGTTAGACAAAGAAACAATGTATTGATACAAGCAGGCAGAGAGAGAGAGGATGCTTACAATCTGTGCATGTTCTTTACTTGAGAGATGCTTTCTGAAATCAACAAGGTCTTTGCAATCACAAAAGCACGATTTGCAATGAAAGATTATAGTAGATTCACCCCTTTCACTGCACTTGTGAAGACCTTGTCTTCTTGTCTCTGAACATGTGGCAAAAGGAAAATCTAACTATAGCTCAAAAACAGCGTAATAATTTGAAGTTGATGAGAGGAGAAACAAAGACCTGCGAGTAAGGTATCCCAGAGCCACTCAGCAGAAGTGACCAAGATTGACATTTTGTAAGGCCTAAACGAATAAGCCAAAAAAAGGTTGTATTTCTTCTCTTGTTGTCGCTGGACAAGAACATGAGAGAAGCCTTCTTCCACATGATTGGATATGAGCATAATTGTAGCCGGTGGAGGATTATGACGTCCCCAATGCACCATATCCGCAAAAATGCGCGACTGCATCCTTTCTGTTTCAGCAGAGTAAAAAGAAAGCATTTCAGTTGAAATTTAAAGCCTAAACTAAATTCCATCGATAACAGTTGGACTAACCAGGAATGGTATGTGCAACAGCGACTCCAGTGGAAGTGAGCCCTTGCAGGAGGTGATCAGGGGTTTGTTTATGGTCGCCAAAGGCAGTGATGGAGACAGGACCAAAGTAGCCTAGTTTCTTGAACTCCCCTTCCATACTGGGGCGGACCCGACGAGCATTATAACCCTCGGGAATGGGGCAGTCCCTCATGTTCCACCACACCGCTATTTGAGCTGTGGCGTATTCAGGCTTTGCAGCGTCGTTCGTTCCCCACATCCTCGTTACAGGGTCAAGTTCACCATTCCCACGGTTTCCAATCTCATGCACTACTGATAGGGAACATCCTCCTCTGTTGTATCAATACAAGAGGAAGCGACTAAGGAAGCTTGGTGGACAAGGCAGAGAGGATAAAGGGAAGGCTGAGTCATCTTCGGACCAGTCCAAAACTGGGAAAGGAAAAGACACGTCAGAGGCAAAGGAGTGAGAGCAGAACGGCTATAAGAAATGGGTTGTTAGCATTGTTGTCTTTTTCATCTTTTTTGGATCATAACTTTGGTGAGAGAGATAAAAGGAGAGTCGGGACTCCTCTAATATCCCCTTTTGTTTTTCCTTTGTTTGAACGTTTTTTGAGTTTTGATAAGAACATCATCTTTCTTTATTAAATCTCTGGAGAGTTTACAAGTTTTGCTATCAAATCTCTATCAATTGGTATCAGATTCATCTCGATCCACCAGATATGGATACTAATCCTACCCAGTTATCACCGATTACGGAAATTTCCAAAGAGGGATCTCAGACCACCTCTGATGTTACCTCAAATCCGATGTTCATGTCGAAGTTGATGTCTGTTCTGGATAAGATCGAACGCCGACTTGACAAGGATGACGCCAGATACAACCACGGAAAGGATGCTTTTTCCACATCTGCTCATGCTGGTTCGCCCTTTGACGCATCTGCTCATGTTGGTTCGTCCTTTGACGCATCTGCGTTTGACAACCGTAACGGAAAAAACCCCCTCTTTACCCCACCGGACAATCCACCAGACAGACCACTTCCGCCGTACACACAGCTGTTCCAGGACAAACCGCGTAACCTAGATCCTCCGTACCGCTCGAACCGCCGTTTGGAACTCCTGGTTTTCGATGGAACAGAGACGGAAGATTGGCTTGCTCGCCTAGAGCAGTTTTTTGAGGTCGGTTATTTCACCGAACACCATAAACTCACCGAGGTCAGGTGTTGCTTTACCGGCAACGCCTTAAAATGGTATCTTTGGCAAAAGGACCGTGAGCCATTTACGAGTTGGGCTCAGACGAAAAAACGAATCTTGACTCAGTTTTCCTCGAATCCTGGTACTTCGGCCGGTGGACAACTGTTTGCGCTTCGCCAAGATGGCTCCGTTGCCGACTATTTCCGTGAGTTCATCAGAATCGCCTCCAATGTCCCGAATCTTCAAGAAGAAGCTCTGGAACTGGCCTTTCTGTCGGGACTACAACAGACGATCCGATCCCGTGTGAAAACTTTTGAGCCTCACATTCTCCAACGCATGATGTTTTTTGCGCAGAAAGTCGAGAGCTGGGATGATTCAACGGAGAAGACGGCTGCAGAATTCTCCGGCGTTAGTCCCAAACCTGATCAAATGGGATCTCAACGCAATTCCGGCCCATTATCGCAACCAGGCCAGCGCAGTGTTTTTGGGCCTTCTTTAAGTGGGCCTACTTCCACTAATCTGTACGCTCCTTGCCAAACGACAGCGTCTCAACCCAGTAGGGACTCGAAGAACCCTACTTCACACAATCGCCTAGTGCCGCCGTTCCGTCGTTTGACACCGGAAGAGGTAGCGCAACGTCGAGCCGATAACCTCTGCTACAGATGCGATGCAAGCTGGCACGCTCGTCACCTATGCTCCAAAAAGGAGCTGCGTCTGCTCGTTATTCAGCCTGATGGTACAGATCTCGACTGGGAAGGCGATGATGAGTTCCTACCGGCTGATGTGGTTCAGGAGGTGACGACGCTGGCCGAGTTATCCCTCAACTCAATGGTGGGGATCTCCTCTCCTCGCACAATGAAGCTCCAAGGATTTATCTCTGACAACCCAGTGGTCATAATGATCGATAGTGGCGCCACACATAATTTTGTGTCGTCATCCTTGGCCCATCGCTTAGGTCTTTCAATCGACACCACCGGTGGTTATGGCGTCGTCACAGGCACAGGACTCACGGTGAAAGGTCAAGGCATTTGCCACAACGTCTCACTCAAACTTCAAGGCGTCAATATCATCTCTTCCTTCTTACCTCTCGACTTAGGAAGCGCAAATGTAATCCTTGGCGTGCAGTGGTTGCAAACCTTGGGAGATATAAAGTCCAACTGGAAGCTCCAATGGCTACAATTCAAAATCAACGGTCACAAGGTGAAGTTACAAGGAGCTCCAGGTCTATGTTGCTCCCAGGTTTCCTTAAAAGCTTTGTGGAAAGCATTAGCCGACAGTGATGAGGGGTTATGGATCGGATGCACTGAGCTCCAAGTGGATTCTTCTCCAGCTTCAGAGCCTTTCCAAGCTGTGTTGCTCGAGTTCCCTCAGGTATTTGAGGAGCCGTAGGGTTTACCTCCGTCGCGCGGCCATGAACACACCATCTCCTTGGTCTCAGGAGCTAATGCTGTCAGCGTAAGGCCTTTTCGCTATCCCCAGGCTCAGAAAGAGGAATTGGAAAGACAGGTCACTGCGATGTTAGCTGCGGGTATTATTCGGGAAAGCAAAAGCCCCTTTTCCAGCCCGATTCTTCTGGTTCGCAAGAAAGACGATAGTTGGCGTTTTTGCGTCGACTACAAAGTTCTTAACAAAGCCACGGTCAGTGACAATTATCCGATTCCGATGATAGACCAATTACTTGATGAGCTCCATGGCGCTTCTATCTTCTCCAAATTGGATCTCAAATCAGGTTATCATCAAATTCTTGTCAAATCGACCGATGTTCCTAAAACCGCCTTCAGAACACACGATGGCCATTACGAGTTCTTGGTTATGCCCTTTGGGCTCAAGAATGCTCCGGCTACCTTTCAAGCAGTTATGAATGACATATTCCGTAAGTTCCTCAGGAAATTTGTTCTAGTAATTTTCGACGACATTCTCATCTACAGTCGAAGTGCAGAGGAACACCAAGGTCATCTCAGGATAGTCCTTCAACTGCTCCAAGACAATCAACTCTATGCTAACTTAAAAAAATGTCAGTTTGGTTCTGCTACTGTTGAGTATTTAGGTCACGTGATTTCTGAAGAAGGGGTAGCTGCTGATCCTGTAAAGCTCAAGGCAATGGTTGACTGGCCAGAACCGAAGAACATCAAGGCACTCAGGGGTTTCTTGGGCCTCACATGCTATTATCGAAAGTTTGTCAGGGGTTATGGGAACATAGCTAAACCTCTCACATCTTTACTCAAAAAGGACCAATTTCAGTGGAGTCTAGAAGCTCAGTCAGCCTTTCAATAGTTAAAACACGCCATGGTAATAGTTCCTGTCTTAGCTTTGGCAGATTTCTCAACTATTTTTGTTCTTGAATCGGATGCATCAGGCAGTGGGTTGGGAGCTGTGTTGATGCAGAACCAGCGTCCAATCGCTTACTTTAGTCAGGCCCTCACGGATAGACAGCGATTGAAATCTGTGTATGAACGAGAACTGATGGCGATTGTTCTTGCCATCCAAAAATGGAGGCATTACTTACTAGGCAGAAAGTTTGTGGTCCGCACTGATCAAAAGAGTCTCAAGTTTCTTTTAGAACAACGGGAGGTCAACATGGAATATCAACGCTGGCCCACCAAGATTTTGGGTTTTGACTTCGATATTTACTATAAGCCAAGTCTTGAAAACAAAGTAGCAGACGCTTTGTCAAGACAAGAAGGTAACCCTCAGCTCTTCTCTCTTTCTATCCCCACTGTCATTCAGTTAGAGGAAATTAGCTCTGAGGTAGCTAGAGATCCATCATTGGCTGCTATTGTGAAGACCCTGAGTGCAGATAAGGATGCCGAATCTGAGTTTGAACTGGTTCAGGGCAGACTCTTACGCCATGGCAAGTTAGTCATCCCGGCCTCTTCCCACTTGGTTCAGTTGATATTGCAGGAATTCCATGATGGAAAACTTGGTGGTCATGGAGGTGTCCTTAAGATGCAGAAGCGTATTGGAGCTCTCTTCTTCTGGAAAGGTATGATGTCTGATATTCAGAGTTATGTGGCCTCTTGTCAAGTATGCCAACGCCATAAGTACTCCACTCTTGCTCCAGCTGGTTTACTCCAACCACTACCCATTCCATCCAGGGTTTGGGAGGACATCTCTTTGGACTTTGTGGAAGGTCTCCCCAAGTCAGAGGGCTATGAGATCATTATAGTGGTGGTTGATAGGCTTACGAAATACTCCCATTTCATTAGCTTAAAACACCCATTCACCGCTGCTACAGTGGCCCTGACCTTCATCAAAGAGGTAGTGCGCCTTCACGGCTTCCCCATAACTGTGGTGTCTGACAGAGACAGATTGTTTACCAGCAAGTTTTGGACATAACTCTTTCGGCTGGCTGGGATAAAGCTTTGCGTCAGTACGGCTTATCATCCTCAATCTGATGGCCAAACTGAAGTATCTAACCGCAGCCTTGAAACCTATCTGAGATGCTTTGCGAGTGAGAAACCACGCAGCTGGGTACAGTTTTTACCATGGGCTGAGTTCTGCTACAACTCGTCTCATCATTCTGCCATCCAGATGACTCCTTTCAAAGCAGTATATGGTAGAGACCCTCCTGCATTACTTCGCTTTGAGAATGGCTCTACTAATAATGCGGACTTGGAGTTTCATCTTAAGGAGAGAGATACAGTGTTGCAACTGTTGCGGCAAAACCTTCTCCGAGCTCAACAGCTAATGAAGAAGCAAGCTGATGGTCATCGACGTGATGTCAAGTTTGTTGTGGGCGATAAGGTTTTCATCAAGCTACGACCGTATCGCCAACACTCGGTGGCAAGAAGAACTAATGAGAAATTATCTCCTCGGTTTTATGGACCCTTTGAAATTGTGGAGAAGATTGGAGAAGTGGCATACAAACTGTTGCTGCCCCCTACAGCAACAATACACCCCACTTTCCATGTGTCTCAGCTGAAGCCTGCGTTGGGAAACTCCTTGGAACCGGCGGCCCTACCTGAAGCTTGTGCAGGTGAACGTGTCAATTCCCTCACTGGTCAGCCGGAGGTCTTAATAAAATGGAAAGGCTTACCGGAGCACGACAACACTTGGGAATGGCGTGGCGTTATTCAGGAACAATTTCCCACTTTCAACCTTGAGGACAAGGTTGTTCTCAACGAGGGGGGTATTGATAGGGAACATCCTCCTCTGTTGTATCAATACAAGAGGAAGCGACTAAGGAAGCTTGGAGGACAAGGCAGAGAGGATAAAGGGAAGGCTGAGTCATCTTCGGACCAGTCCAAAACTGGGAAAGGAAAAGACACGTCAGAGGCAAAGGAGTGAGAGCAGAACGGCTATAAGAAATGGGTTGTTAGCATTGTTGTCTTTTTCATCTTTTTTGGATCATAACTTTGGTGAGAGAGATAAAAGGAGAGTCGGGACTCCTCTAATATCCCCTTTTGTTTTTCCTTTGTTTGAACGTTTTTTGAGTTTTGATAAGAACATCATCTTTCTTTATTAAATCTCTGGAGAGTTTACAAGTTTTGCTATCAAATCCCTATCAACTACATGCTTACTACTCGAGAGATGCTTCCTGAAACTCGCCAGGCTTGGGCAATCAAAAGAGCACGATTTGCAATAAAACATCCCGGCACCAGTGGCAGATAATTCACTTTCACTGTCCTTGGACCCTAGTAAGCTTTCCCAGACCCACTTCGCAGAAGTGACCAGAGGAGAGACGCACACGGAGCTAAATGAAGAAGCCCGAAGAAGGTTGTATTTCGTCTTTTGTTGTAGCCGGGCAAGATCCCAGCTCAAGGCTTGTTCGATTTGATCGGATATGAGCATCATTGAAGCCGGAGGAGGATTAAGACCTCGCCATTTCAGCATATCCGAAAATATTTTCGAGCATGTGTTTTCTGTTTCAGTAAAAAAATGGAACCAATTTTACTTCAAATTTAAAAGCTTAAATTCCAGATCCATAACAATTCGACTTACTGGGAATGCAATGTGCAATATCGACTCCTGAGGAAGAGAGCTCTCGCAGGAGCTGATCAGGGCTTTGGTTTTGGTCACCATAGGCAGTGATGGAGACAGGACCAGAGTAGCCTAGTTTCTTCAACGCCGCTTCTATACTCGGACGGATCCGACGAGCATCAAAACCCTCCGGAATCGGACAGTCTTTTGTGTCCCACCACACCGCTATTTCAGCCGTCGCGTATTCAGGCTTCGCCGCTTTGTTCTCACCCATCTTCTAAACCTAGCCTAGATAAATTACACACACAATTCCCTAGTGTGTTTTTTTTTTTTAGAGTGTTTGATTAATATATACCAATCTTAATGGGCCTTAAATGATTGTTAAGACTTAAGAGGATAATAATTCACGGCTTGCCTTATACTTTTATTTTTGGAGCTAACTTTTTTAATTGATATAAGGTCATTCAGGGCTTATCCTTTTCGGTTTTGAACTAAGTTACAAACTGTTAGAAATATTTTTTATCCTCGCATTGCCCAACTCGGACCAAATGTTGTTCCAACAAAGTAAATTAGACCATGTGATTCTCCTTCCACTAGCATTTTTTTTTTTTTTATGTCAAATTTGGCATAACTTTATTCTTGTTGTTTTTCACTATTCCTAAAGACAAACACCAAATATGTCATATATTTTCTACTTAAGACGCGTGTTATGGTTATTTTCGCTTATAGCCAATGTATATATATGATACAGTGTCGTAGAACGTGTACCTCTAGGCTTTCTACTGTAGCAATTTCATTTAAAGAGAAACGAAAATTAAGAGGTTTTATTTGTATTTACTTTTTATAACTCCACATGAACACAATTGACAAGTTCTGGTCTCAGTTCATCATCATTGGGTAATGGCGGCCAATCCTAGAACCAAACTAAAAAGTTTGCTAAGAAATCAAAAGAGAGAAGAGAAAGACCACCGATTTCAATTGAACCAATTGGTTTTTCATCGAATTTTAATCGAAGATTTGGTTAGGTTCACAAAAACAAGAGATAAACTTCAAGAGGAAGCCGATAAAATATAGAACCTTTGTGTCTCTATAGAATTTTATTATCTATCTAAAAATCCAACTGGTTATTATCCAACTAGAATTATGATTTATGAATGATCAACATTTTTTAATCATGATTTAGTCAGTTTACTACGTATAAGATCTTGCAACTCACATTGCGTTCTTTTGGCAGGCCGTCAGTGCGTACAGGTTATTCAACAGCAGAGATGTCATCATCATAGAATATTGTCAGTGAAGCAAAACAATCGACGCTAGCTATTACCGAGAATGGATCAAGCAGCAGGATGGTCAGTATCTTCCTAGCGAGTTCGTATTACTTAGAACGTTAAAATTAGTATGAAATTGCTCGAGTCTGGCCAATCTCTCTATTAGCTAGTAAAATAATTTTTCTGGTGAAGTTATTCCAGCGGTGTGATTTCATATGGAATTGTATCATGCATACCACATACCTCACGGCTCTCAGTTTATCTTAATATTTGGTTACTTCACTTGAAACTTAATCGAATTTATTTCGTTTGGCAGGGAAAGGAAGCTATGGGAACCGAGCTGTCTGGACACACAAAGGTCCACCATGACTTTCCGGATAGCTTCACACAATGGATTTTACACAGAGAAGCACTCTGCCATTGAAGGTCTTTCAACAAGAGCATACTTTGGCTTCACCATACTTATGGTCTTATGGACATTTGGCCATTACGGTGCAAATATGGATAATGGACTGGTAGAGAGAAATTCACGGTGCCAAGTATTTGAAACTTGACGGTGATGATAAAAAAAATCAAGAAAGATATCAAACTATTAAGAGGAGCAAATACTGCATGGCTGAGAAGTTTGAGTTTGCAGTCTTAGAGAGAGAAGGGAGAATTTCATCTTTGTGGAGAGAAACTTGTAATAATAATAATCTGAGACTTTTGTTAGCGTCTTTCTGTTTTGGTTTGAAGTCTCTTGTAAATATATGTTTTGATTATTAATACATCTTGTAAGTTCTTATCCATAGGTTAAAATAATCAATTCACTAACGCAACTCGTGGCTTCAATGCTAATTTTGATTGCTCTGCGATTTCATTGGTTTTTAAAAGTAATCTCCATATTGTTAATCAACAGATCTTGTGACACCCCGGTTTCAGGGCATATATGGTATATGCGGTATATGCGGAGAGACTTAAAAGAATTAATTTGGCTACCTATATCACCAAAGTCCACTTATCTTTTCGGTCAAAGGTCTTGAGAGAACATCAGAGTTAAGCGTGCTTGAGCTGGAGTAGTTTCAAGATGGGTGACCTATTGGGAAGTCATTTCCAGTACCGTGTGAGTGAGGTCAAAACACGGGAAAAAATCGCGTGGTGATTTGCAGGGTCAGTAAACATGACTTTCGAGCCTCCCGGACTAACGCTCCTACCGTTGGACATGGTGGGCCCATGGGCCAGAGAGTGGACGGGGGCCCCATGGGAGGGGCGGTCGGGGCGTTACAAGTGGTATCAGAGCGAACCCTGTCATCTGTGAATAGTCAGATTGTCGGGGTAACGATCTTAGTATGCGCAACAAGGACGTTGCTATCTGTTAGTGGGGGTGATTGTGACACCCCGGTTTCAGGGCATATATGGTATATGTGGTATATGCGGAAAGGCTTAGAAGAATTGATTTGACTACCTATATCACCAAAGTGCACTTATCTTTTCAATCACAAGTCTTGAAAGAACTCCAGAGTTAAGCGTGCTTAAGCTGGAGTAGTTTCATGATGGATGACCTACTGGGAAGTGATTTTTAGTATCGTGTGAGTGTGGTCAAAACACGAGAAAAGATCGCATGGTGATTTGCAGGGTCAGTAAACATTACTTTCGAGCCTCCCGGACTAACGCACCGACCGTCGAACATAGGGGGCCCACGGGCCAGAGAGTGGACGGGGGCCACATGGGAGGGGTGTACGGGGCGTTACAAGTGGTATCAGAGCAAACCCTGACATCTGTAAATAGTAAGATTGTCGGGGTAACGATCTTGGTATGCGCAACAAGGACGTTGCTATCTGTTAGTGGGGGTGATTGTGACACCCTGATTTCAGGGCATATATGGTATATGTGGTATATGCGGAGAGGTTTAGAAGAATTGATTTGGCTACCTATATCACCAAAGTTCACTTATCTTTTCAATCACAAGTCTTGAGAGAATTCCAGAGTTAAGCGTGCTTAAGCTGGAGTAGTTTCATGATGGATAACCTACTGGAAAGTGATTTTCAGTATCGTGTGAGTGTAGTCAAAACACGAGAAAAGATCGCATGGTGATTTACAGGGTCAGTAAACATGACTTTCGAGCCTCCCGGACTAACGCACCGACCGTCGGACATAGTGGGCCCACGGGCCAGAGAGTGGACGGGGGCCACATGGGAGGGACGTACGGGGCGTTATAAGTGGTATCAGAGCAAACCCTGACATCTGTAAATAGTAAGATTGTCGGGGTAACGATCTTGGTATGCGCAACGAGGACGTTGCGATCTGTTAGTGGGGGTGATTATGACACCCCGGTTTCAGGGCATATATGGTATATGTGGTATAAGCGGAGAGGCTTAGAAGAATTGATTTGGCTACCTATATCACCAAAGTGCACTTATCTTTTCGGTCACAGGTCTTGAGAGAACTCCAGAGTTAAGCGTGCTTAAGCTGGATTAGTTTCATGATGGGTGACCTACTGGGAAGTGATTTTCAGTATCATGTGAGTGTGGTCAAAACACGAGAAAAGATCGCATGGTGATTTGCAGGGTCAGTAAACATGACTATCGAGCCTCTCGGACTAATGCACCGACCGTCAGACATGGTGGGCCAACAGACCAGAGAGTGGACGGGGGCGGTCGGGGCGGTCGGGGCGTTACAAGTGGTATCCGAGCGAACCTAACATCGTTGTAGAGTCAGATTGTCGGGGTAACGATCTTGGTATGCGCAACGAGGACGTTGCAATCTGTTAGAGGGGGTGATTGTGACACCCCGGTTTCAGGGCATATTTGTTATATGCGGAGAGGCTTAAAAGAGATGATTTGACTACCTATATCACCAAAGTGCACTTATATTTTTGGTTACAGGTCTTGAGAAAACTCCAGAGTTAAGCGTGCTTGAGCTGGAGTAGTTTCAGGATTGGTGACCTACTGGGAAGTCATTTCCAGTACCGTGTGAGTGAGGTAAAAATACGGGAAAAGATTGCGTGGTGATTTTTAGGGTCAGTAAACATGACTTCCAAACCTCCGGACTAACGCACCGACCGTCGGACATGGTGGACCCACGGGCCTGTGAGTGGACGGGGGCCCATGGGAGGGGCGGTCGGGCGTTATAGATCTTTCAGGGCTTGTACTTATGGTTTTAGAGCTAACTTTCAAATGGTTAGAAGATCTTTCATGGCTTGTCTTTTCGGTTTTGTGTTCAGTTACAAACTGTTAAGAGATCATGATCCACACATGGGTTTTTAAAAAGACAAAGCTTTTATTTGACTTGTGTTGATGATTAATGTTTTGTAATGCGCGTCGAAATCTTAATCAAGAAAAATAGTGGAAGTGTGGTGGTCACTGTTAGGAGCAGCAGTGCATGCACTAATTGTCGTTCAAGCATAGAGGATAAAGAAGAGACGTGGTGAAGAAGAGAGGATCAAGAGTGCTTCGGGAAGAGAGGAAAGCTCTGATGAAATCTTTGTTTGTGAAAGAATTTGCACTTTAAAAAGAATTGGAGCTCTCTCTAAAGATCTGATTCTCGACACTTGTGTTACTGTCTGCGGTGCTTGTGCTCAAACGGTATGTGTTAACCAACATCAAGTTGCTAATTGGAATGAATTTTGTCTTAGAAGATGTCAATGTGAGTGTTTTAAGCTATCTTCTTCTTTGTCTCGCTCTCTTGAAATGTTTGGAATCCGAATCTTTATTTGAGCATGTGAGCTTGGATTGGTTCTTTTTAAACTGAAGAAATCGCATTTGAACTGAATCTTTCTAAGTTAATAACATTATAAGAAAGCTTATTAATGGAGGCATGAGTTACATCTCAAAAAGCACTGGAGAGTCGCAATGCTCGTACTTATTGGGAGATTTTAAGTCTTTGGTGGCGAGTTATGCTTTACCGCCTTATAAGTACTGACCATGAGAGAAAATTAGACCTTTTCCTCTTTCTTCATGTTCTTCTTCTCCTTAGCCCTAGCAGCCACCCTTTCCTTCACCGCCCTAGACTACCGTGGCAATTTTTTCCTCTAGGCATTCATACAGAATCTAGGACTAAGAGAGAGAAAACTTCTCTAATCGATAACCGATCATACATCAATTGTAGCCGCAACTGAAGTCTCCTCACATCTAAGATTCTCCTGAATGACAACGTAGTGTGATGTGCATCTGCCATATGCCTTGAACTTTCTGCAAAATCAGAGTCGCTCGTCATGAGTACTACATTCTGCGGGTCATGGCTCTCATAAATCCACTCGTCTATTTGTCTCTTGATTTCAATATCCGCGGCTTGATTATCACTTGACCCTTCCAGTCTCTCCGTATCTCTGGCAAAATTAATGGTAAACAAGTTGCTTTCTTTGAGAGATTCTAGCACATAACTATCTATATAACCGACTATAACCCTAATGTTGACATGCCTAGTGAAACCCCTTGTTCTCGACTTCTTTAAAAATTAAAGTCTGCCCGATCGCGGTCTCTTGCTTCTTCAACACACTCCTTTGGAACCCTGAATTCTCATAGTCTCACCATACCTCACTCGGTATTTTTTTTTCCTCCTATCAGTTCTTCTCTATCATCAGACTCATCTCCATCTGACTTTCCTCTATGTGACTTCTCTATCTTATCCTCTTTATTTTCTTCACTGGGATGATGATCTTTATTATCAGTCATCTTCTTACATAAGATCTTCACTATCATAAGATCTTCAATCGAGTCCTTTATCTGTTTTCTGATTTTATTAATTGACCCTTCCGGTCTCTTCATGTCTTTGGAAATATAAACGGTAAACAACAGTCGTTTTGAACTACTACATAGACAAGCTTTTTCTAGTTCAAACAATATTGGTACAAATGTTTACATGGTCTATTCAAAATGGAATTAACTATATTTCTTGACACAACTTTGTGAAAATTGGTTAAGTTGTAGATTTTCATGAGAGCGGCAAATGATAGGATTTTTTTTTGTCGACATGAAATTTCATTAATGAGATGGAGAGAATACAACTTAGAATCATAATTAAGCACTAATAACAAACTCTATCGAAAGATAAGATGACAGAAGCATGCGCAACACGTGGATAGACACGTGCTATCTTCTAAGCTGATGAAAAAGCTTTGACAGTCATGACTTTTCGACATCGGAGGTCACCACCACCGTTCTTCAGATTTTCTCTCTAAATCTCACTAACAAACTCCAATCAACCAAATCCGACTGAGCCATTAACCGGATAAGATATGCTCTTCTCCATTGAAATTTGATTCCGATCATCACCAACCTCGTGACACACCTCACAAAACCATCTAGGTTTTCAACAAGGATCCAAGAGGAGTCTAACTCCTTGCCAGAGAGGAGATGATACCAATATGATGAAGAAAATCAAAGCTGGATCGGTAGATTGTGGATACGCCGCCGTTAAAACAGATTTGGAAGGGAGTAAACACAAGAATCCGAACAAATCGGAAGCCGAATCCGATCAAAGTCGGACGAGAAATTCGTCTAAATGGAAAGATTTACAACAAAAGTTTCCACCGGAAAAACAAAACGATCAAAGATCGAAGAAGACAACGATATCATACAAAAGACACAAGCTAAACAATATTTACATCTGAAGCCACGACGCCGGCAAGATACCGATGCCGGGCAACTTAGATCTTAAGATTTTTCCCCTGTTTTTTGAAGAGAGAAGTTCGAGAGAAAATCTAGAGAGAGAGAGTCTAACGCTTTTTGAATGTATTGATAAGATTAAGTATATTAGTTTTCATTTATATGATGATAATGCATTCTTTAATTTGAGAAAAAATCCAATTTTGTTGAATGAAAGTGAGCATAAAATGATTCCAAACCATTCTTTAGTCTCCAGTTTATTAGTTATAAATTTCCTTTTTGTCAACGTATCTACTTATACTGTATTTTTCTGTATACCAAAATTATGGGAGTACGTATATTCAATCAATCATTTGGGAAGATTTCATTTTATTTCCAAATATCTTCTTATTTTCAAAAGTTTTATGCAAATAAACCCTTCAAATAGTTAAGGTTTACGAGTTTATCCTTCATGTGATTTAAATGCAGGCCAACCCCTGAAGTAGCTGTCAATCCGCAATAAACCCTGAAATTCAAAATTTTAAAATGAAATTCTCAGACTTCTTAAATGAATATTTTATTTTTTGATGAATCACCGGGAGACTAGTCCCCCATATTTTATTATAAACGCAAAACAATTACACGCATACTTGCCTTAACCGAGTGTGCCCGAAGGCATCCTCTTGCAATAGCGATACAACATCCAAAGGTACAAAAAAAAACGAATGAAGACCAAGCGGTAAAGAAAACCCATAGTTCGCTAATCCGTCGGCTAGACAATTAGCTTCTCTATACACATGAGAAATACGGACTATCCGGTCCTTCGATAGAAAGCCATGGCACAGTCGTACAAGGAAAGACAACGGATGTGAGTCACCAATCCCTGTCTGAAGAAACTTAACCACCATCTCCGAGTCCACATGCAGCTCCAAACACATAACTCTTAACTCCCATGCAATACAGAGCCCATAGTAAACGCCCCACAACTCCGCCATTGGAGCAGAGCATCGACCGATATTAAGAGCAAATCCTGGACACCACTCTCCATCACTCTTCCGTATCACTCCACCGGCCATTGCAGCACCCGGGTTACCATGAGAGGCTCCGTCAGTGTTCAATCTATACCTTCCAGACAACGGAGGAACCCAAGCTATCATTCTCTCAACCCGCTCACTTCTACCTCTTTGGCTTGTCTCCACTGCCTGCGCCAAAGCTACCTCCTCGGCCAACTTCTTAATGAACTGCACACGATCCTTGCAAGCTCTGTTAGTACCAAAAATATTGCCACATCTCCACTTCCAACTCCACCAAATTTCCAACGCAAATAGTGTGGCCCAAGTGTACTTTCCACGCATAACTGACAACGAATGTGAGTCACCAATCCCTGTCTGAAGAAACTTAACCACCATCTCCTTGCAAGCTCTGTTAGTACCAAAAATATTGCCACATCTCCACTTCCAACTCCACCAAATTCCCAACGCAAATAGTGTGGCCATAGTGTACTCTCCAATCTTAAATGAATCTAGTATAATCGCGACCAATTCTAAATTTAAAATACAAAAATTAATAAAGCTCAATCGCTTTTGTTAAATTCCACGCATAATCATCTCAGATTCGAATCTTTGAAGGGTTACATTGCGAGTTGACTTTTACTTAATGAATTGACAGACATTTAAATAATTTGAAGGGTAAACTCGCAAATCATATCTACTTGAAAGGTTTATTTGCAGAAAACCCTATTATTTTTTTTTTGTAAACAAACCATTCTATTAAACAACTAACCATTTGATTACATAAGGCAACTTGCACATCCTTGCAAGTTTAGCTAAGTGATCTACTTCAGTTAAACAGTGCCTAGAAACAGAAGAGAAATGGAAACTAGACATAGTAGCAACAAACATAATATCTTGAAGATAAGTAGATATAAACTGAACTCCCTTCCTTTTATTGACTTGGGGATGCTGGCCTAGAGTATTGTACAACGTCACAACATCACCTTGGAAGAGCACGTTCTTGTAACCCAACTTGTGCATCTCAAAAGTCGTCATCCTGAGCGCCTCTGCCTCTGCTTCTAACGGTGAATTTATAGGAGGGACTGATGCCGAACCTTGAAGGATTGTCCAACCGCCATTGGTAAGACTCCAAGCTATTCATGCGTTGTCTTGAGAGGAGATCCCGACGAGCATTATAACCCTCGGAAATGGGGCAGTCCCTCATGTCCCACCACACCGCTATTTGAGCTGTGGCGTATTCAGGCTTTGCAACATCGTTCGTTCCCCACATCCTCATTACAGGGTCAAGTTCACCATTCCCACGGTTTCCAATCTCATGCACTACATGCTTACTACTCGAGAGATGCTTCCTGAAACTCGCCAGGCTTGGGCAATCAAAAGAGCACAATTTGCAATAAAACATCCCGACACCAGTGGCAGATAATTCACTTTCACTGTCCTTGGACCCTAGTAAGCTTTCCCAGACCCACTTCGCAGAAGTGACCAGAGGAGAGACGCACACGGAGCTAAATGAAGAAGCCCGAAGAAGGTTGTATTTCGTCTTTTGTTGTAGCCGGGCAAGATCCCAGCTCAAGGCTTGTTCGATTTGATCGGATATGAGCATCATTGAAGCCGAAGGAGGATTAAGACCTCCAGGGCCGTCTCAAACATTATAGAGGCCCCGTTCAAATATTAAAATTAGGCCCTACAATAAATTATTTTTTTAACGCTAACTACAATAAAAATTTATTTACTATCACTTTTTATGGCTTTTGCTTCTTTCTCAAATTTTTTTAAACCATTTTTTATGTCCACAATGATATTTGCTATTTCCAGGACCCATAATTTAAATAAATGATGAAGTGATAAAACCTGAATAATTAGCTTCTTAACGATCTAACAAGAAGTACGTTTAGTCTTTGATTAGCTCTTTTTTAGTTTGAATTTCTAACTTGAAAAATAAGATCACCTAATAATAGAATAAAAAATTATTAGTACATTAGAAATAAACTAAAATATATTATTATGTAAACAAATAAATAAAACTTGAAAATACCTTGAAATGTTGTTTTGAATGGTAGCAACAAATGTGAATCAATTTTCTTTGTTTCTTTGTGATAAGAAAAAAACTTGTAAGCAAAAACTCGTTTTAGAGAATTGGTGGACATAGAATGATTTTTCCAATATATATAGTAAGTGTAAAATTAATAGAAAGGTTTAAATGTTAATCAAGTAAAAGTCTTTTTCTAACGTCACTTTCCATTAAAGTTAGCAATTGATAATAATGTTGCAACGTCAATTTTCTAAATTAAGTATATATACCAAATCTAATTAATCTTTTAATTTTGTTTTACCTTATTTAATTATGTAAATAAAATATATATTTTGTGCAATCTTCACTTAATAATAAACATAAATTTTTTTTAGTAACATATCCACATATATTTGGGCCTTTCTAAATCATGGGTCTTGTTCGACCGCTCCACTTGATCACCTAAAAAGACCCCCCTGACCCCTGAAGTAACTGTCAATCCGCAATAAACCATGAAATTCAAAATTTAAAAATGAAATTCTGAGACTTCTTAAATGAATCTTTTTTTTTTGATGAATTACCGGGAGACTAGTCCCCCATATTTTATTATAAACGCAAAACAATTACACGCATACTTGCCTTAACCGAGTGTGCCCGGAGGCATCCTCTTGCAATAGCGATACAACATCCAAAGGTACATAAAAAAATGAATGAAGACCAAGCGGTAAAGAAAACGCATAGTTCGCTAATCCATCGGCTAGACAATTAGCTTCCCTATACACATGAGAAATACGGACTATCTGGTCCTTCGATAGAAAGCCATGGCACAGTCGTACCAGGAAAGACAACGAATGTGAGTCACCAATCCCTGTCTGAAGAAACTTAACCACCATCTCCTTGCAAGCTCTGTTAGTACCAAAAATATTGCCACATCTCCACTTCCAACTCCACCAAATTCCCAACGCAAATAGTGTGGCCATAGTGTACTCTCCAATCTTAAATGAATCTAGTATAATCGCGACCAATTCTAAATTTAAAATACAAAAATTAATAAAGCTCAATCGCTTTTGTTAAATTCCACGCATAATCATCTCAGATTCGAATCTTTGAAGGGTTACATTGCGAGTTGACTTTTACTTAATGAATTGACAGACATTTAAATAATTTGAAGGGTAAACTCGCAAATCATATCTACTTGAAAGGTTTATTTGCAGAAAACCCTATTATTTTTTTTTTGTAAACAAACCATTCTATTAAACAACTAACCATTTGATTACATAAGGCAACTTGCACATCCTTGCAAGTTTAGCTAAGTGATCTACTTCAGTTAAACAGTGCCTAGAAACAGAAGAGAAATGGAAACTAGACATAGTAGCAACAAACATAATATCTTGAAGATAAGTAGATATAAACTGAACTCCCTTCCTTTTATTGACTTGGGGATGCTGGCCTAGAGTATTGTACAACGACACAACATCACCTTGGAAGAGCACGTTCTTGAAACCCAACTTGTGCATCTCAAAAGTCGCCATCCTGAGCGCCTCTGCCTCTGCTTCTAACGGTGAATTTATAGGAGGGACTGATGCCGAACCTTGAAGGATTGTCCAACCGCCATTGGTAAGACTCCAAGCTATTCATGCGTTGTCTTGAGAGGAGATCCATGAGGCATCTACAATACAGGTGAGAGGATAAAAGGAATCGACATTACTAAGCCTTTTTTCCTGGCTCCTGTGTAAATTTAGCTTTTTGCCTCCCTCAATGAACTCATTAGCTTCTTTCCATAAATGTTTTTCCATACATGCCTTGTTAATAACTTAAGGAATGCTCTCACGATAAATATTAAACACCAAACTATTTCTCATTCTCAATATACTCCACATAAGGAAAGGAAAGAGATGAAAACGATTTGACGTTTGTCCAGTAGAAAGTAATTGCAAAAGGGAATTTGTGGACAAAAGATCACCTGAGGGCGTAGGAATAGGAGCTAACTCCCAAATTTCCCTTGCAACTCTGCATTGAAAGATCAAATGATTAGACATTTCCTCATCTTCCCCATATAAAAGACACTGAGAATCAAGCTTAAGCCCTCTATGAACCAAATTAACAAGCACAAGAAGACTAGAATGAACAAGTCTCCAACAAAAATGCTTCATTTTAGGTGGAGCATCCAATTTCCAAACCATTTTGCACAGAGACTGAATATAAGTTTGATTATGAATAGAACTAGCTATTCCTCTGGTGTCTTGATTCACTAAGTGATGTTGGAAATGGTAACCGAATTTGACATTAGAAACCCCATCCTTAGAAAATATCCACACAAGAGTATCTTTAACCTGAGTAAGACTTGGACGGATCATATGGACCAAATTGGAATCACCTGGATCCATTAACTGATTAATCTTTTGAGTATTCCAGAGACTTGTACCAGGAAGAAGAAGATCTTTAGCTGTTAAATCAGGGAAAAGGATGGCCCCAGGGCCTGAAGCAGGTTTAGGCCGAGAATCAAGAAGCCAATTATCACTCCATACACTAATTTGTGCCCCTGTTCCCATAACCCATCTAGTTCCCTGTTTAAGAAGAGATTGAGCTTTTAATGTACTACGCCAAGCATAACTGCATTTTCTAGGTGGGAGTGCCTAAAAAAACTACACTTGTTGTAATATTTAGCTTTAAAGACCTGAGCCAACAAAGAGTTAGGATTCTGAATCAACCTCCAACCTTGCTTTGCTAAAAGGGCAATATTAAATTCTTTGAGATTCCTGATACCAAGACCTCCTTCATTTTTAGAACTAGTCAATTTATCCCAAGCAACCCATGCAAATTTATTCCTATTAGGGTCATAAGACCACCAAAACCTTCTCATTGTTTGAGTGATTCTATTGATTAGAGTAGAAGGTAATAGAAAACAAGACATATCATAGGTGGGAATAGCTGTGACTACTACTTTTAACAAAACTTCTTTACCAGCATGAGATAGAAGCCTGGAAAACTAATTCTCCATTTTACCCTGAATCCTCTAAGCTAAATAGGAAAAAGTATCATATCTGCTTCTACCTATTCTCTCTGGCAGTCCTAAATACTTCCCCAAACCCCCTACCTTCTTAATTCTAGTAATATGCTTAATTTTAGTTTGCAAGATAGGGGACACACCTTTACCAAAAGTGATGGATGATTTCTGATAATTAATCGCTTGGCCTGAGACTCTCTCATATTGGTGCAGGATTGATAGTAGATTACAACACTCTTCTTTGCTTGCTTGACAAAATAGAAGAGAATCATCTGCAAAGAAGAGGTGGGAAATAACAGGCCCTGATTTAGAAGCTTGAAAACCATGTATCTTGAAGTGATGAACATTCTGTCTAAGCATATTTGACAAGACTTCTGTACAAAGTAGATACAAATATGGAGAAATAGGGTCTCCCAGTCTAATACCTCTATGAGGAGTAACTTTCCTTGAAGGTATACCATTGATGAGAATATAATAAGATACTGATGAAATGCACTTCATAATCCATCCTCTCCACTTTGAACAGAATCCCATCTTCTCCATAACAAACATCTAAAAACTGCCACTCTACACGATCAAAAGCTTTGGTTATATCTAATTTCAGAGCCAAAGAAGGTCTCACACGCTTTCTGCTATGCAAAGAATGTAACAGCTCATGTGCTATAAGAATATTATCCGAGATACATCTTTCTGGAATAAAAGCAGACCGATTTTCTGAAATTACTAAATGCAACCAAGGCTTAAGCCTATTAGCTAATATCTTTGAGATGATTTTATACGCAAAATTGCATAAGCTAATAGGCCTATAATCTTTAATGGTGAGAAGAGATGCAATCTTTGGAATCAAACAGACTTGAGTATGATTCAATGATTCCTCTAAATAGGTCTCTTCAAAAAATAGATTAACATAAATGTACAGACCTTGCTTGATTGTATCCCAATGATGCTTGAATAAA